>CAOLHI010000700.1:0-600000 GCA_948474755.1 Ctenosaura bakeri
CTCCCTGGCAATGACTGGGTGCTGTTGCACAAAGCAAAATATGTGGTGCACAACCAGAATGCACAGTAGACAGTGCACCACCACAGCGCATAGTGTATGGTGCAGAATGGCAATGGGCAATGCATAATGCTCAACTGTGACACCCAAAGCACAATTTTAATGTGCAAAGACAAGGCATGGAGGACCCCAGACTCTGCACATCTCTGCCTCTGTCTCTATTGAAATAATGTGTTGTTTGCACAGTGGTGACTTACTTGGCCCTGCATGTCTAGCATCACTAGTGCATATGTGTGTCCCTAAGTGGATACTAGCCCTTGTGAGTGCAGGTTATTTTGAAATCTTACAGACTATCTGTGGGCAGAGAAATTGGGAGGGAGGGAGCCCCAGACTTTGGACTGTTGCCTGTGTTATCTCTTAGAGTAGGGATGGAAAGAATATTCACTGGTACCAAAAAATAGCTCCTGATATTTCCTCCTTTTCAGCATCTTCAAGGTGGATCCTGTTGTGAGCTTGCAGGGCTACTCGATTGGGTCCTAGCCAATCTGGCTATACGGCTATTCCTCTGTAATCTCATTGATTTCTTGAAACCTCTGCCTGTCTTTCTTGTTCTCTCTTTTCTCCCTTCTGCTAAGTATCTGAGAACATTAATAAATCCCCTTGGTTGGCAGTTAATGAATGCCTTTGTAGCTTAATTTAATGGTAGCAGTCTGAGGGCTGGAGGTTTTGAAGGGAGCACATTCAAATCCAGCAGGAGTTGGATTTTGTATTAAACATTTCTCCTGATCTCTCATTCATCACATTAGAACTTCATTTCATTAGCTTGATCATCTCCAACCACCTGGCACTTAGAGCCATGATTTCAAAGTACAAAGTGTAACCTGCTGCAAAGATGACCTCTTCCAATCCCTCCTCTAAGGAGGGTTCCTCAGATCACAGGAACCTAACCATTATACCAGGAAGGATTTTGAATTAATCCTTAAGTGCTCTCAGCTTTGCAGTCTCTTCTGTGTCATTTTATAAACATGCAGGCCTCAATCCAACATCCTCTTGGTATAGCATAAATGCTCACGTGTAGAGACATGATACACGGGCATAATACAACTCCCATGCCTTTTAGCAATGACAACTAGGTGCCATCATGCTATGCGCATCACATGGTGCACAACTGCAATACAAAGTATGGGATGCACAACCACAATGAACAATGTACAGCCACAATGCAAAGTATAGGATGCACAACCGCAACATTTGATCCACAATGTGCACCTTGCAAAGACAAGGCATAGATGGTATAGATCTATTGTATCATGATGACTTTTTTTTGGCCCTATGGGTGAAGACGACTTATGCATGCATATGTTCCTAACAGAATTCTGGCGACAAACTGGCCTTTGGGAAAAAAATGTGGGTCTCTGGTATTTTTCCTAAGCTAGGCCCCAAAGGTCATCTATTCACCAGCCCCTTCAGTCTACCACCTTATTCCCTGGGATTGCAGCCACTGTGCCTTTTCCTTTGGGCAGTGGGACAATCAGCAAGCATATGTGCAGATTACCCAATATCGGTATTCAGCTGAAAGGTGGCTTAGGGCATGTACTGTGTAAATACAACAAACATAGATTTCTACTTTGCAAGCATAGTGTGAGATCTCATCCTCTGCATTTTCAGCTAGAAGTTTAGAAATGCAGCTGTGTGCACGCACACACAGACTCTCCCAACCATGTTGTCTCTTGCTGAGGTTTCACCTCTGTAGTTACGGGCATGTACATCTTTGGAAGGAGAATAATACATAACCGCAGGTGCTTATTGACTGGGGCACTATTGAGTTACAAATAGACTCAGCCGAGCCGTTGACTGAAGAATATACAGAGGAAGGTGCTGAATTATTGATAGGGGCTGTGATGTAACCAAGGAGTGTGTGTGTGAGTAGCCTCCTCTACGGCCAAGGCGCATCAAACAGATCGTCAGCTAAGACGCCACCAGTCGACACACAGACCCAGCCCCGTGGCTGCAATCTGATTCCAGTTCTGGCACAAAAGCTGGGCTTTTAATTATTAGAAGAGTGGTCATGAAATCAACCTCACCAGTGACTCAGATTAATTCACATGATTGAAGCATCAGCATAAATTTGTGTATGGTTCATAAAGTTGCAAGGGAACATGTTCATCTCCTGCTGCCATGCAGGAGCCAACAACCACCAGCCCTACTTCTGCTGAAATGTGTTGTTTGTCATGTGCTTTCAAGTTGTTTCAACCCACCACTGAACCCACAACTCCTAGAAAACAGAATGTAACAGGGAGGTGGGAGCTCAGTCTTTTGGCCGCTGTAACTACACATCAAGCTGTCTTCCACTGAATTAGACCAGAGAGCTGGTGGAGACCTTGGAGTTCCTCTCATCCTGCTTGGTGGATTCAGGAATCTTGCAACTACTGCATCCCAGACTGTTAGCTGTCCAGCGCCTGCTTTGATGTGCAGAAACCTGTCCCTCCAAACTGGTTCAAAACCTTGGAGATCTCCTTAGAGTCCAGATAAAACCCAGCATGGCCTCACCACAAACAGTGGTTTTCTGCCCACAAAAGTGTGACTTTTGTGCAGAATAAGTCCCAGACTGCAAAAGATTCTCATCAGTCCAGGATCCTCATCAAGGTTTCACCAACACTTAAGAATTTATTTCCCTACCAGTTTCTAAATATTTTTGAATATTTTTCCATCCCTCGTTTTGAGCTTGTAGACAGAAAGGTGGGGTGCCAATGTAGCCAATATGCAAGTATTAATGTTAAAATTATAAACTAAAACTCAAAAGTATTAAAATCTGACTGCACTTAATCTGACCTGGATTGTACCTGCTTCATATGACATAAGCTGACCGTGTCTTACTTTGATTGGCCTGTAGCTGCCTAGGATTGACTTGGTTGGACCTGAGTGACTTCCTCTGTCAGCCTGGTGAGCCTATGGAGTGGGAACAAGCCTTCAATTCCATCTTGTTTTATCTGCTTTCTCCCAGTTGAGAGGGTCAAATCCTACAAGGTAGGAGTATCTGACCCTACTGGTCTGGTCAACAGAAAAAACCTTTGCCCCTCATTTAATTAACTTGTATCTCCTGGCAATATTACAGCTTCTAAGTTAGCTTCCAGGAGATGGAACAGTGCTGGCTTCTCAGTCGGCTTCATGAAGACTGATTCCAGGAAAGTAAGGGAGTCTTAAAGGCACAACTCGGTGTGGCAAAAGGAGCAAACAAGAATGAGCATCCCTTTGGCAAGGGATCTTTTAACAAAGAAAAGGATAGAATTTATTGAGGCCAGCACCATAAACAAACCGGCAATAAATAGGGAATTGCTTCTGAAATTACTTGGAACTGCTTGGTATTGAATTTGATCATGCGTGCTTTTATTGTTTGTGGAATGGGATTCCTATTTTATGTATCACCCCTTTCTCAATGGCCAGAGTTTAAATGGTTTGATGATTCATTATGGGATGGAGGTGGGGGTGGATGAGAGACCTGTCAGCCAATTGCCTGCCCTGTGCAAAGTGGACCATATTAGGCTTGCTTTGTTACTTATTTTTTCCAATCTCAAGTGAAGGGGTTGGGGTTGTGTTTCATAAATCTCTGCAGTTGCAACACTGAGCAACTGAATGCATGCTCCAACACTCAACCAAATGTGCATGCACTTGTGTATCTACATGCACCATGGTAGTGCATACACAACGTCACTTCTGCAAACTTAAAAGTGACTCTGGATGTTCCGCCTTGGACAAAAATGTCCAATTACTCTAGGAGGGGAACTTACACATGTCTAAGACACCAGCAGGATTCTAACCTACCTCAAGCTTAGAGAGTTACTTCTTTGGTTTCCAGCTTCCAGGATGTGCTCACGCTGAGGGATTCTGGAAGTTGTAGTTCTTCAAGATACCTTTCCCAAGCTCTGGACAAGTCATTGGAGAAAGGATAAAGGGGCCCATTTTAACTGGCAGTCTTGCAATGGTGGCTGAACGAGGCAGTGATTCTGCACTAGGTTTTAATCTGAACTTTAAAAGAGCTATCCAAAGTGCTATGACTCAGAGGATCTGAAGCTTGTTCATCAAGTGATACGATTTGTGGTAAAATTCTGCTAGGTCATTGGGAACTCTGGGATATATCTTTGGTCTTTGCAATATTGATTTAACTAGGGGGGACTGCAGATGACTTCAAGACAAAAGAAATTTAACTCATGAATAAGATATTGTGACTCATTCTAGCCAGAGATCATTTTGACAGCATGTTCTGACAGCACATGAACATTGATTTGTGCAATTCACGAACAAAACAGTGTTGTGCACCCATCATGTAATTGCATGAACATTAAATTATGTTCTGTCTCCTTGAGGTGTGCTCTTGACCTTAACATTTATGAGGAATAAATTCTTCAAATAGTCCTAGTTGTAGGACATATTGCTTTGCCTTTTCATCCTTTCATATTTTTCCAAGCCCACTGCCGCACTTTTCCTCAAATGACCCAAAGCAATGCCGGATCCCTAACACTGTGAGGCCACCAAAACTACACCCAGACTTCTACAAAGACCATGTAAGAGAAATACCCAGAGAGAGATACACAGGCAGGGAGAGTCTACTGCCATCACCGCTTGTGGTGAGCTCTGTGTAGACCTATTTAGGCAAGCAAAACAAGCCGTGGAAACCAATTTGGCAGGGAGAGTGTCGTCTTTTTCACAGCCTGGTATTTTCCATGTAAAATTCCATGTGTGCTGCAGACCTTGACAGCTACAACAGCTTGCATGTGTTCCACAGAGGACTTCTGGGACTCTCCCCGCCTTTCCTGATTTTGCAGAAGGAGGAGGTGTGCAAATAATATTTGATCACAGAAGAAAATGTGCTCCATTTAATGAAAGGTCGGGCTGGCATAAACTGCTGTAATTTAAAAAGCTCCAGGCTCTCGGAACTTAATGCCGTAGAAGTGATGAGGTACGAGGTGGCGTGATATATTTACTGTGTCTTCCTAAAGTGGTTTCTTGCTAATAGGAAATAGCCTCCTTTTCAGAGCTGAAGTTCAGGACAATTCAATACACCTTTCCAAAATGGCAATTTAGGCTGGTGGAAAAACATGTCGTGTTGCTTACCGATAGCTCCTGTCCCTCCCCGCCCCCTCTTTTCTTGTCTAACTGTCATAATTCCTGTGTGCTTCACACTGAGATGAATCCAGAATCATAATCAGACCAATGCTAGCACTAGCTGGTGGCATCCACTTTGTTTTTTAGTCTGAAGTTTAAAGGAACTCTCCAAAGTGCTAACCTACTGATGCACCTCCCAAGCTTACAGCTCACTTCCAGGTCCCCTAAACATTTCCAAAATGGCAGGGTTTTCATCAACTGCCTTGTGTCAGGAACAAAACGGCTCCAACTGCTTGTTGCTTCCTTTGAGAAGAAATGCCATAAAGAATCCCATCCTTAGTAGGGAGAAACCACTGCTTTCTAGACACCCTTCTCTGTTTTGAATGGCCTCCTTTTTGCTTCTGGCCTAATCCAGCTCCTCCAGCTGGGCTCATGCTTTGAAGAAGAATAAGAAGGTGGGGATTTCATGTCATCATCACTCCTCAGACAAGCCTGCCTTGCTGAGCCAGCCCCTGGGAGACAAAGGGGAACTGATTTCCGTAAGCCGGAATGGATTTGAGCCATTCAAATTGCTCCAGGGCCTGGTTAGCCTTGCAGTCCATCCTGGCTTCTCTTTGAGCCCCTTTCCCTCCCCCCTCACTTGTCCTTGTGGGGAAACATATTAAGGAGTTTAATATTATTTGAAAAAAACTCATCACCAGAAGATGTCTCCTTTCCCCTGGGTCCCATTGAAGCTGGATTGCTGCGTTAGCTTTCCCCTTCCCTGGGCCCAGCTGAATGCCCGCCCTGCCCGCCCACTGGTGCAGCACAATTTTCTAGCTGTTTCCATCTTGGCGTGCTTCTTTTATTTATGCCTCTCTGGACATTTCCCTCTCTTGTTTGCAGCCTTGCTCTGCGCCTGCAGCTATTCAAACAGTGTAAATACAGATACAGGCCTGCCATCAGGTGGGCCCATGTGTGTTCTTTTGCTTGGCTCTTAGAGGTGTCATGAATAGAATGGGTAAGCAGGTAGAGCTGCCTGCAGTGTTCTACCTAATAGCACATGCTGCCGAACTGGGATGCTCCTTCCATGAGCTGGCATTTCAATTGAGCCTGATATCATGATGCCTACTAGATCAGTTGAGAGCTCTTCTGAGGATGAGGAGAAGCGCCTTACCACTAGGGTTGGCTGGGGGCTGCCATGACACTGAGGCTATGAATCCATGCTAGCTTTCAGTCTAAACTCTAAAAGAGCTATCCAAGGTAATGATGGAGGAAGGGGGAATAGGCTTTGGTATCTTGGAGTTGCTGTTGTTGTTGTTGTTGTTGTTGTTGTTGTATTTTCAGGTCATGCTTCCGAGATCTGGTGACCCTAAGGCAAACTTATCACAGGATTTTCTTGGTAAAGTTTGTTCAGAGGAGGGTTGCCCTGTGGCTGAGAGAATGTGATGTTCCCAAGGTCACCCAGTGGGGTTCCAGGGCTGAGCAAAGGGGATTTGACTCCTGATCTTCCAGAGCCCCAGTCCCACACTCAGACTATTGTACCATGCTATACCAAGCTGGTGTGCACCTTGTGTGTTCCTGGACAGTCATCAGGAGCAATCCAGACCCAGCAACAGAACAGCCATGTTGCATTTGAGTGTCTGAGTATGGCAGTGAATGCCAGTAGGGTTGGTCCCTCGGTCTCTCAGGGAAGAATTAATTTCTATCTGCATTTGTTTTTTAATCAAGGGACACTTGGCACATAACGACCTTCCACCACATGGTCTGGAACCCCCTGCCCTCCTCGGGTGCCAAGGATGCGGTCTGAACAGGCCACAGGGAGGGACTGAAGGAACAACGTAGCCTCAGGAGGCCTCCTGCCCATCAGCAACACTTGTCCTTTGGTCTGCTTATGAGAAGGGTGGTGATGAATTTGGACTGTACTCAGCACAAGCGTTGCAAATCCAGACACCTGCTTGCCAATCTGTTGTTGTTCAACAACAACCCCAAACACAAAGCAATTGTGAAAAAGAAGCAGGGATGCATCACTGAAATGCCCTGTCCTCGCACTGAAAATGTGAGCACACGGACAAACTATCCAGAGAGGAAAGGCTTCCTCAGGATGATAAAGCTCTTTAATATGAGCAAGAAATTTGCGTCATTTGTCTTACACTACACAACTTTTATAAATAGGCTGAGAGGATTGGGGAAGGACCTCAGGCAAGCCAGCGGGCAGAGGTCTATGCTGACCATTATGAGTTACCCTCTGCTCAGACTCCTCATGGATCTACCACCAGGGCTAGCACCATTCTCCTTACTAGCCAGCCCTCTAAGGTTGGCCATTCCCTCCTCTGTAGGGAGGGAAGTGGGTCTGAGAGGCACACACTTCCTGAAGAGGGACAGCCTAAAGAGATTTGTGGATTATTTTGACTGCAGGCCTCAATCCTGCTCAGAAATCCACTCTGGGTCTAAAATGGGAGCAAGAAGCAACAAGGCAGCCTGATGGAGAGACCAGTGTAAGTAACTAATGAGATGTCATTGAACAACAGCCAGACAATTCCATGAGCATAAAGTTACTCTCCATCTCCTCAAAGCTGAATCTTGGCCATCTTTTGGAACGCCAAGCTGTTATTCTCCAGTTACTCCCTGAAAAAGCAATTCCTTACACTTCATAATACTATCCATATGATGTTCCTTCCCAAGATGACACCTCATCCAAAGAGGCTGCAATATCAATGGACCAGGGACTCCTCTCTTGACCCACCCTTGTCATCTGATGGACAGACAATTAGCATGGCTGGACTGGTACCCTTTGAGTTACAAGGGAGTAAAGATTTGAAGGCCTACAACAACAACAGCAACAACAACAATGGGAAAAGAACCTTTAGGAACTCAGTGCTTTATTTGAAACAAAAAGAGACAAGGAAGAGGCATCCATGCGTGTGTTTTGGAGGCTCCGAGCAGGCTGGATAATGAATGAGCAGGCATGAAACTAATAATGACTCCAAAATGCTCGAAATGCTGAACAGGATTTTAAAATCTCTTCTCTTTCTGGAAGATAGAAAAAGGGGGGTGGATTGTGCCTAGGGAGGGGAGAGGATAGGTGTGTGAACATTGAGGGAACTGTGTACACCAGGGAAGATATCATTCAGACTTTCCATATTCATCCACCTGCAGACTTTGGGATCCCTCAACCAGCATGACCAGTTAATGTTTCCAAGCTCTGCTCACCTTCCCTGGGTTTGCTCTGAGCAAGGCAGGGGCTGGGGAAAACAGAACAACATCCAGCAGTGGCTGGTATCTCCCATGCTGGAGGTCAGACTGGACCTCACAGCAGTTTCACCAAGTCTACTGACCTGGAAGCCACCAAAAGCCACTAGCAACACAATGGGTTGGAATCCTCTCAGTGGTTTCTGCATATGTACCTTCTGCCATGGAGGAAGCTGGGCATTTTGGTCTGATGCAGAATGGTTGTATTCAGTTCAAGGTTGAGGAATTGGGGTTGTACCTGCAGTGCCATTGTCCTCGGCTGCACCTCGTACAGGTTTGTACGTGCCTTCACATCACGCAGGAGTGTGCAGAGTTGTGTTTGGTTGTGCAACACTCCAACAGCCCAGCAAAGCCCCTTTGTGCAACCACCACATAGCTCCACGAGCTTCATCTCCTCCATGTAAGATTGCAACCTTTTATATCCCCGGGCAACGTTTTGTAGCAAGAGCGCTTAAAAAAGGAGGCACATTTGAGGCATGGTGGATATGATCCTGAAAACTCCAGGTTGCAAAATGCAGCCTCTCTCCTGTGTAGTGCACTCCAGAAAGAGAAAGCCTTTCCTTTCTCTTTTTTTGCGCAGATATTGCTTTCAAGTCAGACTTCAATGGAAGGTCTTTAAAAGAAATGCTCTCCCTTTGGAGAGAAGCCACCCCATCACTGCCTGCCCTGCAACACTCAAGAATCTTCCAACCGGCAGGAGGCACTAATTATAAAAACAAATAGAGGCACTTGAATGTCTTGGGGGGATGACTTTGGCTTTTTAACTCCGCCACTCTCTCCTTGGCTCCCCACCAAACACGAAATCTCTTTGAGGACTTGCATTCGGGCACCAGTATGCGAACGCCTCCAACCAACCTCCTTTCCTCCAAAGAAGAAAAAGGAACATCTGAAGCTCGGTGTGTATCGGAGAGCTGGAGACTCTCCAAAGGAGAATGGAGGAAAAGATGTTTCCCCTCCCTCTTTTCATGATGGATGCTTTTGAACAGCAGCTGCAGTGATGTGGACAGGGATAGAGAAGGATGTTGGGGCTGAAAGTGGATAATGGACTCGGAAGGGGCTTGTTTGAAAACAGGGAAGGGGTGGCAGCTTCAGAAATGGCTCACATAGCATGGTGGAGATGGGAGAGACCAACAAGCTGGAAGGAAAGTAGTGGGTTGTCAAGCTAGTTCAGCCCTTTGGTGTTTGACATTGGGAACTCTCTCTGCATAGCTGCAAATGCACACCGATCTAAGTTAAGGAAGGGATTTTTCCCGGCTCCCATCCAACCAATAGTTTTGGTTTGAAAGCAATGGATCATTACGCAAAACTGTCCTTCAATAAATCATAGAATCCTAGAGTTAGAAGAGCCATGGGCTAGATGGCATCCCCAGTCCCATTTTGCTGCCCACCAAGTTCCCAGGGGTACTCTTGAAACTCCCAGCATCCCCCAAAAGTTTTTTAAATGGAGTGTGCAGGGTTTTTTTGCATCACAATTGCTCCTAACAGTTTATGTTGTTGTTATGTGCCTCCAACTCATTTCCAACTTATGGCTGACCCTATCATGGGATTTTCTGGGGCTGAGAGTATGTGATGTGCCCAAGGTCACTCAGTGGGTTTTCATGGCCCCACAGAGCATTGAACCTTGGTTTTCAGGGATGTAGTCCAACTCTCAAACCACTACACCACGCTGGCTCTTATAACAGCTTATCGTTCCCCCCCAAATGTGTCAGTCAGCTTATCATGCCTCCCACAACCTCCCAGACCCTCAACTCTTCTGCCTCATGGCCAACAATTAGCCTAAAAAGAAACAGGAAGCAACATGGCATCACTTCCAGTTTTCTGGCAATGCATGAGTGTGGCCTGCCAATGGCACACTGGATGTAGATGGGCCTACTGTCTCCCCGCCACAGTCTCCCCTCCATGCTGTAACAGAATCTGGTCTGGTAGCAACAAGCCAGCACATACATGGCAGTTTTCCAATGCCGTGTTGTTAGACAATTGTGACATTGTACAACCAAAAGTGTAATGCATGTAATGTGCAATGTACACGAATGCACAATGTGTGACCATGCACAATGGCACCTGAAGCAAAACTCCACTTCTGCAATGCTGAACTGGAAGTGGCCATTTCATATCGGACAAAAATTCCTATCTGCTTCTATAGGTGAACTCATTACATGCACAAGACGCCAACAGGATTCTAGCCAATATTAGCAGTAGGTCAGCTATAATAAAGATTAGGCTTCTACACATTTGCCAGAAACCTGCAAAGATTGACAGGAGGAAATGTCAGGCCTGAGCTTGGGAATGTAACTCTGGGTTTAGTTCACAACTAGTGCTTGAGTTAGGCATGAATGCCTGAGAACAGGCGCAGCACAGACACGGATGAGCAGGAGCAGCAGCAAAGAGCTCTGGAAGACCTCATTGGATCCATTCATTTCCCCATAGATGTTTTGAAAAGAGATCAGTGAGATTTACCCAACATCCTGGCATCCCTTGTTATCTCAGGATAATAGCCCTGGGATAACAAGCAGTGATTGTTTAAATAAGGAAGCCATTAAATTGGTGTCTGAAGGGACAGCTCTTGGAGATTTCAGCAACTGCCCCCTTGCCTCCTTTCTTTGCCTCCCTCTTCTTCCTAGTAGGCTACCAATGGGTGATTGATTGCATATGGAGTAAAGAGCCTACGGATCTGTTACCTGGATGACATGCATTTAATCTCTTTGCAATTCCCTCAGCATGGGTCAGAAGTCTTAATGGGATCCAACTGTGGCACTTCTAATAATTTCTCTCAGCTGGAGTGCTTCAATGACTATATTTAAAAGCAGAGGTGGGTTATCCCCCCCTCACTTGCTTCTTTTCTTTTCTCTTTTCAAAATTACAAATATACAGTCGGGGAACCTAAACAAAGAGCAGAGTCTATTTGTCATGTCTGGCAGCCACTGCTGCACTCCGACAGGCTTACGAGCAGGTGCTGGACAGATAGCTGAAGGCCACATGCTTTGGCCAACGCTGCTTACTCCCGTTACTTGGCTGTTCGTGTGGCACTTCCATTTATCAATGGGTGGGACTACGTGTGGAAGAGTTCTAGCAGATAAAAGCTGAGGGTCTGGTAGAACTACAATAGATAACAGGACGCACAAAGTAAGGCTGAAATCTTACGTCAGGAAGGCAGAGGTCGAGGTCCTGCTTTGGTGCATAGCTCCTTTCCTGCAATCCTTCATCCACCCAACATCTATCAGACTGGGGGGGGGGCTGCTGGTGTATGAAGGGAGTGGCTTAGACTGTCAGGAAGCAGCTGGCTTCAGCTCCAGCAAGGGGAAAGAAATGAGGATGTGCTCTCAAATGGGAAGTGTGCACATTTTCCTTCCCCTGAGCATCCAGAAGAACTGGATTTTCATTATCTGAGTTGCACCCTCTTTCATTCCTTTCTCCCTCCTGCAACTTGAAGCTGCTGGGCATGGGAGGTTTTTGGCAAGAGGACAAGGGCAAGAGAATAGCCCTCTGAATCCTATCCAAAAAAGGACTCGCATACACATAAACTGCACTTATGTGTTTGTAAGTCACTAACAAGATGCTGGTCAGTGTGGAATGTGTGCTCACTGAGTCATACAGCAGTTGGGTGACACTGCCTAGTCACTGAAATTGCAACATTGCACAACTGAATGTGCAACCTAATACACAGTCAGCGCACAACATGCATCCCACTGCAGAAAGTCCAACATGCATTCACACACTATGGTACCATGTGCACAACTCCACCACAATTGTCATGAACCAAATGTAGCCATTCCACCATGGGGGGAAAAAATCCCAACCCTGAGCAAATATGTGAATATGGATCCAAAACCCAAGGCTGGCTGTGATTGACATGCAACAGGGTTTGGAGTGGCTTTTCCATTCCCCTTCCCTCCAAGATCGTATCATTAACCCTGCCCTGAAGAGAGATCCTTTTTGCTGAGCGATTGCTGAACACTACCCCTGCTCACTTCCATAGGAAAACCAAAAGCTTCTTGAGCAGTAAATTGTATCCTATGGCTTCCAGAGGAAATGGGCAATAAAGGGTTGATTTCTTCCCAATAAATATTTGCTAGGTGACGTTATCAATTATTTACGTCCTCTCATGGTGGAGATGTACACTTTAATAAAATGCAGAAAGGTTTTTAATTTTTCAGAGCAATAAAGACAATTGATTTTGTGACTGGCGTGATGAATCGACAGACTTTAATGTCTCCTTGTTGAAGAGTTCTGCATTGTCTTAAGTATATATCTCAATGTGTGGATGCACACAAACACACACAGAGATCACAGTGAAAAATATTGCTCTACTATGCACACTTGCTTGCGGGGGAAATCACCAGTGAGGCTTACATCCAAGGCAACATGCTTGCACTCCCCCAGCACTGAGCTGAGATCAATCTTTCTAATTGGAAATCCTTCGTTACCCTCGTTCTGCCAAAGTCTGTGGCTGAAGGTTAGCCCCTGTTTCGTATGAATTGTGCTGCGCTTGTCATCTTTATTTGCTCTCCATTTTCATAAACATTTACAAATATTAATAATGCAGAAAATCTATCTCATTTCAATGGTAACGAAGAGAAGCAAGGGGTCATAAATATTCAGCGTAAGGAGCAAGGAGGCCATTGGGTATAGAGCTATGCTGTCTGGGTTGTGCGCAACCACAATCTGCACGGCCAAATAGTAAACCTGGAATAAACCAGGACAGCCATCAGCCATGCAGCCCTATTCCATTCATGCTTACCCAGAAGGAGGTCCCTCTTTGGTGTCTGGGGCTTTATTCTTGAGCAAGAAAATAGAGGATTGTACTCTCACAGAATCTGAAATATTGGCCCTGCTTTTTCAATGACACTGGGGAAGCTATCCCAGACAAATAGCTGAAATGGAAATATGGGGAAGGGATAGTGACATGGGGGAGGATGTTACATAGGGCAATGTCTGTGGACAAATGATCAATGAGCCTGGCTGACAGCCTGTTGTACAAATGCAATGTGCATTGCCCATGGGCACACTACTTTGTGCACTACCCCATGCATGATGGTTCTCATGCACAATTCTGCTTCTGCCACCATCAGCTGGCTATGACCACTGCATGTTGCCTGCAAAATTCATGCCACATGTCTGGTGCAATTTAAACCTGCATATGTCACTGACAGGACCCTGGTCTGTGGCTGAGGTCCTATTTCATGCTGGTGGAGCATGAAGAGGGCAAGGAGTGGATTGCCTTTGCAGACCGAGGACTCCGAGGAGCACAGGAGACTGAATGCCAAGACAGAGTCAGATATGTGAACTTCTGCCTAAACTTTGGACTTGGACTGGCTGCCTTGCCTTGGCATCTACTATCAAGATTGGCTTGACTGGCTCTCCAGTAAGACCTTGCCTTGGCTACTGATTCTCCCATTAGATAAGGCTTGTTTGAACTGTTCAAGAATGTGTTTTCTCTGGTGCTGCCATTTGAATTGGACAGATGGACTTTACTGCTTCATCCTCAGACAGGACAGCATTGTATTTTAGGCAATTCTTCATGTGCGCATGGCCTTAGAGGGATTATGCTAAGAAAACAATGATGAAATCACAAACCTCAATCTCTCCCTTGGCACTTTCATGAGTAGGTCCCATTGCTGGATCCCATTCCAGCATGAAGTGTTGGGGTGATGTGAACACCTGTGGGAAGAAGGAGTGCCACGTAACAAACTCATTGAGACATTTCCCTGCCAAAGCATTCTGTAACCAAAGATTTGTGCTGGCTTCCTCCACGTTATCACTACACAAAGGACTGTGGTGTTACAGTGCAGCAGATTTACTGACATTTAAAAGCTGCCTGAGCTGACTGTCTTGTAGCTGAGGAGCAAAGTGCTGTCAGTGTGGTTAGGCTAAGATATACAGGTTTGCTCTTTCGCCAAACCTTCCGGGGATGGCCAGCTAATGAACTAGATGATTAAGAACTTCCACCTATCTCAAGAACCAGGAAGGGAGAGGGAACCACTAGGAAAATATACACCTGGTTGAGAGCATCTGGCTCAGAAAGAAAGCACCAAAATATTAATTGGCCCATGGGTGGTTAACTTTTCCTCATTGGTGAGATGCATTTGAAACTGAGATTGTGCTAAGCATTCTCCAGAGTTCAGAGGACTTCCTTTTGGCATTGCATCTCCCAGAATCCTCTGCCAAGGTTCCAGTTGGGGATTCTGAACCAAAAAGTAACATTTCCAAGATGTTATTTGACTGCAATCCAATATCCTCCTTCCCCCCACCTAGCACAACATAAATATCTGTGTGCAGAGATGCGCTACAGCAGCCCTTAGCAACTGTCTTGCAGAATAGCAATACTGTACAAGACTTATCAAGGGCAGGGTGCTGCTGTGCAATGGGCAATGCAAAATGGCTTAAATCTCACTCTTTGTCTCACTTAGAACAGGGCCACCAAATTAACAGGATTTACCCGTGTGTTGATTCCCCATTCAACAATGAATTGAATGGGTCTGCTTTAGTTGGGAATGAACAGGATTCCAGCCATCTAAGTACCAGCTTCAAGGGATTGATGTAGTTCAGACAGCAGTAGCCAGTTATTTATTTATTTCTTCCAATCTTTTCAGGCTGTTTTCTTCACCCAGCAGCTTAAAAATGAATGCACCATAAAATTACGATTAAAAAAAAATTCCATTAACAATGAAAGTTAAGGAACAAAAAAAAAAGGCAAGTGGAAGCAAAATTGAATCAGGGAGGGGAAAAAAGGCTGAGTAGATTCTGCTCTCCCTTCTATTGTTATTTCTCCATGATTCTGCCCCAGCATTAGTCTCAGCATTTACAGGCGCACCCATTCACTTGGCTAGCCACATCTTGCCACAGCTCAGTGGCGGAGCACAACACAGACTGCATGCAGAAAGACCCAGATCCAATCCCTGGCATCTCCAGGGAGGCATAAGAAAAATCTCATGTCTGAAACCCTGGAGAGTGGCTGACAGTCAGTCTATAGCACACCTTAGACAGAACTCAGCGATATAGAGGAAGGACTTGAATCAGTATGTAAGGCAGCTTGCTCTGCTTCGAGCTACCTCTGATTTTAACCCCTCCCTCTGCTTCTGCAAAAGTACACAAGAGCCAAAGTCCTACACCAGACAGGTGGAATGCAACTCTCCCACCCACACAAGTCCATACCCTTGTCCTGGCAGCAGTCAAACCCTGGGAGGGTGGCCTCTGCCAATATAACTTACTGCTGGGAAGGGAAGGGAAGGGAAAGTGGAGGTAATTCAGATGAAGCAGTAAGTCTTGGCTCAGAGAGGGAAGAAATCAGGAAACACTTGGTGTGCCCTCCTTCTCTTCCCCTTGGAGCCCAGATCAGTTACAACTTCATCCTCTGAATTATCTCCTGCTCCCTCCTCTCCTCTGTCCATTAGCAAGCAGCAGGCTGTCCTGGGGCTGGACAACTGCCATTGGGGGTGGAGAGCAAATGGCTATCAAATAGACCCCTGCACATATGCACAACCCTGCTGCCATCAGAGCCACCAATAACTGGATGGCATGTCCATTGAAGAGTGCAGGCTGAACACTCCCTAATCTCCTGAGTAGCATACAGACAAGGAGCTGAAATTCCACCGGAATCATCTAGGGGCTTTGTGCTGGGACTACTAGAGAACATGCTAACACAACTCCTTTCTCTAGTGCTGCATAAAAGAAGTGTTCAGTGTCTCCTTACATTAACAGTTTTGCCAGGATGCAGAATGTCTGCTGGATGGTGTTCAGGCACAGTACGGCCACCCCAACCCAGACACGCCCTTATTGGTGGTGTGGGTGGACTAGCCGAACTCCCTCAGATCTCTCAGCTGGTTTCCTTCACCCTCCTGGTTGTCCACATCAATATGCTGGTGCAAGCTTAAGCTCCACCACCTGCAGGCAGGATCTTGGCCCAAGCCTGCCATTGAGCTAGTTGCGGAGAAAAACAATTTGTAAATATACAGCAATGATTTAGTTCCTCATAGCAACACACACACACACACATCAGCACCTTTGTCGAGCTGGGATGCTAATATTTGGAAAACAGATACACCTGGCAAATAAAGGAATCATGTTTGCAGATCCCTGCACTTACACTGCACTCTTCCATCCTTTTGTATCCTCTGCAAAACAGTAGAGGAAAAAGCAGACAAAGCTGCTAGCTTTGGGAAGATGAAAGTAATCTCCCCAACGACTCTGTGAAGGTCACTGCGCTCACAATGAGCTGAAACCAGCAGCAGTAAGGAAGATGTGATACCCCCCTTCTCCAACTCAAAAATTAACTAGAAGAGAGCTCTCTTTTTGCCTTTTTCCTTTACTCCTTGCTACATACTGGGCTTCCATCATTACTTATAACCTTCTTATGTCCCTAGTAGAGGTGGAAATCCTATTTCATTCTGGCATGCAAGAGCAAATAGGCTCAGATCTGACCCTCATGAGATGGAACACAACTTTATGCTCACTGAGTTACATGGCAGTCATGCAACACTACCTCAATAGAGAACAGCAAGGTTGTACGACCTAACATACATTATGCATGAATGCGCAGTGTGTATCGAGGTGTCACATGTGATCCAATGCACAATGGCACCAAGTGCACAACTCTGCTTCTACCTACAGCTGCTCCACATTGGACAGAAATGTCCAACTCCTGTAGAGGAACATACACTTGCATATGTCACCAATAGGATGCCAGCCATAAAGAGGATCATTTCCTTTATGCCACACGATATCGGTTTTCAGTGAGCTTTTGTGCTGTGGGCCCTGCAGACCTTAGAGCTAAACATGTGAAGGTCCTGCAGGGATGTCAGCTGGGGTGAGGATGGGCAACATTACTGGGCACACCATGAGTTTCCGGAACAGAAAGAAACAGTTAAGACTGAAAATGATACGACCATAGATCAGAGAATTATAATGAATGCCTTTCTCAAATATTACAAAAATTTATATCGGAAAGACCAGAAAAGTAACATGGAGAAGAAAATACATACACTTTCTAATGGCTAGCCAGTTCCCATTATTTTTGTGAGGCCAATGGTGATTGAGGGTGTGTGAGAGCCATGTTAACAAAGGAGTACTGAAAAATCACAAAAAGAAGAAGGTTTTCTTTCTTTCTTTGACATGCACAGAAATGCACGCTAAGAAAGAAAAAGTGAATAATTTGAGCACAGCCCTGGACATGACAGTCTATGACTCATCTGCTGGATCTAAGAGTATGCAGTGAAAATGGATTTTGATACACTGGACCCTGCCATAGGCAGCTCTGGATATGTGTGTGTGTGTGTGTGAACATTAGTGAGAGTGGCATTGATGAGCTGTTTCTCCCTCTCAAACCTTTCAACATACCAGCCTCCAACAGGCTAGGATTGTATTGGTTCTGTACACTGTCTTTGCGTTGTGCTTTGTTATTGACTCAGATGCTCTGAAACATGTTCACCTGGTGATGGGTTTTTATAGCAAAATTCTGCTAAACTATTTGGAACATTGTGATATATCTTTCTTTGGCCTTTTCTGTATTGATCTGGCCTGGGGAGAGAAATCCCCCTGCCCCCTGCCCTAGATCTGTTACAGAATGGATGCAGATGACATCAAGACAAAAGATGTTTAATTCAAGGACCAGATATTAGCATTCTTATTCATTAGCTCTTTTATCATTTGCTCTAGCCAGAGATTGTTTGAACATCATGCTCAAATGAGGGAGGGGATAAATTTCCTATGATGTTGCTATTTTTCCAATCTTTCTATCTTAAAATGGATTGAGTAGAGAGAAATTGTGCTTCCAAAAAAGTAACTGTTCCAATCTCTGGGACATCCACCCTCCTTTCCCTGGAGACTGGTGGCTTCCATGTTAGTGGGATGTTGAATCCACAGATTGCTGTGTGTGTGTGTGTGTGTGTGTGTGAGATCCCATGAATTTCACAGGGGCTTCTCTAGACCAAAATCTGGAGTGTATCAACCTCTCTACTGGCATGGAAGCTACCAGCTGTCATAGACCAGGAGGTTCTGGCTTGTTTTGAAATGCCTCCTTTATTTCTCCCAAGAAGGAAGTCTTTGCTCTGTTGTTCGGTTCAGCATTTGCTTTGCGGCAAATGGCAGTGGCAGCTCTAACATCATCCCTTGGTCTTTTGTGGTTCTAGGGTGGGTTCCACTGAACAGAGAAGAAGTGGTTAATCCATCTGCTTTGGTTCCTTAAATATTTTTAATTGGTTTTTAGGAAGTCTGGGATTCAGATTGGCTTGCTTGCTTGACCTGAGGAAGCCGAAGCTCGGACTACAGGGTCTGGATCCAGGTGGTAGATATTAGCGCACGAGTCTATTTGCTCAGAAAAGATAATTGCATTGCCTAGACCAGCTGGGGAAGAGCTGGGCCAGCTTAACATAACAAACATTAGAAGTCTGGCATGTCTCCCATCACAGCTTTTGTGGTTGTTCACAGCACCACGCCACATTGGCAGGACTCAGGCTCGACCATCTTTGCTGTGCACTGTCACGGGTTCTGCTGATCATTTTCCTTTGCTTTCTCTGTCAACCTACCCACCACCATCGGTGCCACTCGGCTTGAGATTATTCCACATCTGGCCCTGATACCCAGGATGGAACCCAACTAATTGCTAGATGGCAGGAAAAGAATGATCAGCTGCCCAGATCAGAATATGATAAATGGATTGGTGGGAAAGTGGAAGAGCCAGTGAAAGTTTCAGAATAGTGTTCTATGCTTATGTTCTTTTATGGAAGTGGTTGGACCTTTCCTTTTGTTCTAAAATAGTCATGTTCAGTTCAAAGTTGCAGAAGTAGAGCTATTTCTGCCAGTTCTTCTGAAACCCTCTTGAGGTAACCTGCTCTGGTTGGTACATGGGAAGCTGGAAGTGCCATCAAATTAAAACAAAAGATTTGAATCCTAACATCTGGTCTCTCTTCATCCTTGGTGCACTGTTCTGCCAGGCTGGCCATTTGGGTGGTGGTGAAGCCTGTAGCTGTCTGTGGCTGCTGCATGAAACTGCCAGGCCTCCAATGCCCTGCTATGTATTCATGAGAGCTAGCGGAGTCCAAGTTGTTAGCACAACACCGCTAACCCACTTAGGCTAATGGAGAAGCATGTAAGATGCCGGAGCTGACCATGCACGGCAGGGGCATGGTACCCCTCATGGGCCGCTTTTCTTTGACAGCTGGGGATGAATTAAAGCCGATCAGCAGAAGAACCAAAAAAAAAATGATCATGGCATTTTGCAATAAAGAGAAATTGCGTGCGGGCAGCTGGCGTGGGGCAAGGAGAGGTGCCTGATGAATAGATAATGAAGGCTCCGATCTCCATTTGTTTGCCTGTTTAGGAAACAATTGCAGGCAGCTCTCTGGGAATCAGTGACATGGTTTTCAATGTATGACAAAGTGGCTGCGGCGCCAGTCCCAGGTGGCTACAGACTTGCCGAAACCGCCGGCTGGGAGGAAGGAAGAGCAGAGGAAGGCAAAACTGTTCTGTTGGATCAGCCCAAGGGGGCAACTAGGATGCTGTAGCAAGTGGTCCCTCTCACAGTGCCTCTCAAACAGGAGTCGTCTGTGATAGATACACCACAGACAATATGCAATGGGCACATCCAGACACTGGCTAGGACAGCAGGAGCACCTCATCAGAAGTGCCCAATGCACACCAAAGGGCTTTCGTCGACATGCAGATGTGTATCGTCACAAGTCACTAACAGGGTCCCATTGCATCTCTACAAGGTAGCTACAGATTCATTAAGAAATGTAGCCTGTGATATAGGATTTTGGCCCAGGAGCCAGGCAATGTGTTGAAGTATTAATGTATTAAGTCTCTGAAGCTACATATCCACTGAGTAGAAGATGGAATAACTAAGTGGTATACTGAAGGTGCACCATCCAAGAATGCACACCTGCATGTTCAGTGGTTATACTTGTGGAACTCCCATGTACAACACTATGAACTAACATGGACATGGCCCCAAAGGTACACCTGTGCGAACAAAGTGATGTCTGCATAAAACACTAGGAAGATGCTAATCAAAATCTATTAGCATGAAAAAAAATACCCCAAAACAGCACTCTGTGGACAACCGTGTAAAGAAGAGAAACTAACCTTTTGAAGCACATGTTGAGTGGATTGCGTCTGATTCATGAAGAAGGAAACAAAGAGAAATTCAGTTTTTAATGCAACAGTCAAGCACCTGACCTAACAAACTAGGGCTAAAGGAGTATTTCTCTCCCCCACCCCGGGTTGCGTGTGTGTGTGTGTGTGTGTGTGTGTGTAAGGATGAAACAGAACTGAAATAAAATGCATGCAGCTGTGCACACAGTTGTACTGCGAAGAACTGAATTTTTCAAAAGTAAAGAAAACTAGGACTAAGCTAATCGGGGGTGGGGGGGTAGGCTAAACTAAACAGACAAATCACCCAATGAATGTGAAAATACAAACCCAGACGCTATTAAAAAGGCAATGGGTTGGATTAAGAAGCTGAGAAGAAAAATGAAAACAGACTGAGTTTCACGCTGTGAGTCTGCCTGAGAGAGTCTGAGTCCACAAATGCCTTTTGTTGTTGCATGCCTTCAAGTCATTTCCTATTTATAGTGACCCTAAGGTAGTTGTCTTGGCAAGATCTATTCAGAGGAGGTACCTTATGGCCTTCTACTGAGACAGAGAGTGTGACTTGCCCAAGGTCTACCAATGAGCTCCCATGGCCGAGCAGAGGGGATGTGAACCCTGGTCTCCCAGAGTCCTCCTCCAACCCTCCAACTACACTACCTAGCTCCTGGGCAAAAATGTCCAATAGGTGAACTCACACATATGAAGACCCTAATAGGATTTCGACCAAGCTTTGTACCTTTTGCAAGCCAAACTTTGCAACCAAACATTGTCTCCCTGCTTCTGTACCTTGCCCTTGGGAGCTCACCTGCAAAACACTTTGTCATTGTACAGACAGGCTCACACAGTGCAGGTGGCAATCTCACAAACAGCCCTCTCTCTGGAGCCCACTGGTAGCAGTTTTGAGATCTCAGCTACAAAATTGCGGAGGTCATGTGCAGCAGACTTTGTTGCTGCAAGAAACAAAGGATTATTCACTCTCTGTGTGTGTTCTACATCACACTGACAAAGCAGGTGGTCTCTTAGGATTCAGTTTCTCCCTGCAGAAAACAGAGAGACACTTATATGTAATTTGCAATACTTATGCTCTTCCACAGTGGCCTAGTCCTGGGTCAGACCTGGCATCTTCTTGCACACATTCCTAAGCACTTTCCAAGGTCCAACTCCCTGACATGTCTGTCTGTCTCTTTCGAGGCTCAGTAGCATGTTGATGGATTTTCTGCACAGGAAACACCTTTTTCTGTACTGCATCTTCTGTGCAAAATTATCAGTTTCTATTTAGAGACTGCTGTTTCCTGTGCAGACCTAAACTGTTTTATTGAAACACACGCATACACACACCTAAATTTTGCACAGAATAAGTTCCAGACTGCAAATAGTCTCTGTAAACTACAGAGTTTTTGAAGAAAATTCTTGTAGAAGGAAGAAAATTGCTCACCAATTGCTTTGAGAATGGTATTAGGGAAGAGTTACTTCCCTCACTGGGAAAAGGTCCAGCATCTGGGTGAGAAAGTTCACCCTACCTTTTTTCCCCACCAAGGAATTACCAGGGTCTGATAATGGTAGGAAACAGATCCTCCCCCAGTCAAGAGAAGCTGTTGGCTGGTCTACATGCCACATTCCTGCTTGGAAACACCTTCCACCACTTCCTAATTTGGTGGTGGCAGGCACTCCTTATTTACATAAAGAAACAGGGGAGCTGGAAATGAGAAAGATAGAAGGGAGTGAATAATCCAATCAGTGCAGCAGCCCTTGGGTTATTTATTTTGGCATTCAACTCAATTTATTTTACACTATCCTCACATTTCCATTATGCCAGTGATTTTTATACCTTGGCAGAGCACAGCTGCAGCTGCCATCTGTACAGGCACTAAAGGCTTCTCTGTGTGTTTCTGGGTTGTGCAATGCAAAATACACCATTGTTTTCTATGATGATGTGGAGACCACACACTCCCAGTTGATTAGTATTAACCTGGTAAACATCACAGTTACATCTCCTACACAGGTGAGCAGCAAAGAATGAAAGCTAGCTTGCTTATTGGAAGATGTTTTTGTCATGCCTCCCCTTGAGAGTTTGTCTTCCTCAGAAGATGAAGCAGAAGTACCTTGGGAGGAACCACCACAGACATCCAACTCCTCCTTTGGTTCAGTAGCACAGATCAAGTTCAGAGCAGGAAGAGAACCATTACATGTAAAACAGGTAGGGCTTCCAAAAGCTCTTGTAACATTGCTGCCATTTTTCAGGGTATCAAATGTCTTGGAGATGCCCCTGTGATTCAAGAGAGCAAGCACTGAAAAAACCTAAGCCAGAACAGGCTTAAATATAGAAGGTCTGTGAGAGCAAAAGTGCTGTCAAAGTGACTCAAAGTATGAGCACAAAAAAACAGTCCAAGAAGGGTCCAAAGACAAGAAAGGAATCATCTAAGCAGTAAGTGAGCCATCAGATACCAAGCAAGCCAGGCACTCTAACATGCTGCTGAACAGAGCTGCTACAGCAAAGAGACCGCCTGGGCTGGGTGAATTTATAGTCAGTCCAGTGCTTCCTTCTTAAAGCACACTCAGGCCCTTCCTGCTCTTTTGTTCTGCTGCTGCTTGAATCTCTGGTGGCTGCTGTGCCCTCCTCTTCAGGATCTCCACGGGATAGTCCACGTTCTGCTTCCAACAAAGGGCTGCTAGCCTCCTTGGGCTCTCTCTGAAGTCTGCTTTCTCAGGTCTCGTCTTCCACTTCATTTTTAGATGAGGTCTTCTCCAAGTAGAACATGGAACTTGCCCAGTGGGGAGAAAATATTTGAATTTATTTTGGCCTGATCAGGTCCGCAACAATGAAATCACCAAAGATTTGTATCCCTAGCCAAGCAACCTTATCCTCATATCTAAGTGGGCTTGTGGCATATTGGTGTAGTGGAAGGTGCTGTCCTATTACCAGCATTGAAGTAAGGTGCAATTGTCAGTCTGCTTGACTTCAGCATACAGATTTGAAAGGGCACCATTTTGTTTTTGGTCTCAGGCCACAAAATGTCTTGAGCCAGCCCTGCTGAGGTTTCCATCACCAAGCCTGTCACCCAAGAGCTGCTTGAGCAAAATTGACTGTCCACCATCTTCTTCCTCCACTTTTCCTCCACTATCATCATCTTCTTCCTCTATGTTCTTCATTCTCCTCTTCCTCTTCTTTTTCCACCTCCTCTTCTTTATCATCATCTTCATCCTATTCATTGCATATCTTCATCATCATTGCATATCTTCATCATCATGGTGGAGATACAAGCAAATATCAGAAGCCCTTTCCACAGCAAGGGTGGCAGTTGCTAAAGCCTTGAATAAAAAGATCGTTGCTTCCTGGCAGAAAGAAAGCAGTGAGAGATTCTATCTAGACTCCCTTTTCAAGAGAGTTCCAGTGAGATAATGAGAGTAATAAATTATTATTATTTTATCATCTCACATACCCTTTGAATTGTGTTAATCTTTAAATTATTTTGATTACCCTCCAAATTGTTGCAAACCAGATTTCTCAGACTTGTTTGACAGTGTGCTTAATATGCAGGTTCAGAGGGTGGAGGGCAAACAGAGGCAGGGCCGTTTTCTTCAGAGGCTTCCTGTAAGCAAGCAAGGGCTATTTTCTGCTTCAGAAATGTATTTGATTGCCTTGGCTACATAATAGAGACCTGAACTTTTGCAACCAAGGCTTGAATGCCCAGACTGGGACTACTGTTTCCTCGGCTGGAGGCTGGTTGTGAGATTTCCATCATCCAAATGAAGAAGTCAATATTTAATTTTTCTTCCTTCTGTGTGTGGGTATTATCATAATGTATTAGTTCAAGAGAATAACGGGTGTCTCCCAGCTGAATGTCGACCACTCTGTTGTTTGCTCAGGTTTCTAATCGGTGTAAACACTCCAGGCTAAATACCACAAGGCGACAGTGACAAGAATCTCCGTCACTTTCACTTTCCCCCACATTTGAATTTTTCAAGACTTCAGGGTCTTTCCATCCCAAAGGCGCAAGCTGAAGATTGTAGCTGATTCTTCTGAAATGAATGAAAACAAAACCCCAGCCTCCCTCCCTCCCCATTTGCAATGGCCAAAGGTAACAAGCACAGCTGTCCCTAGTGGATCAAGTTGTCTGCCGTATAGGTATGGAAGACGGAGCCTCTTGGAAAAAAAGGTGGCACCTCCAATTACCCACTTCCCCAAACTGCATGACAATCACCTGAAATTGGTAGAAAGCTACTCTTGGATTTGGTCAGAACATCTCCCCACTCTCCTACTGCCAACAAAGGCCAAAAGTGTTCCAGCCTGGATGTAACTTCTAGTTTGAGTTTTGGCTGCTCGATGGCTGGTTTTTAGGCACATGCAGCCTGCCTTGGGGGGGGCATGGCATGGGGGAATGGCCTTTACCTCTTCCACAACTGCCCATCCCTATACTAATTGAACCCCTGGTCTGATCCAGCATTCAAACCTACTTGTGATTTTGACTTCCATCAAGGATGGGGAACCTTATTCAGCCTGAGGGCCATCATCAGTTTCTGGGAAGTTTTTTTTTGGGGGGGGAGGGTGCCTTCTAATGGTGGGCATGGTCAAATGCAAAAGGGGTGGGGGACCCAAAATAGCAGGCTATTTGAGCTTCAAGCTCTGCCTGCCAGCCACTAAGCTTGAGGAGAGGTGTTTGAGAACATGAGGGGGAAACTATGAAAGCAGGAAAATCGCCAAAGGATGGTGTCATGGGAAGGGGGCATGGTCTTCTGGCCACTTGGGGATATCAAGAGGGCTGGATTCAGCCCCGAGGTTTCAGGCTCCCCACCCTGAGTCTCCTGTCAGGTGAGCAAACTAGCCAAATTTCAACATCTTTCAAAGGGTCACAAGGCTTTGTTATAAGAACCTGCTGCTCTCCCACTAGAACTGACATTTTACTAACATGGGATGGTATTATTGGGTGAGCTGCCATTTCTGAATCCCCTCTCAGCTGTGGCTCTCGGTGCTTTCCGTTTCCCTACTGCATCTTTTGTTTCATGCCTGAACAGTGGAAAATGGAAGTCTTACAAGGGTTCAGCAAAAGGCCAAATGGGCATGTTCATGATTCAGGGAAACAGCATCGATACTGCTCAGAAATAAAACCAGTTAAAAACAGAGCAAACGGAGGTGACCCCGGCTCCCTACAGCCCTCCGCTAAGCCAACAGCCCCGGTGTCTCGAGCGGATTTATTTAACATTACACAAAGATCATCCCTCTGCGTTATTGATCACAGCTGTTCCCGGCAGACGCTGGATCTTGGTTAGCCAGTCAGCGACTGACATGATGTCTTCTTACACTGGCACCAGATGAGCCTGCCAGGAGGCTGCCTCCTTAATGCGGCTGAAAAGGTGGTTGGAGACCAGTAATGAGTCTGGGAACCAGCTCTAAGCTGGATTAGTCAGGGAAGGTTGGGGGTAAAAATGGCTTTCCTCTCAGAAAACTCTAGCAGAGTTTTCTCCAAGAGTTTTCTGTGCAACATGGAGGTCTGGCCATGGTAGATGGGAGGGGCTCCTCTAGGGTCAGTTCTGGACCTCCAATTAGCCCAGTCTGCCAGGGACAGTCTTGATGACGCCTCTGTTGCCCCACTTTTTGAGCTGCTTTTAAAATGGACCAGTTTTTCTCTGCTCCTCCTCCCACCTTCACCCTTCAGTTCACACAGCCAATAGTCATCAAATAAGCAGACAGCAAGAATAATCAGGTGCTGGGCATGAACATGTGAATGGGGCATCAGCTGCTTCTAGAGGCATGGTGAGAACTTTATGTTCAGAATGGCCTTGGGTGTTCAGAGAGAGGGTAGTGAAGGGCCAGTCCAGATGTTGGGAAAGTTACTTGTTGAACTATACCTCCCAGAAACTCCCAGTCATTAGCCATGGGAATGTCCTATTAGTCCTTAGCCCCAAACCTTAGGACCGGGCAGGATATATATAAAATACAGTGGGTAAGATGCTGTTCTAGGAGTGAAAATGTTACTGTCTGGTTTATAGCATATATATATATTTGAAAGATGTTGTTATGTCCCTTGTTCTGTTCCACCAGGCCAATTTTTCTCCAGGCTAAACATGTCTGAGACCTTCAATCTTTCATCAGGTCGTGACTCAAATGCAATTGAAAGCTCTCAGAGGTTTCTTAAGAACACACATGCACCTGCACAGACATGCAGAATTTCATGCAATTTTTTTGCTTTCCTTTCAAATGCCATGGCCAGTTTATATTTGAATGTCTGACCAAAGTTCATCTATAGGTTTGCTAGACCTTCTTGGCTACTCCTTTTTAGATTTTGAGGTCTAGTTCTTCTGGGCATAGGGAAAGAAATCTTGTCTCCCTCAACCAGGGCTGGAGAACTTGTGGGCCAGCAGATACTACTGGACTCCCATCCACCCAGCCTGCTTGCTCAGTGGTGAGTCACGATCTGAGTAGGAGTTCATCAGCGTCTCCAGGACTGAATGCCGAAGGCATACCAATTTGTATGTTAATCCCCACAACATTCTACCGTGGCAAGGGTGGGGAAAAATGTGGCTCATGGGCCACAGGTGGCCACCAAAAGCCATGTTGAAATCCCTTGAGGGTTCTAAGCCTCTCCCCTTGGGATTCTTTTTTTTTTAAAATCACCCCAATGATTAACTCCCCAAGTCTTTGAGGGAATGCTACTAGTCATTTTGCTGGGTTGGAAGGACTTGGGGAGGTCTTTTCTTTTTCCAAATAGCAGGCCATTGAAATAACCAGAAGGCACTCAATCCTATTTGATCTTGGAAACTAAGCAGGGTCATCCCTGGTTAGGATTGGATGGGAGACCACCAAATAATAGTAGGTACTGTAGTCTATATTTCAAAGGAAAGAATAGCAAAGCCACCTTTGGGGATTCCTTGTCTAAGAAAACACTATGGAATCCATGGGGTCACCATAAGTCGACAGGTGACTTGAAGATGCACCCCCTACACACACCCCTATACCATCTAGGATTAGATCCTAGAATGTCCCCTGAGAGATCAGCACTCAAAGGACAGGCCCTCTATAGCTGGTTTCAGGATTTCACTAGCAGGACTGTGCACCAGTTACAGCAGGTGGAAGGAAAAGCAACAGGATATATCCAACATGCTAGGATTTAAAGCAGACCCTGAATGTTGAAGCAGCAGTTCAGATAAGGTGATTTCTTTTTAACCCTATGCTGGGGAGGTTCCTTGCCAAACAGAAACACACACTTGTAAAATTCTTCCCTTCTTCTTCTCCAGGGATAGAAAAATAATTCTGTTGGAGTTGAGATTCTTGATGGACATATCCACTTTGCCCCTCCTGAGGCTTGTTGAAAGATAAAGCAAACCTTGTCTGAGAAATTCATACATTTGTGCGGGTTGCAGTGCACTTTGGAGAAATAAAATCCCCACAAAACTAAGAGTACAGGTTGGAAAAGAAATGGGAACAGCTAAAAATATGTACAATCAAAAAAGACGCACCATACAGCGTATTCAGCAGGGGGAAGGCTTGCAACAATACATACCAAACCTGAGAAAAGCGTTTGAAAAATACACTCGTTTCCTTGCAGAGGAGAGGGAAGGAATCTTCACACCCTAATCCAAACCAAGGATCACTGCTTGACAACCTTACTCTTTGAGTCTACCACTTCCAGAAGTGTGTGGGGGGGAAGGGGGGGGGCTTCTGGCAATTGTAGTGCTCATAAAGTACCACTACCATGCCCTGCAAACAAACATGCAGGTGGGTTTAGAGAAACAGAACACAATCAAGACTCAAATCAGAATTCTCTTGGCCAATCCCTGCTTAAATAAATCCACTGACTCAATTGTTGAATGATAAGTACACATGCAGGCAAATCTCACCTAGGTTTAGGCCAGAGAGTTTGTCACATCTGTGGTGGAGGTCACAGCAATGGAGCATGACTGTCCATGAGCAGAGGTGGCACAAGAGAAGGCACATTAGTGAATTGCAGCATTGCACAACTGAAGAGTCACCCAAATGTGCCAGCACGCCTGCATGTCCAAAGTCTATACATGTGCAATGGCAGCAAACTCCACTTCTATAACCTGGAACAGACTATGGCTGTTCTGCATTGCACCCAAATGTCCAATCATTTTTGTGGGGGAACTGACAAATCAAGATAGTTGGAGGGTATGCAGCTAGAACGGAGCAAAAATGACCCCAGTGAGTATAACACAGGGCGTCTTAAAATCAGTTGGTATTTGGTTTCCCTTTTCCTGTTTAGAAGGTTCATGACTGGAACTTCCTCCACTGTATGCAATCTTGACATTCAGATGGTGTTGAAAGTCATCATCTGTTTTTTTTAACAGAGCAGACCATTTATATAGAGCAACAAATACAGATACACATTTTGCTAGTCTAGCCATTTTTGTTATCCTGCCCACCACCACAAAAGACCTGAATTAAAAAGAAAACTCCCTAGAATTCTTATCAAAGCTTTGAAAAATTACATTAAACACCAGTGATCTGGGATCACAGAAGACGCATATTTGGGGATTATTTTTATTTTTGGTTTGCAGTAACTTGCCAAAGGCATTGAAACAGGGGTGGAGATTATATGTTCTGCTTCTCAAATTAAGTGTGCCCATTATCTTTTCTGGGTGTCCATTTGGACATATAGCTATTGCTTAAATATGCTTTTCTGCAGAAGCTGTAAAGAACACAGCCAACATCACTTCTCCTGAGAGTCAAGAGTTAGGAAAATGATTGCTTAATGAATTCCTTAGCCACATTTCAAGACTGAAGCTGAACCTCCATAATTCAAGGTCAAAAAATAGCCTGCTATCAACACTATGCTGGTGATATGCTTTCCTTCAGGCAACCTGGAAGGATGTTTGGCATTTACGAAGGCACAATCCAACAGGTTGTCCAATGAGCTTATGGGAAATAGCAACAATTTGGGCAGACAGACCAAATCTGTTCACTCTGTATTCTGCAGACCCTTTAAAAAATAAAAAAAAAGAAGGAAAGTAACTGAAAAGGCTTAGTTCCCTTGTAAGGTAAAATGAATCAGAACCAACACCTACAACACTGGGGAGAATTTTATTTTTAGTTTCAGAAATTTCTTTTTTTGGGGGGTAGGGGTGGGAAGGATGTTTCATTCCCAGACAAAACCAAATGAATTGTTGAGAAAGGAGGGCTTTAAAAAAAACACACACATATTCAGCATAGCTCAACCTCTTATAGTAGAACATCAAAACCAACAGGCAGCAACAAAACTTATAGGTTATTCTTGAGACCATCAAGACTTAGGGGTTATCTGTTTGGCAGCTGGGGAGATGGGCACTGTAGTTGTATAAAGCAATGTCGCAGCGTATGGGAGGTAGTTGCATCCACATCAGTGGAACAGTTGATCCACCCTGGATTTTAATCAGAACTTTAAGAGAGCTATCCAAAGTACTGAATGTGAATACCCTATGCATATTGGGGACTCGTGCCAGGAGAAGCAGTTACCTGTGAGTCAAACCAAATGGGTCATCCATAGGGAGTCACGGGAGTTTACCAAGGCGGAAGGGAGGGGTGGTAGCAGTTCTAGAATCCAGCAGTCCTGATAACTGAGGCACACTGGGAGTGGCTGGCTGAGATATTTTGAAAGCCCGGAGTGGCGGGCGGCCATGTTAAGGAGAGCATGTTGCTTATTTCTAGCTTCTTTATTGTCTTTCCTCTTGCTCTTTTGGCTGCCTGGGAAGGATCAATGAGAAATCATAATCCAAGGCACTGCAAATGATTCTATCGATTTGGTGAAGAGTCAGTCACTACAAATCCTCCAAATGCCAGGACAGAATAATGATTACATAAATAACACCTTGGCAATCAAAGTTTCTAAAGAGGTGAGAGTTGGAATTAGATTGTTGGAGTTCCATGGTGAAAACAATGAGGCCAGGAGTGGGAGCAGTGGTTGGAGCATTGCACCACAACTTGGGAGAGCTAGCCCCTGTGCCTTGTTGAGCCAGGAGATTTGGTGGCGTAGGGAGAGAAACCTCTTCTAGCATCTTCTCCTCCCTCACAGACTTCTAACAAGAAATTGTGTATTATGCCTTAAGTATTTCCATATCTGAGACACTGTCTTGTTCCATTTACAGTGGGCCCTCCATATTCACTAGGGTTAGGGGCGCAGGACCCCAGCCAAGGCAGAAGGATGAGGTGGTAGAATTATCATCCATCCGTACTCCAATCGCCTATTGAGTCCCATGTATTCTAAAGCACACTTCAACTCTGTGGGCCATTGGACTATATTTATGGAAGCTCAAAGTCCCTTTTAATCACTCTCTCTTTTAATCAGATCATGCCACTAACAACAACAACACAACACAACAGCCATGCTAAGAGCAAACCTCATATCTCATGGAACATTGCTCATAAAGTTTATTAACATTTGGGTTGCCCAATGTCTTATAAAGCCCCTAAGTGATAAAGCATTAGGAACCAAATGATGGCAATAACGCTTCCAATTTCTTGTCGCCATAATGTATGGCTTTGCATTATCTGAGCAACGTCTGAAACAGTATCTATCTAATTTAATAGGGTATAAATTACGGTTGCATTGCTGAACCTCTCTGGGGAATTGGTCCACCTGCCCAGCAAGATTAATTTGTCAGCCTGATTCAGGTCCTTCCCCTCCAGTCATTAATGATTTTTCAAGTCATGGTGGCTTCTTCATGAGTTCATTGATTAGCTGGGATTCTGCTTACCATCAAACCAAATAAGCACACTGAAAATTGCATTCTAACTAAGCAGCTTGAAAAGTTGTTGCAATTGTAATGTAGTTCAAAAGACTGGGTAAAGTCTGCGGAATTGTTCACACCTCCACCAGACCTTTTTAATCAGGGTCAAGTATTCCCCTGGAGGCAACACTAGATATGGTTAAGGAAGCTTGTCCCTATCTGGGATGGGAAACTTACAGCCATCGAGATACTGTTGGAGTTCTACTCCCACCAGCCCCATCCAGAATGGCCGAAGATCAGGGATGATGGGAGTTGTACCCAAACAACTTCTGTAGGGTCACAATGCCCCTCACTCTCAGGGAGAATGTGAATGATGAGTATGTCTGTGTAACATTACTTCTGTAGTGCCAGAACTACAGATAGAGGGGTAGGATTTCATTTGAACTGCATTTTTTTAAAAACTGAACCAACCTAATTCATACTTCTAGACTAAAACACAAATCAAGACATGAATATGCTTTTCATCTGCAAACTTCTCCAGATATTTCAGGGTTCTTTCTTAATTGAAAGTTGCCTATAAAATCACATACATTATCGAAAGCTGTGTGTAAAAGAAGTTAGTAGGAGAAAATTGCATAGGAAAATAAATGCAAGTATGTATGCTCTGTGTGTGAGAGAAAGAGAGAAGAAAACATCCAAAAGATGTAATTTTGCATTTTAAAAAGGCACACCTCCTATCCCATGTCCTGTTAATCCCCAATGACCCCTGGGGGGAAAATGTGCATTGCAAAACTGGAAATGGTTGTTGATAGGAACTGGATACAGGGAACACATGACTCCCTTGTTGCAACAGCTCCACTAGCTACTGGTGCATTTCTGAGCACAGTTTTTGGGCTCCCTCCATGCTCTCCTTTTGTTGCTAGGTGAAGGCCTTTCTGTTCCAGCAAATCTTCGGGAACTGCAGGTTTGATTTGATGGGGTACTGTTTTGGTGCTTTGCCGTTTTTAAGCTGTGCTTTTAACAGCATTCTGTGTGGTTTTAATTCCATAGACAGTTGCGTAGTCTTTTAATCATAACTTTTGGTAGGTTTTTTGCTACATGTATTCTGTAAGCTGCCTTGAGCCCCACTCCTGGGAAAACAGCAGGATATAGATAACATGATTGATCGTCTGGACACTTTTCTTTTTGGCAGGTCCCAAAGGATGCAAACCCATCCTTGGGCCTCCAGAGTTTGCCCACTCTAGTTTTAAAAGAAATGAGGGAAAGTCCCAGCAAGACTGAATCCAGCAGCTGCTGAGCGCTCATCCAATTGCCCAATTTAATTTGCTTTCACTGCAATGGCCAATTTCTACCAGCAAGAGGAGAATCTGTGATTTAAGCTGTCGATTATAATCATGTTGTCAATTTGTACCTTCTTAAAAAGCATATATCCTTCAGGACTTGGTTATTTTTGTGGACAAAACCATTACAGCCTGTTGGATTGAACTTTTTACAATTGATACAGAGATAGCTACTATTTTTTTTCAGCATAAAATATCAGTTTGTGCAGTTCTTAATATCACTTCCTATTGAGAAAAGCAAAGAAAAAAAAATCCTATTGCAGGGTGGGAATGGCACAGCCTGCCAGATGTTGTTGGACTGCACCTCCCAGCAGCCCCAGCCAGCATAGCCACCAGTGAGGAATGCTGGGAGCTGCAGTTCAATGACATCCGGAGGTCCTCATGATTCACACACTTGTAGTAGAATTCCCAAGGCAGCTTACAATCAAACTTCATGGAATCAAATTGTTGGAAGAGACCACCAGGGTTATCCAGACTAACCCACCAAAATGGAAGCAAATACCAAAACGTACAAGGATAGATACAAGCAAAGCACAAAATGTATAGCAGCCTGTTTAGGGGAGGGAGGGAGCCAGATATAACAAAGGTGGTAAATTCTGTCTCTTTTAATACCTCTGGCTCTCAAAGATTCCAGATCTTTTGACACTCATATAAACCTTCCAACTTAAGTGATTAAAATGATCCTTTGTAAAGTGGATTGTAGCTTGGTCCACAGTCACTGAATAATATGGACTCTCCATGTGGACTTACACATTAAGGCTGGCATCCTGTTAGTGGCACACACAGGCATAAGTCAACTTCTTGACTTTTTGGTTCAAGTGAAAGTTGGTATTCCCTTGCTCCCTCTGCAATAGCGAAAGCTCCCCATGCCTAGTGCAGAGTGGGTACAAATCAGAGAAGCTTGTGGGCATGTCCCAGCAGCCAAACATGGAGGACCCCAGCCAATCTCAGGGTAACCCACAGCGCCTTGCTTCTCGGATTCCCACAACTCTCACGAGGCATGCAATGGTTGGGGAAGGGTAGTGCTGCAGTGACTCTACAGTAGAACTGCGAGTCAATGAATGGCCAGCTGTGGTACAGTGCTGCATGTGGAACTGCCATGCTTCACTGGACCAGGATTAAAGCCCAATGGCGCTACACAACCCTTATATTGAATGGCAATCTTGCACACCCCAACTAAGACCCTCAAAGTACAACCAAGTTAAGAACCAAATGTACACACGCAATGCAAAAGACACACCCATGCACAACATACATCTGTGAGTAAAGGCACAAGATTTGCAACCTGCTCCTGCAGCCTTGAACTGAATGAGCTGTTCTGCTTCAGTCAACAATATCCAAACACTTCCATAGGGGAAGGTATGCCCACCTAAGGCACCAGTAGGATTCCAATTGAACTCTGATGTCAGCTTTCCTCACAACATGTGGCTTATCACATTCGTTGCTGATTGCTAGGCAAGCAAATGCAGCCAGTTGCTCTCCTGTCATCCTTCTGTTCCTCTGCTCTCCATTAGATCTGTGCCTCCTTCATGGAGGATTTTCCTGCTAATTATTATCTATTCATTTCTTGAAAACAGTGCAAGTTTCCCCGTCCTTACTAATGATCACTCATTTGTTTACAGTTATGAGGCACAGCAATAAAGGAATGAGGAGAGGAATGGAGGGAGGGTGTGGGGAAAGGAAGGCAAAGAGGAAACTGGAAACGGCTGAAGAGTGAGGAATTGTTTATTCCTTTCATTGCTGGCCTGCTTTCTCCCTTTAATGGAGGCAGTCAAAGCAGCCAGCAAAAATTCAAACAGCTTCATCAAAGATAAAAGTCACAGCATCATTAAAATCATGAGAGAAGCAACAGAGCCTTCGAGTAAAAGCTCCGTTAAAAAGAAGTCAACAAGCCAGTGGTCACCCTCCCTAGAAGTCTGCCCATCTGTGCCCCCAAACTGATCAACAGTAGGCTCAGGAGGTCCAGAGATGTAATTCTTTTTTTTTTTTCCTCAAAGAAAGCAACAAGTAATTTTAAGTTTTCTTCCTGCGGTGAGAAAGCCATGCAGCTTGGAAAGCCTATTTGTAATCTGGGACTCCTTCTGCACAAAATTCACATGTGGTTGTTTTGCACAGAAAACAGAATTTTCTTCACAGCAAACAGGAGCAACAACAATTACAATAACTGGTCATTTAGCTGAGCATTGTTGAATCCATCTTTTTCCAGGGTCCTCAGAAGACAGAGGTGATTTCCATCACTCGCTATCTGGGTGTTTTCATAGGAAACAATTAATAGAACTTGGATCCCACTTGAATGGTATCTTATGGAATCCTGGGGTTTGTAGTTTGGGGCAGCAGCAGAGATTGAACTTGGGTCTGTCTGCATGCAAAGCATGTGTTCAGGCGCTGAGCTATGTCCCTCCATCGCTTTGCTTCTGAATTCCATGGGGGACGCCCAGTGAGCTCTTTTTTTCAGTTAGCATGCTGGCCTAAAGAGACCCTTGAGCTGATCCTGCAGAGCGACGCTGATTCAAGGCTGAGTTCTAATTTTAAAAACCAGGAGCAAGGTAAACACAGACTGAGTTCTCGAGCCAAAGCAAAACCACAGGATTATATGACCCAGCCATTTCATTACATCCCCTTGGGGGCCGTAGGATTTAAAAGTGCACATAAAAGAGCCTATTCAGAGAGGCAGTCCATAAGAGCTATTATATAATATGTATATTATACTCAAGTAGGTGCATGGAACTCACCCAGGAACTCCAGGAACAGAAGGCCCGTTTACTTACCTCGAGGCATCTTTGTCATAAAGCAGTCTAACCTAGATGGTAATGTACTCCACTGTGCGATTTCTGTTGCATTGGAGTGGCGAGGTGCTGATATGTGTGAAATCCCTCAGGGGAATTATGCTAAAATCCAAATTGGTTCTACTTCCCTCTGCATTTCTATGGATAATAAGAGCAAGGGAACAGCCTTGCCTGAACTAATTGTTTCTTTTTTTCTCCACCAATCTCAGCCAGATGTCTGTGGAAGCTCTCTAGCAGGACAAGAAAGCCCTGCCTTGACCTACTCCTTGTCCCCAGTGTCTGGTCTCTTGTCTGCAGTATGTGGTGGGGATGTGTGTATGTGCCAAGTCACATCTGTGGATCTCCTCCTAGCTCCAGCTTCATATCCAGTCTGTGACCACTTCTGCTCTATTTTATTTTGTTTTGTTTTGTTTTGTTTTGGTAATGGGAGATAGGTCAAGATCCCACCTCAAGGAGAAGTGTGTAACTTTACAATCATGTAGTTTTGGAACTGTGGTGTCACACCACCTCATTTATGAATCACAAGCCAACTGCATAGGTGCATCTGATTTCAATGTGCAGCCATGCCCATTGTGCATCTTGGTGCAACCTGTGAAAAGTGCAGACACATCTGTATGCAGGGCCCAGCCTCTCTCTTCCTCCTCCCTCCTTTGTCCTCAGCTTCTACAATTGCTGCAAGCTGAGTTCAAAGTACCAAAGTAGTTTATACTCAATGAACTCCATGGGGGCAGAGAAAAAGGGGAAGAATCTTGCCCTTCTCAGGAGGCTCTGGCAAAAGCAAACTTCTGCAGCATCTTGAGTCTGTGAATTCTAGATTTGCCATCTTGACCACGCCCTGATGTTGCTTGGCCACATATGTCCCAGTGCTGAACTGTTGGAGGGTGTGCAATTAAATGGTTTTCCAACACTTCCAGTCGGGGTCTCTGCCTGTGGTTTGTTCTCAGCCTTGAGTTTTCAGCTAGATGGAGATCCCCTCCCTCTTTGGACTTTCTATTTAGCCATCATGCCTGCCGTGTTCACCCTTCAGATTTGCTCTGGGCAAAACGTTGCAGTTGACCCTAGTTGTAAACAGCTCCCCTCCCCAGGACAGCGAGCTGAGAAAACCTTTGCAGTGTTCCTAACATATTTTTTTCTCTGCTCTTGCATTTGAAATGGTGTGAGTTAAGGGGTATCTTTGAGAGCAAATAGCTGAAGGCCCAAATAAAACTTGATCTGATTAGGCTAGAATCAATACAGCGCCTCCATGTTTTAGCAACACCACTGGCAATGGGGATAGATACTCACTTTTCCTCTCCCTCTCATGCTTTGGAAGGCAGAGCCAATGCAGATAGACAGCTTGACTGAAACAGTCTAAGAGAGAGCTGTGCTCAGAGATTAATGTTTTAGCTTGTTAAAAAAAGAAAAGAAAAGAAAGAAAAACCTTCAGTCTTGCAACTCAGTGTCCTCCCCACCCCCCATCCCCGCACTTCTCTCTCTGGAGTGCTGAAGCACCTGGTCTTTGTTTAGCTTGCAGCCTGCAGCTATTCCACGCCCTCTGACATTTCCAGATCAAAATAGGGAGCATGCCAATTCTCACACCATGGATCACTGCCTGAGTCTCTTTTCACCCAACTGCACCTCGCCAAAGAGTTTTTTTTCTTTAGTCTGCTGTAATCATTAACTCCGTAGCTGTCTCTCCTACACTGGTTTCTGAACCCAGACAAATTAGTAATCAGGTCATACCAGATAGCTGAAGAGAATGTACACTTGCATTTAATCCAGTGTTGAATCATAGAACTGGAAGTGACCACAAGGGCCATCCAGTCCAACCCCCTTCTGCCATTCAGGAAGACAGAATCAAAACACTCCCAACTGATGGCCATCCAGCCTCTCTTTAAAAACCTCCAAAGAAAGAGACTTTACCACACTTTGAGGCTGTGCATCCTATTGTTGAACTGCTCTTACTGTTAAGAAGTTGTTCCTAAGGTTTGGGTGGAGTCTCTTTTCCTGCAGTTTGAACCCATTTCTCCAAGTCCTAGTGTCTAGAGTGCCGTGGAGACCCAAGCCCTTTCTGCACCTTACCTTCTTCCAGCACTGGGGTGCAGGGATTGCGCTAGCAGCCTCTGGCAAGAGGCTCTCGTGTCTGAGGTCCTTCGGCTCTGCACGAGCTGCCTCCTTGCGCAAGAGCCCCTCCTCTTCCTTCTGCAGTGCAGCCTGGGACCTGCTGGGGCAGGAAGCGCAACCGGCATGGCTCCGCAGGCTCCGCACGCCAGTTAAGTGCACGCGGGGCCTGGGAACAATGTGCGATCGCACACCATTTTCGGCTTCTAGTCAAAAATGAAAAGGTGCGTGATCAGCACCTGCCAGCCCCTGGAGCATCGTGCGATTGTGAATGCGTCGTGCAGATAGCTCCTCACAATCACTTGATGCTTCAGGCACCCTTTCACATGGAAAATGCCATGAAGAAAGGGCCACAGTCCTTAAAGGTGACCTGGATAATGATGATGAAACCACGTGCTGTAGGTATGGACATGCGAGCATGCACACACACACACACACACGCTTGCACGCACGCACGTACACACACACACACAATTTCTATGGCATTTGTAAATGGTTTCTACACTATCTGTTCCAAAGACAAAATAAGTAAAGGGTGGTTTTATCAAGGCAGAAGAGAGAGAGAGAGAGAGGGAGTCCACTGGTAAGCAGACAATAGAAGTTTATAACCTATAACCCAAACAGACTCCATGCATCATGAGGCATAGTTTGATTAGTGCTCAGTCGCCAGTTTTCAGAAATGTTCTGAGTGCTTCATGGTACCCAAAATGGCCACAAGGAGGCTTACCATTTCCCTTCCCCTCTCCTGGAGAGAGAACAGCCATCTTCTGCATGAAGAACCATCTGTTTCCTGCAATGAATGAATGAATGAATGAATGATGAGTCAGGTGAGCTCAGTGATCCTGGATTGTGGAGTGCTCCAGTTGCCCATTTTGCCAAATGCTCATAGTTTTGTGTGAATGAAAAAGGAAGGCAGTCTGATATCCTATCGGTCACATCTTTGGGACTTCATTCATTTGGTCTGTTTCGCCTACAGCCTTTTTCACTCCAGATCCATATCTCATTGAAGAGATTACCACAGTGCAAGTGTACTTGGATGTCTCTGGTTAGGTGTCACAGTTTAAATTTTCAGATAATCTTGCTGAGGAGCCAAGATAGTCAAAGGTGGTGTCAATGGGTCATCTTACTTAGTTACTTACTTAGTTTATATCCCTCCTTTCTCCCAACACAAGATTGAAGGCAGCACACAATGTTTTAAAAGCATTTTAAAAAAAAAGTTAATATATCAGTTAAAACACAATTAAATGAAATTTCCATTTTAAAAATGACGCATGTTAAAAATAGTTTAACCACACAGCACATAGTAAAACTGAATGTCCTGCCACAAAATGGAGGCATGTCTAGCAAGCTGGATGGTTTCAAAAGGGGATTGAACAAACCCAAGCATGACTAGCTAGAAAAGTTCTATATTCATCTTTGATCAAAGGTAATAAGGCTTTTGCTACCCAGTGCCTGGGAACAAGGGCTGAGATCCCACATCATCTCACCATAAATATCCATCAGGAAAGTTACACTGTGCTCGCACCACACAGCCTCTGTGCGGAATACCACCATAGTTCACCCTATAAAAAATGATGAATGTGCCTCGTTGCCACCTCATTGAACAAGACACAATGCACAGAGGTAGTACGCAGTGCACCAGCATTTTGACACACTCTTCTAGGTACATCTGTAACTGTTCCACATGGGGAACTCCGCTCCCACCACCAGCAGTTGGATACCCTTGTTCTGCATTGTCTAAAAAGGTCATCCTGCATGCATAGCTCACTTTACACCTGCACACGTTAGGGATGGTAAATCTCAATTTTTATGATCCTCAGTGGATGTCAAGAACAACGAAATAGTTTTTCATCTCATTGCTTTGGGATACTAGGGAATCCCCCCCCCACGGTAGTGGGGAACTGCACGACTTTTCTATGAAAGCTGAGCAGCTTGCCTAGAAAACTGCATAGTTTTCCAGTGCAAGTTATGTTGTGCTGGGAGCAACATATGTGTGTATATATATCTGCAAATTGCAGGAACTTATGACATGCTGTTTTTCTTCCCATGCAAGTTTCTCAAGGGGCCAGGAAATCCAGATTTGATCTCAGCCAGGAAATTGAGAATACCCATTCCATCCTGAACCTACCGTATGTCACTGACAGGATCCCATCCCCTGACTGACAGGGTGATGTTATCCTTGTGTCTTACTTGTGAGCACCTTGTTGGCCACTCTGCAAACAGAATGCTGAACTAGAAAGGTCTTTGATCCGATCCAGTAGGATCATTCTTAAGAAGACAGTGACAGATTAGCTCCAAAACTTCAGCACAGCTTTCTTTTTGGCCCCATTAGATAGCACACCAAGTCTGACAACTCTGTGATCAAGCATGTGGGTTCATATAACACAATAGACAGAGCAAATTATAGTATAGCTTGCCAACTAGTTTGTGTTTCTTAAACACTGCCTCTGCTGTACTGTATTTACACTGTGTGCTAGAACATGCTTTATTCCAACAGATTCGACTAGTTGTGATTACAGTTTAGATAGACAGACAGACAGACAAGGATCAAGAGAATCAAACCATTGCTATACAGGGCTGATAAAGTTATCAGTGATGGCGCAGACTGTAAGAAATGTCCAATAAGTCATTTTGTATTGCATTTGGGCAGAAACCAAGCCACATATATTCACAGCATGAGAGGACAAAGAGATACCTTTTCTCCTTCTTAGACTCTGAGTGCTTGAGAAGGATTCCTGAAAATCAAGGGTGGTCCAAGTTATATATTTGGGGCTGGCCCGGAAGAATGTTCAGAAACCTTAGCTGATCCAAAGAGCTGCAACTAGATTCTTAACTGGGGCTAGGTGCAATAAGCATAGAAGTCCTTGGTAACAACAGCTCTGTTGGCAGTCTGCTTCTGAGCACAATTCAAAGTTCTGGTGATGGTATACAAAACCTTACACCAATCCGATCCAGCTTACCTGGAGGACTCTGTCTTTCCATATAAGCTATTTGTAGCCTGAGATCTTCAAGGGATGCATTTGTCTTGGTCCCACAACCTTCACAAGCATGTGTGGTAGGAACACAGGAGAAGGCCTTCTCAGCATTTGCCCTCAAGCTCTGGAACTCTTTTTCTGTGGAGGTGCAATGGGGCCTCCAGATGTGCATGGATTTATATACAGATTGCTTAGGGATGTGCGTATACATCTATCCACATTTTACACTGCACATTGCATTGCACTGCACATTTGGTTGTGCCTTCCGTGCCACATTTGTGGTATTGGTTGCTTCAACATTTACAAATTAATTGCAACATAATGAATTCATAATCATTACACAACCCTAGTGTAGATTCTCAACTGAATATGTTTTCTTTATGAAGTGCAGAAGCTTCGTCTTTAACACACACACATACACCATCACATTTCAGTCCTGGGAGCTACTGGCATCTGTGTTCATGATGAAACAGGGTAGGTTGAACCCACTTGAGGGATTCTGCTGCTTCTGTCAACATTCTTCTGACTTTGCTCACAATGTTTCTCTTGAGAAGGAACCCTGTCATCTGCTTAGAATTTTTCTGCTTTTGGTGACATTTCAGTCAGACGCCTACTTTTTGCTGCAAGATAGACCATGGCTATGTGGAATCTTTGACTCTGTTACAATCCTTACAGTAAGGCCCAGCTGCTCCTCACTCTGCATAGCACAGCATGACTGAGTGTTGCCAGTTTGACTGGCTATATCCAAAAGGTCTCATTCCTGGAGTCTTTGAGATATGGGAAAAATGAAAAGGAAGAAACCACTAAGTGTTCACCTCTCAAAGCCACTTGCCCAATTAACACAGGCCAACAGCTGTCATAAGCTTCTGGTGACAAATGAACAGGACCGAGAAAGAGCATCTCAGCTTGCCTGTACGGCGGATCAAAATGGTCTCTTCTTTTGAGAATTAAGCTTACAAAGGTGTTAGGTGAGGCTTGGCAACTGGGCTTCTGTTGTGTTTGATGCATGATTATCATGGACTGGCTCCTTATCTTCACTCAGCACACTTCCGCCACGAGCACTTCAGTGCTCCTTTGCCAGAAGTTTGTGTATAAATGCTTAATCACGATGTTGTTCGGGCTTTTCCCAAGCAGAGCATTATGAGTCTCAGACAACCATTTCCAAAGGTACACAACTCAATCGACACACAGAATTCTGATTAACCAGACTCACAGCAGTGCAGTCTCCAAGTTCCAGTTATTGGCACTTCCCAATATGACTTTTCAGAGAGTTCAGAGCTTTTTTGGGAAAGGACCTTAGGAAGTCATGACTGCTCATGTGTTATAGAGCAAGAAACTGGGTGCAACAGCATCCCATTGAAGGCAGGGGGATCCTACAAACTAATGAAACAAATCCTGACTTGGGTCATCCTTGCTTGATAAATGAGACAACTTGTAACTCTTTGTTACCAGATGGAATCACAGAATCGTAGAACTGGAAGTTACCACAAGTGACATCTAGCTCAACAGGCGGATCTATGCCTACATATGTTACTATCAGGATGCCAGCTATGCTGTATTAGATGTTCCTAACTGGATGGTCTTCAATTGTGATGGACAACAACCCCTACTGCCCTGAGATGGTGACAAGAGATCCAAACTCCTAAGAAAATGCTCAACCATGTAACATCTTGGCAAGGGAGGACAAAAATGAACACAAGGACCTGAAAAGCTGTGGTGAATTGCATGTGTAATGGTTGTTGTTGTCATTTTCAAAAGTGGGCAAAGGCAAGGGATTTGTAACTGCTAGGCTTACGAACACCATCAGGTACTTTGGAGCACTCAAATCTGGGGAGAAAATTGGAAGAATTCTTAGAACTTAAAGACCTCCTTGCCAGAGTTTGTGTGGTTTAAGACCCTCTGTTTCTTAATTGGTTGGCATTGCCTATATGGAGGTGATTCTATTGAATCCTAACTCCCCATCCTTCCCTCATCTTTAACTCATTCACTTGAGTCCTTCCTTCCTTCCTTCCTTCCTTCCTTCCTTCCTTCCTTCCTTCCTTCCTTCCTTCCTTCCTTCCTTCCTTCCTTCCTTCCTTCCTTTAAGTAATAGCTCTTCATAAAGTCTGGCAGTTTTTCAAAGACTTCAGCACTTCCATTGGAATGTGAATGAGCTGCAGCTTCTGCAGTCCAATAAAGACTTTGAAGGAAGAGATGGTGATGCTCTTGGAAAATCAGCAATCAATGCCAGGCCCAAGGGAGAGACCTGGTTTAAGAAAAGCATTCTTCCAAGTTTAAACAGTGTTTTTCACCCAGGATGAGAGCGTGGCCTTTTCCGATTAGAATTGAAATGTGATTTTCAGTATTTTTAAAAATAACTCCCCCCACTCCACCCCATGCAACTTGGATCATCGCAAAAGTTTATGGAAAGTTCCCGATTCTAGGTTATGCATTGGTAGCAGGCAGTCAGTTCAGCCCCTGGAGGATTTAGCTTCTGGGCCCTCCAAAGTTGTCCAGTCCTATCTGCTCACAGACACATTTTGGGAGCTGAATTGGTCTTTGTTGCCCTGACGGATAACCTTTATCCAGGAAGGAGCAGAAATAATGCTGTTTCTGTGACAGAATATCTCAATGGCTCTTGATGCCATTGACCAAAATATCCTGCTGAACCAACTTCTAGAAGGTCACCAGGAAGATAGCACATTCCTTGAGGCAAGCACATGTACACTGAATTATGTTACTTTATGAAGTGCCATTGATGCTATTTGATGCTGATGCTGATGACATTTGTGAGTTTGGCACTGTGAAAAGGGTTGTCTTCTGATGAGGTATTTTCAAGCACTTTTTAAATAATACTCTCCATAGATGCCAACTCAGGCTACTGTACATTGGACATATTTTGAGATGATATGACCCTTTTGAAAAGATAATATAAATTAAAGTAGAATGCAGTTAGGAAAGAGGAAGAGAATGTAATGGATGGCTTCAGTAAAGGAAGCTATGGCTGCCCTCAGTTTGCAAAACCTGAGAAGGGCTTTAGTAGACTAATGGCTAATGGGTCTCATTCATAGGGTTGCCACAAGTTTACACTGCATCATCCACTGGCATTCCCTTGGCACTGTTTAGCAAGGCCTAATTGGCTACATAGCATTGTTGTCTTCCCCTGTTTCTTAATGTGATCCCTAATTGGCTGGCATCACTTATGTGATTCATCCAGGAAAGAGCACACAACAGAAGCAAGTGGCACTGAACAGGACTAGGGGGAAATGGGGAATACATTTGCATGACCATGGCAGTTTTTGAGATGTGCTTACGTACAACCAAAATCACTCGTGTGGGAATTGGAGACCATTTGGCACAGCTATCATAAAACTAAAAGAAGCATAATAGCTGTTTCCAGTCATTGAATATCCATGGCACAATGATGCGAGTCTCTGTTGATATGCTGGGTGGCATGTGGATGCAGTACTAGCATCTCCACAGACGCCGTTTCCTCTCAGTTGGTATAATCACTGAAGCATCACTGGCTGCTGCTTTGCTGCCCCTTGATGCTTCTAAAACATCTTGGGGGGGGGAAATACCACACATACACAGACACACACACAACCACACACATGCACAATCCCACATCAAAAGGGGACTTCCCAGCCTCTTACTCTTTGAAAATCCTGAGCTCAGCAGCCACAGCAGATGGGGGAGAGAGTCGTTAAATATGCATCACAGGGTAGAACTAAGCTGTCCTCTGATTAAACAGAAGCCATTTCCTCCTAACCCCCAAATGCTGGAGTTTGCTGGAGAGAAAGCAACCAAAGCTGCCACAGGGGTCTTTCAAGGTTATGCAGTTTTCTGTTGCAGGCAGATACAGCCTCCACCCAATGATTCCGAAGCCATCTTTCCATCACTTCCTCAGAAGGAGGCATTGAGTTGTCCTAAGCAGAAGGAGAAGGCTGTAGAGGCATGAAAAGCCCAGGAGAGACCATTGAATGAGACACTGGAGGTCAGGGTAGCTAGGTCAGAGTCACAAGTCCAAGATAGCAATTTGTACCAACAATGGATGGAATACAATCTTACATCTTCATAAGGGGACTGATATCTTCGTATGTGGATTTATGTGCATGGGAAACAGAAATGAGCAATTTTGCAATGTCTACATTCACTGTGGCCCCTGTGATGTTACTATGCATGGGTACTCATTGCACAATGGTGGAGTGACTGATACACCTTGCTCTAATGTGCAATGGACACCAGTGTGTATTTGGGCACTCCCTAATGTGCATCTGGAAGCCAGCTAGGAAGTTCTGGGGCACAACAGGAGTGCCTGGTCTTCCAGGTCGCCGCCCAATGCTCAAACCAGTCTACCATGCTGGCTCCCTATCATAGATTATCCTTGTTGCTAGATCTGTTTTCCTTTCCTCCTCCTCCTTTTTGGTTAAAGATTTGATGGCAAAAGGAACATTCACTCTGTTCCCTTCCCCCTTCTCAAGCTGAGCTGTGTTGTTCCTGGAAGGGGCTTCTCTCTCTCTCCACCTCTACCATCCAGGCCCTGGAGATGGGGCGTTGGTCAGCGATGCTGGAACAGAGCTGTGCTCAGCAATATACTCCCCACATCAGCAAGATCAAAGAGACACTTGCACACAGTCAGCAATTATGTAGATCTGAGGGGGGGGAGCCCTAAGCGAGTCTTTTTATTAGCAGGTAAAAGATAATCAGGAAGAAAGACGCTGATGAAAGAGAGGGAGATAAGAAGCATTTCCTGTATAAGATTGTGAGATAGTGTTAACAATGGGAAGGAAAATCAAGACCATAATTTCAAGGGAGATGGATCATCTTTGAACATCTGTAGGTGGGACACAAACAATCAATCAGTCAATCAATCAATCAATCAATCAATCAATCAATCGTGTGTTTTCCAATCGCTCCATTCCATCATCTGCTGCCTCCTAGAATAATGTTGAAGTCAATGGCTGGGATCCTTCCCGATATCTACTTGCTAACTGTCCCATTTCATCCAGAAGAGCCATAAGTAGATGTCCATGAGGGACCTGCAAGCAAGTCATGATGGTGATGGTTCAGTTGTGAAGCATGCAGGAAGCCCTTTCTTCAGCTCCTGCCACTTACAGGGATGGTTGGAAAAGACTCCTATAGAAAACCCTATAACATCCTGCCAATCAGTGTAGATCAATGGTGTTCAATGCTGTTGAGTATAGGGGTCACTTTTCTGCCTCTTGGACCTCCCTTAATCCTCAAAGACTGAGAAATGATGAGGAAGAAACCCAGAAGTGTCCACAAATATACACCCTTCCATATTTCACACTTGAAAACCAAGCAGATAGCTATTGCCAGAAATGGCTGGCAACTTCTGTGTCAGTGAGGTGGTGAATTTGCTTTGGATATGAACTTGAAGGGAACTGTCCACAATGCTAATAGGTTCAGCACCTTGGATAGCTCAAGGAAGACTGTAGTAAAAACTGAAGAGAGTTCACCACCCCACTGACATGGAAGCCACTAGGAGCTACTGCCCAATAATGAAAGTGGGTTATTGTTGAAAGAAACCAAGGGAAGGTGACTTGGGCCCATTAAATAGCCAAATCTGGATCCATGACCATCCCTGGAAAAAGACTAGAGAGACCTTGGAGATGGCATGGGATAAACCTTCACTTGGGGTCAACTAACCAGCAGTCAGGAGAGGAAGAAATGTCCATCTGGTGTAAGAAAACCCCCTAGTGTTGAAGTAAATTGAAAAGGAATTCCTTGGCTTCAATCCAGCTGTGTCTGCAAGAGCAATATCTTTCTCACAGTTTGACTCCAGAAAGCCTTGTCTCCAAAAACATCACAAGGCAGTCCCCCATGCCTTGTACTCCTTGCTCCTTTCCTCAACCAGGCCGAGGCCTGCCAGCATCGTCTTTGTTGCTGTTCCCTTCACTGAGAAAACCTCTTATAGCTTTCAGAATCTGCATATTATGCAAATGGAAGGGATTTGGCTGTGAGATCACAGACTTAAAAACTGCCAGCCCCAGTGGTCTGTATTTTAGGAACATTGCGGCTGCTGCCTTGATGCTCAGTAATTATTTCTAAATGTAGGCAGGTTAGGTTGGAAAGTGAGTAACCTCGTATCTAGTGATGCCATGGGAACTTTTTTCAGCCCATTTCAGAGGGAGGAAAGAAAACTTTCCTCAGTGATTCATTTTTGTGCAGGGAGTGGTGCCCTTTTTGCAGGGAGGGATACGAGGGGTGGAAAGAATATTTGAAAATATTTGAAAAAAAATGGTTGAAACCGTTGTTCCTTGAGTATCAGGAAACCCTGACAAGAATCCTGGACTGATGAGAATCTTTGCCATTTTGGGCTGTAAAAAAAGAGCATTTTCTTCTGATTTTAGGTAGAATACATCTCCAGTGACACCGTTTTCTGCCCAAGAAAACTGTTTTCTGCACCAAAAAAATGCTGTTTTCCATGCAAAAAATAAAAACAAAAATACACCACATGCAAATTTTGCCCAAACTCCAAATAGTGTTTGAAAACTATGCAGTGAGGAGCTACAATTACTTGCTGCTTCCTTTTAGAACAAAATTAGTGAAGAATTACATCCCTAAGAGGTATTTCCTTTTAGGTAAGGCAGCCAACTGATCCCATTCTGCATCAGTCCAATTGTACATGGGATCACTGACTAGGGGGTGGCCATGAGCATTGGGATGCTCTTGCCAGTATCCTGTTATGCATCTTCCCAATTTACTAGCAGAGTTTGCTAGCACATCTGCAATATAGCTATGTATACATGAAGCTTCATAGCATAGATCATGGTAGAGGATTCCAGCCATTATGGGTCTGGAAGACTTTCAGTGAAAAGCAAATTCCTAAAATCACTTGTTGCAAAACAAGCAAGAAATTGACAGCCCTATCATGGACTTTGCTGCTGTGTGGGAAAAACTTGCATATGGATTCTTTAAGGCTGTTAACAGTACTCATGTTCCCACCCCATGCCACAGCTACTTAGCTTCAACAATGCTGCCTTCGACTCCCCAGGCTATTTATAAGGTCCCCAGAAGTTTTGAAAAATCAAAAATCTTGACTCCTTGAACCAGGGCTGTCCCCTTTATGTTTTTATGTTCTCTTTTGGTCTAGTCTCCTTTGAATGCTTTGAAGGAATTGGGGATGAAAATCTCCTTTTGCTCTCTGCATTCAGGAGAAGGAGAGATATAAACACCTCAGTAGACAATTGTCTGTATAATTCATTGGTCTCTTGCAAGACTTCGGAGGTCTGGAGTTATTTCAGGGGCATATCATATTTCTAGTTGAATGGAATTTTTCACTTTAAAAGGCAGACAGATGAGGTTCAACATTCTATTTTTTAAGCAATTGATCCAGCTGTACATGCTGAAGCTTTATCCTCTCACTTTCTCATTTTGCCAGCGTTACATCTGCTTCACCTTGTTCGCTCATCAGGTTGTGATCTCTTCTTTTTAATAAGAAAGGAGCCACAGAAATCCATGTGCCTTTTCACGCCCATTTCTCCTAATATACTGATTTTTGTACACCATTTTTCCTAATATACTCCATTGCTGCAAGCAATTTCCTCCTGTATAATTCAATTTTTGTAAATAATTTCCATGAATGTATGCATTCAGGGGCACACTTTCCCCTAATATAAGCATTTGGGGACACGTTGCTTGATTGAAGGACTGTTTTGCAACACTAGAAGAGTGAGTGCAGAAGGATAGCTGCATTTCAGTCCACAGATTGGTTTAGGAAGTAAGAATTAAACGGGTCAATCAATCACAGGAGTGCAAAATTTGGCTTAAAATGGAAATGAAACTAATGTCTCTCTCAAATCTAGGCATGTGGTGGGGTCTCCTTTTTTGGAGGTTTATAAATAGAGGCTGGATGGTCATCTGTTAGGGGTCACACAATTGTGCCTTCCTGTATGGCAGAAGGGGTTTGGACTGGATGTCCCTTGGGGGTCTCTTCCGACTCTAGGATTCTACGAAAAGCAAGATGGTTAAAAACAACAACACAACAACAACAAAGCACTACAGCATCTTCTGAAAAGTCCTTTCCCTGCAAACAGCGGGCCCTCAAAGAGCTGACAAAACAGCAATCAGGAATGTGTCCAGAGGAGAGTGACCCGTATGGTAAAAAGCCTGGAAACGAGGATTTTAGGGCTTATGAAAATATCCCTAGTGGCAGGTCAAGATGAGGCAGGGAGTCAAATGCAAGAGTGCCTAGGGTCCAGGAAAACCTTAATGTGGCCCTGCAGCAGCCGCAGTGATCAAAGGAGGTGTGATCAGCTCCTGATCAGAAATGAGAGGTATAATGTTTCCAGCCCCTTCCCCCCAGGGAGTGAGGGGGAGACAATCAGACGCAGGATCCCTCTCGCAATTCCTCATCACTGGCTGGTGGGAAAAGACAGAAACATCCCCCTCCTCATCTTTTGATTGGCAGCTGAACAGACTTCCTTCACCAGGGCAGTTGCTGGCTGTTAAGGTGGGCTTGAGGGTTCATTTCCATAGCCTTACAGTAGGACCACATAGTCTTAATGCATGACCAGAAATCACCCAGAGGACTTTTTCTTCTGCCGCCTTTAGACTCTGGAATGACCTGCCGGAAGAGATTCAACAGCTGAATATGCTGCCCAAATTTAAAATGGCATTTAAGACTAGCAGGCCTATCCAGATTATTTTAACTTGTGAATTTTAACTATGAATTTTAAATATGTATTGACTATTTGAATAGGTATTTGCATGATTTGTTCTTTTAAATCGATATCGTGCATTTGAACTGTTGTTTTTGACTGATGTTCTGTTCTTAACTCATGTTAGAGATCAGTGAGAGATGCGAGTTGAAGTGAGCTTGTTAGGGTCAGTCAGGATTAAACTGTCTGAAGCAAGTCATCTTTTATGTTAAATTCCATTTCTGTTTCATCATTTTTGTATTCCACACTTGTGCCTCCAAGCATGCTACCTAAGGGATCTTGGAAAGCTTGAGTTCAGACACATGGGGTCTGCGATGGGCAGCAGTTAATCCAGGCTGGTGGCATACAGCGGAGAGACTAGGTGAATAATGTCTTGCCCAGGCACCCAGAGGGCACCTAGATGGTCCCCAGATTTGATGCTGTAGCAATGGAATAGGATGCCAACTGCTGCTTTCAGGGATGGGGAACCCACGGTCCCATTTTGCTCAGAATAAGCCCCAAACAGCAAAGATTCTTGTCAGAGTTTCTTGATACTCGCAAAGCACTTTTTTAACCAGTCTTTAAATTTTTTTTAAAAAAATTGTTATTCCCATTTGTATTACTGCTTCTTGTGAAAAGATAGAGCCACAATTGGCCACCTACTCTCCCTCCATTTAAGCAAAGCCTTCAAAATACCGAGACACCCAAAGGTGCTCTAATATATACCTTAAACCTTATCTGCCCACTTTCCAAGGTATTTCAGCCTGCAGTGCCCCCCCCAAACATAAAAGAAAGTCACATTTGGAATTATGGCGAAACTGACCATTTTCTTTGTTTGTCTTTTAAATCACGCTGTCTAATGATGTGTCATTTGCTTCATGAAAGTACCTTGTTGAAAGCCTAGCACAGTCAAACATGCCAATTTACTGCAAACCCCTGGTGAGGAGGGGAGGGGAAAGGCAAGGCAATGCATAAAAAGGAAAGGCCAGGGAAGCAGCCCAAATATATGGTATCATGAAAAGCCAGGAGGGAAGCTCACAAACGTTAAGTTTTGGTCACCCACGTAGATTAAAGGAGGAAACTGGAGAGGTAAACACAGGGAAAGCGGGAAAATGTGGGAAGAGTAAGAAAGTGAGGAAACAAAAAGCGATGGGGAATTACAGATAATTCGAGAGCAGTGAGTGGTGTGTTGCGTGCTGCATTCTCTTAGCTGACGACTGAGCCAGTACCCGCACCAAGCAGAAGGAAGCTTTGCAGAAACCAGGCCCAGGATCCAACCTCAGGGTCTACCTTTTGGAGCTTTACAAGTCTGCACTCCTCTGCAGAAACGCAACGACATCTTTAGGGAGTGAATTTCAAAGCTACGTGTCTGGGCACCAGGAAAAGTGTCCCAATTCACTTGGGATGCTTCTGATATTTGTCAGGCACTTCTGGTCCATGTCAGGCACTTCTGGAGCACCTTGGATGCCCTGGAGCTTCCTAGTCAGTGTCTGGAGGCACACTGGGGACTCCCCCATGTCTGTCAGTGCCTCTTGCAAATTGGGCCATGGGGCATCGGTCACTTTGCCAGTCACCCATGCACAATGGATGCCCATGCATTGTGAATGAATAGCTACTAATTTTTTGGCAGAGGATGCAAGCAAACCAATCCATAACCACAAGAAGGATTTCTGCTGCATAAAATCTGCACAGAAAACATCAGTTTCTGAGCAAGAAAGAACGTTTTCTGCACATAAAGTAATATTTCTGTGCAGAAATTATACATAAGATACCATTTCTGCACAAATAATGCTGCAGCTGAGCACTCAAAATTCACATTTCTTTTTCTGTGAAAAAATATGCACATTTCAGGGGCAATAAGTCCTCAACGGCAGGATTTTCCACACAGAAAATTGATATTGTTACTGAAAACTTTGTTTCTCACCAAGAAAAAGCTGTTTTGTGAACCAAACCCCCATGTGTGAATTTTGGTCAGAATCATTCCCAAAACTGCAAAAGTGTCATTGAATCAGTCTTGAATGCTGACCTGTGCAGTACTTGAAGACTTCATGGCAACAGAAAGAAAATGGCTAAAGTTACACATCACTTCCTTTGACAGCTAATTTAGCGAAGACTTATTGAACAAGCCATGCGGGAATCTTTGCTTTCCTTTTGGATGCAGGAATCTTTTGTCACAGCACTAGTGGGGCTGGTTCCCTTGTCAGTGGGGCAGTGAATCTGCTGCTCTGGGTTTCAGTCCAAACTCTAGCCCCCAGGTAGGGTCAGTGCCTCAGATACCTTCTTTCAAGTTCAGACTAGAATCCAGAGAAAATCCACCTTCGCTGCCACTTTGTCCAATTTGCTTGAAATTTTGCAAGCAAGTGTCCGGGGAGCGGGGGGAGGAGGCAGGAGAGCTAGATAGAAAGTGTGAAAAACTTCACACCCTTTGGATGGACAAGACAAAGTTATAGACAGAAAAGCAGGCTTGCTTTGCCTTCCAGGGCCCTAAATGGGAGAACAAAAATGAAGGTGAAACAAAGCCAAAGGCAATTAAAATGACGCGAGTGCAAAACGAAGTCAATTAAAATGAAGGTAAAATGACATGAAGGTGGCTTCAGAAATGGAAATGAAAAATGAAACTTTTCCACCCAGTCCCATAACTTTAACAAGAAGTTGAGACAGGAGCAGCTTTCAAGTTGTCTAATCCTGAGGGCTGACATTCGGCTTTGGACTGACTTCTTCCTGCATGGCCTCCAGGGTGTGTAAAACTGAATTGAATAGTTTCACAATGTCCTTGCTCATCTCAGGGCTGTGGTGACATTACAACGCACGGGCATCTGTGGAGCAATGGTGAAGTGACTGGTGCACCTTGGCCTGATGGGCAATGGGCACTGAGGCACTTTGGGGCACCTCTGCTGGGTCAGCATGGTGGCCCTAGACTTCCTCTCTCACACCTTCTTTGGGTGTGTTGGGGATATCAGGAGAGGGCTTGTGGAGTCGAGAAATTGGGCTGTGAGCTGTCCTTAACTGGCCAGGCAGTGGCTGTTGGGGGAGGAGGAGGAGGAGGAGGAGGAGGAGGAGGAGGAGGAGGAGGAGGACAGAGGTGGGTTTTTAAAGTGCTGTGTGGCCATTAAGAGAGAACATTTCCCCAGAAAAGGAGTGTCTGAGGTGGAAGGGGCAGGAGTTGCAGAAACTTGCAAATAATCAAACTCACAAATGTGAAGGGCTGACTTAACAAAGCAACTGATTCTGGACATTCTAGCTATAGAATGCCCATGGGGAGGAGATGTGAACAAAACAGATCAGCAGAACTCACAAGAGCAAGAGTGCACACAGTCATGCTGTGCCAGGGAGGAACGAGGACAGCCACCCATGCAGGAGCTGGAGGTATCAACAGTCGGCATGCCAGGAGTCAGTGAAATATTTTCACAGTCACCCTGCTCTCTCTTCCTTGTCTCGTCTTGCTTCTCCTCCAGCTGGGAGCTGAAGAGGGAAATACATTTGAGCATGCAGACAGAAGCATTATGGTTAACAGTAAATTAACCAGGCAAGAAAGATATAGAAGCTTTCAAATTCTAAATTAGTTTATAGTTGATCTGGAGACAGCGAGGGGATGATGGACGTTCTTTGCTATAGCGACTCAATTAAGTATCTAAGAGAACTGCGATCTCATCAAGTGGCATAATCTTCCCTTCTTTCAAAGTTACAGAAGTAAATGTATGGCAATCTTTGGGGTGCAAATGACATCCATCCAAGGAAATATATTGGTGTATACAGGCGCATTCTATAGAAGCAAAGCCATTGAAGAATACTAATGCCTTAAAATCAGGGACAGACCATCAGCGACCTCACGTGAACTTAGATTTGGCATGCAGTTCTTTGCTGATTTCATTTTCAAAGGAAGCAATGAGTAATTTTAACAATTTGCATCCCAGTGTGAGAAACGCTTTGAAAAGCGCACAGTTTTTGAAGACTGTTTACAGTTTGGGACTTGTGTGTGCGTGTGCCTTCAAGTTGCCTGTCATTTTACAGAGACTCCATGGATTTCCTAGGTTTTTTCTTAGGCAAGGAATCTTCAGGGGTGGTTTTGCCATTTCCTTCTTCTGAAACAGAGCCAATAGCACCTTGGTGGTCTCCCATCCAAGGACTAACCAGAGCTGACCCCGCTTAGATTCCAAGGTCAGATGGACTCTGATCCCTTTATGGCATTTAGGCCTTACTCATAGCTTCACTGAGTCACACTCTAAATGACCCATCAAACTGATAAGAAATTGACACTGTTCCAGTTTCCAAGTAGGTTTCCCTTCTTTTTCTGCACACCCCCTCTTTTGTGTGGGTGTCTTCCCCTCTCCTGAAAAAACTGTGTGCATGTGTGTTTTCTACATGTCTTTTTAGCAGAAACTGCAGGGCCTCCTGCTCCCAAGAGGGCAGACCTAGGCAAGAAGCTTTCTCTCCCTAACAAGCAGCAGGATGCTATGTTGACTGCAGGCAGTGCATCAGAAATTGTAATTCTGCTGCTCTCTGCCCTTGGGGAATTCTCTTCCCGCTCACAGAAAGCCAGGCAAAAAAGAAAGCGGGGGGGGGGGAGAGAAGAGAGAACAAGAAGGACCACCCCACCGCCACAACCCCCGCAATCAAAGTGCCGAAAGGCCTGAGGCAACGAGGGAATCGGACGCCTCCAGAATTTGGCTGTCCACCCCCGCTTTTTGCCTTGCCAGCTTCTCTGGAAGGAGGCAGAATGGCTGCATCCACAGCGATGGGGAAGTGACGGGAATTTGCTCTTGACACACTGGGAAGAGGAGCTGAAGTTGTCTCTGTGTGTGTGTGTTTGAAGGGTTACAGCCAGGGTGTGAAATCTTTAATTGTGTTTTTCAGAGCGGCTCATGTGTGCACACTGAGTGCTAATTGATTCAACTGGAGTAACCTCCTCCCTCCTCGCTTTAGTCGCTCTCTCCCTCCCTCCACTACTTCCTGCGGATTCTGCTAACCCTGCAACAGATCACACACCGAGAGACTGCAGGGGGCACCTGTGCACTCATCGTACACCAGGGCTGCTGGCTAGGGATCACCACGCCGTTACACACGGAGATTCACACTACGCACCTATGATGGAGGGTCATGGCTGATTTGTTTTGAACTTCCAAACTTCAGTAGTGTGGATAGAAGATTTTCAGTGGCACTCTGTCACCTTCCTAGAGCCCAGGGGGACAGCTGCCCAAGTCATACTGCTGCCCAGCAAACAGCATCGGTACCCATTAATAAAGCACATTAGGGGAGACTTCTCCATCTATTTATGAGGACAAAAATCAATCTGCAGCACATTGCACAGAGACAATTTCTGCCCGCTGGCCTGTGCAAGGTGAGAGGCGAGGTGCTTGCTCCGGCTAACACAGGCAATCAAGAGAGACCCAGACATAAAGCCCCCGGAGAGCCAGATTAACTACCTGAGGCGGCTGGGGTTAAGGGAGAGTTAGAGGAGCCAATCCCAGCCTCAGCAATCCCAGGCTAGGAGGAAGATGGCTTACCATGACCAAGACTCTCCATTCACTGAGTGAAACGCCCAGATGCCACCATCCCCTCCTGCATCCATTGCCCCAGTGTGATAAGTGAGGGCAAGGGTAGATATGGCAGGAGAAAGACAGAGAAGGCTGTTGCTGTCCATCTATCACCAACTTGTATACAATCCTTTGTTCACACTAGCAACCCTACTCCTACAGGTTCTGTTCTAACAATACTTGGAGAAAACACCCTTTCTGAGTCTGTGGTTCATTTTGACTTGAAGAACACAGATGAGAAAGGAAGGGGAAAAAGGAAGAGGGTGAAATCTAGAAGAAAGGAGACTATGAGAGTCTCTTTTGGGTGTTAATCGCTATTGGTATGGATTTCCAAATTATGGTGACTCTAAGGCAAACCCATCATGAGGTTTTCTGAGGGCTGAGAGTGTGTGATGCACCCAAGGTCACGCAGTGGGTTTTCAGGGCCGACCAAAGGGGAACTGAACCCTGGCCTCTAGGGTTGTAGTCCAACACTCAAACCACTACACCAAAACACATGTCATATGAAGGTTAGAAATTTTCACTGATATTCTATATGACCTCCTTAGCTGCATATAAATAATTAAGCAATGTCTCTTGGCCTGAGCCCTCCTCCCAGCCCACCTTAACAGCCAGCAGCTACACTGGGGAGAGGAGGTCTGTTCAGCTGCCAATCAGGGCACAGGGAGGACCATGTTTCCACCCCACTCCAACTATCAACTGAGAAACAGCATGGGGTGACAGTCTTAGTGCTGGATTAGAATTCCAGAAGACCAGGATTCAAGCCCAGCTCAGCCATAGAACCTCCTTGGGTGAATCATGCTTTCTCAGCCTCAGAGGAAGGCAATGGCTAGCCATTCAAGTCAACTCAAAGGCTGAGTCAAATCAAGTTGACCTGTAGGTAAATCTCATTAATTTAGGGGATCTCCCCTGGTTGGGATGAACAATTGGATCCAGACCATGACCTGTCAAGCCCAAAGAGGGCCAGCCTAAGCCTTTGCAAGAGCAGCGTTGGAGAGGAATGGAAGTACTTATCTCTCCACTCATGAGAAATCCTGAAGTGATGGATTGGTGTACTCAGCAGCCCAAGGCTTGCCAAAGCAAAGGTTCTCAGGGCAGTATTAACTTCACTCCCCATTACACATGCACTATAAATTTAAGCCTACATTTAACAGTTCAACTAGCAATAAAAAATATTCTCTCCAAGCTGCAGAGAGAAGGCTGATGAGGCAGGAGCAATGTTAGGATTGTGCACGCTTCAGTTTTTTCTCTTTGCCCCCACCTCTGCTCATGTTGTATTAACCTGGGGCTCGAGTGCAGATGGCACAGAAGGGCATGCCTCTTATTTACTAAATAGTTGGCCTGCATTTCAGAAGTAATCTCTCCCCTTGCCCACCCTCCCTTTAATTAAGCTAATCCTACTTAAACAAATTGGTTCGCCATGGACCGGGGAAGTTGCACTGGAGAAGGCGCTAAATGGAGCTGTTCATTTCTGCTTGTCTACTTAGTCACGCTAAAAGCTCTCACCACCACGCCAGCAAACCTGTTCTGCCATTTAATATTTTATCAGTGCTCCACCGAAGCGTGAGGGCTCCGGCCTTCGCTGACTCTTGGGGAAGCTCTGAACCACTTCTGCCTCTGTTCTTCGTTTTCCCACTGGACTAAGACCACTTGAGTTCTTAATTTGATTGGCACCCTGACCAGAGTTGAGACCAGCAGTGCCTGGGAGCTTCCATGCCAGTGGGGCTGTGGATCCACACTAGGGCCTTTCTGCACTCAACTGTTATAGCGCTTGCAGCATTCACTTGCAGCATTCCATTGAATCCTAGGGTTTGCAGTTTCCAGCCGGCCCCTCCCGAAACTGCAAACTCCAGGATTCCACAGGATGTTACAAGTGGAATAATAGCGCTATAACAGTCTAGTGTGGAAATGGCTCAGGTTTCAGTCTGGGCTTTAAAGGAGCTTTCCAAGGTGCTGAATTACAGCCCCAAAACAGGTTCAGCACTGTGGATATTGCCTTGAAAGTCTGGAATAAAATCTGGATTGGCTGCCCCACTGCCATGGAAGCCACCAGCCACCATTAGTTAGGGAGGAATGAGATTTTCCAACATTTGCATGTTTTTGTATGCTCAGGTCTTGCAGATTCAGGGATGTGTCTTCCATGATTGAGTCTTTCCACCTTTCATACAGTCTTCCTCTTTTCCTACTGCCTTCTACCTTCCCAAGCATTATTGTCTTTTCTAGTAAACCATGTCTTCTCATCTTATGGCCAATGTATGACAACTTGAGTTTAGTCACCTTGGCTTCTACGGGAGAGTTCAGGTTTGATTTGCTCTAGGATCCATTCATTTGCCTTTTTAGCAGTCTGGTATATCCATAGAATTCTTCCCCAGCACCACGTCTCAAATGAGCTGATTTTCTTCTCTCAGCTTTCTTCACTGTCCAGCTTTCACAACCATACATAGAAATTGGCAATATGATGACATTGACAACTATAACGTTACTATTCAATGATGCATCTTTACACTTCAGGATCTTTTCTAGTTCCTTTATAGCTGCTGTTCCAAGTCCTAATCTTCTTTCTTGACTGCAGTCTCCATTCCGATTAACGAATGAGCCAAGGTATTGAAAATGTTGAACTATTTCAATGTCTTCATTGTCGTTGAGGTTATATAAATCATCTGTGGTCTAGTAACAGTCAAATGTTGAAAAAAACCAAAATGCTCAGAGCACTCAAGAAAAGAAAAAATAAAAAGGATTTAAAGAGAAGCACTAGAGTCTCATTAACACAAAACTTAAAGCAGTTTGAATAGGGATCCTAGGTCCACCTTCCTCCTAAAATGCTTTCTTGAAGTTATTTTGGGGCAAAAACAATTAGACATCCTCCCATATATGGAAAGTGGTGGGACACATATGGAAGGTGGTGGTGCCACATTTATGTTGGCACTTGTCATACATTTCATGGGTATTCCACTAAGGCATCAAGCCTAAAACTAATTGCTAGTCCCAATTCAAGTAGATCCATTGACTGCTGACTGGTAAGTAAATACTAATATGAATCCTATTGATTCAATAGGCCTAATCTAGTTGGGGCTAGCAATTACAGTTAAATCAAGGTGGGAAATAAAAAAGACTTCCAGTTGTTTCTGAACTGCAAGTTCTAGCACCTGCAGTCCAACCACATCTAAGAGCCTCTGCTGGAATGTGTCCAGAAAAGGTTGGCCAAGATGGTGAAAGCTCTAGAAACCAAGCCCTCTGAGGAGCAGTTGAGGGAGGTGAATCTGCTTAGCTTGGGAAAAAGAGAGAGGTGCTATGATAGCCATATTTAAATATTTGAAGGGATGTCATTTAGAACACCAAGCAAACTTGTTTCCTGCCATGCCAGAGGCCTAAATGTGAACCAATAAAATCAAATTCAAGAAATTCAAGAAAAGAATACAGCTAAACTTGAGGAAGAACATCTTGATAGTAAGAGCTGTCCAAGACTAGAGGAGACTGCCTCAGAAGGTGGTGGCTTCTCCCTTGTAGAGGTCTTTAAACAGAGGTTGGAGGACCACCTCTCAAAGAGTGTTTTAACTGTAGATTCCGGCATGGCAGATTGAGGTTGGACTAGACGGCCCTGGCAGTCCGTTCTGACTCTCAGTTCAGATAGCATGAGAAGCATTTCTTTAGAACAGAATGTTTTTATATATAACTAACAGTTATATGATTTTGCCTATTCCCCTGGTAAGGGAGACCATATACTGTTCTACTCATCTTCTTAGGAAGCAAGCAGTCCAGGGACAATTAAATCTGCTCGTTCATCTCTATAGAAATTCCCAGATAATAACACATGTAATGGTTTCTAAGTCTTTACTCATCACAAGGAACCATAGACATGATTCATAAGGAATGCCATTAAGTCTCCCTTGAGTGGAGAACATTGAAGTGAATTAGTACAAATGGTATCCTATATTTCGGGTCAAAAGAAGACCTCAAGTCATTAGCGCAGCCTTCTTATGGAACCATAGCAATTGCCCAACCTCTGACATCCATGGACTGACATCATGCCCCTCTCAAGCGGTTTCTTCACTGTGATTTTTTTTCTTTTCTTTTTTCCTGGGTCAGTATAACCCCCTTACATCTAAAGTTTTCAAAGTGGTTTACCACAGCCATAAAGCAGCTATTGTGCAAGAAGACAACACAGTCAATATGCAGTGGTCAGGGCCCTCTTGGTGGATGCTGGTGGAGTGTGAAGGCCTACCAGCTCATTTTTGCTGCAAGTTCAAATACCAATTGGCTACTTATTTTTCCCTGGTTGTGCAAGAGGAGCTGAATGGGGCCAGGGCTCAGAGCTCTCCTCATGGTCAAAGATCTTACAGCAGTGCATGGGGGAAGGGACTTCTGTCTCTTGTTGCATGGCCAGGAAAGGGCACTGCAGCAAGAAGTACTGAATACTTCCTTGTGCAATGTCCTCAAAAGTACTTAAACTGGTATAACTCCCACTTACACTGACATAAGTCACCAAAAGGATTCCAGTCAACAGTGGGGACAGGGCTGTCTTGGTGGCTGCCCTAGGCTCTAGAGAGTCTAGAATGGTCCCCTCCTCGTTGTTCTTCCATTGGCAGGCAAAGACTTTATTATTCTTACAGGCTTTTAGAACTGAAGGTACTTAAGGAAAAAGCTTTTAAGAGTGTGAGCTCTGCTGTTTTAATGGCACCATTTTGAAACTGCTGCTTAATGCTTTAATTGTATGTTTGATATTCTTTGCAGTGTTGTTAATAGTTTGATTCTGTTTTACGGCTGAGCTTTGTCCATTTTTAAGGTGTAGGCTGCCTTGAGTCCTGGTTTTGGGGAAAAGGTGGGATACGTGATGGTTGTAGAGATGAGGATGATGAGGATGATGAGGATGATGATGAGTAAAATGCATACACCTGGCCTTCTTCCACTCATGGATGACATAGCTACAAGAACTACTTTGAATACAGACTGCATTTGTAATTTTGTGTTCAGTTCTGAACAGCACAGTTCAAGAAGGATGTGGACAAACTGAAACCTGTCCAAAGAAGGAACCTGTCCAAAGATGATCAAAAAGGTCTGGAAACCAAACCCTGTAAGGAGCACTTTAGGGATTCCTGTAGATGGTGAGGGGAATTTTTGCCTCAGGTGGAAAGATATCTTGGGCCAGCCCTGATTGAAATGGAGTGGGATGCAGCCCCTCCCTTGGTTCCCCGACCTAACAGCGGAGCCTTTGAGGCAGAGATGTGACTATGCCTGAAGGGAGAGAGCTCTCATAGAAGATGCACAAAGGGTTATGTTTGCTGCAGAGGAAACCAAGACATAAAAGGCCAGTTCTAATCTTAGGAGAAGGCTCACTAGCTTAAAAACACAAATAGTGTGACAAACAAGGCAGCCGCAGAAAGCCCCCATTGTTTATTGGGGCCAATTCTCAATTAGGCTTATTATAAGACTGGTCTAATCAGATCTGAACCTGACCAGGAGCTGTTGATCATCTGATGTTTATGATTTCTCTGAGACCTCTAGGCAAGTGTAACTTAATTATTTCTCAACAGTGGCGCTGGGGGCCAACGGCGCATTTGCTCTCTCAGCTGCTCTCGCCACTAAATTAGCACACCGTAATTAAAGCCGTTGACACAGCATAAAAGCCCATGCGCTTGCCAAGTCAGCATGGCAAAGATAATGGCTCTCGGAGGTGGAGAAGCCAGAGGCAAAGGGGGTTTGAAGACCCTCGGAGAAATCCAAGTCAGCAAGTATTGGCCTCGAAGTTACCTGCTTAGAGACCCGACAGCTAGTGATCAGGAGCTCTTGAACCACGGCAGAGGAGAGTGGGGAGGACAGGCTGCTAAGCCATTCAGAGGTAGTAGCTGGGGTGGAGGCAGAAGACAATGGCCAAGATTCTTTCTCAACCTGGAAGAGCGTAATGCTTCCTCCCTCTCTCCCTGCATGTGCCATCTTCCTCTGTGCCACTTGGGCATCCCCTCCCCCATGAACATTTAGTGGCCAGGAAACAGGCAGTGTCAAGCCACGCTCCTGCACCTGGATGTGCCATCTACCTCCATGCCATGTTTCTGTGTCAGTAGGATGATGAATCCACTCCAGCATCTAGTCCAAAATTTAAAGGAACTATCCAGGGTGCTGAATACTTATATCTCAGGTTAAGTGCATTGAATGGCTTCATTCATGGAGTTTAATATAATTGGGAGAGAGGGCTTAGCCCCTTGTAACCCTCAAGTCATTTCCAACTTAGAGCAACCCTAAGATGAATCTATCATGGGGTTTTCTTGACAAGGTTTGTTCAGAGTGGGGTTTGCCTTCACTTTCCTCTGGGACTGAGAGAAGAGTGTGAGTTGCACAAAGGCAGGCTTACAGTCAGAGTAAAACAGGACACTTAAGGAAAGGAAAGGGGAATGGCACTTTGAGAGGGGTTTAGGCAGATGCTGGGTGTTCTCCTTTCGTCTCAGAAGCCAGAGCAATGGCAGTTCAGATCTGGAGGGAGGGAGTCTCAAGGAAGCCCAGGCATGATGAAGCTGTGCCTTGAATCCTAGAATCAAAGAATTAAAGAATCCTAGAGTTGGAAGAGACCTCAAGGGCCATCCATTTCAACCCCCTTCTGCCATGCAGGAAGGCACAATCCAAACACTCCTGAGAGATAGTCATCCAGCCTCTGTTTAAAAACCTCCAAACAAGGAGACGCCATGACAGAGGTAAAGTATTCTACTATCAAACAGCTCTTACCCTCAGGAAGTTCTTCCTAAAGTTTAGGTGGTAACCCTTTTCTTGTAGTTTAAAGCCATTGCTCCATGTCCTAGTCTCTGGAGTGGCAGAAAACAAACTTGCCCCATATTGCAAATGGCAGCGTTTCAAATATTTAAACATGGCTGGCCAGCCTTTGTGGATTACTTCTGAGAAATGGGAAAGTAAATAGTTGCTTTTAAAAAATGTCATAATGCCAGAACCTTTTCCCATTTTGGGACCATTGTCTCTAACACTACTTTGCAAAGTAACTATCTCTGGTTTGTTCCTGCCTTTCACCTCCTTCAAAAGTACAGCATGGCATAGAACAGATGCAGTGGAATAGAGCAGTTCATAGAAGACGGGGCTTCTCCTTTCCCCTTCCTCTCTTCCAGGGTCTATTTGTTTCTCCGTTCTTCCATATCTATGCCTCTTCTTTACATGTCTTATACAACAATATTTGATTTCTTCCACTCTGGCTGCCACAATGGAATTTACATTGAAACCAAGACTGTTATAAACGGGAGCTTGTCACAACATCGGCAGGAGAAGATCTGTACCGATGCTTCTCGGCTTGTTTCTAAAAGTCATCCAGTGTTTCCCGAGAAACAAGAAAAGCCTCCAACTGAGTTTGTCTGCCAATGAGCAGTGATTAATCTAATACCTGCTGAAATCACTTCCTCGCTAATGCGGGGACGCGGCGGATGAATTGCACACGGCGCGGAAATCTATCACAGTGCAGATAAAACAGCACGGAAGGCTGAGAGTGTTATGGATAGATATTATCCCTTTCCTTGCTTGATTGTAACGGTTTTATCTCAATGCTGAAATGAATCCTTGCTGCTAATAGGGTCTTTGGGAGGCATATTTATTTGCTTTATTGGTATCAAGGACTTATTATGAAACATCAATTATTCCAAGAATTAGAGATTCTTGCATTTGGGGGGGCAGAGGTGGGGCAACTGTTGGATTAAATTACCTTAACGTCTTTTCTGTCCAAAACACTGCAGAGACAGATGTGCTGCCCTGGAATCATTGCAGGTCTCTTTGAAGCTGGCTGGACTTTTTGCACACTTTCCCAATGGATCTGGAGACTCAAGGCTTTGTGCAGCCCTTTGTTAAAGGGTTATACTTTCTGAGAAATGCTGAATGCCACACACGTTTAAAAAAAGCCATGCTATTCTGCTGCAGCATCATTTCCCAAATAACATCAATCATCCGTAATAACGTTGCTTGGAACAGGGGATGAGTTGGCACACCGCTAAGACGCAGAATACTAATATGCAAACGAGTCATTCAGAAGACCCTCCGTGCACCCCAATGGCAAGTTCTTATAAACAGAGCAGTGCCCCAAAGAAACACAGTGCCCATATTTTATGAAGTGGAAAGATCAGCCCAAATGATTGTCATGGCCTTGCCCATCACTGCTGTAACATGGCTGCTGTGAACTACATTGAACAGAGGCCTGATGCACAAAAAGGGGGAAAGGCGAGGGAGGAAAAAGAGAAATGTGGCAGCACCCATAACACTAATGAGGTTTTATTTTAGCATGAGCTTTTGTGGACATAAACGCACATCTTCAGATACAGGACCAAGTCATATTAAGGCCTCAGGTATAAAGTTTATTTACACAGTTGTGGGATAGGGATAGAAGGTAGTAGGATCCAGAAAGATGCAAATCATGTCCCTTGTCCTAAATTTTCAAAAGGATGAAATTGATGATAGAGGTCTTTTCAGATCTTCACAGTGGGCAGTTAATGTTGATGTGTGAAAAGCAATACACCTGCTTACCAAAAGGCAGTTTCCCTGGGTTCAAAATGCTCTCTGAGAAGATTCCCTTTGTTATACAGGCAGTAGCAAGGACTCTTCCATTAATATATACAGTGTGCCATGAAGCCATTGTCTTTGTTCAGATCTCTGCCAATGGATAGACATTTGGGAATATACCTGGGAGTGGCTGGACCTTTGACTGTGTACCTAGATCTCTGTAGTTTATTAGGTCCACTGTGGATGATTAAAACAGCATAACCAACCTTTTTGGGGTCTCTCTCTCTCTGCTTGGCTTCATGGATCCTCAAGGCCAGAGGGTTCCCAGGGCCACCTCCACCTCAGGTGGGGCCACAGCGTGACAGCACAGCAACATCCATAGGGCTGCATGATTCCTCACTCTTAGTTTAAGCATTCCTGAGCTGGCTAGACCACTGATCCATCTTGATGTAAGCCACCTTATTATATTCTTCAGATGTCTCGCCCATGCAGGACAGATACAACTTGAAGTGTCACTGCGGGCAAAGCATGGCAACAACGATGGAATTTCTAAGAGTTGTAAGATGATCCCCCTCCTTCATCCAAAGCCTTTCTTTCCTGTGAAGTGTAATTCTATTTTCGACCTGACAGACAAAGATGAATTGATCTGTGAATCATTAGTGATTGCTGGGTTGCCAGTAATCTTGACTTGAACACATTCATTTTGTGCAAACTCAGGACGCTTCTCTGAACGAGTCACATATATACTCAGGGCTTTTAAAAGGCTAATTTCTCAGTGCTGAAATCAATCACAGATCACCCAAGAAGAAGGGGAGGGGGCCAGCCTTCTAGGAAGCACAGCGGCCCTGGTGGTTTAACAAGGGTGCAGTTGGGCGGTTGAAAAAGAAAATTAAAGAACTTCGTCCAGCAAATGCTGGAAAATGAGAACGATTTTTAGTCAAAAGAGAAACTGATGACGACAGGTAACAAAGAGCAAACATATTGGCCCCAATGGTATTGCTGCTCAGGTCAACACATACTGGTTTTGAGTACAAACTTTAAAGGAGCCATGCAGGGTGCTGGATCTTGGAGTGATGGGGTTAATCACATTGAATAGCAAATGAATTTAAAAATTGGTACTAAAACCCAGAGTGGATTCCTTGCCCTGCTGGCATGGAAACCACTAGTTGCCACTAGATGCTCAAACTTGCTGTTGATGGATGGTTGTCAAAGCCCTTTCCCTTGGCATGAGACCTGATATTTGGTTCGCATGTCATATGACTTCATCAAATATGGAAAAAGGGCAGTCAACGTTTATGTAACCATCTGATGCAGAATTTGCTCTCCAGCTAGCCAAGGTATAAATCATGCAGGTAGGATTGTGAAAATCTGTTCTCCTTCTTTGAACAGTACCTTTCAGAACCTCATCATAGAGTTGGGTGGTACCCCAAAATTCATCTAGTTCATCCTCCTGCAAGTGGCTGGTATTCACTACAGCAGTTACAGATTAGTAACCTAGAATTATAGATCAGTAGCTGCTTTGTATTCACTAAACCTATCTAGTCATAGCTGACCTTAAGAGTCCACAGGCCCCGTCCACCTGAACAGTTAGCAGCTGGATTGGATGAAGGACGTCCATTCAGGTAGTAAAGTCTCTTGAGCCAACCTTTCTCTATGTCCATTTTTCAAGGTTATCATCTCCATGGGTTGCATGTCCAGAGGTGAAAATGTCTAGGAACGCTGCCTCCCCACTCGCCTCTAATCTCACAGAGGAATATTTTGGGAAAGTGTAACTGGTCCCTGAATGGAGATCTGCCTCTCTCATGATTCACAGGAGCAGAATCCTCCCTTTAGAAGAGGGAGAGGGGCTGGGCTAAGGTGACCTCCTTTTGCTTCCCTTCCAAGTGAGAGAAATGCGGTGATATATTTTTCATGAAGATTGCACTGGAGACAACTCAGGATAGAGAAGCTCCAGTCAGGCAGAGAAGAGAAATGAAATCTAAGAAAAGGCTTTTCAGCCATGCCACCCAACATGGATTCATTGGAGGGGGGGGTTAAAACCCAGGGAGACTAGGTTAGCTACTTTGGGACAGTGGAGGAAAACGGAGGGATTTGGGCTTGTTCTGTGTGTATATGGAGATGTGTGGCCAGTGGGAGGTTCTTGGCGGGGGGTGATTGGTCCCTGGTCCCTGGTCCCTGTGCAGTTGTCCAGGAGCTAACTTAGCACCTGTGACTGCCCCCTCCCCACAAGTGTCTTCACTAATCCCACCCAAACCAAACTGGAAATGACTGGAAGTCCACTTCTGGTTCTGTAAACTTCCTTGAAGACAGCGACAAGAAGTGGCTTCCCCAACAGCCATGTTGTGTATTTGATTTGAGCTGCCACAATATCTTCATCAGCCTTGAGTGCTGTGTACCTTGACGGTACCTTGACTTTGGAGGATGGGCAAATTTACACCTCTGAACTGAGGATGGCCATCGCATCTAATATGGACCATGTTCCAGTGTAAAAAAAGGGGAAAAAATCCCAGCCCTGTGTCGCGGCAAATATTTTGTTCCAGCCTCTTAAAATTCATGTAAACGTTCGGAAAAAATGGAATAGCAAGTCATTTGTCATCTTCTTTCCATAACAGTGGCTTTTTCTCTTGTCTGCCCCCTCCTTGAAATGTAACTTCAGAAGCAGGTCCTCATTGCTATGCATAACGAGAGAGCGTGCCTTCCAGGTAATCTGGTGTTAATTCCATGCAGTGATGATGGTGGAAAGAACAGAAACGGGGGGAAAAGAAGGGGGGCTCTAATGAACTAGTAAAAATGATGGATGCTGTTTTCCTTGTCAGGCAGCTGAGCGGCTGTTTGTCAAGAAACAACAAAAATGTCACGGAGATTTGTAAGCAATTGTAACCATTACATAAAAGCACTTTGACTAAAAATCACATCAGATCGCTTCCCAGGTTTGCTGCTTCAAGTGTGTTAATATAAGCACTGGCTCCTCCTGACATTTCTGGAAATAACTTATAAATATTGCATGGGAGGGAAGGATGGTGGGGATGAGGGTGCTGTTGCATTTGGATGGCAGTGGCAGGGACATCAGGAAGTGGAGAGGGAAAGGAAGAATGCCTGCCACCACTGTCAAATGAATCACATTTGATCAGGACTGTGCCTCCTCGTTCAAAAGAGATGGCACCCTGTTTTGGAGCACCTGCAGGTCTGTGATGCTCTCCAAAACTCACTCACAAAGAGGCAGAGAAGATGAGGATGCTCCTTCTCAACCTGTTGCCATTCCAGAGTACATAAGCTGGAGATGAATGAATTCATGTGCTTCCACTAGGTTGAGGCAAAAGCTGCTGCAGATGGACAGAAGACACTGAATTGAGGATGGACAGATCCACTGGACAAAAGTCACTGCATTGGGAGTGCAAGTTTATCATCTGTCCAGTGAGGCAGTCTCTTCTCAACTTGAAGCCTTTTGCTGCATTGGACTACAAGCCTCACCAGATGAGCAATGATGGGCCCTGTTGTTCAACATACTGGGTTGAGGATTAGGTCATTCTTGATGAATAAACTGCATTAGTGTTGAGGGACCTCTTGTGGTCTGCTTGCCAAATGAGTCCTTCTGCCCCAGTGACTGATGCCACATAATGACTAGTTCCCTGGCATCACAGTTTTTAGCATAATGTGGCCAAGATCCATTTCAGAGAACAGCTGTGGCTTCCCACCTGGTGGCATGGGCATTGTTTATCCAAGATGGCACCTGACACTCATGCCTCTTTCAAGCAGCACTGGCTCAGATTGCAGAGTTGGGATGCAGCTGTGCATTTTACCAGCTTGCATCACCTGTCCCCCATTTGTTTTCCTTTGGAACAAGTGACTTTGCCAAAAAACAGGCCAGTCAAAAGTCTTTATTGCTTCTGTGCAGCCATCTAGCCAAAGCATCTAGAAAAATTATTTTCATTTGTATACCAAACAAGATCAAAGTTAGGGCTCCACTCAAAGATATGGATCTGAACCTTTAAGAAACCTGACCAAAGGTATGACCTGGATTGAAGAAATGGTAGACAAATCACAAAATCCAAACAAGAAATGGAAGGACCACATGAAGAAGGTTAGAGCTGGGCTGAAACATTACAATTCAGCTCTTTTGGGGAACCTGTGGAAGATCCAGTCTCCATCCTTCCCTAAAAGGGGTAACATTCTAGAAATTTGACCGCTAACCCAACACCTTTTTAAAAAAAGATTAGATGGCCACCTGTCACAGAGGCTTTTGTTGTGACTTGCTGAACTCACCACAGTTTGTCTAGATGGCCCAAGGAATCTCTTCTAAATCCATGGCCAAGATCCTGGATCAGGAGATATAAAGTTCTGCACAAGTGGAACTACAACACGTCTCCTCCACTTCTTCTCTGAACCCTTTTAAGCTGCTGCAGGTACCCAATTTGATCATTTCCTGGATTCATAGTGCCAAACATCCTACAGGACCACCTCCAGGCCCCGAAAGATGATGTCACTGCTGCATGTCCAACTATAGGAAGATAGGTGGATGCTCCTCTGTCACCCTCCTGCTCTCCATCATTAAATAGCTGTGCTGAGAGGCTGAAGTAGCTTAAAAGGTGGGTTTGGGGGAGGGGAGTTTGGTCATTGCATGGTTGGGAGAGAATTCGAACCTCTCCAAGAACCAGAACATACTGAGTGACATAGGTGTAAATCTGGATTACACTTTTGCAAGTCATGAACAGGATGCCAGCCAACTGATTAAAAGGATCTGCTCTAGTTGGAACTAAGGACCGGGTTTAAGCTTCTGTCTTTGTCCTGCTTGTTTCCAGTCATTAGTTACATTAGTGTTTTGAGTGCCACCCCCCTTAATTTCATCCCATTCCCTCTTTCTGCTTTTACTTGTGGACGACTACTAGCTCACTGCAGTCAATCAACCAGATGGCTCATCCAGATGGGGGCCAGATGGCCCAAATACCAGGGGTTCATGTCACCTGCGAGATGAACATATGCTGGGGTATTCACCTTTGGGCTTGCTGATTTATAATGGACACAAACCCTCTTTTGTTTGGAGGGCATTAAAAGCTTATGGGAATGTATATCAAATGGACAAGAGAACAATCTGGGATATGCCCGAAGGTATGTGTTCGTAGCTGTACTCTTTCCGGTTTCACAGCTATGATGGGCTTTGGAGCTCCTTAAACCTTTTGGAGTGCTGCATAGGCTTTGTGGCTTTGCACATGTTCTCAAGGGTCTTGTAGGGCTAGCAGACATAGGAGGTGCTTCTCAAGTTCACCTCAGCCAAATATCTCCCAAGCATCTGAAATTCTGGACTACTTGGTTTTGCTTTCCAGGGGACACTAATGCACTAGGGATTCTTCTTGAGTCCACTTTTTTATTTCTGAATTTTGTGCAGAATGCTGCAGGCACGCCAGTTGTCACAAGCTGAGTTCTTGTTCTGGGGTTGCATAACATAATTTTCCACATTCAGAATGGCACATCAATTGTGCTACAATTGTGTGCCATTGCAACTGAACTGAGATGTCAAATGTGCGACCAAATATGCAACCAACTGGGCATGTGTAACCCAAGCAAACTGAGGACTGGAAATGACCCCAAGAGCCATCTAGTCCAGCCCACAGCCATGCCAGAATATACAACTGAAGAACCCCTGAAAGATGCTCATCCAACTTCTGAGCTTTGCTGTTTATATCTGTTTGTTTTCTTTGTGATGGTCGTGCTTTTAATTCTATTGTTAACTGTATGATTAACTTTTGTATGAAACCTTCTTAAGTGGACTTGAGTTAGACTGGGAAAAGAGTGGAATAAGAACAAGAACAACAACAGCAATAGTAACAATGCCTCTGCAACTTCCCTTACTCTTACAGTTGCGTCTTTTTGGCTCTTGCACAGTGGTTGTTCCTGGCTGCATAAGCAGAGTACCACAAGTGTAACTATTTTACATGGAACTAAATTCTATTGTTAGTCTGTATGATTGCTAACTTATCACATCCATTAGATGTTACCTATGTGTTGACTTGCCATTCAACCATTAGTTGAGTGGGTCTACTTTTGTTAGGATTCACGAACAGGATTCCATTGAGGTGGCTGTGCACTCTTAGAGCCTCCAGCATCCCACCTGATTCCAGGCCCACCAATGTTTCACAGATGAAAACCAGGACATGTGTGGGGCCAAGAAACATCAGAATGTGGTCAAAATGGCAAAAGTTACTCATGAGAAAGAAAACGCAAGTGAGGAGAGAGTACAGCAGTTTCCTTTTGCCCAAGCCTGCTGGGAAGGGAGACGGAAGCTTAATTGGGACTGTCCCTATCAAATTGGGGAGCTGGAGGGTACATGATACCATACTATTGCAGCAAGATCCACTGCACATTCTGCATTTTGTATGGGGACAATAAGCAGACACACTGACTGGTACACTGTTGGTTGGATGATGATGGTATGAGGAAAGCGATTGTGTAGCACAACCACCATGTACCTATGTGTGTGTGGATTTACACAGGGGTCCAGGCTGTCATGAGCAAAGATGGAGAGCCAGAGTGACCTGGATATTTTGAGCCTCAACAGCTTTGACCCTCCTCTGTCCCTGACCCCCCACTGCACCTTGAAATGTATCTTGTATTAGGAGGGGAAGGGTCTTAATCTGAGGTCTAGGCACCCTGGACGTCTACGGGTTGCAGGTGTGGATGCTGAAACTGTTCCCTCATTTGCAAACTATGTCTCTGGAGACCAGGGCTTGAACACCCACTCAGCCATGAAAACCCACTGGGTGACCTGAGGTAAGTCACATTCTTTCTGCCTTACGGAAAGACAAAGGCAACAAATTTTGCCAAGAAAACCCCCACGATTAGTTTGCCTTAGGTTTGCCATAAGTCTGTTTTCAAAGGGGAAAGGCTAGAAAGAAACTCCCCCTGTTAGTAGCATGTTGTTGATGTGTGCCATCAAGTCACTTCTGACTGATGGCAACCCTAAAGTGAACCTGTCACAGGTTTGTTTTGTTTTTTTGGGGGGGCAGGATTTGTTGAGAGGGAGTTTGCCCTTTCCTTCCTCTGAGGCGGAGAGAACGTGACTTGCCCAAGGTCACCCCAGTGTCTGAGCGGGGATTTGAATCCTAGTCTCCAGAAGCCTTTATTAAACAAATACATATTTGGAAATTTAAATAGATGTTTGAATATTTAAATCTAAAATTAATTATTTAAATTTTGAGTTAAGTCTTGGAGGTCCCTGGCAAAAAATTATATTTGCTGGGGGTCCTCGGTAAAGAAAAGGTTAAAAACCATTGCAGTACTTCTTTCAGAGAGAGATTTTAACACCAATGTGCCCAACCAAGGTACCCAAATGGACAACATTTCTGTTTTTACTTCAGTGGGATGTTCTCCTCTCCTTTCCCTTCCCCGCTACCTTTTGTGAGTTCTCTGGACTCTTTGCCCCCCTGATCTCCTCTTTCTAGGGCTCCTAGTGCCTGTCTCAGGGCCTTCCTAAAGCATTCCTTGGCTGTTCTGGGTAACTTGGAGTATGCTTAATGTAAGAAGAGGCTAGAGCAGCAGTGTTGGCTGGGGGAGCCATCCTGTTAGTGCTGTGGGGTTTCATGCAAGGGAACCCTTTGTTGATGCCAACGGGAGGCAGCATAATGCCTTGCCTTGTTCATGACCTTCTGCCCCACTTGCAGGGATTCCAAAAACTCCCGACCTGAGGCAAAATGCCTGAGATGGATATTCCCACTGCACAGGTCTCTCTTGCATGCATATGCATGCGGCTGGTGATCCAACTAATGTGAATGGGAAAGTGCCAGCGGACTGTATTTTTGCAACCTTGGGAAATGCTATCAGATGGTCTTGCTACCACCATATGGAACTTGCGCATTATTGACAACTGGCATGCTTATCATGGGAAAGTACCCTGCTGAAGAAGACCATGGAAACAATTTCATGAGTTCCTGATGAATGATTGTCAGGTATCATTGGAGATTTTGCCAGCATAAACATCCTTGGGGATTTTCATCTCCATTCATTGGCCATGTTCATATGGGTTTGCGTTCATTACCCGCTTCTCTAGATGATATCATAAGTAGACAGAGCTCTTTTTCATGCATTTTTACAGTCTGTGTTACAGCTCAACAGAATTCAATTGCTGTGTTTGTTGACCTTCGTTTACTTGTTGCACTGTATTGAGCTATTGAAATAGCACAATTTGGTTTGTGTGGTTGTTATTAAAATTGTCATATTGGGTAATTATGGCCACACACCCTACAGGAAGCCCAACTAGCTCTGTCTACCTCTGCGGTCCCTCTCAAAATGGCAACAGGGAGTGACATTGCATCACTTCCTCCTGACGTTTTGAGAGGGACTGCAGAAGAAAGCTAAGGTATTTGGGGGGTAGTATGGAGATCTGGGGAGCTTTTTCAAGGTGGGTGACTGGTTTTTGACTTGTTTTCAGATATGTGAGGTGCCTCCATGGTTTGAGGCAAAAAGTGTGCCAAATGTGCCAAATACCATTTTTTTAAAAATGGGAGGTTGGATCGCTTGGTAGACTGGTAGATTGGTAGAGGTTTCAGGGGCCAGACATGGCCCATAGGGAGCAATTTTCCCAAGAATCATAGCTACAGAGACATAGCTGCATCCCAGAGGTACATCTCCAGATGTAGTATTGCAACCACTACATTGTTTGAATTATTTGCTTTGGGGATTTTCCACACTTATGGCCTTGTTCTGCATGAGTTTGTGTGCAGATAATGACACTATCAAGGGGGAAAAAAAAAAGAGGAAATCTTTATTTTGTATCTCTTTCTCTTTCTTTTGTACTTGTACACATGTAAAATAAAATGCATATCTATATATATATATATATATATTTATATTTATATATATACCGCAGCCTTGAGTGAATGACAAGGAAGCATTCTTGAACAAATGCCCCCTCCGTAAACATGGCATCGTGGAAACGCAAGACGGTTAGACCTCAAGATTTGGAAACATGGGAGGAAAAAGATGGCATTGACATGTCACCTCTGAAAGACAGGGAAACTTGCAAACATCATTCAAGAACAGTTTCAAATTATACGCCACACTTCTTTGCTTTTTTGTTTCGATGTCTATTCTTTAAAAAAAAAACACTGTGAAGGTGAACTTTTTGCACCTCGTTGTTTTCCTAATTCACTTTTTTTTTTTTTTTCCTTTTTTGCTTTAACCATCTGCACCAGCAAAAGCTGCTGGCAGAGAAATGTCGTTCCAAGGACCAAAACATCAAATCAAATCAAACACATAGATTTCAGGAGGAGGGACAAATAAATTATGTACAACTTTTTTTGTCGTTGTTGGTTTGTGGAGGTTCTGTTTTGTGTGTTTTAGGTTAAGAAAGGCATCCGGTTAACCTTTTGTGTAACAAAGTTCTCTTTGATCGTAGCTTCCTTCCTTCTCGTTTACAGTGTTTTGTGGAGGTGGCTTAATTTGCTTTTTCGTCTTTTTTTTTTTTCAATTTCTTGATTTGTCTTTTTAAAGCAAAAAATCTAGGAGTTAAAGTATCACTCCTCAAGGAAAAGATTCATTTTTTAACATGAACAAAATCAGAGTCCACACCAAAGGGGGAATCAATACACTTGGGACAAGCTGGGAGGTGGAGCTCGGTGCTGGCTGGGACATGCGGCACTGTGACCTGGATTTGTTCTTTTTAGAACATCCCTGCCGCTTTTTGGTTGGGACTGTGGAGGGCTCGATGGGACCTAGGAATTCAGGTTTCAAATTGGTCAAGGGAGGGTCCACTGCACTGGGGAAAGTCCCAAAGGGAGAGTCATTGATCTGCTTGTTGCTACCATTTTTGGTTGGGTCCATCTCCCCCTGGTACTTGGTTTTGGCCATGTTCTCCTTATCCTTGAGTGGATTGTTCGGGGAGGCCCGGCTACTGTGGGAAGACGGGCCTGCCTTGGCTTTGGCTTCATAAATAAAAGATTTATCCATTTCTGACTGGCAGCATTTCCGGGAGCTCTCAGGAGGGAGGAGAGGAGGACCAGCTGTTGGCAATTTGCCAGACCTGGTCTTGGTGCTAAACACGCTTGTTCGGATCTGGTTGAAAGAGTCAATGCAGCCTTCCAGGTCGGAGCTCTCCAGCCGTTTGAGGTCCCGTCCTGCCAGGTGAGCAGGGAGGTGGCACTCCAGTTCAGAAGATGACCCCTTAAACTGTTGAAACCAATCCCAGAGTGACCGGGCTTGGCAGTCACACAGCCACTGGTTCCCATTCAAACGAAGATACTGGAGGGACACCAAAGGAGTCATTGTCTCTCCTGTGAGTACTGTCAGATTATTATTAAAAAGGTACAAGGTCAGCACTTTCCCAAGGTCATGGAAAGCTCGACGGTGGACCACACTAACCCTGTTCTGATGCAAGAGCAGCCGGTCTAGGTTGGTCAGCCCCCGAAAGACATTCTCTGACAAGGTCTTAATTTTGTTCCCATGCAAAAACAGATAGGTGAGGTTCGCCAGGTCCACAAAGGTGTCATCCTGGAGGTTCTGCAGGTTGTTGTCTTGCAGGTAGAGATACTGCAAGGAGAAAAGCCCTCGGAAGAGCTCCATGGAGAGCTCCAAGAGTCCACAGCGAGCGAGATGCAAAGTGTGGAGCCGGACAAGGCCTCGGAAGGTAGTTGGGGTGATGGACTTCAGATTCATGTTGTCACTGAGGTCCAGCTCCTCTAGCTTGTCCAGCCCATAAAATGCCCCAGGTTCAATGACACTGATGTTGTTGGAATGGATCCACAGGATAGACATGTTGCGGCAGGAGGTGAAGCTGGTAGACCCGATTGTGGAGATTTTGTTGCTGTGGAGGAATACTCGCTGAGTCTGGACAGGGATCTCAGTGGGGATGGCTGTAAGTCCTTGCAGCTGGCAGCTGATGGTGATCTTGGGCTCACTGTAACATACACAAGCCCCAGGGCAAGGTCTCACTTCTGCCAGGAAGTTCAGGCAAAGTGCCACAATCAGCAGTTTGGTTCCTAAAAGACAGGCAAAAGGGAAGGGAAAGGAGGAGAGAAAAGAATGATATGCATATTAGCCCCTTAGCATTTTTGTTCTGAGCAGTCACAAGATTCTTCTGCGAGGCCTTCTTGCAAAGTGCATTAATAGCCACACCTTCTCAAAGAATGGAGCACACAGATATTGAATCTATTCCACATAGGAGTGCCAGGTCTCTGGGCCTAGCCCCTCTTCTCCAGGTCTCAGGGTGTCAGAGAGCAATGTCTCAGCAAGAGCACAGCCTTGAAAATTGTATGTGTATATCCTGGCTGGGCTCCTACATCCCAGGCTATATTGTGTCACTTCCTCTCTCTTGCCCATCCTCTTCCTTGGGAATGTGGGGGCATCAAGAGAGGGTTTGTGGTGCCGAGAAATCAGGCTGCGATCCATCCTTCGCTGGCCAAGCAGTGGCTGGTGGTGGTGGAGGAGGAGGAGGAAGAGGAGGAGGACAGAGGTGGGTTTTTAAAGTGCCTCATGGCCCGATCACAGCCATCAAGACTGAGGTGGGAGGGACAGGGGTTGGAGAAACTCGCAGATAATCAAATCTGTGAAAGTTAAAGCCACAAATGTGGGAGGCTCACTGAACAGCTGTTCTGTGCTGAACAAAACTGTCCATTCGCTTCCATAGGGGAGCTTTGCATAAAACGCTCCTAGGATTCTGGCCGCAGTGTTCTAGCTCTGCTCCAGGAGGTCTGCCTCTCACCTTGGCCTGGGGTGACCCAAGTCTCCAGGTGCTTGTCCAATTTGTCTGGCTCTCTGTCCTCACCTTAACCGCCCTGACTCTTCAGACTTGGTCATCGCCCTGCCTCTGTGCATTAAAGTGTAATGAGGCATTAAAATGCATGAACGACATTGCTGGCCTCTCAAAGAAGATCGCCTTTCCCCCAGCCAACGTGCAGAAGGCATGCTTGCACAGGTATATGCACACACAGTCACAGGCGTGCACGGAAACTAGAGGCTTGAACTCCCCCATTGGTTGCTGAGCAAATTCTCCAAACAGAGGAGATAACGATCCAACACATCTGGGGTGAACTAATTGTGACTGTGAGAAACAAATAATAAACATGCTCTGCAGTGTGTGTGTGCATGTGCACTCAGCATGGGGAGAAAATACACTGAGACTTGCTTGCTAGCTTTCCTGTGCTAAAGCAGGAATGGACTGATGGGAGCCAGTGGTGGAGCTTGGAGTGGGGGTGCGGGTGGGTGAGAGGGGGGGCTACAGTGCAAGGGGCGTGGCCACTGTGTGCAGGCACATGGCTATGGGTCGGGGCGAATCATCCCCCCCCCACATCCCCACGTCCCTACATGACTGATGGGAGGTTAACAAGAGCCTTGCCCCCCACCCCAATAAGTATACTGCCCACCCCAATGAAATGTTTCCTCAGTCTGCAAGTTGCAGTTGAGCATTGAGAAAAACAGTTTAGGTATCCAAAGAAAAGAATATGAAACCCAAACCCTTCATGAAGTTATTAAAACGCTGCACAGGTACAGGGAAGCTTTTCCACACCTGCAGGCTCTGCACACTGCTGGATTCAGCTTTGGCACACCTGCAGCAGTATGTGAAAATGCATTCTGAACTTTGACACAAGTGCTGGGGCCACAGAAGGGTTCATCAGTGCAAAGCATATTTAGTTACCTCAGATTTTGAAAGGAAACTATTTGAAGGAATTTCCAGTGAGCCATTTCTCCACTTGTTCACAGAGAAATCACGGCACATTAAACTTTATGAACAGCTTAGATCATGCGAACAGGATGTAAATATTCATTTACTTCCTAGCTACTGTTGTTTAGTTTACCCAGCTATTTTGCACATGGAAAACATAGTTATTTTAAATGGTTTGCTTTTTTTTTTTTTTAGAAGCTTCACAACATATGGAAAGTTTTTCACACCGAAACATATTTTATACTCAAATCCTTCTCTCCCACCACCCCCCATGAAAACGAACTTGTGTGATAAGGGACCAAATTCATTTTGAGCAGCATTCTTGGGGGTTGCTTTCAAGTGCTGAATACAAAAGGGGCAGAACCTAAAATACTACTCTAGATTAGCAAAGAAGGGGAAGGAATGTGACATGGCTTTGCTTTGGCTTTGGCTGAAGGTGCTATAGGCTTCAACAAAGCAATTTTTATACACAACCCACTCTGGAGGAATGGTCCCTGAAACTGATAGATTTGGCAGAAATGGACAAATTGCCTGGTTTGATCAGAGAAAGATCATTAGTGACATTTCTTAAACGCTGAAAACCCATTATAGACTTTTAATGAAATTTTGTAAAAAGTTTGGTAACTTTGGGTTTTGATGATGAGAAAGAATAGGCTATTCAAGAAGAGAATATATTGCAATTTTGGGAGAAAGATATGACTAGCTACATGAATAGATATATAACCAGAGAGCCAGTGTGGTGTAGTGGTTTGAATGTTGGGCTATGACCTTGGAGATCAGTGGTCGATTCCCTGCTCAGCCATGGAAACCCACTGGGTGACCTTGAGTATGTGACACTCTCTCAGCCCCAGAAAAGGATCACCTTAGGGTCACAATAAGTTGGAAATGATTTAAAGGCACACAACAGCAACGTATATAACTGCCAAAAGAAAGATTAGAAGTTGCTTTCCCCCGTCTTTTTCTCTTTTGCTACCTTTCTGTCATTTTTAATTTCTGTCTTCTTGTTTCCCATCTCTTTTCTGCCATTCTTAATGTATGTCCTTTAAAAAAAAAAAACTCTTAATAAAATTATTTTAAAAACCCATAGTAATATTTGTCATGCCTAACAGGGAATTCTGCCAGAAACTGCTAAGCTAGCCAGGGAAGGCTACATCCAGTATATCTTGTTCTTCACTTGAGCAGAGGAGTCCAGGCACTTCCTGACAGAAGGGAGGAAGACCGTGGCTGGCCAGTCTGCTGTCCAATAGATGACCAAAACATCAGTCTGAAAAGCACAGCTTGGGGACAAGCTATGTCAGCACACATGCATCGAATGAGGGCTTGGCAAACTTTCTGGAAACTATGTTTAAGTGTACAAATCACTGGTTCAGGATGTCATCCTGTACAGAAGACCAGTGGTCAGAGTGCAAGACAGCAATGCATTTCTTTCAGTCGGTCGGATCCTTGACTCACCAGCACAGACTTCTAATCCTTAAGAAATTCCGCTTCAGCTTCAAGCTCTTAAGGGCAGTCATGAAGCCTTAGGGGAGGCATGTTGATGTTATAAGAAAGGGGGAACCTGGTACAGATGATAGAAAACCACCACACAAATAGTGTCATAAGGAAACATTGAAATCCAGACTGGGCCTCTAATAGGGTTGGATTCAGACCCACAGGCATGAAGATCCGTACCCTTGTACAAAAAGATGGATTATTTGTTTGTTTACAACCCAGATGTGTCAGGGTGGCATAGAATAAAACCATTCGGCTGAATTTAAGACAGTGGCTGGCTTTCTGTTATTGAATGGCGAGTCAATATATAAGCAAATCCCATTGATTTGGTTGGTCTACTCTAGTCAGGGCTAACAACAGAATTTATGTGTATGTAGTTCTAAATGCAGAGGGGCAAAGGAGGAAAATCTGTGGTGCTATTTTATTTTGCATAGCTAGTGTACTTTATGGCTCACCATGGATTCAAACCCGGCTTTTTCGAAGCCCCATCCAACACACTAGGCACGTCCCCCTCAACCCCATCTCTCAACCGATTCTGCAGAGCTGTTGTAAGAAGGATTGTGTTGGCAGAGGTGTTGTAGCTAAACATGGAGCACAGGAAGAAGCTGGGTTATAAATCTCCAGTCAATAAATTCTTATCATTTGCCCTGTCAATAATATAGATATGGCTTGAATGTTTTACTGGGGCAATGAGAACGGTACCAAGGGAACGATAAGACAGAGGAAGAGTCTCTCTTTGGAAGCTGGAAATCTAAACCAGAGCTGCAATCTTGTCATCATAACTCAGGCAGGGCAGTTAATAAAGCTGCAAATCCAAGACAGACACATGTTTCTGATACAGCTCTGGAGGAGTTCTCAGGAGAGAGGGGGAGAGGATGCCCACCTCCTATGGGAGCCTGATCCATACCTGAGATTATTAGCTCCTCCTGCACGGCCCTGCCAGGCTGTGTGTTGGGATCAGGCAGGGGTTGTCCCCACTGCCGGGCTTGGCTGGCTTACTGCATGCATCCCAGCCCACTGGATGGCATAAAATAACAAGAGGCACACTAACTGCCTGCCCAGCAGTCTGTCACCCTGGGAGGCATCCCTTGGGCAAACAAAGCTATGCAAGCATGGCTGTGCCCAACATGATTTCTACCTAGCCAGGAGTGCCTTGAAAGCGCACAGAAGGACAACAATACAGACAAGGGAAACACAATGTGGCTTGGTGACTTGTGCAGTGTGGAAGGAATAGGGATGATATGGAACTCACTAACTTGAACTTGGTTTCCACTCACCTGAAATGTCTCATCTGGCTTTTCCTGGGTATGCTGGTGCAGTGTGCCAAGGTCTGGAAGAGCCAAAAATGGCCCTCTGACCCTTCAATCATGCCTTTCAGCTGGAATTTAGAATCTAGAGAAAGGGTGGGACTTGCAAGGCCCATGGACTGTGTGTGGGCCACAGCATAGGCAGGGCAGCCCTCGGGACCCCTGGGGCTCAGTAACCCATTTTTTTTCTGGCAAGAAAAAAAGAACAGCCAAAAAGAGAGCTTTTAAATCTGCTGAAAAATGTTAAAGTATGCTATTACAGAGAGAGAGCTATCCCAAAATGGCAAATGCCCCCTTGCAGCACCCCAGTAGGTGACCAAGAATGGTGGAACATCCCTTGCAGACATCAAAATGCTATAACAGTGCAGTTGCAGCCCTCTGAAGCATGGGAGGGGGGGGTCTCCCAAAATCAATGGGTCCAGCCCCCCTGGGCTCATCTAGAATCTAGCCTGTCCCTATTCCTCCTTGTGCCTGTTCTTATTGTCTTTCCTAAAAGGTCTCCTCTCTTCCAAAGTTCCTTTTCTCCCAGTCCACAAAACTTGACAAGCTCTCACCAGGGTCACAAGCACCTCTGAAAGTGGGATAAATAAACATGAACACTCAGCTTCTCGGAGCTGAGCTGTCAATCCCCTCCCAGGGCTTGGCTTTGAATTTCACGTTTGTTCTTCCTGAGCTTTCTTAAAAGCCTGTTCCCTCCCTCCCGTCCACACAGCCCGGTTTCCCCTTTGCTATCTCCAAAGTGTTGGATGACTCAGAGAACTGGGAAGCAATTAGAGCAGCTCCATTATCAACCTTTCCGCTGGTCCCAGCGAGATTACATTGTCAGACATGGCAATTAGAAGGAAAAGGCTCTGGGGACCACTAATAGGCGCTCCACACACGTTTTTTCCCCCCTTCAGTACAGATGCCCAAGCAAAATGCAATTTTCTGCAGTTTGCCAAGGCCTGGCCTTTTCCCCCTGCAGCTTGCCTCTTGGTTCTATTGATTTGGAGATATGATAATGCAGTTTTCCTTCAGAGAAGGGTCAATAATCATTAGAATTCTCTCCTGCCTGGACATAAAGGAGCTGAGACTCAGCTCAAAGCCCTTTTGCTGAGTCAAACAGCATTTCCTTCTCTTTGTCTCTGTGGGGAGGAATAAAAGGCATGCCATTTCTCTTTGAAATGCTGGGAGCCTGCAGTTTTCCATGCTCATTCTGAGGCTATGGGGCAATGGAAGTACCCAAGGTGCTAACCACTAGATGTCCCAAAAAGAAACGACCCAGAGTGCAGAGCCTTATCTGCCCCAAAGAGACTGTAAAGGAACTGTCCAGAATGCCAATCCCTATGTGCCCCAAAGAGATTTCAAAGGAACTATCCAGGGCTGTGAGTCCTCTTTGTCCCAAAGTGGCGGCAAAGGAACTGTCCAGGGTGCTAAACCTGAACTGCCCCAAAGAGGCTCAGTACCTAGGAGAGCTCCTCTAAAGTTTGGACCAAAACCCAGAGCAGGCTCAGCCCCTCCCTCTACACACACACACACACACACACAGAAGTCAGCACCACCAGCTCCACCACCCTGGGGAAAATGAGTGTCAAGTTTTCCTTATGTGAACATGGGGGATGGCAGATGCTGGAAGGAATTCATAAGGTGGTGGTAGGGAAAGAGATCTGTCAGTTTTGCTTTTTCAGCCAGTTGATGATGGCTCTTCAAAGCTCTCACTTTTTCAAGAAACTATCTGAAGGAACGTGCACATTTGGGAACTTTCTGATCAAAAACATACAAGGCTAAATTCTCTCCCATTCTCACCAGGCTGTCTGTAAAGAAGTTTTCTTTAGTAAATGCCATGCCTTCCTGAAAAATGGTCACTGAAGCTAGTAACTTGGCCTTGTAAACTCAGGCACACCTTTGAAGAACTTCATTTGCAAACACAGCTGACAGCCCCACTTTGCATGGATCTCTGTTGGCTAGTAATAAGTGTCAGCCCAGTATTTAATTCCTTATTGATTAACTTCCACATCAAACCTGACATTATTTTTTTCCAAGGGTCAATGGCAGGCTAAACAGATTATCCTGTTACATTTAGCCTTTTCAGAACAATTCAGGAGCAGCTAGTCTCCATTTAACAGGGCAGTAAATCTGCTCTGGGTTTAAGTCCAAAATTTAAAGAAGCTGTCCAAGGTGCCGAGCCTATTTTGGTGGATACAGTTTAGTTCCTTTAAAGTTCAGGTTGAAACTTGATTTCTATTCACCAGCCCATGGACATGACTGCTTCCAGCCAGTTTAATAAAACTCTAGATGAGCTGAAGAATAATTGACCAGAGAGAATTTGAGGCAATTTTCTCCTGGTTTTTGAACCCTGAAAGTGTTGCACATAATTGTCCTGAAGAGAAAAACATTTGTTTTTTTTGCTCCAGAACCCTGTGTTCTGTGCAGAAAATTAGTTTCTTGCACAGAAAACACTGGTTAGAATTCACTTGCACAGTTACTAATGCATAATCTAGAGTTACACGTCCATATCTATTTTGCATTCATGAAAGCCTGTGCAGTCATGACCACATGACTATTGCCATGATCATAAAAGTCCCCCAATACTACTTTAACGTCCACCTGCTGTTGCAAGTAACAGAGGTCTGTTCTTGTCTTGATCTTTCCCCTCCTCCACCAGCTTGACCTTGAAGAGGACTATCTCCTGCAGCTATCACTCCACATTGTGGAGATGATTCCTGAAGCATCTAAGTGTGAGCAGACAGGAACTCTCATTTCCTGCAAGGCATGAAATAGCTCCCCCTGCCACCCGCCCACTCCGAGGCAAGGACTGTAAAACACCCTGCCAGTTAAACATACTCCCAAAATGATCAACTTAATCATGCAGACTTTAATAAAGTGTGTCAAGACAGTGTTCGCTGGAGATTTGCTGTGGCAACAGGTAGTCCGGAACCACAGCTGGAGATATTAAAAATGTGCCCACAGGATCCCAACCGAAGCAGCTGGTGAGATTGCGCTGGAGCATTGGGGAGGGCAAACTCAGCCAGACTTAGGTACTAGACATCTCCATTAGTGGCAAGGAGGGAGAGGAACAATGAGGTTAATTACTCTTGCATACCAAGGATGGAGGAGCTGCCAGCAACCTGTCGAACCAGGAGAGTAGGATTGAGGAAAAGATGGTGTGGGGGCATGAAAATGGAACATGATGAGAATTGAGGAAAGGCTCTCCCTGATACAATGGAAGATCTGGGATCCTGGTAGGTATGTCTCATAGAGAATAAGAGAAGATTTCACGGTGGGTGAAGGAACACGATTAAGAGTGGGGATGTTTGAGAATTTGGTTTCAATTCCGTCTTTATAAGGATTTACTGGGGAAAACAATCTTGCACATTTCTTTGTACGTGGCAAGGAATTAACTTGAGATTTTAAACTATGGGAGAGCCTGAAACTGACAGCTTCATCCATCCAGGTGCAGAGCTTGGGCTGCTTGGCTCTTAAAAGTCTGGCTCAGATTCCCTGAAATTTCAACCACACTTGTAGTGTTGATTCATTGCTGCCAAACTTTTTTCCTGTGACAGTCCTCAAATGCAACAAGCCAGCATGGCCCAGTGATTTGACCATTGGACTACGACTCTGGAGACTAGAGTTCTAACAAAGTTACTAACCCCAAATAGCCTTTTCTATACCACTAGACAGCTGCTAACAAAGATTCCAAAAGTCATATGCTTGGTGGTGTAGAGATCTTTTATTCTCATGCTAAAACTCTGAACTGTGTCTTCTCCTGAAGAGCTGAGCCAAGTGGCAGGAAGTGCTCAGAGTTGAGATACGTGCACATTCTTAGTCTGTCCATCTTGTCTTGCACTCTGCCCCTTCCTCAAGTGCAACCCCTTCTCTGAAATTAATTTTGGCCCTTGGGCAGGAAGAGGTTGAGGAAAACCCCTCGAGGAAGGTCTAGTTTTTAGGAGGACCCACCACAGGGATTGGGATGGCCCTTAAAGGCACCCTGTTAACATGCAACAATTGGTATTTGTTCACACATATTCTCACCTTCATCTCCCTCCCCTTCTTCTGCTTCTAGATTGTAAGCCTCTTGGGGCAGGGAATTGTCCTCTCATTTTACTTAAAGCAACAGGTCCACAGACGGCAAGAAAAAGAAGACCGTGGTTTGACACCTTGTCTTGGTAAGTGAATGTACAACACACACACACACACACACCATTCCTGGCTGTTTTTTTTCTTCCCCCTAACACAGAAGAAAATTGTTTAACTGGATTATTGCTTTAATGAGGTTGAAGGAGGAGTTTACTGAGTGTGATTGTTTAAATCCTGAACAAACTACCCAAATGGGATTACAGACTTCGTTAATAGCCAGATTCATCATCCTCAAACATTCCATTAGTAAAACAATCAAACCAAACAGAACAGATCTGAGGCTGATGTTTAAATAAATATTTCCAAGGTGTTAAACTAGGCCTGGAATCCAGTGGGTGTCTTCCCCATCCCCATCCCCATCCCCATCCCTCACAGAAGTGGTTGGGTATTTCTGTAGACACGGAATGCCTGCATTCAGTTCCAGGTGGCAGAAGCAGATCGCACACTTAGGTATGGATTCAGTTGTACTCTGCCATTCACGTGGCACAATCAGTGCATGACTCCAAAAATCACTTTGCATGCATCGCATGACATACACCTGTGCATGTCACTAACAGGATGCCAGCCAAAATGTCCATATCTGCCACTCAGATCTGAATGCCTCACCATTAATCCAGAATTCTAATTTTCAAATTGAATGTGAAGTTAAACCCTCATAATTGGATGGCTTTTAGGCTTGTTGGCATCCTAGTCTTCCTTGCTTTTGGCAAGTATCAACTACGAAATCTCGTCAGCTGCCAAGACGAAATGCCGTTGCGCATCAGATCTCAAACACTGTCAAATATTAGAACATTATTATTCATCGACTGCACAACACCATTAAACATTGTGTTCCAATATCAACACATTTTCAGGAGTATCAGGCTCCTGTTCCAGCCATTGCAGGATATATGGAGATGACTGGAAATCAAAACTCACCCTGCAGAATTGCTAGAGAATCCCTGACCCAACTCTGCCATTTTCCAGGGAAACAATGTGCGCACACAAATGCAGAGCAAGGCCCACCAAAGCACATTCATTCCTCTGTACTCATAACAAATCAATTTAAAGAGGGCAGATTTAGCAAGGGCAGCATGCTGCCCATTCTGATGAAAACGGGTTATTCTTCAGCCTGATGTGATACAGTGGCAAAGATCCTACACTGGAGTATAGCATAAATCTCCACTTGTGGAGTTACACACTGATTATGTTATGCAATGCTTCTGTTGAATGGTGACACTGTTAATTCAAGACATGGCCCAATATGCAACCCAACATACACCCAAAGACTCAGCATGCAACAAGACATGTTATGCCACAGGATGTGTTGCTCAATGGGAAACACCATGCATTGAGAAATGTTGAGCATCAGGACCATTGCACAAAAGAACATGCTGTGGAATAGGACACACCATGCATTGGGACCAGTAAGCAAGGCTCCCAGTGGCAGAGCTATGTCTTCCCCCCCCCACAGAATGTAAACATTGCACAATGGTAATGTTCAGCTTTACACAATCGTAAATCACTTTATGACAGCATAGCTTCCCCAAAGGATGCCAGCCTATGCTTTCCACTTAACATTTTATACGTGTTTCTCTCCATGTGGCTTAGCTTGCATGTCTTTTATTCAGCAAGCTGCCTTGAGTCCCACTCTTGTGATAAAGGGCAGGATTGTGGACTGAACAACAGAACAGAGGCCTTGGACTCCTGCTTCTGCAGGGGCCCATTGGAATTCTGTAACAAGCAAAGAAGGCTCCTGGAAGAACAGGAGAGCTGCTTTTCCTTCTCTCTCCAAATCATTTGTTCTCTACTACTTAAGAGAGAGAGAGAGATATTGGCTTTGTGCAGATGCAGCTCTGCATAAAACCAAGGCATTTTCACACATGAGACTTCCTCAAAGCCGCTGGATCTTCAATCAGTCTGACATACAAATATCCAATCTACATGGGTCCAAATCCTCATTGCTTCCCTCCCCACCACTTTAAAGCCTTGTCTTAAAGTGATGCAAGAAGGCAGGGCCTCCTCACTCAACAGAATGCTTGGCATATCTTGCCCACCCTCACCCCCACCGCCAAAATACACTGAAGACTGACTGTTTTACAGATGAGTCAATTAAGGTGCACAGTAGTTCCACCACTGATGGAAAGCAAGAGTTTAAAATAGGTGCATAGACACTAGACATACCAGGCTGAGCTCCTACACCGAGTCAATGGAGTATGATTTGATGCTCATGGAGTTCTTTGTCAGTTGCACAACACTGCCTCTTGAGTGGTGATAACACACAACTGAAAGTACAAACTAGCATGCATCCCTATCTGCAGATGCAGCACATCCATGCGTGACACACCTGCATCACCATGCACAGTGCAGCTCCTTTTTTCAACCTTGAACTGAAACATGCACAACACATGGAGTATGTCTCATGAAGTTTAAGCTGTACCTTGTTATAATTAGTAGAGACTAGTAGAGACTAACAGTAGACTACAGGTGGGTTTTTTTCACCTACATTCCAGAGTAGTTTTTAGTGGAATAATGTAATGTAAATTTAAATGCCAAGTAGGAATCTGCTTAATTAAAACAAATGTCTTTTTTTCCAATGGAAATGCATTCAACATAAAGGTTTTTGAAAAAAGGTCTTCCTTGTAAATGCAACATAGTGGCACTTTTTCATTAACTTTCCTCTCATTGGTGTGGAAAAAGTAGATAATGGAGATTTTGACTTCCTCCTCTCTCACACTACCAGAACCTAACGGAAGTCACTCACTGAAGCTGAGTGGTGAGAGATTCATGACAGTTTATAGCTAGTACTGCAGCACACAGAGAACTATGGAATCTCTGACCTTTAGGTGAACATTTACTTGGCCGCCATGGGAATGAAAGGCTAGTCAAGATAGCCCTTGTTCTGATCTGGGAAGTCTCTTCCTGTGTTCTTAGTATAAGCATTAACAGACTAATGGTTGTTCCTTTAAGAATGGTAATTTGATCTGGGAGGAGAGCTATTTGTTGTTAGTTGCTGTCAAATTGACTTCAATTCATGGTGGCCCTATGAAGGAGAGCCTTCCAAGAGACTTTGACACCACTGGTCTTGAAAACTCAGGACTGTGGTTTCCTTAACTGAGTCTATCCACCTGTAACGTGGTCTTCCTCCTTTCCTACCGCCTTCCACATTACCAAGAATTATATCTTTTTCTAATATGTCCAAATATTATCCCCAAAGTATGATAGCCTCAGTTTAGTCATTTTGGCTTCCAGGAAGAGTCTAGGCTTGGTTTTTTTCTTGGACCCTTTTTTAGCATCCCATGGTATCCATAGAACACTACTTCAGCATGACCAGGAGAACTATGATTTGCAGTTTAGTAGTCATACTATGTCCTAGCAATTTGGAAGCACCCCGACCTTTGGGGTCCAGATGTGCACCCACTGTATGATTTTGAGTGTACTTTGTCTCTCTACCTTTGGGAGAGGTACAATTTCATGCCCCATTAACATAATTTCCCTTCTCTGCTTGTGCACACATCATGATTATTCAAGAAATGCAGAAAAGCAGAGGAGGGTGCTTCTGAAATTAATTACTTTCCAACTCATTTGTTCAAGAGCTACACTGGGAACATGTGAAGAATTACAACCTTAATTAGGGAGTAAACGACCCCTAACTCATAACAATGGTCTCCAGGCTTGGGGAGCCATTTGCTAATAATAATGAAATGCATCCAGCTTTATTGCAAAACTTAACAATGGAAGGCAGAGGTACATGGCAGCTGGAAATTGGTTCTAGCACAGGGGAGATGCTCTCATTTTTTTTCCCCTTATGAAACTTGAGACATTCCTCCCTGATCCCCAGCCTGGGACCCACCCCAGAAGAAACTGGGACACGGCAGGGTCTTTCACTACAATTTTCAAGGACAATTGTTTTTGTTTCTAGCAATTTCTAGCACTTGCTTACTTGTTGACTTACCACTTTGGATCTCATATTGGGAGGACAATTAAACAAATAAATGTCTAAGTTCTCTATGATTCAGTGAGTTTATACATATCTGAGAAAAACAATTGGGTGTAGACCCAAGTTCCCTACAGGAACTTACCTACAAGTTTTGAGATTATTGTGGGAAGTATACTTAACTAAGTAGCTGATCAAGAATCTTGACCATTTTGTATGCCACAAATAAAAGAAACCAATCTAAAAGCCATCCTATCCCTCCCCTCTTTGCTTCCTTGGTGCCTCCTATCTGCCAACAGTTCAGATGCAGTAAACTGAGAGGAAATGTGGTACAAGCTTTAAGTGAGGCTGCTGAAATCTAATCAATGATTGATGAGGGATTTCTTATTTTTAAAGGTGCCTGCTAATGTCTGTCTCCAGCAATGAGACAGAGAGTAATGGGTCCTCCCTTAACCCCGTCACTCATAATCCAGCCTGTGCATCTCCCCCTTGGAGCTTCCTGAAGGTCATTCTGGGTAAATGCATACCAATGAGGACACAGACAAATGAGCAAACCTCATCTGAATGCACTTTCTCAGAAGGCACTCAGCAAACAACTTTCAAAGCTCACCTCGATTCATCTTTCATTCTCATCTTCTGCCAAATGTAAAAGCGAATGGCTGCCACGGTGGAAGTAAAAATGCAAGGTTACTTCCCCCTCCCAAAGCAATGGCATGTTGTGCCAAGCGATTTCCTAGAAGCAGGGTGTTCAGAGTGAGCTCCCATCATTCCCATCCCATTTTTGTCCAATGCAGAGTGGCCACATTCAGCTGAATGCTGCAGAAGCAGTTGTGCATAAAGTGCCACTGCACAGAGATATGCATTGCACATGGATGCCCATTCAACATGGCACACAGAGGCCCAGGCACATTGGGCTGTGCATTTGGCAGCCCTTCTGGTGTCTGGGTTCAGTTGCTCAGTGTTGCCATTCAGCCCAACGGTCGTGTCCCCCAACCCATGCATGTGCATATTTATACCTCCAAACCCTGATGTGGGATCTTGGCCTGAATCATTTCAACAAATAAAAATAATCGACAGGAGGGCTGTTGGTTTTTTTCCAAAGACAATAGAAAGACGGGAAGATGAGAGCAGTAGATCCCTAGACAGCAGCCTCTATTTTGGGAGCACTCCACTTTCAGTCCCAAGCCCCTTGTTCAAGAACAGTGTTTTGAGCATAAGATATTGTTTATTTGAGGGAAGAACCCGGTGCTTTATTCCCTTGAGTCCCTGGGCTTTCTTGCATCCATGGCACTCATCAAAAAGTGTGATCTCAACTGCTGTGGCAAAGCATTCCTCTTCAATATCCATCCTTCTAACTTGCCGATTTAATCAGATGATGTGAGAAATGCCTTAGTGATGCTGGGAGGGGGTGGTGGAGAGAGAGAGACGTGGGAGGGGGAAAAACTCAGCAAGGGGCTCTTCACAATATGCTGGAGACCCAAATCCTCCTCTGCTTTGAAGTGCCGGCTACCACTGCTGTAGCGGCAACTGCTGTATTATTTATAAGGTAGGAAATTAGACTCAGAGGAGCTGAGAATTGCTCAAATCAGCTTCTTAATTCTGCCAGTAAAGTATGTACAGGTTGCTGGCTGGGCATGGCGGTGGCAGGAGACAGGCAAAGGGAAAGCCCTAGGCACCTTGGGGGAGTGCAGGTGGCAGACGTGACCTGCAGCAGAGGTGGGAGACGTGGGGCTCTCTCACAGTCCCAGATCTGGGCTTCTGGGCTTCTCCAGATGGCCACATCCCCTTTCCTCCTGTTGCCTTTGTTTGGTAATGGACTGAGTTTTGGATAGTTTCCCCTCCGCCTCCATTCAGTGCCATGATTGTTTCTCCAAGGGTACACATGGGATGTCACCTTGTCCATAAGGCCTGTGTTCCACTCCTTAGAAATCTAGAAGGACTTGGAAGAATTATTCTCCTTCTTCCTTTGGGGTGCAATTACTGACCTGGGTGCTTGGCACATAGAAACAAGGGCCGCCATCCAACGTCCCCTTCAGCATAGCATAAATCTACATGTGGAGGCATGCTGTGCCAGGGTGACATAACGCCCATGCAGAACAGCAATGCTGTGCAACACATGTCAAGGACTGGGTTGCTGGCATGCTATGCACAGTGGACAATACTGCACAACCACAATGTGCAATGTGAAACTGCAATGCACAATGAGCAACTGCAATGTGAATAAACGCAAGGTACAAAGGTGCAACTCCACTTATGCTATTGTCAGCAGAATATGTCTGTTGTGCTCTGGAGAATAATTTGGCCAGCATGCCCTGTGACTTATGCCTGTGTATGTCAGTAATAGAATGCCAGCCAAGGTCTCCTTATGAAGATGAGTAGCATTCACATATACATAAAACAGAAACGAGGCCAGTACAAGTGTGTGTGAGTGTGTGTGTGTGTTTCTATTTTTGTTTTGACTTGTGACAGCCTTTAACTCATGAAAGGCCTCTGATCAGGAACTGGAAACCAGTGGGCAGTGCTACCACATATAGATATATGATCCAAGACTTTCATAGAACACTTTCATGTAGAAGGCAGTGAAATATAAATGATAGCACTAAGATCTCCTTACTCTTGCAAAGTACCACTGGACCTGATTACAGTTGGAAAAGTTACTTTCTGGACTACAATTCCAGAATACCTCCAGCCAACATGGCTGTGCTAGCTGGAGAATCTTGGGGAGCTGATGTTCAAGAAAGTAATTTTCTGTGCTGTGGCCATAGTTTTCATACAATCACTAGATGGGGTGACCATGTGCAGAATTTGAACACCAAACTCTAGGGAGTGATGGCAGGGGATACGGTCACTTTCATGATGTCTTACTAGGCCTCCTGTAAGCTTACTGTCATCCCTTGCTGGCAACAAGATGCTCCACTGGAGGGACTTTGGGTCTGAGTCAGCCAGACAATTCTTTCTTACATTGTTATTCCTTCTTAGAGGAGTTACCCATCCCTGACTTGAGATGCAGAATAGATCCCATTAAAAAAGAAAGTTTCAGTGACTTTGAAACCGGACTGCTCAAATTGGCACATTGATTATGCAAGCCACAGCTTTTTATAGATGGTACTGAAAATGTTCAGCAAGCACAGCTTGACAAGGCCTGTCTTTATTATAATTTCTTCTGGTGCACAACTTTATGAAGAGTCAAGGCAGGACACAGTGGCATGCATTTGGGGCCTTTTGTTGACTTTCCTGACTCAACACAGAGTCAGATCTGGGTCTACTGCACCATAGATGGTCCTATGAAGGCAACCTTCCCCAACATGTTGTCATCCAGATGATCTGGATAACTCCAAAGCAACCAGCTTTTTGTCACATCAGATTTCAGCATCTTGAGAGGTGTCTCCCCTTTCAGTCTGTCTGGATGCTCCCCAATCTGGCCTTCAGCACCAGTCATTTCTAACTACTGGTCATATTGGCTGGGGCTAATGAGAACTGCCATCCACAAAATCTGGCAGGCACTGCCTTGTGGAAGGCTTCAGCATCCAACACATGTGTAGTAGGTTACATATTCAGTTGGACACTTGGTGTCTTGGTTCAGTAGTGCAACATTGCCATTAAATGCAAAGGCCATGTAGCACAATGAATATACAGTTCCATATGCAGAGATTTACATGATGCCAGCTTCGTGTAGGATCAGGGCCACAATGTTTTTCACAAGCAGAGAAACTCAACAAAAATTAAAAAGGAAAACTTCAGGGTGTGGACTTCAACTATGTTTTTGATGTCTTGATGTTGAGACATCCCATCAGGAGAACTGTCAACCTCCAGCCACCATCATCCATTATTTTGTCCCATTATTTTATTTCAATAGGGATTAGAGGGGCATCTTTCAGGCATGCTAGAGTTGGGTATTCCTATATGGCAGGGGTTTGGAATAGTTGGCCCCGGGGTCTCTTCCATTCTATGAGTGTGTGCTTCAGTATGCTTGCTCTAACTGAGGCTAACAATAAGGCTGAGACCTTACTTGGAGGGTAGACAACAGTGTTTAGCACCTTTTGCAAAGAAAACTAGGAACTGGCAAATGAACGAAAAACCCAACTCAGTACTAAATAAGAAGTTGAACTTTGTATTAAAAAGAAAAAGCTAATATGTTGCTCAGCATGCTATTTTTGCAGCTAAGGCTGCAATGGCAAGAAAAGATTGCTAGATGCTATTGCAGTCAATTGTGAAGGCGACTCGGAGGGTGCCAGTTTCACTCTGTACAAATTTCCCATGTCAGGATTTTTCCCTGATCCATGCCATTGCATTTCTTATTCAGTTGTGTGGGTAAAGTTCAAAAGTTGAAAAGATCTTTTTAAGGCATATCTTTCTTCCAGAGTATTTTAAGGTACATTTTAATGGATTTTTGGATTTCTTTTAAATGGCTTTGGTATGGTTGGTTGACTAATTCAGATAAAATACGATGATGAGATATTCCATGGTTGCATACACAGGTGCTCAAAGAAAGTAAGCAGTTGGGAGTTATTTATGAATCTCTCGTGTTTGAAAGCTGGTAATTTATATAGCAGACTAGGAACTGGTGGATGAATTAATTTTATGAGGCTCTAATGTTGGTCTTGCACAGAAATAACTAGAGATTTGGGCTAGAATCTTATTATGTCACAACATGGGCATAAAACAGTTGTGCAAATTGCTACGTTGTCTCAGATTATGCATAAATGTAGGTCTTAAAGTGTTGGACTAGGACTCTGGGAGACTGGGGTTCAGATTTCTGCCCAGCCAGGGGAACACACTGGGTGGGGTGGGAAGTGTTAGTACCCCTCTATTCTGCTTTGCTCAGACCCCACTTGGAATCTTTCCTCCAGTTCTGGGCACCACAATTCAAGAAGGATACTGTCAAACTGGAATGTACCCAAAGGAGAGCAACCAGCATGGTAGAAGGGCTGGAAACCACAAAGCCCTGTGAGGAGCAGCTTAGGGAGATGGGTATGTTTAGCTTGAAGAAGAAAAAGTCTTAAGAGGTGACCTGAAAGCCATGTTTAAACACTCAAAGGGATGTCCTCTGGAGGATGGAGCAAGCCTCTTTTCTGATGCTCCAGAGACTAGAACACTATGGAGCAAGAGTTTCAAGCTACAGGATGATTGTGGGGAGCAGTGGTCCCAAAACCTAGCTTTTCCAAGGATGCTGTCATCAGCGCATTGGCTTTCAAGGACGCCTTCTAAACTGCTGGTGGAGGTACAAACCAACCTAAACCAATGTTGTATTTCATGGAGGTGGATAGCGGTGGTGGCAGCTCTCCCTTCCTTTTGTCAGAAGACCACAATGTTCCAGTAGCATGTGGGGGCGGATACTTTAAACTCTTGGAAGGATGATGTTTTATTGAAACACAAAGGTCTGAGATTCCAGCTCATTTCGGTTTAATCCTTCAGTGAAAAATATGCCTCTTACTACACATTTTTCTCTCTCTCTCTCTCTCTCTCTCTCTCTCTCTCTCTCTCTCTCTCTCTCTCTCTCTCTCTCTCTCTGTGCGTGTGTCTGTGTGTGCGCCTGCGTTAGGGAAACCTGTCTTCCTTCACCCCCGCCTACTGATTCAATTAGTTCTACGCCCAACATGTTTTATCTAGAGGAACACCGTGCAATTCTCAGTACAAACACAGGCTTTTTAATTGCAGGTTCGGATCATGGAAGGAAACAGGTTTCTTATTAGCTAAAGCGGTGTAAACAACACTTCCAACCTCACCTTTGCTATTAATATTCTCTGTTTCTTTGTGCTCATCTCCCCAGAGCCTGGACGAGGGGGAGGGAAAAGAGTTTGTTGGGGTAACTCATTTACAACGCCACATCACTCTAGCCAGCTGGCATCGGAAACACAAGAGGACTTAAACTGATGTATGCCTGCACCTTTCAATTACTGAGGAAGGTGAGAGGCTATTGCTGGGGCCGGGAATGGTCCATAAAGAGATTCCAAGCACAAGCACAGAGTGTCCCCCAAAGCAAAGGAGATTTAGGGCCTTGCTGATTCCATTCATATAGAAGATATATGAGTATTTGGGCCCAAACCCTGGCATGAACTCTTCACACCAAGAAGCAACATCTCATCTGACAATACTAGCAATTTTCCTTCCCACTTTTCCTACTCCTCCACTTAGGTTTGCTATTTCAAGGCTGTCGCGGGTCCTGAGATCTTAGGACCAAACCCTGTGACCCTTTGCCTAGGCAAAAAGCGTTTATTATTTATTTATTTATTTATTTATTTATTTATTTATTTATTTATTTCTGTGCCCAGACCAACAATTTGGAGTCAGAAATGCAGTGTAATTTGTGGACAATGCTCTATCTTCTGGGCAAATAATACTCTCTTCTGTTGGAAAAGATTGGCCTCTATGCATTTTTTTCAGGTCAAAGGCCCCAAAAGCAGCAGCAGAAGCAACAACAACAACAGTGATAACAACAGCAACTGGTAGCCAACCGTTGTCTCAGTGAGATGTTTCTCCATGAGTATGCCTTACAGCTGTACCCCATGATCACTTCTCTCCTGGATTAATTCAAGATTTGTTACCAGAAAAATCAGAAACAATTGTACTTCTTTATGCAATGGAAACAGCATGTACGAGAGACCTGTACCTTTCACTTTGTCATTTGGAGTCACATCCTATAACATCCAAAAACTTACACAGAATAATCCTCAGGTATTTGAATGAATCTTTAAACAGCTTCAAGAAGGCATTCTTTTTCCACTGGGGAACAAGGCCAGCTGCTGTGCTGTGAGGATACCTTCAGAACAACCATGTTTCTCATGGGGCTTTGCTCTTGATCCGAATGTCCTGATCCGAATGTTGTATTGGAAAATTTCTGGCATCACTGCCTGTATCCCTGTAACATCGACAGCTACATCTGGTCCATCAGGGAAGGTTTCCTCATCTCCTAGAATGATTTTCTTCCTCTTGGTGAACACTCTGGGGAGAGGAGCAGTGGTGTCTATAAAGAGCGTCTCAGAGCATGGCAAAGTTCCCTTTTTGGGTTTACCACTCCCAGAAATGCCATAGCCATCACATCTGCCATGTGTGCAGAGCTCTGGAGCCATGGCACTCATGCTTCCCAGGCTGCACTGCAGAAGGAAGAGAAGGCGCGAGCAGGCAGCAGCTGCAGAGCTGAAGGAACCGAGACGTGAGAGCCTCTTGGAAGAGGCTGCTCACGCGATCCCCATACCCCAGCTCCGCAAAAATGTGAATTGCAGGAAGGACCATATTGTAGCACTATATATGTGTAGGGCACCAAGAGAGAGCCAGCGTGGTATAGTAGTCTGAATGTTGGACTATGACTCCAGAGACCAGGCGTTTGATTCATCGCACAGCCATGGAAACCCACCGAGTGACCCTGGCATGTCACATACTCTCGGCCCCAGAAAACCCTGTGGTAGGTCACCCTTAGGGGCACCATAAGTCAGAAATGACTTGAAGGCACCCAACAACAATGTCACCAAAGGGAATCCAACCAATAGGTACCATTAGTGGTATTAAATGGTCCACTTAGTATTCTTATGTGTGGTGTTTTTTATACACAAAAAAGTAAACTTTGTCATGTGCAGCGCCAGAGAAAAGACATCAGCAACAGACCTTTGACCATTTTGATCACCCTTCTTTGGACACGTTCCAGCTTGTCCATATCCTTCTAGCCCATGATGATCTAGCCCAGCTTGAGGGAGATAGCTGCCAAGTGGAGCTCTCTCTCTCTCTAACACACACACACACACACACACACATACCCCATCATGGAAGCCACCAGCTGCTCCCAGGCCTGACAGCTCATTTAGCATCCTAAGCTCATATGACTCTTGGTCCTGACTCTTCAACTCTCTGTCGTTTCCAGCTGACAGGCTTTGCCTTCACATGACACGGCAACCTTGGACAACCCAAGAAGACACCTCCGGATGGCTAGTCAGCAAAAGTTTGCCACAGAGAGGAGACTGGTTTCATTCTCAAACCAGAGAAGAGAGGAACAAGGTGCTAACCTCTATTAATAATGCAGGTTCTTAGCTCATCACCCACAACTCACCAGAGCTCCAAGAAAATGCTGATTTTTTGCTTTGACTTTTCCCACCCCCCTTTGCAGTGCAATAGAATATTTCTGCAAAACTTACAAATTAAAAAGAAACACATCCAGGCACATTAAAAAAATACCCACAGAAAGAGAGAAAGAATCTCTGAGTCAGCAGAAGGGAATTTATGCTGCACAGACTAAGGTGATAGAATTCAGAGAAGCAGATAGATGAAAAATTCACCTACGATAGGTGGCCATCCTGCACAGCTCTCCATGCTGCTTATATTTAACTGAATTAACACATGCAAATCAGCCTCAGTTTCCACCTCTTGTTCCTTCCACCCCAAGCTGGGAAAGATGCCAGACATTCTTTCCTTTTCTACTGGTTGCGGAAACTTGCTGTTTTGATTTTCTGGACACCTCATAACTCAGAGTATATGTATGCTACAGTTTTCACGCTTTGATACCACTTTAAGTCCCATGGATCAATCCTACGGAATCCTGGGATTTGTAGTTTGGGGAGGAGTTTAGAATTCTCAAGAGCTCCAGCATGCTCCCTTAAGCTACAGCACTAAAGTTCCCAAGCAGAGGAGAGATTCCTCAAGAGAGAATTCCTACAGGGACTGAGGAGGGAGAATGCCATTTGGTGGATGAACTGCCAAATCTAAGTCCTCCTGGGCTCCTGCTGCTCCAGGAGCAGGTCAAGGCTCAGTGGGCCTCACCTGAAGTACTGTCTCCAGTTATGGGCACCACATTTTAAGAAGGATAGTGACAGGCTGGAACATGTCTAGAGGAGGGCAACTAAGTTGGTAAAAGATCTGAAAGCTGAGCCTTTAAAAAAAAAAGAAAGTTAACCAGAACTTCAATTTTACTTCCTGCTTTTGAAAAGGGCCTATCCTGGGTTTAAAACAGCCTAGAGGAGAATATTTGGGAGAGGGGAGGGCTTTGAGGCATACATCCTTCAGATACAGTTTGCCCATGCCTGTGATGAAGGAATAGAAATGGGCACTTATTCCTGGTATAGATGGCTTTAAAGATGAATGAGATCCATTCATGGATATGTCTACCAGCACCTATTAATCATTCACGTTAGCTAAATGGAACATCCATGTTCCTAACGATGTACTGCCCAAGAGGAAAGAACAACAGCAACTGTCCATCATTTTCATGCCCTACTTGAGAGATTCCAAAACATCCTGGAGACCTGTAGGCTCCATAGATCTGTGGTCTCCTCCAGCAAAACACTGCTTAGATTTTTTATTAAAAAAAATTATTATGTCCAAGATTCTACACCAAGATTGTGTAACATAATTCTCTGCACGGGGGAGTCATGATTGTGCTACACCATCCTTGTGTTGAATTGTCATTAAAAACAGCGGTGCTGTAATCCCACCAGCAATCAACTAAAGTTGCACATATGAATATATACCCAGATGTGCATCTGAACCCAGATGTGCAACTGAACGGGCATGCATGTGCACCTCACCATACACAATGCCACCATGCAAACAACTCCACTTCCATGTCCTTGAACTCAATACGGATGTTCCACATCAAACAAAAAAATGTCCAACTGCTTCCCTAAGTGAATCTATGGATGTATTAGACATCAACAGGGTTCTGACATATGTTTGTGACCAGAGTCCCTCAAGGTTTAGATGCCCATAAATGCCAGTGCACAAGGAGTGGAGAGAACTGAGCAACTGAACCAAGACACCAAGAGTACAACTGGAAGCACAACCAAATGCACATGGGCCTCCATGAACAACGCCATTGCATTTTCAGCTCTGCTTCTGCAACTTTGAAGAGAATGAGGCCATTCAGTATCAGACAAAAATGGCCAACTTTTCCCCCAAGGGGACATTATACCTTTGGAAGACACCAAGAGGATTCCAGCCATGGTCTTTACACCTCATTTCTCAAAACTCACAAAGCATGTTTCACCATGCGGAACCTGACTATTCTCCAGTCCCTTAGCAATCTCTTGGAAGAAAAAGCAAGTATGGGGGGAGCACTGTCTGGTAATTCTTGGCACAAATCATTCTTTGCAGCAATCGCTCAGCAAACCCAGGGACAGCCGAGACAGATCAAGGGCTCGGCATTGATAAACTGGGTTGACTCACCCATTTCTGACAAGCTTTGCTTCTTGTGCAGCTTGCGCTTACTCCAAAATGAGCAAACACGGCAAGGAAATAGGTTGCCGGAATGACCCGACGATTGAAATTGATCTCACATGTGCCAGTCATCAGAGGAGATGAAAGAACCAATATTGCTGGAATGGAGAGCTACAGATTTTCAAAGCATCATTCTCGCTCTCTCAAAACCATAAGGGTGGAAAAAGGGTTATTTCACGCCTTGCATTTTGCAGGGGTAAAGTTAAAAAGGTACACTGTGAAAGAGGACAGTGCATCGAAGCATAGAATTGGAAAGTATCCGGGGGTCATCTAGTCCATCCCCTTGCCTGGGCAGAAGTCCACAGTAGGGATGGAAATAATATTTGAAAATATTCAGAAAACCATTAAGAAACTCTGACAAGATGAATCCTGGATGGATTAGAATGTTTGCATTTGGGACTTATTCAGCAAAAAAATTCACGCATGATTGCTTTGTACAGAAAACAGCATTTTCTGAAAGAAAATATTTCTGTGTAGAAATAATTACTTCCTGCTGTTTCATGCAGAGAGAAAAAAATTTTCTGTGAAAAACAAATGCATGTGCATTTTAGCCAACATTGTGAATAGTTTTCAATAGCTGTGTAGTTTCCACAGACTTTTTCCCACGAGGAAGAAAATTGTTAAAATCACTCATTGCTTCTGTCAAGGAAAAAAAAAAATAGCAATGAATTAGATCTTTACATGCAGCTAAAGCATCCCAGATGAGATTCTGTTTTAAACCTTCCAGTGCCGGAGGTAGTATATTATTCCAAGCCACTTACTTTGAGGAGCATTTTATTGGGAGGAAGTACCTTCTGATTTTTAGTTGGAACTTCCATGTTTTGAAACACGTAAATTGTAAATTTATCCAGGACTGGTTGGAGCAATCTGAAGATGGAAAAAAAGAGGGAAGCAGGGAGGGAAGGCCTAAACACATAGGCCAAGTTCTTTGTTTAGAGATTGCATAGCATAAAATTGTGCCAGATTCATAACATTGTTAGGACTCATGGGACATCACTACTGTACAACCAGTTAGGGGTGTGATGCTTCACTAAGTTTCTTCTCCAAGAAAGTAATGTGTAATTTTCACATGCCAAGAGAATGAAAAACAAGAAGTTTTTGAACCATTTTCACACTGTATACAATTTGCATCAGGTTGTTTTGCACAGACAACAGTTTTTGCTATGCTGCAAACAGCACTTTTTTTCTGTGCAGAAAACAATATTTCTATGCAGAAATATTGTGTGTGCAGAAAAACTGCAGCGTTTTCTGCAACCCTGGACCCCAGAAAAAGTCCTGTTTCCTGGGCAGAAAATACTGTTTCTTGTACTGAACAACCATGTGCAAATTTTACACTGAATAAGTCCAAAATGATAACGATTGTAATTAGTCCAGGAGTCTTTTCATTGGGGTTTCTCAACACTCAAAAAACAAGCTAATCCACCAATTTTTTGCCATATTTTTGAACAGCTTTTCCATTCCTACAACCATGTGGAATGGTGGTATTGCCCTGTAGTCTCCCACTGTGCAAATGTCAACACCACTTGCAAAGTTCAGAGGGAAGCTCACCAAGAGAAGATCCCAGGCCAGAAACCAACACTGATGGTGATACAAATAAAGAAATGATAAACATAGCATGGCAGCAATGAGCTAACAGTGTCACACACTTGAGCAATCCCAATCAAAATACATCCAGGAAGGGTCAAGGTCACCATGCTGTGACAATGCTGAAGACAAGGCCAACAACCGCTCGGTTGGCATGAGGTCAATCGGCTTTAACGGGAGGGAAAAATCCATTTTCTATTTCATCAGCCACCCGGTCCCATTTTTCTGGCACTCCCTTCTTTGCTGCTTGTGTAAGTTTCACAACAGTAATTGCTTATTAGAAAGCCTCATGTCCAGCAAAGCATGGCAGCTGAATCACAGCAGCCTGTCGGAGTGAGGCCAGTAAACCAGTTTTCCAGGCAACATTCTCCCAGTTCTCCTAAGCTCACGCTGTGACATTTCACGGCAGTGCCAGTGGTCTGCATCCAGGCGACAGGTCGGAGCAACCCACGATAGCATCCTTTTCACCAAGGCAAAGAGGCAAAGAGACTGTGCTTTCTTCTCTTCAAGTGAGTATGGCTGGGGCAAATAATTTTCATGAACCCACACACGGGCACGCACATGCACATTCCCAAGCATTGGCTTAGACCAAAATGAAGCTAACCTCCAACACTGATTCAGACTGGTATTATAGGTATATTTCCAAACACCACAGGAGCAATGTGATGTTTAAAGAGGAAAAACACACCAGCCTAAATCCTATTAGTCCTGGCTAGAGCAGAACCATGGAATCAATGGAATTTATCTATGCATTCAGGGAAGGCTGTTTATTTGGTTGGAAATCCAGTTGCAGCAAAGCCTTGGTTCCACTGTGCAACGTTGCCCTTCCACGCAAGCATTTGTTGCAACAAACAGCACAATCAATGCATTTCCACTTTGCACTTTACACTCAGTGTAAGATCCTAGCCTGTATGCATAGGGACTGAAATCTGGGATTCTAAAGATCAAAACACTCAAAGCCTCCTGCCTTGGTGGAAAGATCTGTCAGTTTTGCCTTGCTTTCTGTGACATTTGCATGCTTCTGTAAGCTCACATGCTTTCCGTTCCCTTTATGAAGAATGGATGCATTTGGGAAAATTCTTGTTCAAAAAGAGGGGGGTAAGAAACAGAACAATATTTTTACCCATCCATCCTTCTTCCCCTCTCCCCAGGGCCTGCCAAAGCTAGCTGATGCCTCACATTTGCTTGTCACAATAAATACAGGCCTGTTAATTTTTGAACAGTTAGCATGCAAAGTAAGGATCACTTTGAGTTGGAAAAGGGACGAAGGAGGAACTGTAGCTCATCCTGTTCTTTCCAGGAAAATATGTATGTATATGTGGAGAGAGAGAGTGAAAGAGAGAGAGGGGGATGGGGAAGAGGTGTAGTGGCTTGAGCATAGGACTACAACTCTGGAGACCAGGGTTTGAATCCCCACTGAGTCATGGAAACCCACTGGGTGGCTTTGGACGTCACACTCTCTCTGCCTCAGAGGAAGGCAAAGCCCCTCTGATGAAATCTTGCCAAGCAAACCCCATGATAGGGTTGTCATAGGTTGGAAACAACTTGAAGGCACACAACAACAATATGTATATTTAACAGTCTACAGAGTGGTATAAATATTTGAAGAGACCTTTCTGTAACTGGTTATGCTTCTGTCCACCAAGCACATCCAAAACATGTTTTTTGCCCCATGATGATTGCTTCAGGAGACAGTCCCCTGTCCCAGTATCTACAAAAAGAAGATTGCCACTGGCTACAGTCTCCAGGCTTGTCACTATCACAGTTTCACCTAGACTCCCAGTTCTGTAGACCTCACCTGGGATCCTATGTCTAGTGTAGGGAGTTGGACAAGATGGTCCTTGAAGATGGCCCTGTGATTCCACACACACACCCTCACTGCCCCTATCACATGCAGCTCACTTGGGAACCTATTCACCAGTTCCTTGCAGAGTTGGCATGAATATTTACTAGGGAATTTACATTGCACAGCTTCTCAGGGTCCAAGTTGGAGGCTGGCAATGCAAATGAAGATCTCCATTTCCATTTGATCAGCAGTTTTTATGGCCCAGCTTGAAGGGCCATTTCAAAACCTTTTGCTTCCTGGAGGAAAGGACAAAACAGTCCTTCTCTTGCCCTCACCCACCACTGATCCTGTTTCCAAGAGCTGGCCAGACTGGTGACTGAATCTTATTGCAATCCTGCTGACAAAACAACATGTGCCACTACCAAAGGGCAGCAGGAGGTATGGAAGTTGGGAGAGACAGTAAATCTCATGATCTACCCAGCTTTATTTCATTGATGCTCTTCAGCATCTGCACAATGGCAGCTGGTGGTTCCCAGATCTGTGGGGCAGCCCAGAAACAAACAAACAACCTTGCAAGGGTGTGGAAACTTTTGACAGGCCAATTTTCTTCCCACACAAATTTCTTGAGGGGTCAGGAATTCCAAAAGCAACCCCAGTTGGGAAATTGATGAATTCCTATTCCATTCTCCCCCCGGAGTAGCGCCAGCATAGCATATCTTCTCACACAGATATTTACGCTACATGGAGGGGATGCTGGATTGTAGCCACATGATGGGATGCCGTCTCTCACGAGGGGCGAGAAAATGTGTGAACAACCTTTACATCTCTGTTGGGGGCTGCTATTCCTCCAGCAACTGTGGCCCGAGGTGCTTTCCTCAACTTCATAACTGGGCAGATGAGACTGGAGCACATAGATGTAGCAGCTGAAATGAATTCCTTGAATGCAGAGCGGAGGAAAAAAAAAACCCATGTTTCACTCTGCCAATTTTGAATATTCTCTGGAGACATCCCAGGCACTCAGATACATCCCACATGTTCCTTGGAGATTTGATATGTGTATTTGATATCCTACAATATTTGTTTGTGACATTTGATGGTATTTCACAGCCAGTATCTAGTGCTGTTTACAGTGCAGTTCTACTCACAAAAATGTATCCGCAGAGAGATTGAAAGATAGCACAGAAACCATCTATGCCATGTTGTTGTGTGCCTTTAAGCCGTTTCTAACTTAAGGCAAATCTATCACAGGATTTTTTGGCGTGGAGAGTATATAATGCACCCAAGGTCACCCAGTGAGTTTCCATGGCTGACCAGACAATCAAACCCCAATCTCCAGGGTTCTAGTCCAATGCTCAAGTCACTACACCATGCTGGCTCTCATTGATGCCAAACCATTCAACATTTCACAGATGAAACCACACCTTCCACACCTTTGCCCCAGAGAAATAGGCTGAGTTAAAAACTCATATTCAGCTCAACTGCCAATCCAAGTGGGCTACCTATGCATTTGAGTCCTTTTTCCCCCTCTTAAACTGCCAAATTCTTGAAAGCTGAGAGACTCACTGAAATAATGGTCATGGCAGGGGGAGGGAGAAAATCTAATGAAGTCATAGAGGTGAAGTCGGGCTGACATCCCATCATTCTGCCCAATCTGGGCCGTCAGTCCCTTGTAAAATGTGACATATGACTCCCCAGGTCTGTATAAGCCGCAAAAAGGAATTTATTCCATTGTAAAAAAGAAATGTTCCAGGAGAGCTGGCGAACGGCATTCATGGGAACAGAATGCTTGCAGCCATATAGATGAGTTTTCACAAACAATTGGTTTCCCATCCCTCCACACTTCTCCCTCCCGACACCTTCATCCGTCTCCATTCGCCTCTGGGTCCATCCTGGAGAGAATCGCTGCTAGAAAAGGTCACCGGATGACTCTGGAAAAGACTCATCATTGTCGTCACTGCAGATTAAAGCCCGATCAATTTCTAATATGACCCAAACAGGCTGACTGATCAGATCCAGGAGTCAGAGAGTTTCATTTTTGAGGCCTCTGCTTCCCTTTATAGTTATAAAATCCCCTTGATAGCTCTTCTCCCCTCCCTTTCCCCCATGCAGAACTGAGCTAATGATAAGAGAGAGACACAAAATGCTCTCGTGGATCCAGTGGAGGGAAAGTGAACCTCATTTACAGGCAAGAAGCCAAAGGAAGTGGAGAGAAAGTGGAATTTGGATTGTTCAGCACCATAAATCGCTCTTACGGCTTTACATAACCTGATGGAGAAATTTTAGCATGAAAGTGCTCAGTTGTCGCTGCTGCATCACCTGTGGCACAAGACCTTTCCAAATAGAGCAGCTTCAAATCTCTTTTCCTGCAGGGTCGGTTGAGCTGAGAAGCCACTAGGAAATTGGGAAAGATTTGCTCTGTGCTGTCCATTCTCCTTAAACATTCTCTTCTCTGACTTTTGATGGCAAATAGCCTCCAATGCTAATGCAGCAGGATGAGCATCCAGAGTCAGAGTCAGATGTCAGGCTGGACACAGCAAAAGTGCAGAAGCCTGCCAGCTTTCCAGACATAGGGAAATTGCATCACGGAGGATGTTGCTCTCTCAAATTGCAAACATTCAAATCCTGAACCAAAGTGCCTCCATTTTGTATGCCTTCAGCTCTTCCTTGGTGCCTTGCCCTTTTCATGACCTTTGTCTGTAAAACACAGATAAGGGGGCTACCTGACCACCAGGCTAGCCTGAACTCCTTTCTGCTGTTTCCTGAAGCAGTAAAGAGGATGTCTCAGCTTAGCTATGCAGGTTGTAAACAACAGGCATGGGCACAAGTGTTAAGAAATTTACTAAAGCATATATCAGACCAGTATGAAATTCAATGTGGGGGGGTTCATCCATGATCTTGCTGCATAGCTTAGGGACGGGTTGGACCCTTTTAAACAAAAGACTCTGTGTGTGTGTGTGTGTGTGTTTGTGTGTTTCTTTTCTGACCAGATTCAGAGTTTCCTTTGTGGCTCCAAGCCTACCCAGGGCACAGGATACTAGAGCTTCAGTAATAGGCAAGCCAAGTAGAGCAGACCATTCAACTATTGAATGTTGAGTCAATGCATAGGTAGAGTCTATGGATTTAATGAATCTACATCAGCTGGGATTAACAATAGGATTTAGAGCACCATGTCTCAGCCTTCCCCAACTTGGTCCTCATCCCTATCCCCAAAATGGGTTCAACACTTTGGAAATCTCCTTCAAGCTTTGAACTAAAACCCAGACCAGATTCATCAAAGGAGGAACATCCATATGGAATTCAAGGTTGGGGAAGCACATTTGTGCATCTGGTACCTTTGTGCCTGCAGATGTGCATGAACACTCCTAGGTGCTGGAGTCCTGTGCATGTCTTACACATGCATAAGTTCCACTACAGAAGTGGTTGGACAATCTTATCTGACGAGGAGCATCCATATTCAGTTCAAGGTTGCAGAAGCAGAACAGTGCATGTGGTGCCTTTGTGCAGACAGAGGAGCATGCAGAGGAGCATGAAGAATCAACAGTGCATTTATTTGCACATGTGGGCACACGTTCACATATTCAAACAGGAGCTGCTACAACCCATCACCAAAGCCAAACCAAAAGCAACCCTTGAGATACCTTCTGAGGATGCAGCAAGATTTATGGTAAAATTATCTGGGGTTTCATGGGAGAAGGATGTTCACACAACCCTCAGTTGAGAAATACCTCAAGAAATCTGTTCTAAACATCACTTGCCACTTCCAGGGGAGATGCAAGCCTTCTTTCCTTTCATGCTGGCACTTTCTTTCATTGGCCCCACCACCGGAGACACACGAAAAGCTCTCACTCCCCTCTGATGGGCTCATTGGCAAAGGGTCCTGGCGTCCATTTCCCCCACCACAAGTTAAGCAGGTGCTGCATTAAGAAACTCTGAGAGCATTAGCATCAATCAGCTGCATTAGCGGTGTGGTTGGACCACTAAGACTTTGTTTTGCTGGAATGCAAAGATAAGCTGACTTTCCACTGTGGGTCTTTCTCTGACCTTAACAGGAGCCTTAATCCACTTTAGTCCATTGATTGTATGAGACAGACAGGCTTGTGTGTGTGACAGCACAAGTCCAGAGCCAAAAGGCACCCCAACACCAGACAGGGGGAGGTCCCTTCTCCCTGCCACCATCGCTGGGGCGGCTTTGTTCAAAGTGAAGGTTCAGGACCTTCTTGGGGCATTATGCTAACACAGGGGTGAGACTTGCATGCCCCTCAGGATGCTGTTTGACTGCAGTGCCCAGCAACCCTACCCAACTGTTATTGTTGTGTGCCTTCATGTCATTTCTGATTTATGGCAACCCTAAGAGGAACCTATCATGGGATTTGGGGGGGGAGGGCTGAAGATGTGTGATGTGACCAAGATCACTCAGTGGGTTTCCATAGCTGAGCAGGAAATTGAACCCTGGTCTCCAGTGATGTAGTTCATCGCTCAAACCACTACAGCATGCTGGCTCTCAACTGTGGTGGAGAAAAACAGAAGAACTTTGTACAAGGAGGGTTTGAACAATGTGCAAATTGAAATTCTCAGTGATTGATCAGGGATGTGAGACTTCTGTTGGCTAAATTTATTTAATATCTTTAAGTTATGCCTGCTGTCTAATACATCTGATTCCCTTCACCCACTGGTGGGTGTATCCTCTGTATCCTAAAAGAACCACCCTCACTTGGGCGTTACACCCAGCAGAGCCAATGGTGAAGAATGCTTGGAGTCATAGTCCAGCAGTATCTAGAGCGCTGTGCTATTTCTATCCCCCGCAAAAAGAGATTACACTAGTGGAACTAGTTTTGTCTGCTATTGTATAAGGAGGTCTCAAGTACCTTCTTACACAACAGCTTTCATGAGGCAACAAAATGGCTGTTGGATGGGCAGCTCTGCTCCAAGTCCAAACAGCTACTGATTGGTCACAGGCATGAACTGGGAAGCCTCCTTCATGTTTCTACCTAAGTGGTCACTGCAGCCCTCCTCTCCGTCATCTAGACCTCCACATACAAAGCCTGACAGAACATTGTACTCTGCCAATTTCACACAGGATCTCAACTCAAATTATTTTGCTTCAGGAGGAGCCCAAAGCACTCTTCTGCTTTGGCAAACAGCTGCCACAGTGCTGAAAATCACCTCCTCCCAGGACAATTTTTCCTTTTGCAGAAGTTCTTCGTTTATATTGCCCTCAGTTGCTTTTCAATTGACTCCATGTGCCCTCACCAATCCCATGTCGTTGCACAAATCTGATTAGCAGTGTTACTCCCCATGACTGCATTTCCTGATGCCCAGTAGAGTCATCATATCAGACAGGACTCTGTCATGGGATCATGAACATGAGTCATTTGGGGAAGGAGGTGTCCAGAAGAGCAATGGTATCACACTTCAGGAAAAGAGAATCCGCCTAAGCATTAGGAAGACCTTCCTCAGAGTAAGAGCAGTTTGACAGTGGAATACGCTGCTGCCTCAATGAAGTGTGGTGGAGTCTCCTCCTTCTTTGGAAGTTTTTAAATATAGGTGAGATGGCCGTCTGTCAGGGATGCTTTGATGGTGTCTTCTTGCAGGGCAGAAGGGGCTTGGACGGGATAGCCTTTGCAGTCTCTTCCAACTCTATGATTCTATGATTCTGTTGGCTAGTCCCAACTACAGTAGCCCTCTGAAATCAACTGTGGCTGAGGGTCTCAACTCAACTCCTTTGATTTAATCAGTCCAGTCTGCTTGGGACAATCCACAGAATGTAAGACAACAGTTTTCTCATATATATTCATACACACACACATACACACACATACATATACATATATCTGGGAAGGTGTAGACACAGATCATCTCCTTCCAAAGTCAAATGCCTTAACCAAAGCTTTTACACTAAGCTTCTCAAGAAAAATATAAAGCATCTCTACCAGAAAAAGAGAGAAAAGGGGGAGGGGGAAAAGAAGAATCCCTGATCTTCAAAATGAACCAGACCACTATCCTGGAAATTACACCAAAGAGGATTTAATTTGCTTTTTGATCTGCTGCCTGAAAGGCTCCTTCTATTAGAGGAAGTCTGTTCATAATTTATTCAACAGCAAGCACATTTGGAAGTCTGTCTGAAGTCCTCACAGTTACATGGCAATACTGGGTGGGAGAATTATTTTTGTTTAAAGTGGCCAGGGGCTGCGGTGGGGTGGAGGCAAGGAGCCAAAGTGATCAGGTCGTATAGTTCCAACCTGTATGAGATCTGTTCAAACCATTCCAAAGCTGGCTTCAAAAAGGAAAAAGAAAAAGAAAAAGAAAAAAAGAAGGGTCGATCAAAACCTCAGCCATGGTTCCTCACTGAAGGGAGATCCCTTCTGAGTTCATCTTTTTTCCAAAGTGACAACAACAAAGACTGTTGCATTCATATATTCTGCAAATGGGAGGAAATTCTTCTGAAGCAAACTGGCTCAAAATTCTCCCCCATTTGCACCAGTCTCATTTAGTGGGTAAAAATATCTTCAGTGCAGTGAGAACCATGGTGTGCATGTCTGGCAGGTAGTTATTAAAGATGACGAGCAACTCAGTGGGGATGTAAAGAATGGCCGGGACCCCACATCATCCTTGCGCAGCATCAATTTCTGCACATGCAACTGAGCAATGGTTAGTCGTGCTACTTCACCATTTGGCCAAATATCAACACAGCATAACTGATGGCACATCTGCCAGTGTGGCTCCTTATTGTACCACAGTGCTATGAGAAATGAGCACCAGTAACTCCAGTGGCACATTGAGCACACTAACACACCCCATCTTAATAGCCAGCAGCTGCTCTAAGAGACAGAGGAGGCAATCTGGATGGAGCAGGATGACATTTCCAGCCTCCTCCCACCAGCAATCTGAAGTGGGATGAGGAGTTGCAATAGGGGTCTCTGGGTGGCCCTTGGGGTCTCTTCCAACTCTAGGATTCTGTGATTCTATGAAAATTGGCCAAAACCCAAGTTTATTTTAATGGTAGTTGGGAGGTACTAGGGTTTCAGGGATCATAAAAGTGGGGCCTAGTGGGGTCTAGCCACACTTCGCCCACCCTTGGTTTCCATACTCATTCAATCCTCTGCCTGAACCAGAACACATGGAGAAAGATTTGCTCAGCATGTTCTGCTCTCCTTCACTTGCATGTCACTCCTCAGCTACACAGACATCATCACACTCCCTGGGAACCCAGCCCCTGAACTTTGCTTCCCCTCAGAGGCTCTTGCCTTTTGGCTCACCCTTCACTGCCATCCTGAAGTTGTCACTTCTCCCCAAAGTGATGTTTGCAGCAGATTGAAAGAGTCGAGTAATCCTTAAAGCAGACGCTCAGCCTCGCAGAAGCGATGGGAGCCGACGCTGGGACATTTAAGGCTTCGACCGAGCACTTAATATAGTTTATATTTACAGCGTAATGGCTTTTCCCCCTCGCTAACTTCCATTTCAACAAAGAGACTTTCTCCTGTATTGCCCTCAGCTTGAGTGCTAACTACAGCTTCATGTTGATAAATATTTTAGAATCATGGAACTTTAAACTCCTCCAGCACCAAGGCTGGCCCACTGTAGCCCCCATGGAGATTTCCTTTTTTTTGTTTCCACGTTTCTGATTGTACAACCCCATCCCTCCTCTGCAAGTAGCTAAGGACACTGTAAAGGTCAAGATCAGGTATGGTGCTCTTCCATTCTATGAAACAGGGAAGAAAGAAATACTCACAAATGTCCCTGTGCCCAGTGAGAAAGGGCACCATGGCATGATCAGGACACCCAAGTCAAGACAGGTGAACTGTTACAATAAGTTGGCCGGAATCCCATTGCTGCCTTGTGCAGGTATCAGTCCCCCTACAGAAGCAGTTAGACTTGTGTGCGTGCAGAGGCACCTTCCACAAAGATGTGCCATGTCCATTACTCATAGGTGCACCTGCACATCTGGTCATTAATTTGGTCACACATTTGGTGTGACCAAATCCAATGATTCCTGCTCTCAGCCTCTATGACCTCCAAGCATACCTTAGAACAGATGTTTGGAACAGATGGACCAACAGGTTCATGTGTTGCTATGCTGGTGGCAGACTAAAGGTGGTTTGTAATGACTCTTATTCACCATGCTAAATCAGAATGAATGAATCATACACCCAGAAGTCTTGGCAGTCCCAGAATACATATATTCACTTCATTTCTTTTTCTTTTATCCAACGTATATTCTGCCTGGGGCTAAAAAGATACCCATCATCTTTCAACATAGATAAAAACAGCACAAAATTTAAACAACCAAGCCAATGCATAATTAGAAATGAAACCAAATCTTAACTGCCACATCAGACAGCCTCTGTTGTTCAAATCCATGTGCCAAGAGAGTTTGCAATGAGCCATTTTCTTCGTATAAATATTGCATCCCTGTGTTTTCAATCGACTTGGAAACAATGCTCTCCAAACTGAAATACTGAAGGCACAATCACAGACCATTTCAGAGAGCGGGGTGGGGGGAAATAGCAGACATCTGAAAAGCCATTGTGACTGCACAGGGAGCACTCTGAAAAACAGAGGTTCTAAAAGGACACGTATAGCAGATGGAAAGAGAGATATATCACCAAGGATGAGTGTACTAGAAAAGCCTGAAACTGGAAGGATAGTATCTGAAGTAAGGCAAAGGCCCAGGATGAGATGAGGCTCCTGAGGATACTCAAAAGAAGAAATGGAATCCTCCGTCTCTATTTGGAGCAAGACAAAGAACAAGATGAGATAGATCCATTACTGAAAGAAGGTAGTGAAGTGTTAAACATGCAATAGAAAAAGAAATTACTCATCTGTTGTTTTTGCCTCATTCTTCTACTAGAAGGAGAGTTACATTCAGCCCAGGGAAAATAGAACAAGTAATATAACGACTGATAGCCTAGGTAAAGAGATGGTTAGGGACTGCTAGCCACTTTGAATGCATTTAAGTTAGGATTAGATGACCCGGTGAACCACTACCTTGAATTCAGCTGGCAGCTTCAACTAGCATTTACTAACCCTCTCTGGGGGAGGAAGAGGCAGGGAATTCCACTTCTACCAACCCAGTTCCATGCACCTACATCTGGGTCCGGTCCCTTGTCTCTCATGCACATGAATATAAGTGTAAGTATTATAATTCAGTTAGTCCCCAAGGGCTTTCATAAGCAGCCATGCTTTTACTTGTGTCAGAAACAAAGCCAATGTCTATGCCAATTGGGCCTCCAAGGCGAGGATATTCCACAAACAGCAAAGAAAGCCTCATCCCACATCTTCACACAGTGCCTTGACCCCACTGGGGGAAAACAGAGGAGGGCCCCTCTGGCAGACCTCAGCCCTTGCGGGGGGCACTCCTTCAAGTGTCAAGGTCCCAAGCCATTTGGGACTTCAGAGATCATCACCAGCACCTTGAATTCAGCCTCAGAGTATATTGAGAGCCAGTGTGGATTCAATGCACTTTGTAAATTCTTGAGTAGAGCGAGAGTCAACGTAATACATACATGGCACTCATGAATTGTTGGTCTCTCGCATCATGCGTGGTGTGAACCAATGATGGGGAAGACTATTTGCATTCAACAACAGGAGCGGGCCAAAGAGTCAGGGACATCTCCATTTCTACCTGCAAGAGGACGATACCAGCATCTAAGAAAAGAAAGCCATACATAGTCCAGAAACTGAGTGAGCGCCACTCTCAATTGTCTGCCGGGATTGTTCAAGGGATCATGGGAAGAACTCAACACTCTACAGGGGGAAAAAATAAACACCTCAAACTCATGAATGGCATGGCACCTTTCCTTGTTTTGGAGAAATTCATAAAGCTGTGTTGTAGAAAGGGGCCAAGGGGGGAAATACCACACCTGAATGGATCCACTATAAGTGCAGGGGGAAAAAACCCTTTCTCTCTCAAGTGAAGGTCCTCTTTTGTCACACACCACATTATCTTGAGAAAGAAATGCTTGTGCAGAAAAAATTCTGACTGCCTTTGATTCCCTCACAATGCACAGCAAAGGGTGAGTTCTATTCATTAAGAGTGAAGTCGAGCATTCATTAGAGTGTGAATTAGAAAGCCTTCATTCTCCCACTCACCTCGGAAATGAGATCTCAGAGGAATTTCTTTCTTTTTTTGAAAAAAAAATGGAATTTTGATTGAATATCCCAACAGCGATCTGCAGCTTCTTTTCAAATATTATTCTTTCTCTTGGCTTCCAAACAAAACAAGGCCATCTTTCCAAGAAAAAAGAAAGAAAGAGGTCAAGTTTTTCGGCCCCATCACAAGGAACAGAAGGAGGCACATTGGGAAACGTTGGCACTCCAGAGCGTCAATGGAAATAGCAGGAAGTGGGCCCAAGAAAGGCCATAGGGTGCAGTTAAAGCTGTATCGCTTATTAAGAAAGATTAATACGATTTGAAGGTGAACCTAGAAGGGGTTTTTCTGGGACTGAGAGTATGGGGGGCATTGGAAAAAAATAACCTCCGGGAAGCCCTGGGATGGATACAAAATGGCTCTCAGGGGCCCTACATGGCCTTTTGGCTGCTCTTTGCCCCTGCCCTGGCATAAAGGGATGGTTTGTTTCCTCAGTGTAAGATCTTGGCCCCTGGGTTGGGACAAAGATCCATATGGAAGGAAGCTTCCAAATCTGGAGGCACAAAGATAGAGAGCAGAAGGTGGATAGTGCCTCGGATGCTCTCCTCAACCCCCGCTGATCCCTGGTGGAAGGGAGACAGAGCCCTGGCCATCCTTGAGACAATTCCATCAACGCCATTGTTCTTCACCTTGATTTCTTCCCTTCTGAGTGAAGGAAGATTGTCCTGGCTGCAAAAATTACCCTTATTCTGGTTCTTAGACACGATCACAAAAGGTGATAAAAGGAACCTGCAGAGCCAGAAGACGGAGAATGATCTTGTGGGGAGAAGGAGACTGTGATGAATTGTGATGCTCCAAACGGTTGGGGGTGGTGAATCACAACAGGATTGGAGCAAAAGCATGGCGTGGTGTCTACTTGATTGCCCAGCCCTGAATGGCTCCACAGCACGACACCTGGGCTGCCACGTAATAGGAGAGGCCTTGGCGCTGCTTACAAATGGGGCATTCACGGGATAATTGAACCCCAGCCTTTTCCTTGCCAGGTGCTACAAAAGAAGACTGCTTCATGAATAACAAGGCAGCAGAGCCTGCCCCAGCCCCTGGAGACTCATTTGAAGGAGATGGCAATTGAGTACAAGGTAACTAACTGGGGGAAAGCCCTGTCATCAGCTCAACAAGAGAAAATCAGAAGACAGCTGCACTGAGTTATTGGTTGGTGTTCAGTTGGCAAGTCTGGGTGTCTGCTTCTGCTAGTGGTGAACAGACCTCCACTGGTCCAGTGCAGAACTGTTTGTGGGGGGCAGGGGGGCAGGCAGGAACCCAATGATTTCTCCAAACTTCTTCTGGACATTTGGAAAAGAATCCAAATGACGAATTGGTTTTGTCCTCCTTCCCTTCTTCTCCGCTGCTGCTCCCCCAACCTTCTTCTAGCTTGGCCAATTTGTGAGAGGTATGGACCAGCAATTGTCATTCACATCACCCTTTTGCTGACATAAATTGGAGCAAGGCTGGAGGAAATGAAAGGGAGCATAGACAAGGCATGTTCCAACAACTGCGCAAGGTGTCACGTTTTCTGGTTGGGGGAGTCAAATGAGAAACCTCAGGAATGGCAGCTGCTTGCAACCCCTCCATGACTCATTCCATCATGCAAGGAACATAATGGCTTCACAAAGGCAGACTCCTTGCCAGGACTTGATGTCTCTACAGCTGGGGAGGCGCTGGGGATGAAGATTTGCAAGCAAATCCTTCTCTAAGGTTGAAAATAATGAGCTGTATAAAAATCCAGGATGACACCATAGCTCTGTGGTAAAGCATCGAAGTGGTATGCAGAAGGCTCCAGGTTAAGTCCCCAGTTATCCCTGGTTTAAAAGAATCAGGGATCAAGGGAAGGGAAAGACCTGCGGATCTGATTACACTGCATTAGATGGCCGGCAGGTTGGCTAGAGTTAGGGTGAGGGTTAAAGTTAGAGTTAGGGTTGGCACAAAGCTCCCTCTGTTCCAAAAATCCCATTAGGTTGTAATTTGTTTGTTTAATAAATACCCTGCCTTCCTCTCAACACGAAATTCAAAGCAGTGTACAACATTTTAAAAACACAACATAATTTTGGAAAACTCTTAATACAAAAGTTCAAACACAATGAAACTTGGTTTCTATTTTAAAAACGCAAGTCAAAACCACAAGTCAAAAGCAGCACTGACAAGATGTTTAAAATAAAATGAAAACACTACACACACACACACACATGCACACACGTGCACATACTCATTAAAAGGGTATTGCAAAATCCTAAAAATCAATTAAAGAAAAAGGTCTTTACTTGCCAGCAAAAAGTCAAAATATCTATTTTGGCCATAGATATTTTGGCTGTTTTCGCTGCCAGGCAGAGCCCTTTCTATTTTGAAAAGCCTTCACCTTTTAATTAGTTGTGCCAGCAGGTTTTATTATTATTTTTAAATCATGTGTTGGATTTTGAGCTTCACGTTTAATGCATGTTTTTAAATGGTTTCAGATCAATGCATGGCCTACTTTTTTTTTCTTTTTGAATTTTCGTATTATGCAGTGTTTTAGTGGCATGTCATTTCTATCTCATCCTGTAAGCCGCCTTCAGCCCAAGGCAGGGAGAAAGGTGGGTGATTAATTAATTTAATTAATTAATTAAATAAATACATTTGATTGCTCATTTAAATGTAGTTTGGACATACATTCTGCTATTTTCCGTGCAGTAGGTTGTGGTGGTGGTGGTGATGATGATTGCTACTACCGTACTACCATCATTCTCCTGGCCACTGCCAAAACGTGAGTAAAGTTGCATTTTAAGACTGGTTTCCTGGAATTCCATTCTCAGCTTGAAGCAGATACATCAGAACGCATCTTGGACAAATGCATAAGTTGGACAGTGGTGGTAAGTGTGGAAAATGGGACAGAAATGGACATGAGGGAACATGCACCATTGCAATGCAGATGAGAAATGGGCCCGTCCTTCCACCTGTATCTTGAAGAGGGATTGCTGGCCGGCTGCTCTGTAATCTTGGCTCCAGGGTTCAAGCTAACAAAAGTCACCAGGCTGCCGAGTGTTGTTGCCACTCAGCAATCATCTTTTGTTGCCACTCAGCAATCAGACACTGGGCTTATTTCTGCCCCGAGTGCCAATTAATTAAGGTGATTGCTACTGTGGTTTGGATGGATTTATAATAGGTTTCATCTGCAGTTAAGAAGGAGTGGCAAGAGATTATGGCAGCCTTAAACAGATATTTAATTGGCCTCCAATGGGAAACACTCAATCCTGTAAAGAGCTCTCAGACTGCCCTTCTCTTACACCCCCTGGGAACACGGGGAGCACTGCAAAGTGATTCGCAATACTAACAAAGTATGGAAACCAGTGCTGGGAAAGAAAAAAAAACAAATAAACAGCCTGAGATCCTGCATCAGAGACTATGATTTGAGACTTTACACTGTCATAGCTCCATCCCTGAGAGGACAAACAAGCCTTCTGGTAAATTGCAACAGTGCATCTGAGGGCATCTTGCATGGTGTCTTGGGAGGTCCCACTGAGCCCCATAATGTTCTGGTGCCCATTGAGGAGTGGGTCCCATAGCACTCTGATGCTGACTGCACTATGGGATCCATGGCACAACAGCCACATGGTTTGCTCCATTTGCCCAGAGCTTCTTCAGTGCCCTACCCATGGCCATTGCAAGGGGGATTTGGAGACATGCCTGGCTATGTCCCTGTAACAAGAAGTGAAATGAATACATCATCTCCTGAAGTTCTCAGAGGTCCCCTGGAAGTCTCAGTGGATGAGGTAATCATTTTACATCTGGCTACAGGGGCATAAATAGATGCTTTTCCCACCCACCCCACTTGCCACCAGCCAAAATGGAGGGGGAGGATGCAGTAGACACATTGGGAGGGTGCTTTGGTGCTTGCAGAGGGTAGAAGGGGATACCAACTTCAGGCAGCAGCAACAACAACAAATACATAAAGTTGGCCTCCATGTGTGTGGGTTCTGTATCCATGGATTCAAGCAACCACAGCTTGAAAATATTTTTAAAAAATCCAAAAAGCAAACTTTATTTTGTCATTTTGCAGAAGGGATGGCATTTTTCTACACCGTTGTACATAATGGGGCTTGAGCATCTGCAGATTTTGGTATCCACGGGGGTCCTGGAACTAAACCCTAATGGATATCGAGGGCCTGCTGTACGTGGGTGCAAGCTGGACATATGCTTGTGTTCATCGCTAACAAGAATGGCAGTCTGCATCACCACAAACCTGTAATGTGATGTTTATACAACAGCAGAAATCTGATGGCTAAGAATTGGTGCCCCCCAGTAATAACATCAAGCAAGGAACTGATTCCAAAAATCTTCCTTATGACCATGCAATCAAATATAATGAAATTCTACAATGAAGAAAGAGAAAGCAGACTGCAAGAGGATTTTCCCATAATTGGTGTCTTTTTATTGATTTGGGGGAATGAAAGCATAATAACATAGAGTTAAGTCCCATATTACTCCCGGCTACAGCAGACCCATGAAGATGAATGGGACCAGTTAGTTACTACTGGCTGGAGTCCAATTCATTTCAATGGGTGCATTCCAGTTAGGACTCAAATTGGATTAAGCCCGTAGATATTAACATTTTCCTTGTTACATATCTGTGCTGCTGAATATTAAAATATTTTTTATTCCCCACTTAAGCCAGCCTGAGAACTTGGTTATAGGGTGACCTAGAAAGTGAGAAAATTGCAACCTTACAGCCAATAAATGATGTTGGCTTCTTCTACTATAGAATTCAATGAAAGGATGCTTTAAAAAAATTACTTCAAGGTAAGTATGCTTAAGACTGCAGTCTGTATCTACATAAAATAAAAATAAAAAAAATCCATCATTGAGAAGATTTGGAGGGGCGGGAGAGAGACTACAGCCTGGCATTTTGAAGGACATTTCTAAGCTGGAAACAGGAGCAATAAACTAAAAGGTTACTTTCTGCATAATTCCTGGGGCCTTTTGATAAGTAAGGCAATCGCACGAATCTGGCGGCTTCTTTTCCAGTGACAGGTACATGGTTTTCTGCAGAGGGCAGGCAAAGAGGTCAGGCACTGGCAACAGCACACCTGTTGGTTAAGATCAAGTGCCGAGGAACTGCTTCTCCTCATGGAGCAGCCAAGGTCCATTTTGAGCAGGGGAGAGAATTGTGTGGCCCTCCTGAGATAATTGAATCCTAGAGATGGAAGAGACCCCCAAGGGCCATCCAGTCTAACCCCTTCTGCCGTGCAGGAAGGTACAGTTAAACAACTCCTGACAGATGGCCATCCAGCCTCTGTTTAAAAACCTCCAAAGAAGGAGACTCCACCACACTCCACTTAGGCAGTGGAAATGCCCTTACCCTCAGAAAGTTCTTCCTAAGGCTTATGTGGAATCTCTTTTCATATAATTTGAACCCATTGCTCCACTGTGTCTGGTCCCTGGAGCAAGAGAAAACAAGATTGTCCCATCTTCCATATGACATCTATGCAAATATTTAAGCATGGCTATCTTTCTGAATCAGGTACAACCAGCTTATTCAAATATTCCTGGCATAGCAAGGCTGCAAACAGAGCACGCTCAGGGGAGTGCCTCACATCGAAATTAAGAAGAGACTGCATTTTTGCCCCACACCCTTCCAGCAGTCCTCATGGATACAACATACCAGACCCAGAAGGGATGTGATGCATACACAATAACTGTCCCAATCTAGCCATGATGGTCCCACTTAATCCTTTGCTGTCCCACTTTCTTAACTGCTTTTAAAATGTCCCAGTTTCTCTCACTTTCCACCTTTGTCCTCAGCTTATGTCAAGTACTGCAAACTGAGTTCAAAGTGCAAAAAGGAGTATGGAAGGGAGGGAAAGAGTACTCAGTACATAAATACCAGGATCTCTATGCTTAAAATAGTAGTTTTGTGTGTTCTTCACCATTAATAATTTTCACTGTGTCCTTGGCCAGACCACATGCTTTTAACCTCTCTCTAATGTGGCTCAGCCACATGTGTGCCAGTCTTTATGTGCTAAATGTTCGATGGTATGCATGTCACTTCCTATTTCTGTCTGGGGAAAAATGGCCCATTTTTATTTATTTATTCACTATTATTCATTATTCATATTACCCATTATTTATTTATTCATATTCATTCATGTTTATGAATATCTCCCCAAATGCCATGTTTTTGTGCTCTTTGGAGCCCTTGGGAGTGTTTGAGGCTGATTTTTTTTAGAACAGAAAAAGAATTTCAGGGAATGTGAGGAGGCTTAAAAATGCCCCTGGGTGCTGTATATGGCCATGGGTCAAAGGTTCCCCATCCCTGCTAATTTTAGACTGTGGACCTCATGGTCTTATGGTGCTATGGGTATTATGGAGCTATCTGTATGCCCAAGGTCACCTATTTGCAAAGGGGGTTCATTCCACCCTGGAGAATTTGGAGGCTCTCGGGTTCATTCTGGTAAACAGGGCCATGAAGTTCTGTTCTGATGGCACCACTGAGGAGAGAAGCTCTTCTTAAGACAGGTAGGCCGCCATCTTAAATACACAAACTAGGGAGGTAGCCTCACAGGGCTTAGTTCTTAGTTCAAATGCATAGACTGAAATCCTCCATTGAGGAGACAGAACATACATTTATGTGCATGCAGTTCAGCTGTGCCAACTCATTAGCAAACTGCAATGCCAAACGCGCACGCATATTTTCATGTGCAATGCCCAATGTGCCATGTGCCTCCATGTGCAATGCACATCAGGGTACATCCATGCACAATGACACCAAATATGCAACTTGACTTTGGAAACCTGGAAGTGAATTGGGTTGTTCCGCTTCGGACCAAAGGGTCCATCTGCTTCTGTAGGGGAAACTAGGCATGTGTAAGCCACCAATGGCAGTCCACTTGTGTAGGAGAAACTACACATGTGTAACCCATCAACAGAATTCCAGCCATAATGCCCTCTACTGAGCACCTGCCATATTCTTCTTCACTCCTTCACAGTTTGAATATTCTACACAAGGATCCTTCTCAGAGTGCAGTTGGTCTAGTGCGCCACTCACCACAGTGTTAACCTGAAAACAGAAACAATGAGTGCCATCCAGTCAGGAGCCATCGGCTTCTTCAACTGCTTTTGGCAGGTCACGGGCTCTCCTGACTCTGACACATTCCAAAAAAGCAAAACACAGAAGGCAGGTGCCTAACAGGCCAGTGTGAATTTTCACAGGAGAAGGTGGAAAGGTGTTTCAGCAGTTTAGACATCTTAGAAAATATGAGGCTAAGGAGACTGTGTTCTTCAGACACAATAGTGGGGGAAGCAACCAAACCAAATGCAGTGGGAAGATCCACCAAGGAGGACGCAAGCTTTTTAGCACAGTGAATAACATTTGGTAAGCTGAAGTAATGATATGGGTATTTCAGCTTCTCCAGTGTCTCCATGTAAGACGATCATTTCAGGGCTGGGGTTTGCCTGACAGCAAGGAGGAAATAGCACATTTTGCAAAGGAGAGCCGCTAGGACTGTGTAAGCAGGAGGTATTGGACGGAGCTGAGTGATGATGATGGAGCTGCATCCACTAGCAAAGGGAAAAGCATCAAATCTGCACACCAACCTCTGGATTCAGTTTCACCGTTTTCCATTTGCCTGTCTCTGTTCAGGAGTAACTTTGGGGTGCAACCTTTAGGCGCCTCTATTTAAAAAAGGCTCACCTTTCTAGACACCCAAATGCCAAAGCAAAGGCCAAAACAGGGACTTGGCATAAAAAGAAGGTAATTTATCATTTTCAAAGACAGGGAGTCTGTCAAGTTTTTCAGATCACTGTATTTTGATTTTTTTTCTGGCTGAGATTTAACATCAGAGTTATGCAGCACAAAGCCCAAACATATGTAGGTACACATAGGTCGTGTTCTGCAGGCCTTATGTTGAATGGCAGCGATGCGCAGCTGAATGCAGAGGTGCACAGGCATCCACAGTTACAGGCCTATCTACATGCAGAATGGTACTGCATGTTGCATGTGCAACTCTGTTTCTGAAACTTTGAACAGAACACAGACATTCTGTGTGTGTGTGCGCCTCCTAGTCACCTGTTGACTTATAGAGACCCTATGCATTTCATGGGGTTTCCTAGGCAAGGAATACTCGGAGGTGGTTTGCCATTGCCTTCCTCTGAAATATAGCCTGTAGCACCTGCCACTCATTGGTAGTCTCTCATCCAAGTACCAACCAGGCTTGATCTTGCTTAGCTTCCAAGATCAGACAAGATCTGGTGCCCTCAGTGCATTTAGGCTTATGGATATTCTGCATTGAAACAAATGGCCAACTACTTCCATAAAGTAACTTGTGCAGGCATATAACACCAATGAGTTTTCAAACCGTGACTTCCATTTAGGGATGCAATTCATCACTAAATTTCTTCCCAAAGGAAGCGAATTGTAATTTGAGCAATTTTCTTGTATCTGCGGAAGATGCTTTTCTCAGTACAAATCAACCACATACGAATTTTGTGTGAATGTCCCAATTACAGCATTTCCTGCATAGAAAACACCATATTTTTGTGTACAAATATTATTTCCTTTCCCCAAAAAATGCTGTTTCCTGAACAGAAAATAATGCTGTTTTGTGCACGAAACAATGAGGTGCAAATTTTGCACAGAGTAAGTTACACACTGCAAAGATTCTCATCAGCCCAGGATTCTTGTCATCAGGGTTTCTCAGTACCTGAAAAACCTTTGGTTTTTTTTCATCATTTTTTTCAAATAGTTTCAAATATACTTTCCAACCCTGCTTCCACCACATTAAAAGAATGTTCAGAGGACTCCACAGAAGCTATGCGTGCAATTCTGGTCAAGTTTCTCTTTTGACACTGCCAGGGTACTCATGCAGAAGTTCCTTACTTCCCACCAAGCTGGGCTTTGAGGGGATTTGGGGGCACCAGATCCAAGAGCAATGGCCCTTGCCAATGGATCCCTCCATATTCCCTTTGCTGATAGTGGAAAAGAACAAGAAACTCTTCAAACAAACAGGACAGGCTGTTCTGGGTCTAACCACAAACACAGGCCTAATGGAGATTTTACAAGGGCACAAAATCAGGGAGCAATGAATTATTAAGTTGTAGCAGACTGCATCCTCCACAGAGCTTTCAATTAAAGGGAGGGGAGAGGATGTCACTTCAACCAGAGAGCACTGAGACTGCTCTGCCAAAGCAGTTGGGCTAAGGAGAAGAGGACTAAACAGAAAGCATGGGAGAAACACAATTAATGCTTCAGTTTCTCAAAGGAAAGATGAGGAGGAACATGTGTGATTGTGCTTGTTTTGGTCAGAGAGTAATATCTGTATTCAGCTGAAGTTATAGATGTGGAGGTATGGATGTGGTACTGTTTCACATCACTGTACATTGCACATTGTGCATTGGTGCCCACTTTGCATTGCTTATATGTTTATGCATTGCACATTGCACCTCAGTAGACTATGAATGTTTGGCTATGCATCATCACAACTCTGCAGAGAGAATTATACATTACACAATGAGAGTAAAGTTATGCTTGATCTCCTTGATGGAAGTTGTGGGCCTTGCTCTTTCCCATGCCCCACTTTTATCCTTCGACCAGCACCACCTAGACTTCACTAACTGAATCCAGCTTGTCCCCCTTCCCCAAACCCTGGACTAGATTGAGACTCAGCCTGTCTGTGTGACACCTTCTGCCTTCAGACCGAGAACACCCTGGCCTGACAGCTCACGGGGCAAGAGCCACCCTCTCCATTCCCTGCATCAGCTGGGCCTTGTCAGAGATGATGGATAGAACCAGCCCCTAATAGGCCTTCTCCATATTTGTTTCCTCATTTGCAAGCAGTTCCTCTCTGTGGTTTCCCACAATCCATCATGTGTTGGGTGGCCAGGCACTGTAATTACAATTATTTATTCTCCCACTATTGTCAGAGAGATTAGCAGCAGATGCCAAGAAAGCAAGAGAGAGAGGATGTAGCTGCTTACTATCAGCTGAAAGGACCCACCCCCTCTCCCACTCACCCCTCTCAAGGGATGGAGAAGAGTGGATTTACTGAAATTTTATTTTGAGTGTGGAGAGTGACATCCATTTCTTGTCTTCCACCCAAGGCTGGGGCACAGCAATTTGAGGCCTCCCAGTCTGCTGCTAGTGTTGCTGGAACTGGGAGCAGACAGCCACGAGAGGACATTTTCTCTGTTAACCAGGAAAGACTAGACTGGACTCCTATGCTTCATATTGCGTCTACCAGTCCAGAGGTGCTGGAGAGTGGACGTCTTTATGTGAGGTACCACAAGTGACTACCATGCACAGGGACCACTCAGTGGTGATGCCTTGACTATGACATTGTCCCACTTGGGAAGGCTCCTCTGTCAACTCCATCACCATCACCTCAGCATCGGTTGATACTCTTTCTCTTTTTTCAGACTCTTAATCTGCTTTATCTTGGCTGGGTTGGTGAGTTTTATGTTGCTCTGAGCAATGGTGAGGGGAGGGTGAGTGGGGAGGGCCTTTGGTGGTGTTGTCTGCACAAGTGCATTTTTAATATGTGTGCTTTGAAGATGTTTTATTGCATTCTTCAATCTTGTAAGCCACCCAAGGGATTTTATCGAAGGGCAGGTTACTACAAAATCCGTCAAAGAAATCAAATCAAATCTAGCCTGCCTGCCGCTTGCAGCAGCTGAGACTGCAACAGATTGTCATTCAGCCCTGTCCTAGTGCAAGATTTAGACCCACAGAGCCTCTGTCAAGTCACACACAAAGTTTCCAGGTAACAATGTTGAATCTGATCAGAGCCTAATATTATATGGCCAGGAGATGTCAAACCAGAGCAGAGCTACAGATATAACACAAAATCCTGTAAGCGACATCTGCACATTTTACATGCACATATACCCTGTTTTGATCAGGGTGTAATAATCGAGCCCTGGTACCCATCCCAAAGCTCCCACACCACTGCAGCCAAGCTTCATGAGGCTACAGAGAAGAGTGAGGGAGAGAGAAGGAGGGAAGTGACTGGGCAGTATGGAGTATACAGAAACTTATTGTTGTCCCAACTAGAGTAAACCCACTGAATCAAGGGAGTTTAGCTGTGTGTTGACTTGTCCTTCAGCATTTGATTCAATGGGTCTACACCGGTTCAGATTAACCAATGGTGTTTGGCCCATATCTATATCCTTCCAGCTTCTGGTTTGGAATGTTTCCAAGCCTGGGTTCCTCCACATCTTCGAATCAAGAGAGAATTGTTGTCATTTCTCCTTCAGACCCAGCAAATATCTTAGCAGCACTCAGCACCAAACAGCTCCAGGGTGATAAAAAGCACCACGAAGAAAAGGAAGAGAGAGGGAGGGAAAAATCCAGCCACAAAGAAGTTTGTACGCAGTACAAATAGACTCGTCAAGTGGTAAATAAAAGCTTGTGGAGTGGCTCCCACCTGACAAGAACAGGGCCCACTCCTGAAGAGAGGGGAGACTGCGAGCGATGGGAATGCTACTAGCAGATGGACTCATGCATTTCCTCCAAAGGGAAAGGGACAGACGGGTCTCTAGTGTAAAGAGGGGGATAAGGGTGGTTTGCATTGGCATGGAAAACACTGCCACTCTGCAGCAGCAGCAGCACAGAGACAGTCATGGAATGGCAAGCAATGTGGCTCTGTCTCTCCTCATGGAAATCCCAGCAAAGTCAAATTCTTGGCCAGGAAGAGATCAGCACTGCATGGTTTCCTCTCCAGGTCCTAACTAATGAGCTACAACCGGGTCACACTTGCAGACACAGAGACACAAAGGAATCCCTGGGGATAGGAAAAGAAGGGATTGATGACCACAGACAGAGGCTCAGAGGATGACCTTGATGAGCATCCTAAGAGGATAGGGGGAAAATAAAAATGGGGCAACTAGCTTTCTGGAACAGACCTCCAACCAAGGGCAGAATAGGCTTTGAACATCAGAATGTGGCTTGTGGCTGGAATCTTGTAGATGTCTTACTAGGTGTGCCGGCTTGGGTACAAAATGAGGCTCTTTTAACTTTCATCCTTAGGAAACTGTCATGAAGGACAAAGGACCATAAAGCTCCATCAAGTGGGATGGAATTACCTGTCCTCCCACACCTTACACACTGCAACTTTCAGCTACAGCCATCCCCAGTTAGTTTCAGCACCTTGGCTAGCTCTTCAGACTAAAACCAGAGCATATTCACCATGAGTCAGTGTGCTATAATAGGGGACCAGAACTCTCAAACTAGGCTTCAAATCACTGCTCAGGCACAGAAATCCATGGGGTGACCTTGGGCAAATCACACTCTCTCTGCCTCAGAGGAAGGCCATGGCAAACCTCTTCTGAAGAAAACTTGCCAAGAAATGACTTGAAGACTCACAACTACGAATTCCACCAACCCACTGACATAGAAGCCACCAGTCAGTGGAGTAACTATTAATTTTGGTTGGTCCAAGTGGGAGAGAATTTCCATTCTGTAACTATGGTTGCTGGGAGGGAGCATGGGGGCGGGGAGAAGAGGAAGCAAAAAAGATAAAGAATGATTTGACCATATTTGCAACTTCCTTTATATTTAGGAGCAAACAACCTGATTTTTCCCATCCCTCCTCATATTCCTTGCAAAAGCTCACACAGTCAGATTGATGGAGCGTATTATCAGAGAAGCGTGCAAATTTGAACAGCCAGAGAAATCAGCTGTGACATTAATGCACAGGGCCCCATGTCAAGGGGCGTGCTTGCTCTGCCAAAAGCTTTGCAGTTCTGCCCACAAGGCTTCAACATCTGATGGGAAATGTACCAATTACCAATGCTTTCCCCAAACCTGGCTTGCAAAAAGAAAGAAAAAAGGCATTTTGATGTACCCTGTGCAGCAGATGAGTCCATTGTTTTCCTTGCTCTTTAGTGCTAAGTACCACAAACGTACCCCTGGCAGAACTGGATCGCTCCAGTGAGAAAGCTGCACCTTCTGGCTCTATTGTTTTCCTACCAAAGGACTTCACTGCATTTCCCAATGGAAAACTAAATTACAATATATAGCATGATCCAGCCTCACTCTGAATCAGGGCCTGGAACCTGTTGATAGCCCCATCTAAAGCAGATCCATTAAATCGCCTGCTGAAGCGGGGGGAGAGTCAACACATATATACATCTCATTGATTCCACAGTAGAGGTGGAAAGTATGTTTAAAAATATTCCAAAAAATGGTTGAAAAGCATGGTTTTCTGAGTCTCAAGAAACCCTGACAAAGAGAATCCTGGACTGCTGAGAATCTTTGCAGTTCAGGACTTATCCTGCACAAAAGTTGCACAGGGTTGTTCTGCACAGCAAAGAGCACTTTCCGTGCAGGAAAAAGTTTTTGTCATGCAGAAAATAATAGTTTTGCACAGAAATACTATTTCCTGTGCAGAAAATGCTATACAGAAAATATTCTTTTCCATGCAAAACAACCACACCTGAGTTTTGCACACAATAAGTCCTAAGTTGGGAACAGGCTTTGAAAAATGTGTGGTTTTCCAAAGCTTCCTTGCATCAGGAAGAAAACTGCTAAAATTACCTGCTGCTTCCTTCAAGGGAAAAAAAAAGAGTGAAGAATTACATTTCCATTCCGTGTTGGCTGGGGATTCTGGGTATCATAGATCACATCATGACTTTTCTATGCTGTGATTCAAAGTGAGCATGCATAAAACAACCGTGGCCATTTGAAAGGTCACTGGGGAATGTAAATCTTTGCTGATGTCATTCTCGCACACAGCAACAATGAATTTCAAAAGTGTTCTCCCCACTTGGTGAAATTGTGAGTTTTTTTGCACATTATTTAGTTGTGTTTTGTGCCCCAAATATCTGGGCTTTTTGTAAACATGCAAAAGGAAGGCAATGGCAAACTTCTGCTGATTTTTTTTTTAATTGGATCCAGTGAGGTGTAATGGTTCGAGTGTTGGACCAGGACTCTAGGAGATCAGAGTTCAAATCCTCGCTTTCCCACTGAGTGATCTTGGACAAGTCACACTCTCTCAGCCTCAGAGGAGTGCCATGGAAAACCTCTTCTGAATAAACTTTGCTGAGAAAACTCTATGAAAGGCAGTGTGATGTAGTGGCCTGAGTGATGGACTAGGACTCCAGGTGAACAGGGTTTGAATCACCACTTAGCCCTGGAAACCCACAGGGGGACCATGGACAAGTAACACTCTCTCAGTCTCAGGCCTATGGTGGCAAATCTCCTCTGAAGAAGTCCTACTAAAAAAAGCCCTAGCATAGAGTCACCATAAGTTGGAGCTGATCTGAAGGCAAATAAATAAGAACAACCATCCCTGGAAGCATGCAAGGGGGAGCTTCCCTGCCAGAGATACATCTCAATGAAGGTGATGGCAGCCAGAAACATTTCATGTCTGGAGGGAAGGAAGAAAGTACACCCAATTAAGTCAGCTCCATTCTCTAGCTGTCCCTGTGCTGCAGCAACTCCCCATTGTGTTAATTTCACTGACATATTACATGGCCTGATAGTTACACTCTATCTTTCAAGCACATAACCTTAACAATGTATGCAACTATGACCCCATTCTCCCAAAGTTCATTATTCAAACTTTGCATGTGAAAAGTTCACGTTCCAGCGCTGACCGCACATTTGGACATGACACATTACCATCAAAGTGTACTTAGAACTTCAGCAGAGGACAGAAATTGAAATAATCCAGTTAGCACCACCAGTGGTGTTGGTGTGAGAGCATTTACATGGCTACCTCAGTAAGAAAACCAACATGTTATACACAGACTCAGGGAAGTACATGCATCAGTAATTTCATTTTCAGTTAAATTTTAGTTTGCCTGCGCTACTATGTACCATTGCATGTCGTCCATCAGATACATCCAAATGCTGAATATCATTGTATGGCAATTGCCAAGCACTGTCAGATATTGAACATTAAGATCAGATATCATCAAATGGCAAATGCAAGAGTCAAACAGTTGCTGAATGTCAAAGAGCTGAAAACTGGAAAATATTTGGCTTCAAATTGCACAAGGCAGAATATTGGGGCGGGGGGGATGCTTTCAGCTCTACTTAGCATCTGTAAAGTGCCTTTCAAGTGTTCAAAGCACACAGCACATATTCTTTCACTAATCCACCCAACAGCCCTATAAGATAAGCCAGTATTATATCTTGCTCTGACAACAGGAGTGCCTTAGGAAGCTTAGATAGGGAGCATACTCTATGGAAACAAATGCCGCCCCCAAGGCACAACACAATGGCTCAGAGCTATGTCATAATCCAGACCTACAAATGACCCCCACATTGAAATTAAGACAATGGCTGAGAACCTGCAGAGAATATAGAGAGGAACTTCAGGCTCAGAGAGTTCTGTGGAAGTTGCCCATGTCACTGCGTTAGTGAATTGGAATATTGCACAGTCAAATCTGTTTGTACAACATGCATGCTACAGGTGGAAAGAATATTCTCTATCCCTTATTTCCCACTCCCTCGCAACAAAAAAAATGGGTATCCAAAACAGTCAGGAAACCCAAATGGGAAAAACTGTTCTCCCTGTATTTCAACATCCTGAAGCAGTCCAGAAAATTTTTCCTTCAGTCCTCATGTTTCTAACATGGCAGAGAGTGAAACTCTGAATTTTTTTCACACCTAGAATTCTTCTCTTTGCTGTCTTGGCCTCCCTGGGTCCCTTGGCCTGTCCCTTTGCTTGGGATGCCTCAACTGCATTTCTAAAGGCTTGGCTGCAGTTTTAAGTGACTACAGTAGCAGGAGTTTGGGAAACGAAGGGAGATTGTGTTAGGGAAAGAACTCTTATTTGGGAGAGATGCAGTTTTATTTTTGCCCAGTAGCTGTACCACTGCCTCCTACCCTTGGCCTCTTGGAAAGGAAATGAGAAGTGGCGGACCAGAGTCGCATTGATAACAATAGCACGGAACAGCGATAGCAACACAGTTGGCAAGGTAGCTTCAATATGCTGTCATTCTATTGACTCAACTCTATTATAAGGCAGATCAAATTACATCAAACATGCAATGAAGCACATGTCAACTCTCAATATACATTAGTAGCAACTTTTCAGGAAGCACCTGCAGCAGAATCAAAACCAGCAAAGTCTTGAGCCATTATACTCACCCAGGAAGCTATCTTACACTGAGAGTGACACCAGTTCAATGAGCTCCACATGATCTACATTGACTGACAGCAGTTCTCTGGGATTTCAGGCAGAGATGCTTTGCCACCCCTACTGGGAGACGCCGGACATTGAACCTGGGATCTTCTGTAGGCAAAGCAAGTGCTTTTTCACTGAGCTATGGCCCCTTCCCAGGTCACCCACATCTTTAACCATCAGCATCTTGTCCTGGCACTGAAAAACAGGAGGGAGGCAACCCCATGAGTCTCCAACTTCTGAAGATTTGGCCCCCTAGGGCATTTTTAGCGAGGCTCATTTAAATAAATAAAGAAATAAATCAGTTTAGCAATGTGACCTCACCCAGAAGACTAGAGTTGGGAACCTACCTCAGGGCTGCACAGCCTGAATTACAGTGTGCAACCCTTATGATGAATTACAACATTGGAAAACTGAATCCAATACCCAATACATAACAGGATGCACAGCCCAACATTGTACATTGTGCACAATACAGTGCACATCCATGTGCAATAGTGCCATCTGTGCAACTCTGCTTTCACAACCTGGAACTGCATGCAGATGTTCAGCAACAGCCCCAAGTGTCCAACCACACTTTTTCTATCTTGACCAAAATAGGCGTTCAAAGCCAGACTCATTTCCCCATGCTCCAAAGCGGTGGACTGTCTCTTTGGGGCAGTGTTCCTGACAGTACCCCTCCTGCAAAGACTCCCTAAAGATGGGACAGGTAAGGCAGGTAAGCGAGCACTCCCAATAGCTACTATGCCAAGTGACCTAGAGCAGTCTTCTCACTTCCAGACATGCCCAATGACAATGCCATCATCCTGAGCCAGCCTTGCCAGCGGATGCAAATTCATACCTTTGGGAGTTTTAATTTCACATCCCAGAAAAATCCAGTAGCCTCTGATTTTAAGAGCCAGCCTAAATAGAGGCCATGTGCTGAATCCTATCAATTGGTCCCAATTAGAGGAAACCCATTGAACCAACTGTTGAAAGTTGAGTCAACATGTGTGCAAATGCCCATGATTCCATGGATCTATTCCAGCTGGGATTACCAATAGTTTCCAAGCCCATATATATACCCAAGAGTAGCTGGCTGAAAATGATGGGATTTGTAGTCTGACATATCTGTAAGGCATCTTCTTTAGGAAAGGGTAACACACGATACCAGCTTGTTTAAAAAAAATACAAAAGCTAAACTGTTGACAGCAACAACAGATGCAAGGATTGTACACATTTGTGCACATGATTTGGGGAAACACCCCCAACTGGTGTTCCTACAGAGCCGAAACTCCATACCAAGCAATAAACATAGAAACTTTTGTTCAAAATCAGAAGGTGCAAAGAGATGGAAAATTCAAATTGCTCCTACCCACCGAAGGCCTTTTGAGAAAGAGAGAATCTTAACCTTACAGCGGAAAGCACTCAAAAGAAGTGATGAGGCAGGCAAGTCTCCTGAGGGATATGATTCTGAAGCCTCAGTGTAGCCACCGAGACAATTAGAGAGCATGATTCCCAGGTACTTGTACCATGCTTGATTTATCATATTTACCTGCTGCAGCAGGGTATGTCAATGATTTACTTAGGGAAACTTGAAACTACAGGCATCACATAGGAGTTTATAGTAAAGTCCCACCACATGTGACCCTAAAGCACATTTTGCCGCAAACCCTTAGGATTCTATTTAGGGGAAAAAATGCCCTGGAAATGTCAAGGGAAGCAATAAAGAGCTCTACCATAGGATACAGCTGCTGCACTGAAAGCTTACAACTTATTTCCTGTTCATTCCTGCTTTCCAAAGGATCTTGGGAGTTGGAGTTCTCCAAGAAGGAGGGAAGGAGGAAATACATGATACTGGACAGAACCAGTGGGGCCGGACAGTTTCCATGTCAATGAAGCAAAGATTCCAATGGGTATTAGAGCAAAACTTTAAAGGAGGTCTCCATGGTTCTAAACGCACTAAGCCATAAAGATTAAGCACTTTGAGTAGCTTCCTTAATGTTCAGGCTAAAACCTGGACCAGATTCACTGTCCTAATAATACAGGAGTCACCACGGGCCAGAATACCATGACTCCTTCCAACAAGAGTAGACCCTTTGAATCAGTGGGATTTCTAAAAGCATCTACATGCCATTCAGCAATCAATTCAATGAGTCTATTCTAGTTGGGAGTATCCATTGGATTTGGGACATGGTTTTGAAGACTGGTTTTCAATTTTTTTTTTAAGGTTTTGATGCATTGGCACCACATAACTTTACTCTCACAAACCTACACAACAGTTCCACAACACCACCTCTTCAGTGAATCACAGCACGACACACCTGCGGAGCATGCAAATATGCATGTGCAGGGTGGCTCACTATGCAATGTGCACGTGCAACCATGTGGAATGTGAAACCATCAGTGGTGCAGCACACAGAAATCCACCCTTCTGCACCAGACAAAAGTGTCCTGTCACTTGCATATGGGAATTTAAGCCTGCATAAGACACCAAATTTCAGCCCACATTTGTTTGTGAGGATCGGAATAGACCCACTGAATCAAGGGCAATTATGCAAATATTGACTTATTGAATTCCCACTGATTCAGTATGTCTCAGTCTAGTCGGCACTGACAAGATTGTGTTCTATGCCCTTTTTAATTTTTTCCCCACCTCAGTTGATTTTGTGTGTGTCCAGTCCACCTAAATTTCAATGGAGAGCAGATTGAATGTTTATCAGGCACCACTTTCTCATTCGAAATGTGAGTGGAAAGAGAATGTTTCCTCAGATGTTTGGTTGTACTAAATGGCAGCTATATCTGATGAATTCTGCATGAGATAAATGCATTTGGGGGATTGGCTCTATGTGCATTAATTCTGCACCAAAGAAAGCAAGATTCTGTGGCCTGTTAAATTAAGCACATGTAAGCATACATGGTTGGTTGGTTGTCTATTTTTTATTTCGTATACTCTCTTCTACAGTGTTAACTACTTTTTACAAGTTATTGCATTTCTACAACTTGTCAAAGGAAGGCAATGAGATTTCACCATGTACTGACCAGCCCTAAGCATGTATTTGCTACAATATGGACTAGAAACATAATTGAGAATGCAGGCTATTTTTTTTCTTTTAATGAAAGGTGAGATTGTCAGAAAGAAGTATTCAGAACTCAAAGCCACATGCTAGCTTCTGCTCTTAGGCGCCCATGCAACTAAGCTATGTACGCAGCCCAGTTTGGGTTAAGCTTCAGTGATGTTCTCAAACTCACCCTATAAAGCGATGCTATGATTCCATCTCAGTAGTCGCATACCCAGCCAACACAGGAAGATAAAATACAGAAGGTGGGAGGTATAATGAATTCTGATTGCATGAGAGAACCCTTCATCTAGGCTGTGGGACTCCCTCACCCTCACCCATAATGATAATTATGCGCACCTCTCCCTCGTGACTTCTCATCACAGTCTGAAAACTCGTTTGATGGTTTGATTATCCCTGACTCTTTGGGGTTTGTGGATGATCCTTTTTATCTGCTAGTCTGTTTTTTTTCATCGACACTTTTCATTTCTAAGGTTGACTGAGGCATTTGATTGCTATGGAAAAGTAAGTGACAACTACAATAATCCATCCTTCTATCCCTCCATCCATTTTCTATTGCTTTGATTAACATTGCTCTTCTCTCTCTCTCTTTTTTTTTAATCATGAAGATGCATACCCTCTCTTTAGATCAAAGGATCCAGGAAACAGTTACCAAAAGATCGCAGAAAACTCTCTTCCACCCCCTTGCACTCTCTCTCTCTCTCTCTCATACACATACACACACACAGCTGGTTCTCTGTGTGACAGATGGGACTAGAGTACACCTTTCCATAGTTCTGCAGTTCCAGGGCAACCTATACTGTTCATAATGAGGTTAATGCAAACTGTTGCCACCAGTAGGCACAAGTTAAGTTGGCAAATCTAATAGCTCCTAGAGCCCAAGATTTGCTCCTGCCTTCCTAATCCATTCATGGGTAGATTCTCAAGTGCAGAAGCTCCCTTAAAGAACCCATAAAGGGCTCTCGCCAGCAAATGTGGATGCATCCTCTAGATTAGTCCAGGTCTGCCCTCTCTCTTGCATTCTGCTCTGTGTTACTATCATAAACCAAGAGATGGCACAAAGTCCATTTAAATTATCACTTTTTTAAAGTTAAAACAGCAAAGGAGATTTGGGTGGATGGGAATATTCACAGCAAGTTTCAGTCCAACTCTGCCAGCATGCTAGTTTTCCAGTCCCAGACGAACCAATCTGAGATGCCATCCGGTGGTCTCGCATCAGAAAACCTAACCCCAGATCCCACGGAGGCTGGCGACTGCAATGCCAACAGGGTCCGTATCAAGCTCTCTCCAAGGTGCTGAACCTGACTCACAAAATAGGTTTAACATCAGGGATAGCTCCATTAAAGTTGGAGCCAAAATCTCTGAAGGATTCCCTACCCCATCAGCCTCAGAGCTACAGCCAAGCAGATTACATCTAGTAGATTAGAACTTTCTGATGCCTTACTCTGTCTTTCATAGCAGTACCCAAAATCTGCCACTGCAGCTGGCCGCCTCTATTTGCTTCATAGCTCTGGGGTCACTGAAGCTCCCCGGCTCCTCTCACTGAGCATGGCACATCTCTACCTCTAACTAAAAACGGATGTCCTTTTGTCTTTGTAAGACAACACAACAACACAGAGCTCTCTTCCCAAAGCCAACAGCCTTCTAGACTAATCAAACCCAGGGCTCCTTTACTCAGCAGAACGAAAGTCACTCCTAAGCTACACAACGCAATCGGTTCCCTTTGCATGTCATTCCCACCCACTCCCAGCTTTAATCCCCTTTGGCACCTTGAACAGAATGCAAGTCTAAATGAGCAGCCAGGACAATCAATGTGTTTGAACCATGCTTTGGAGCAGCCCTGCTGGCTACACCTCCAGCCACCCTCCCAACTCCTTTCTCATCCCTTCCTCTCCAACTCCAGCATTGCAGGTCCTTCTACCTGCAGTTCCCACTGGTGGGAAGTGGTTAGATTGGTCTCTTCCCTCTCCCCACCCCACCCACCCCCTGGCTTCATTCTTTTCCTCCCACCCAAGAGTCTTCATACCTGGAGCCTCAAAAGAGTCTAATGAATTCCATGCTCACTGGAAGAAGTGGGCAGCAAGTCTAACCTGACTGTAGCTACCCACCAACCAACCATCGGCAGCAAAGTTCCTCTCATAGGGACAGGGGGCATGAAGCATCCTAGCAACAAGCCGCTTCCTTTGCTCCCCCTTCCTTTTCAACAATTCCACTGCCTCCAACTGGTCTGGCAGTCAAACCTCAGATAAGCCTATATCAGGGTCAGCTGGACCACCTGGAGAAACTTTGGCCAACTCTGTAGGTCTTACAGCACCTTTTGCTCCTGCTTAGGGGGCTGGAGTAGGGGGAGTAATGTCACTAAAATATTGGACATATGAATGTGCCCCCCAGGATCTTTGCAAACTCAAGCACCCCACTGCACGAGGTACCTTCTTCCAGAGCTGTCTAGTCTAACATCAACTCTCCAGCACCCTTCTCTGCTTCCTTAGAAAACGATCCAGTTCATGTGTCTCACATTCCAAGGTTGAAAGCTGAATGAATTTGGGAGGTAGGGTAGGAGCTAGGAGCAGGGGGGATCCCTCCCCTTCCCTCGGACCCCATCCTTGACACAGCAGGAACAATTGGGCTGATCCACCAAAAAAGAGGCGAGGGCAAGGCTGCACCCCACTTTCTCCTTCCCCCTTGGCCATGGGTGAGGGACCCTCAGAAGAAGAAAACGGAGTGGCTCTCCATCAGAAGGGAGAAGGGGTCCTTCCAAAGTCCAAGATGGGTGGTGCACGTTTGGGAGGGGCGGGGAGGAGGAAGACACCCCTAGCTAAACTCTGTCCTTCCACCCTGGCCAAGTGAGCAGCCCCGGTCTACAGACTCCGGGGCAGAGCTCGGAGGTTTCCAGAGGTCGCTCTTAAGAAACCCCAGGAAAGAGGTGTCGGGTTTCCCTCCACGTGCAAACCCGCTCGGATTCCAGCCCTGGCTTTCCAGAGGAGGAAGAGGCGGGGAACAGTTGCCTCTTCATCTTTCCTCGACTGAAAACCTGGGAAACTGGTCGCAGGAGGCGGGGGGCTGCAAAGATACCGTCCCTTTCCAGGGTCTACGAATGGACGGCGCCGCAAACAGAAGGCGCGTTTGCAAATTACTGTCGAAAAGGGCCGTTCCCACGTATGGAGAGACGCGCGTTTCTTCCCAGCTGGTGCCTCTCCCCCCCCCCAAATCCGTCTTGAAGCTCGAAGTCTGGGGGGGACTGTTTTCGAGAGTTAAGTCACTTATCCTTCTTCACCCCACTAGGGCACATTTACCCGCCCCCGCCATAAAAATGCCACAACACAGGGGTCGAGAGAAGAAAGCGGAGGAGGAAAAAGCCAGGTTCAAGTCTCCGTCTGTTCCACAGTCCTCCCAAGAGGCAGACGCAGAACCAGCGTCTTCCACACACACACACACACACACACGTCCACTAGAAGGGCGAGATTCCGCGCTGCAGGATGAGGTCTTTGGGGAAGGGGAAGGAAGGAAGGCAGAGAGAGGGGCTCCATCCGGCTGGGTCTTCCCTCCTCTCGCCTTCCTCCCTCCCATTTTGAACAGGGGAGGGCCAATTTCTTTCTTCCCCGGGGCAAAGGGTGGCGAGCGCCTCCTGGAAAGGGGAGAGGGATCCGCACCGTCAAGTTGGGCAGGGATGGATCCCGGCCAGCGTCCTCCGCTTCCCCCTCGCGGAAAGCCACACGCGCCCCCAGCGGCCGCCGTAGCCCCGCCAGCACCGGTGGCCCCGGTCCTCAGAAGGGAGCCCGGGCGCGCCCCCCTCGGGACTTCTCTCCGGGCAGCCCGCCGAGGGGGCGCGCGGGGGCCGCCGCCTTTCCTCTCCCCTCCTGCTCTCCGCCTCCACCCCAGCCCCGGCCCCCGGGCCCCTCCTCTGCCTTACCTTCTTCCAGGATCACCCTCTTCATCTTAGGGGCTCGGGGAAGGCACGTCTCGCAGGACAACGGGGCCGCAGGGACCGCGCACACAATCCTCGCCAAGCGGGGCGCCGGGGGAGGCAGCGGGCGCGGCGGAGCTTCCCGCACAAAACTTCCCCCCGAAGGCGGGGACCGGGCGGCGGCGGCGGGCGCTCCCTCGGCCGGCGGCGGCGGCGGCGGCGGCGGCTTGGAGACCGGGGCCGGCCTCGCGCATGGGGCGGCGACCACCGCGGAGGCGCAGCAGACCCGCGGCCCGAGCCCGCATCCAGGCGAGGGAGACCCGACGGCGCTCGAGCCCCGCGCCTGGCTTCCCGCGCTCCGCCTTCCCGCCGCTGCGACGCGATGGGCCGGCCGGCAGGGACCGATCGGGCCGCTTCGTCCACGCCCGCCGCGGCTCGGCTCCGGAGGCGATCCTTCCTTCCTTCCTCCCTTGCTTCCTTCTCCTCCTCCTCCTCCTCCCCGCGGCTTCGCCAAGCCCCTCGCCGCCGCCGCCGCCGCCGCCGCCGCCTCCTTGCTGGTACCCGGGCGCGAGGGAGGCTGTTTTCCTTCCGCGGAGGGGCGCGGGAGGGGGCGCGCGATGCGGGGCGCGCGCGGGCTGGGGCTGGGGTGGGAATGTTAAGAGCAGGAGAGAGAGAGGGAAATAATGATGAGAAGGATACTACTAAAGAGGAGGCTTCGGCGGACAGAGCTGGCGCTCGGCTGCCGGGGCGGAGGAGCTGAAAGGTTGATGAATGTTTTATGGGATCATGTGGTTTGACGTGAGAGGAATCGGCCTAGATCGGATTTACTGGCTGGAGGAGGGAGGGAGGGAGGGAGGGAGAGCGAGAGAGAGAGAAGGAGAGAAAGAAGAGGGAGGGTGAGAGGGAGGGAAGGAAGGAGAGAAGGAGTGGCCGCCGCGCGCCCTGGCCAGGAGAGCGCACGACGCCGCCCCCGGCTCCGAGTCCTAGCTCGGGGAGGAGGGCGCTTGGCCCGCGCGGGTGGGGGGCTCAGCCAAGCCTCCCCAGCGCCCCCTCCTTCTCAGCCTTCGGACCTCTCCGGGAAGACGGAAGACGGCCCCCCGACGAGCCGAGGCGCTCCCGAGGCGCGGCGCCCGGAGAGTTGCGCTCCGACTCTCGGCTCCTCCGGGGGAGAGGGAAGAGAGCCCACCGCCCGGAGGGGCGGCTGGCGGGGGCTGAGAAGGCGGGAGGCGAGAGGGAGGGGAGGGAGGGAGGGACCCTGCTTTCCGAGGGGAATCGCCCGCTTCCCGCGGCTGGGAAGGGACCGGGCGGCGCGGGGACTGCAGCAAGGCGCGCCGGCCGGGACGGGGCGTCTGGGCGGCGTGGTGTTGGGAGGACGATGCCCTCTAAAGGAGGCGGAGGAGAGAGCCGGGGAGGGACGGGCGAGCCGGGGCGGGGGCCGGTAGGAGGAAGGGGAGACCAGGAGAAGCCTGGCTGCATTCGGGAATGGGCTTCTCAGACTTCCCGGGGAAGTGGGACCTTTCCTGGCCCATGGCAAACACCTCTTTCTTTCTTTCTTTCTTTCTTTCTTTCTTTCTTTCTTTCTTTCTTTCTTTCTTTCTTTGGAGTCGCCCCCCGACCAATCGCCGCCTCTCGCCCCTTTGCACGAGGGGCGCGTCCCCGCAGGTCGCTCCGGTTCCCTTCTGCCCCCCCCGTTCCACGCGCCACGCGCCTCCCCGAAGCGTTTGGGAACGGGTGGGGAGGGGGCGAGCGGAAGAGTAAGCCGCGGATCCTCTTTCTCTCACGCGCACACGCGAACACGCGCGCCTTCCCCTGGCGTGCTGAATGGCTGCTGCGTGGCCTCTAATCCATATTAGCGATTGGGACTACCAGAGTCCAAGCTAGGAGTAGAACTTAATCTAGATTAATCTGTTCTGAAAGCTGCTCTCTCCTTCGGTCGGTCTTTTCACGTGCCACGGTCGCACCCCCCCAGTGCCAACGGCCTCATCACCTAGAAGAGGGCCCCTCTTCCACGTTCCCGTGGCATCTCCAGGAAGATCAAAGTGGGGGTGCTGGAAAGGAAGTTGAGGCTCATAAGGGGATTTCCCAGGAGGTGAGGTGAGGTGAAGAGGAACCCTCAGCCCAGGACTTTTGGGGGGTCCCACTGAAGGTGGCAGATGGAGAAAGTCTAAGGCTCATTCTCATAGGGCATCTTCCATCAGGAAATCCTGCCTGCAAGCCCTTGGGAGAGGGGCAGGGGGCTGTGCCAGAGCCTGGCTGGAGCTGGAGGCAGCTGGGGGCTTCTGGGTTCTGGTAGATCCATGCTGGTTTTTCACCGAAACTTCAAAGGAAGTCTCCAAGGTGCTGAATCCCAATCCCTGAACTTCAGGGATGAGGAGAGATTCTTTAAAGTTCAGAATAAAACGCAGACACAGGTGCTGCTCAACTGCCAGCAGTCCTTGTGTTGTGATGGGATTGCCCACGAGAACTTCAAGGGGAGCATGGCCCATGAGTCAGACCTCTGTTTATCATCCTTCACCCTCACACACTTCAATGGGACACACCAGTCCTTCAAGGTCACAGCTTGCTGCAGAATCTACACAGAAGTAAACCTATAAAGCAGGCAGTCTATGGCATTATTACTGTTGTAAGCTTTGCCCCTAGTTCCAGCTCCTTGCAATGGAGATTTTTTTTTCTACTCCTCTAAACAAACAAAAAGTGACACATCCATTTCAGAAGAGTACCCCACAAAAGGATCTGAAAAAGGAGCCTCCCAAGGGCTAATAGCTATCCTAGTTGAAAAAAAACCTCCTCATTCCATGGAAGTATACCTCAGAGAATCAGATGCTGAGAGGCAAATGGGGTGTGACCATCACCTTTGTGGAAAGCAGGGGTGGGGAAACTGCAACCTGTAGGCTGCAAGTGGCTCCCAGGGGTCTTTTGATGGCCCCTGGACACCCACCTGAGCCCCCCAAAGCACCTCCTGTTGTGATGGTGTGCCTTCATGTTGTCTCCAACCTCCGGCAACCTTAAGGCGGCCTTACCACAGGGTTTTCTGGGGGCTGAGAGTGTGACTTCACCAAGGTCACCCAGAGGGTTTCCATGGCCAAGCGAAGGGGAATCGAACCCTGTCTATGAGCCAGTGCACCTTTGAGTCTGGGTTGCAGGCTGCAAGGCTGCAAGCCTATGCCCACTCACTGATTTGCAAGTAAGTCTCATCAGGTCAGTGGTCCTTCTGAGGAGGCATATCAGTAAGACTGCCTGGTGCCGTCTACATGTTTCTAATCCACAAAAACAAGCCTCTGATCCTGCTCTAAATCAGACCTCAGGGACACCAGGGATGTCACCTCTTCCAAGTGCCTCAGATGGTGCTTGGAATAAAGTTTCATTTTTCATGCAAGCTGAACACAAGATTGATGCCCCCATGCCAACAACTATCAAGATGCCTGCATACAGGAGACCTGACATCAGAAACCTTGAAGGTTTTCTCTTTCTCTGTCTCTCCATATGTACAGCTGCTCATGTGTGTGTGTGTTTATTTAATTGTTGGCATTCTGCTAGCAGCACACACATGCATGAGTCAGGTATGCATGTGGAGTGTGTTATTCACCACAACATAACAGATGTATTCTGCTGGTGGCAGCAGAAGAAGAGTTGCACCTACAGCAACATTGCACATTATGGTTGCCTACTTCACATTGCATTTGTGCATTGTGAGTGTGCATTGCACTAGTACGTTTTGGCTATACATTGCAATTGTGCCATCCACATTCCATTACACTGCACAGGGGTTAGACTGCAGCCATTGCATGTTTATTCACTCAGTCCTATGTCCTTTTTTCCCCAACCCAATGAGACCTGAATCAGTCAATATTTTCTGCACATTACTGCCAACAGCTGATATGGATTTACTGCCTTTTGTACCCAAGTGTTCCAGAACATAACCCAGAGGGTTTCCTTTTCAATTTAATGGTTATCCAAGTGTCTTGCTTCCCTTCTTCATGCTAGATTATTAATTTAGTCATACATGTGTAGAATTGGTCCCAGTGGCGCCGGTAGCTTCCATGTCAGACACATGGTGAAACAGTTCTGGTGTTCATCCCAGACTTTCAGGGCTCTCTCTGGGGCACTGAACCCGATCCCCAAAATAGGTTCAGAACCTTGGAGAGCTCCTATACAGTCTGTCATAAAATCCAGACTGGATTCAGCACACCCCTGACACAGATGCTACAAGCCACCAGCATACAGTCTCTTTAGATTTCAATTGCTGTTGCCCTGTGCTTTTCTGTTGCTGTTTTTGTATTTCATGTTGTGCACCGGAAGGATGTATTTCATTGGCTGATTATTGACTTTGTTGCAAGCTGCCTCGAACTCCTTAGAGACAAGGTGGGGTATAAATGGTTTAAAATAAATATGCTACACCTGTGTCCCCAAACCTCAGAAGTCATTCATCAGTCATAAGGTGGCATTAATCTTTTCACCCTCTTAAACATCTCACCATATAGGCTGCCATCAATACACAAACAAGCATGTCTAAGTGTGAAATCCTGTTGTTGTCTTATGTATGCATAAGTAGCCTTACAGAAGCTGTGGGACATTTTTACCCCAACGTGGAACATCAGTATTCAGTTCATATTTGCGGAGGTGGAGTTGCTCATGCACGCACAGTGCGTGTGATTGGAGGCCTTTCACTGGATCTCACTCCTTGGAAGTCCTTAAGCAGAAGTTGGGTGGTGACATCTCGGGAGTTGTTTTAGCTGTCTGTTCCTGCATGGCTGTGGGTTGGACTAGATGGTCTTGTCCTGCTTGGAAGAGGCCTCCTCCAATGAAGAATGCTTGCTCAGCCTCATTTTTCACTGTAATGGTCAAACCAGGAAAGAAGATCCCTAGTGAGCTGGGTTGCATGCCCTGTAAAAACTGGTAAGGATGGTAAATTAAGGCACGATGACTGCTATTGAGCTCAGTTGCCATTTGGAAGTGAGCCAGTTTCTCTGTTCTCTGGAAGACACCTTGCTTTCATGGCGTAATTATATGTTCATCTCTCCTTAATTCTTAATTACGGTGTGACACATCCTTTCCCTTAGAATCAGGTGTTCTAACTGAAAGGTTTCTCTCTTCGTTGTATCTAGCTGCTCTCTTTAACCCTTGGGTAGTTCTGTGATTGGGAAACATCCCAGAGGAAGCAAAGTGTGTGGGGGAGAGGATGGGGGAGGTGAAGCAGGACTTAGCTCTGACTTTTTGTTTCTCCTCCATTAAGCACAGTTTGCCTCCACAATGGGCTGGATCCTATTGTTAGTGTCAATCAACTGGAGTTAGACCCATTGAATCAATGGGATATACTTATGTGTCCATGCACTATTCAACAGTTGATTCCATCAGTCTACTTTAGTTAGGACTAACCAATAGGATTCAGAAATTTCTAGATATATTTCTATCTTAGATGATACCATGACTCTACCTATTACCATTAACAAGGAATGGGGAATGTATGGGCTGTAGCCAAAGACATGTACTCCAACAAAGGCCCCAAGGGTGTCCCCACCTCCCTATTCCCCACTTCCCAAAATTAAAGTAAAAATATCACAGAAGGCTCCTCATATTTTTCTAGGTACTTCCATTCTGGGGGAAAATTCCAATCAATGGGGCCCGCAAAACCTGGCAAAATCCCCCCTCCCTTTCTTAGCAGGCATAAAATGCTTCCAGGCACATCCAGGTCTGTTGGAGTATGTATGTGGTATCCAGATTTCATTCCTTTCCTTTAATGCCTTAGCTCTCTTAGGGCTTTGACCCGTACATTCAATTCCAAGCTCAGAAACATCCCAACTGTCTCCATGCTGAAAGTCTAATGTCTAAATTGTATGATTGTGGGGGTACCAAAAAGATGTGGAAATAGACTGAAACATTCTTCAAAAGTGTGCTATACTTCTAAAAAGCAATAGCTGGACTGAAGGCAATGAGAAGGACTTAGGAGTCAGCTTCTTTCGGTTTCCACTGTGGGCAAGAACTGATGGCATGGACTCAGCTACCAGGACTGCTAGACCGAGATCATGAGCGTCTGGCAACGACACTTGCAGTAAGGTGAAGTTTGACTAAATTTGTAAGAACACTTCATCGATGTGGTAGAACAACCTGGGCATATTCCAGCTCTCACCTCATCGAAGAGAGAAAAGGTCAGAACAAACAAAGTAAACAAACAGGAAACAAAACAAACTGGAAAGGGTAGCCCAAGGTTTGGGGAGACAGTGGCACTCCAAACAGAAGGAACCATCTTCGATAGCCAGAATCCTATTGTTAATCTGAACTAGAGTAGACCCATTACATCATGGGAGTTAATTATCACTCTACAATGGATTTAGTGAGACCACTCAAGGTGGGATTCAACAACATTCTGGGTGGGATACCTATAGGATTCTGGTGTGATCCTGTTGCCATCACAGTTACACACATGGAGTTGCAATTGCTGTTCTTATTCCTCTCCATCCCACCTTCTCTACCTCCTCCTTTCCTGTTGTGTTTTCCTAACCTACCCATGCATGCATGTACGCACACATACACACATATCTAAATTTAGATGACAAGTTCCTCTGTGAAGGGATCTGTCTTTTGCTTCTGGGCTTTTGTAAGGTATCTAGTATGCTGCTAGTGTAAGAGATGATGATGATGATGATGATGATGATGATGATGATGATGATGATAGAAACCCAGATTCCATTTTAACCTGGAATCCTCTACAGATGACTAACTGAAAATAAGCACCATACAGATATTAGCAGCCAAGCTTTCTTATCATGAAACAAATGTGGGAAGTGTTTGGTGTGCGCTTCCAGATGGTCTGTTTGTGGGGGGAATAAAGCTGGCAAATTAGAAGAGGGGTCTGTTCCTTCTGAATCATTCACTGCATGTGATACATAAGGAAAACTGACAACCTTCTCTCTGTTTATCTCCTCCAGGTCATCTTCCAAGGACACAGGTGGGATTTGACACCGTCTTTTCCTGCACGATTTCTTGGATAGATTGTTTTGTGCAAATACTTGCAGCAGGAAGGAAATTGTTGAAATTACTCATGGCTTCCTCGAAGAAGAAACTTGGTGAAGAGCAAGATCTCTACAAGAACTGAGCCACCTAACTGTCGTGGTCAGGCAGCTATAAATCTTGGAGCAGTAGAAGAGGCCCTTCATTTCAGATAACTGTTTGGCTTTCTTGAACTCCTGACCCTTTTGACTGGCTGTAAAGTATATAACTTGTCTTTCTGCTTCTTGGGCTTTGCACATCATGTCTGCTCATTTCCCAGGACAGACTTTGGCATGTTTGGACTTGGTTACTACACCTTCCCTTAGTCTTAACTCTCCTGGAATTGCAACACCTCACTAGTGACTGACTTCTCCAGTTCTTGCTGTTTTTAAGCACCTGGTCCATTCTCAGCAAGCGACAAACAGCCTTGGGAAGCTGGAGAGATGGAATTGCGGCAGTTCCTTCCCCTTTATTTCATGTTTCTGAGTCCTGAGTTCATCTCTCACCAATGGCCTCCGTAAACTAGTTTCGGTTAAGCCCAAGGTAGGATCTCTGCTGCTGTCACATACTGGTGGGGAGGAAGAGAGAAGAGGTGATTCAGACCACAGAGACCATAAAGAAACAGCTGGTCTCAACTCAGTGGGGAGAAGAAATGAGGATATACTCTCCAGTGGTACTCACTCACATTTTCCTTCCCTCAGAGCCAAGGGCAGCTGGGTCTTCATGGTTCTTGCTTTGCCTTCGCTCGGGGAGGAAGGAAGAAGGAGGCGACCCTCCCAGACCTTGACAGCTGCCAAGAGTGAAAAGGTTTCAGATGGAGTTCAAGGGCAAGAGAACAGCTTTCGGTGCCCCCTCCAAAAAAGACTTACACACACCTAAGTCACTAAGAGACAGCCAGCATACTGTAGTGATTTGAGCACTGAATAGGGACTAATGGTCCAAGTTGCCACAGTAGTGCTTAAAGAACTGAAAGCAGAACAATTCTTGGCTGCCTTGAACAGATTTTTCATTCAGACTCCCCCCTCCCCTCCATACATACTCCACTTTCTATTTCCACTTGTATCAATATTTGCTTTGGATACTACATGTGTTTATTTCCCCATAAGCAGCTTTGTTATGCATGGTAACAATTTTATAGCAGAATGACCTTTGCAGAGAGCTTCCACTCGTTTGCATGTGTGGGCAGGCATGCATAGAGGCACACACATGGGTCCAGTGACTTACAGCCAAACAGAAATAAGCTCATTCATACTTCACTTTGCCAGACAGGTATCAATTGATTTTGCAAATGTTGTTTCAGCTCTTGTGCCTGTTGGCTCAGCAGAGCAAAGAGAAATCGAGGCTGCCTGGAGCAGCAAAGAACTCAAGCAGGTGCCATTCACTGTCATTCCAGAAAAATCAACCTGCTGTATCCCATCTTGTTCTCTACCACCTTAGCTTGTACCAATCCACTACAGTTTTGTTAAAAAAAAAACTTTGCACATGGACTGGAACCCTGCTGGTGACGTGTATGTACACAACATGGGGTTATGTGTGAGTATGTCACACATAAGGTGGGCTGTGACTATGTAGGATTGGTGAATGCAATGCAAGTACAGATCCGTTTCTTTAGGTTACGAGTCCATCACTTCAATACTGAATGCCAACCAATATCTCAGGATGGGCAACAACAGGAGAAAAAAAACCCTAAAACTTCTTTTTGTTCCCTTCTTTTTCCAGGAGATGCTAATCAGCAATGCAAAGATGTCAGGGGGAGGGACAGAGGTATCATTAGCCTTGCAAATTACAGCGCTTGTTAGCAAACACCTTGGATCTCACTTTGTCCTATTCTAATAAGAAAATGTTCCTTCTCAAAGGGAAAGCAGGCTCCCTGATTTATGTCTCATTCACTAGAAATATCTCTCTCTCTCTCTCTCTCTCTCTCTCTCTGTGTGTGTGTGTGTGTGTGTGTGGAGAGAGAGAGAGAAAGAGAGAAAGCGCAGGAGCCTGACAGAGAGAGGGAAATTGAAGCAACCTGCCTGTTTGCTTGAGTCCATCATGAATGCTGTCCACGATGCCCGAGGAAGGGCAGGGGAGGGGGCAGCTTTTGCCACGGATAAAGTGGCCTCCATTGCTAACCCCCCACTTGCCAATACAGCCCATATTTAGGATTATTATATCACCATAAAAGAGTTTTATGGAGCGATGAATGCTGGCAAGACATCAATAACTCCCTGGTCTCAAGCCGAGGTGGTTTCATAAACCCGACTGTGTCAATTTGAGATCCCAGGGGGCATTTTGACAACCCATTTTGGCAAATGTGAATGGCATTTTTTTGGAGGGGGAGGAAGGGGGATTTCTCAAAAGGCTTGCCTGGTTTTGACAAGGGGGCTAAGGGATTTATTTATTTAGCCTTGCAAACAGATGCCAGAAAATATGAGGGACAAGCATCAGAATGGGAAAGGAAGAAGAGGAGGGGAGATGAGGAAAGATGGGGTGCTTCCGGAAGGGCCGTGCCTAGTACACCTAGTAAAGGTAGCAAGCAGCTACTTCATCTGTTCCAAAGGTGGGGGGAGCAAGGCCAGGGGATGTCATGCTACCTCCAAGGCTATTTTGAACCACTGGCCCAGGGCTTTTCAGCACCCCTCCAATCCTCCTCCTTCTCCTCATTATTTTTTTCTTCATTTTTTTTCCTTTAACTAAACATGCCCCCCATTACCTCTAGAGGGTGTGGGAGTAATTTTGCCCTCCCTACCTGTTCTATGCCTGGGAGAAACATTTCCTTAACTTTGAAATACACCAGAAGTTGTCTTCTGATTGTAACGGGGCAGGAATGCCTCAAAATGTAGCCAAATTGCTCCTTTGTGAGGCTTTTTTGTATGTTTTCTTCTTCTTCTTCTTTTTTTAACCTAATAATTCATGGGTGTGGCAGGGTCAGTGTGGCCAAATATGCTGCCCTCTTTGGCTTCACAGTTCTTGGTGGTGGTGTTGATGATATGTGCTTTCAAGTTACCTACAACTTATGCAGAGATTCTCCTGGTATTTTCTGGGCAGAATTATTCAGAAGAGTCTTGCCAGGATTTTCCTAAAAGGCTGAGAGAGTATGACTTGCCCAAGGTCTCCCAGTGAGCATCCAGGGCCAAGTGGGGATTTGAACTGTGGGCTCCCAGAGTCCTAGTCCAACATTCAAACCACTACACCATGTTGGCTCTCATGTTATGCACCATCAAGTTGAAGCGGACTTATGGGGACCTTAGCCTGCAGTCACTTCTTCAGGTTCTGCTCAATGTACAGCTGCTACTCTTTCCTCCATTGGGCACCAATGCCTTATAGTTCCCCCTCACACCTTGAAAAAACATCTCCAGATCTCTTCATCCTGCTGTCATGGGAAGAAACAGTCTTAGCAAGGGTTATGTTAGTCTGACAGTCATTGCACAATGATTTGAGGCAGTCCCTGCCCCATGTTGGGCAATGCAGAGTCACTGGGGGAGTTCCAAAGTTCTGGGGGATATTGGGGTGCCATCTCTCCACCTCTGCACTGATCCAAGCCTCTGTTTCCAGGTATATCCATCCAGAGCCCTCCAAGAAGCTTATGAGGCAAGTGCAGAGCTTAGAAAGGTGACTCGACAACCACTCTGGCTAGGAAATTTTGGGAGCTGTAGTCCAAAAGAAAACATTTGCAGGTATTGTTAAAAGTAAATACAGCTGTCCCTTGGAGCTGTCCTGGTGTGATGAAGTTGTGGTGGTAATCAGAGAGATGCACAGAAAGCCAGTATTGAGTGTATTTGCACTCCACAGTTCCTGCCATTAGATCTGACTGTTAAGAGTTGTGCCTCTATCATCCTATGGAATAGTGGAATTTGTAGTTTAGTGAGATGCTTAGGATGTCCTGTTAGGAGGCTTTAGTACTCTCTCTTGAATTACAGCTATACCATTCCAATGTGGGAACTTTCCTAGTTCAAAGAAGTTCCATGGGTGAGCCAGAAGCAGGAAAACAGAGGGAGGGACTGAGAGAGAAACGCAGGTGGGAGTATGCAGTTTTAGCAGGTGAAATATCTCCACACCAGCCGGACCAGCTGCCATTCATCTTCATTTCCACGATTAACCAGAATGTCACTTCCAATCCACCAGTGCTCACAGTCCAGGTGTCAAAGTCCTCCGAGACATTTCGGTGACACTCCAGAAATTGAGTCACAGAGATTTATTCTATCTTCTCAAAGCAGCCAATCAGTTAGAATAATTTGCAATTGATGTTTTGCATCCACTCTTCCCATCTTCACCCCCATTTTGTTAGATGCTGCTTGAAATTCAGAAGGTGGGGGGCTCTTATGGGGCTTGCCTATCTAGTTTTGATTGTCTGGGAGCTGTGGATCCAGCTATTCATCCCAACTAGAGCAGACTCACTGAAACAATATGTCTTGAATTCTGGGATCTCCTTCCTTATAAATGGATGTATGAGAATGCTGTATATCTATTTAGGAAGGGTCTCTTTTTGTGCAGGGGAGGATACATCCAACATTTCCTCAGGGCTGCATTTCTGTCTTCCAAACACAAAGCCCTCACACAATGAAAATGATTATCAGGACTCAAAGCTAGCACACATTCCACTTTGGCTGTTGGCCAAGAGGTCCCATCAGGTGCCTAGAACATGCCCCACACATGCCCAAACACATCCCGCTGCCCCCCATCTCTGTCAGCATGAGCTGCCTGACTGCCTGCGGAGAGCCGTAGCCCAGTACTGAACTGCGGCTTTTCGCTAACCTGCTGTTCTCCCCTGGTCGCTGGCGGGCATCCCAAGCTGGCAACTCAGCTTGGCACATCCCTGCCAGGAAGCGCCCACCGAGTCATCTGTACTTGTTAGAATGGTGCCGAGGATAGACTTTTTAATGGCACCTTCCAGGGGAGTGGAGTAATGAATATATTACCCCAGATGCCAGTTTTATTTCCAGTAGTTAACTGAGCCAGGAGTGAATTATACCCATGCAAATATCATTCAAAAACCATAAAATTGCAGGAAATAACCTTTGGGTTGGAGGCTAATTGAACTAATATTAATTGAAACAAGCTTGATGATGGGAGGACCCTCCCTCCCGCAACAGCACTTGAGGGACCTGGGCAACCCAGAAGGAAGCAGTTAATGGGCTGAGGTGAGAAGTTGCAGGAGGAGGAGGAGGAGGAGGGTCCTTTCCCTGGGCTCCAGCCTTGAGCTAACGAGAAGGGCTGCAATTTGAAATCATGGTCTACCTTGTGTTAATGTATGCATACCTAGCTACGTAGCAGAGGCACAACAGAACCATCCTAGTGAAATGAGAAGAGGCACATCAGGGCACCAGCAAGGGGCACACTGGGCTCTCTCAATGCACATCAGCACTTCCCAGCCAATACCCCGAGGCGCATCAGGCTCTGCCAGTGCACAGCAGCACTCCCTAGCTGGAGTCCCAGCATGCACGTGGCTCTACCATATTTTTGGAAGTGCATCCCAGTGCACAACCAAATGTGGAATACACAGCCATGTGCAATGAGGATGTTCACAGATGTGCACTGGGACCACAGGTACAATTCTTCTTTGATAACTTTGAACTGAATGGCGATGTTCTGCATCCAGCTACTGCTGCAAGGGAACACATACAAGCCTAAGGCCCTGGCAGGATTCTGGTTTGTAAGACCTGGGTGGTCTTATGAGGGGGGGACTATGAACACACTTGCGTAGCTTAGGGGAAAGTAGACAGGAGAAGGAGGGAGAGCTCTTGGTGACTTTGGTCAGGGAGCTTGAAAAGAGAAAACAGACCAGCAGCTGAACTTTTATTTTATTTTCCAATGGGGGGGCAGGAGGGGGCTGACAAAGCAGCAACTTAGACTCAAAGCCTGCTGACTTTCACTTGATGACCCTGCAGGGGGAAAATGAGCTCCAATCTAAGAAGGAACTGTCTCCTGGCTTATTGTATTCTTTTCATATTTCCCAGGAGCAGCTAACAAGTGAAGCACAAATGAATCCATTCCCCTTTCATCTTTCCCTCTTTCTGTCTTTCCCCCTCCTCCGCTTGCTGTTAATATAGATTTCCCTGCTGCCGAATCCCCTACTAGCTTCTCCCTGACTCAGCTTTCTGCAAGGTGTGTGTCACTTATTCCCTCGTTTTCTGTTCCTATCTTTCCATTTTTCTCACTCTTTGCCACTCCTCCCTGGAGGTCTTCATTGTCTGAATCTTCACTGTTCTTACCTCTGGATGTTGGTGCCCCTGTTCCTATAGCAGAACTGTTCCTAGGCTGACCGAAGGATCTTTCCAAAGCCATTCCTTGGTGCGGGAATGGGGATCTGGAAGCCAGACTCTTGGAGGCCTTCATTTGTCTACTCCTGGACTCCAACCTTTTTTACTAGGTGTGTGTCTACAGCTGGCAGAGAAGTAGCCATTGCACACCACTTCCAGCAGCAAGGAAATTCTCAGAAGTCCAGAACAAAACAGTTGATTTGCTCCTGAGTCCTTTGAAGCTGCATCCTCTGCAGTTTGTTCATCCTCGTGAGAAACAGCAAAAATCCTCATCTGGTCTTTGCAAGAAGCTGGGACTAAAGTCCGTGTCTTTGCTTTAATAGAGTGCTGATGTTGTGGGATGAGATCAGTGATGAACTGTGCTGGCGAATAAATAAATCCCAGAGACTAATAGCAAAATCTATAAGACTTTTTTTTTTTCCAAAAAAGAGGCCAAAATCCTTTTGGTAACATATACCACCATAATCAGGGAAGCTGGTGGAGTGCTTACTGTTCTCAGTGTTGCACAAGGAAGTATTCCATCTACTTACCCCTGCCACTGTAGTGGGACCCAGGAAAGTGCAGCTTCTAGCACGTGGGCGGGCAGTTATAGGGAGGGTGAGAGCATCTTTCCACCTTGTGACCCTCACTTGCCCCACTCCCCTGCTTCCTGAGTGCAAAGGAAGTAATGTGGCATCCCTTCCCGCTGCCATTTTAATTTGGGGGGGGTGATTTCGGCCATTTATTACTTTGGGGTGCATTGTAGGCTCAAGGTGAGTGAGCCAAAATGGTGCCTTTGCCTGTGCATTTGCTTTCCTCAACTGTTTGCCTTTTTCTCTGCTCTTCTGGAAAGAAGATCTACCCTGTGACATTTGGGAAAAGGCAACTATTCAAAGTTGAGGTTCGCTGGGGTTTGCAATTTGGTTCAGGAAGTGCAAATTAGTTCAATTTTCATTAAAATGCAAAGTGAATTAATGTCTTCCCCCATTCCCTATTCTCCACCAGCTGTAATTTCTGAACATCAAAGGATTCAGCGGTCCAAGCTGGATGTAAACAAAGCAGAGCTGAAAAGTGGGAAGATTTGCCAGCAATGGCTGGTGCACCAGCCAAAGCTGAACAAAGTCACTCCTGGCTTGAGATATAATCTTCCCTTTGAACAAAACTTTGGCATGGGTTTGGAGCTGGAAAGGAGAGGGCTGTAAATCTTCACTTATTTCATTCCTGCACTCATGAATGAGAAAGTTTGACCACTCTCTCTCCACTGAGATGTTTTGCACATGCTTTGGTTAGCTGGGGAGTTTTTTCATGAAATCATATTGTTGGAAGGGATCCCAAGAGCTAGCCACACCACGGAGGAGTATGCGGTTAGACCACTCCTGAGAGATGGCCATCCAAGCTTTGGTTAAAGACCTCTTGAAGGAGGAGAGTCCCTTCCACCTCAAGGGAATCCTTTCTGCTGTGTAACAGCTCCTAGCAGTCAAGAAGTTCTTCCTAATGGTTAGGTGGGCTCTCTTTTCTTGTCATTTAAAGCCATTAGCTCATGTTCCAGTCTCTGGGGCAGCAAAACAATAACAACAACAAAAGTTTTACATCACATGCCTTCAGAGACTTAAAGATATGGGCTGCATGGGAAGAAGGAGGTCCATTCTGCCAGTGATAGGAGCATGGTGAATGATGGTTCTGTCAGGTTTTGGGGGTGAGGATCAGACCAGGAGAGGTTACTTAATTAAGTGTCCTTAACGAAGTATCTGAGACAGAATACTGGCTCCTCCTCCTCCTCCTCCTCCTCCTCCTCCTCCTCCTCCTCCTCCTCCTCCTTCTTTTTTATGGTCAAGCGCACTTTTCAACCAGACTTCAGCATGACAGTGATGGGGCAGAGAGGAGATTTGAGACTCTCCAGACTATGAGCTTTGTTTAGAATAAGGAAATAATCTTGTCAAGAATAAACCCAGCTCTTAAAGCCACTTCGGCAATCCCTGAATAGGAAGTCAAATGAGAGAGCAAGTGTCAGAGCTTCTCAATTCAGTAATAGAGAACCCGAATGGACACCCAGGGAGCAATGTGGATGCTAGATGGAGCTCATTTGGAGTCCAAGAGTTCACCGTTGTGTGCCCTTCATTACGCAGTCCTCTCAAACAGGCAGAGACTTCTGTCTATCATGAGCGAGAGGACAAAGCGATCCTGGGGATGCCTCTCTTGGCACTGGGGTTGGCATACCAGAGAAAGGTTTCTGATAAAGGAAACGATTAAATGAGGAGCCAGCAGATTTGAGGGGAATTTCCAGACAGTTGCCTCAAATACCCTGCCTGCATATTCAGGGAATGTGTGCCATTTCCTTGAGCTCTCTGGTAAATTGAACACCTTTGCTGAAAGAGCTGCTTCTTGCCATGCCCTGAAATCAGGTGTCCCCTGAAAGCCTAGACCACAAAGCCCACATCTTGTATCCCAACCACCGCATTTTGTTGCTCGACCCTGCATTTTGTATCCCCACTCTCTTCATTTTGCCAGGCTTTGCAAAGGGCTCAATTGATACATCAAGTGGGGTGGGGGTGAGCTAACATCCTCCAAATCCAGCAATACCATTTTCTCTCCCACTCCTGCCAGTGTCTTGCAGTAGGTTTGCAATGCAATTTCTCTGTGTCCTAGTGCTGCTGACATAGTCAGCTGACATCACCAGAGTCAGACCTCCACACCCCAAATTGCTCAGTTAAAAGGAGGTAAGGAATGTTCACAAGTATTTTGGTGAAAATGATTCACAATATGTTCAGACACCCACTTGAAAAAAAAACTGTCAACAGTTGCAAGATGAAGATGATGATGATGATGATTTTGCTCCTGTGTGGCAGTGAAAAGGATGCTGCCTTTTTCATCATCATCATGCACATAATCATCAGAAGAAAAAGGAGGAGGAGACAACAGTTCAGTTGCACAACGAAGTTCATGAGATCACCTTTAAGCCCACAGGCAACTTGAAAGTACATATATGCAGAGAGTGAGAGATCTCTTTTCAGCTGTTTTCATTTCCTATTTCATTTTCACTTCTGGGCATCTGAGAATTCTTTCAGTGTCAAATGTTGATCACAAAATTAAGGATCTGAGCTCTTTGATGGTGGGGCTGATCACTAAAGGACAAGGGGGAGGTGAGGTTTCCAGAAATGCAGACACTTGGATGGGTTGCTCAGCCACATTGTCGAATAGGGGAGCTCGTTTGATTTTTCTCTCTCTGTTTTTTCTCCTGCAGCAATCTGCAAAACTTGCCTGAATCTTCCTTCCCTGCTAATGAACCTTCACTGGAGCTGGGAAAAAGGAAGCTGATCCCTAACAGGTTTTGGAGAGCATTTAGATTTCTTCCCTTTGCAAGCCCAGCTGAACTCTTCTTTGCCAGTTCCTTCAGCTTCTAAATCTGGAAATGACTGAACCTGTAAAGCACTCCCCAAAATAAATCTTGTCAAAATCCTCACACTGACACCCTCCTCCCCCCTTCTCCCCCTCATGCTTCAACAGAGACCTTTCAGCAAGATTTCTCACATCCAAACCACAAATTTTTATTAAAAGATAGGTGTGGGAGCTCTGGGCTTCCTGAAAACCTCATCTCTTGACCCACAAGTCCTATTTTTACTGTTGGGAGGGAGAGGAAGGTGCTGGCTGGCTGTGGAAATGTGCTATGGGAGACATTGTACTCTCCACATGCTCAGAGGCATCCCCCTCCCACAAACTTCCACTCACTGGGAAATAGAGCTGCAACTAAACTGACACCATGGCATGGGAGCACCCCAATTTTGTGCTGGCTTTTGAATTTGGGACCTAAACAGAGAAGAGAAAGAGATCAACAAAGCACCTTGCATTCTACTACTATAGCCAAAAATCTCTGCTACAGACTTTCAGCACATCTGGCTAGCTTCCATTTAGGCAACAGCATCTATCCCAAAGCTCAGTCCCAAACAGATCCATAATGGTTCTTCCTGCATTGTGCTGCTGCCTTCTCCTTACCAACATAGAGGCGTTGCTGATACCAGGCTCCTTTCCATCTGGGCTTTGATAAGCCCAGAAGCTGAGTCACAGGACAGAGAGGGGAAGCATGCATTTCTCAAAAACCGATGACAAAGGAGACCACAGAAGCTTTCAGCGACATGGTTCCTCTTTGAGTATTTGTCTTTTTTCTCCGTGCAGAGAAAGCCCTTGTGGCCTTGACAGTAGAGTGAAGGGAGGGAAGAGGAAAGAAAAAGAAGATGACTTTGGAAAAGGCCAGGTGCCCCCTCCAGGTAAACAGAATCACCAGGAGGGAAATGGGCCATTGTTTTGCTGAGTGTTGTTTCCCTGGGCAAGCATGACTCTCTTCGCAGAAGCCCACCGTCTCCGATGGCCAACACTCCGGCACAGCCTTGGAGGGAAGCCTTTAATGAGGGCTCACAATCGAACGGGCACCTCCTTGGTCTTAACTGCTTAATTAATACTCTGCTCAGGCATTTGGTAGCCAAAAGCAGCAGGCAGGTGTGGGAGTCACAGGGGCCTTGGTACTGCTCTGCCCATTAACATTCACTTGGCTCGCCGCAGCGAGGAAAGAGTGAGGAGGGGTGCCAATGGAATGTAATTAGTGGGCCATTCAAGCAAATGCTACATTTACATGGAAGGGCCCGCACCATCCAAAAAGGGGTTAGCCAGGCGTGCTCAGTTTGGCACCAGCCCCAGGTTGGCAGAGTGTGCGCGCCAATGGTTGTAAATGAATATAGGAGGCACTTGGGTTGCAAGGACCACTCCGCCTTCCTTCTTCCCCTTCTGGATCCATCAATCCCTCTGGTAGGGTCTGTACCTTTTCAGGGCTACCTGGATGGGGACTCTTAAAAGGAGTAGTGGTTACAAGGGATGGGATGCAGAGCCAGGGAGGATGATCCGTGCTGGATCCTGGTGTCCCTGGCTGTATATTCCATCCCTGCTGGATCCAGTGGAGGTGGAATGGTGATGGGGAGGATGCAGCATGGGATTGTTTGTTCAGAGTGAGGGAAGAAACCACCAGTCCTCACAACCAGGCAGAATGAGGGGACTGGCTGCACCACTGCCAAGGGCTGGAAAGCCTCTGAAAGAGCAATCCTAGGATGTGCCAGCTCTAATCTTTTTCTAGTTTCAAGCCCCAAATGTAAAGATCTAAGATCATTTTCCTTATCTGACGCCCAGGAAATCCACTTCCAACATTGGTCCAAAGACTTTATAGGAGCTTTCCAAGGTGCTGAGCCTTCTTCCCAAACAGTTTTGAACCTTTGGATAGTTCCTTTGGAGTTCAGACTAAACCTCAGAGCAGACTCACCATCCCACTGACATAGGAGGCAGCAGGCACCTCTGGTTGCCACGCCATTATTTCCGTGGATGAATGGAGATTCAAACCCTGTTCTCTCAGAGTTGTGGTGCAATGCTCAACCACTGGCTCTGGTTTATTCAATGAAGGTTCTGTCACTGTCTTTCTCTGAAGCTGAGAGAAGGCTGAGAGAGTATGATTTGCCCAAGGTCACCCAGCAGATTGCCATGGCTTAGTGGAGCTGGAGGAGAAGATGGAGTCTCTGCACCCTGTCATGTGTCTACAGCTCAAACGCAAGGAACCGAAACACCAGAGGCACTCTTCTCCACCTTAAGTAAACTATGCCGAGTTAATGAAGCCAGCTGGGCTAATCTACTGCCAGCTATAAATTAGCTCAGTCAAGACCATTCTAGTGCTCTGGGCAATGGATGTCATGCTTTCTGATGACCTTGGCTTCATGTATCTCCAGTCTTTGGACTGAATTTGGACCAACCTCTCTGGCAACTCCCTTCTCACTTTGGAACTCAGCTCAGGACTGTTTGCTTCATTAGACTTCAGACAGTTTGGATTATGTTCTTCTACAGACATGGGTATCACCTTGGAACTGGACTGCATTTTACTGTGTTGAGCCTCTGTGAATTGGGGGCATATTCTCTTGGGTCCTTGCTCACTTTAAAAGAGGGCAGATAGTACCAAAGAAACAATTGTAGGAAAGCGCTATGCTGGACACAGTTAACAGCAATCTTAAGCAAATAGTTACACAGTCAAAGCCAAAGGTTGGGAATGCACCTCCCATGGGCCACATCCAACCTTGGTGCAGCCCAGGAGGGTGCTGGAGGAGACAACCTCCATCCCCTTCCCAGTTGCCCATCCCCATCTAAGCTTTGGGGAAAGTATTTCTTTCACCTGCACAGAATGTTCCATTTTAAATTTGTATTTTTTTTCATTACCCCTCCAACTGGAGCTGAATCATCTTTGGCAAATCCTTGTTTTGTTTTTTGTTTTTTTGGTTCCTAGTGCATCCTGGAAGACATACAAATGACTTCTTAGGAAGTCTTTGTCTCTCAGTGAGTTGATAGCAAAGGAAGAAGTGAGGGCAAAAACTAGGCCCTCCCTTTGCAAGTGGACCTTTCCCCTGAGCCAAGCTTCTGTCTGTCTCAGTGTGATTTGGCTCACTCTGAGTAAACTGGTCCCGTTCCCACAACTGGCAGCAAAGTGCCAGCCGCAGCTGCCACGAGGAAGGAAATGGCTTCAGACAATGAATGATGGGCTCTGTTTTGTTTGTTTTTTCTTTCTGGAAACCTGAGCACAGGCTTGCCAATCTGAGCAACAGTCTCTTGGAGAAGGGGGATGGTTTTCTCTCCTTCTACTGCCAAGTGCCTGAAACTGAATCCATCTGAGTACTCATTCCTTTCCAAGATTTCTGATAAGGTGAGTACTGAAGTTCTGGCAGAACCAGAACTGAGGTTGTATGAACCTCTCAAAGCCCATCTTTAAGGGATTCTTGATTTTCCAGTGTCAGGCTTGTTCTGCCTCAGACCCATCTCACGCTGAGACTTCTTTAATCCTCCAAGCATAGGAATTCACACATATTTCCATCAAAACATTTCAGAAATGCATACTTTTATGTCTAGGAGAGTGTCTATCCCTTTGTAGTCCTTCATGCTTGACAATTGTCAATATCCAAGGTGGCCCTTGGAGAGCTCCAGTATAGTCCTTGGGACCACCACCAACCTCTACCAAGGCCCCAGCGCACACTCCTTTTTGCCGCAAAATATTTTTTCCCCACCAAAAAGACATTTAAAAGGTTCCAAACCCTTTTGTGAGGCTATTGAATGCCATTTCAGGGCATTCCCCACCCTCAAATAGCTCAAACTCCCCCAAAACAGTCAGAGATGTCACACAAAGTGACATTTCTCAACTCCAGCCACCAAAATGATGGCTGTAGTAGCATGCCTGTGGCCCTCTGGAGCTCCAGAGAACCCAAAATCCAGTGGCGTGGCCCTCTGGGCCACAGGGCAAACTCCTACCCTGTCCTATTGATTAATCTAAACCAGAATAGACCCATTCTATCCATCACTGAATGGTGAGTCAATGAATGTGCTTTCCATCCTTGTGCAAACCATGCACTTAGCACAAAGCAACACCACTTCCCTTGGCAACAGCTCCCAGCTCTGCCAGGAGGCTCACATGGTTCAAAAGTTAGCAACATCAGGGCCTCCATGCTCCCCCCACCACCTTTTTCTTTTCTTTCCCAAGCCTTCCCTTCCCAATTACAATGTAGGATTGCACCAATCTAGCTCATTGCCAGCAATAGGCTTTGGCATGGAGGGGCTTATGGAGCTAGGCAGTGGGTAATTACCCAGGTGACAGATTAGTTTTGGATCAATAGCTTCTATGAAATTAGTTCTAATTGGCTTCAACTGCTCTGTTAATTGGACTGGAGTGTTCATTATCTATACGCGTAATACTTGGCTTCTTTGCTCTTAGCTTCAAGAAATCATCTTGTGACATGAAAGGGAACCTCATGGATGCTGCCCAGTGTCACCTCCTCAGCGGGGTCTTCTCTTTTTCCCTTGCATTTCCTCAGTTGTAGACCCCCGCTGGAAAAGCGATGAACGACTGTCTAGCTAACGGCACATGTTAGCGGTTTCCCCAGTCGCAATGGCGACAGGTTACTCTTTGGACATAAACAAAGTACTTTTGAAAACTAACTTTGCAAGTTCAGGGGGAAAAAGCATCATGTTAGAGAATATCATATGGAGAAAACAGGCAAAAAAGTGGAATAGAAAAAATGTGTATCAGAAGCGTTTGGAGAAATGCTTGTGGAAATATGCAAAAAAAAATGTTAATGGGATGAGACAAACATAAGGGGAAACTGAGTGAAATCAAAATTGACCAATTTGTCTACCTCTTGGAAAGAGAACTGAGCAGTCTGGTAACATCCATATCCAGCAAGGGGTTGCCATGATATTACTAGACTGGGGAAGCCAGCAAAGTGACTGCTGTGCCTGGGAACTGATGCACAATTTAATATTTTTTTTTCCTTTCAGGGTTGTGTGGTCCTCCAAGGGGGGGGGGTCAATGCTTCCCACTCACCTCCCACAGTTGCCCATAGATGTTTTCCAGCCACAGTCCCAAACACACTTATAAGCCAGCGCAATAAACACAGAGGGACCTACTGCTGTGGGGACCCCTACCCACCACTGCTCTGAATGTATTGTTTGCAAAGGGTCTTTGAATTAGACTGAGTATTGCGCATGGCTAAAGGTCTATAAGTTCTTCATACTGGGACACAGGACTGCAGCTTGACAGCTGTACACTCCAGAAAGAAAATAGTGGTTCTCAGAACATTTTTGGATTTTTCCCTTCCTGAGTGGGGAGGCGATAAGAAAATGGAGTTAGTGGTGGAGGTCGGGGAGAAGAGAGAATTTCAACAACAGCTCTGCTCAGACTAGGGAGATGCAAAGCCACCTTTGAAGTGACTTTTCGAAGGAGGGGCCCTGGATCAAAGCAGTTGTGATGATTCAGATTAGTTTCCAAAGTAACACACGGCATCTCTTCATTATGAAGGTGGGTGGGAGTTGATCAAAGAGAGACTCTTTGGGAAGACAAAATTAAAACTTGTTAATGGAGAGACTGAAATGACATCATTTAAAATGCCCATTTAATATGCAAACATGTTCCCGCTGATCGAGCCATTGTGGCCATTTCCCAAGGCCAACTGAGTTCAAATCTCCTCTCCTGGCTACTGGTCTATTTCCAGGTAGAATTCAAAGTGCTGGTCTTGACCTTTCAAGCCCTGTGTAGCCTTGGGTCCAGATGCTCTGAAAAGCTGCATCTTCCTGTACAAGCCAGCTTAAGGGTAGGGCTTTCTCTTGGTCCCATCACCATCATTATTACTACTATCACTATCGTCCTCATCCTCATTTTGTATAGCACCAGCATTGTACATGGTGCCTTACTACTAAAACAACAACAGAACAACTAACTGGGGCTAACAATAGAGCTCAGGCCTAAAAAAAAAACTTTCCCCAAGCTTTGGGAAGGATGTTTGATCAAGCTGCTATCACTGAAATTCCACACTGGCAAACCTACGGCTGTTGTTGTCTTCTTCTGAAAATACACTGACATCATAACAGGTATAGACAAAGCCCACCAGCTGGCAAAAGAAAGGAGCAAAGAAAGGCAGAGCAGACATTCAATCAACCAATCAATCAATCAATCAAATAATGCAGGCCACTGATAGCAACAGCTGGATCTCTGCCAAAATCCTTTTGGCAGCTTAAATCTAAAGAGGAGAAAGGGAGATGGTGTTTGTCCAAGGGGATGAATTGACCCCTGGTGGATAATCTCAGAAAGAGATTGTGTGCAAAATAGTACCTACAGAGAAACGCATGAGAACCCTGTAATCACTCCTTCTGCTGATCCCTGCATCTTATGGGGCTACCCTTGGATGCTGGAGGGCTATAAAGAAGGAGCACCTAGAGAAGGCGAGGGGATTTGCAAGGGGGAGATGAAAAGTTAAGCCTTAGCTATGACAGGTCTCCTATTCTCCCTAGCCCCAAACTTACCAAGGGACTGAGCTCCCAACCCTGCCCACTCCTCTCCTTGTGTATTTGTGAAGAGATTATCACTGATTGGATTTGTCTGTTTAAATTTTCCAGATTGATGGTTCTTAGCAAAACAAACTCCACAAGGAAATGACTAAATAGGAATCACAAATTCAAACGAGTTAAACCAGCTTCAAAATACAGCGTCTGCTGATAAACACTCTGTTCCCTCTCCTTCTCCCTCTGTCACACACAGGCACACACTCACAAACTCAGGCACACCCACCCACATACAGACCCCAGGAAATGCTGCCATGCAATTCAAGGTTTTAAGCTCCAGAGGGGCTGTTCAAGTCGTATACAATTGAATTGGCGATTTTATTTGAGAAAGAAAATCCCACTCACCTTGTTTCTGATATCCTTTGACTGTTGTTTTTTTCTTTAAGAAGGAAACACAATATCTTGAACTGGGCTGTATCCACATCAGCGTGTGCATGCATGTGTGTGTGGAAGAGGACAGTTAATGAAGGAGTGCCACTGTATTATATGTGCATTATAGAGCTAAAACCTTACATTGATAACATTTGGCCTGAACTGGGGTATTTATTTTTTATATCTAACTTGATGTTTAAATTTACATGAGGTTACTAAGATAAAAGCTTTATCAGAATACAATTTAAAAATCCCATCATCGATTTCACTCTCCCATTCTTGTTTTGAGATCGGTACCAGAGGAAATCACTGCATGAATTTTCATAACCCCCAGTTCTCACCCACCCACCCACCCACCCACTGGAGGAGAAGGAATGAGTTTCCAAAGAAACACACACACCTGAAGAATACACAAAATAAAAACCTTTATCTTTGAATATAAACTATGAACACCAATCCCACCCTTCATCTGCGTCAGTAACATTCAGAAGACCCCACCCGAGGAACAAGCCTCAGATTTTGTTTTAAATGGGTGGAATCCTGCATCAGGAGACATACATCTTGCACGTAGCCATGTCTCTCTAGCTTAGTCTCCCAGCGCCACCCGCCAACCTAACGTTTCACCATGCAGCTGCCTCTCCATCAGGCAATTCATAATTTTACAAATCCATAGCTACATTGCAGAAATGCAGCAAAACCCTGTCAGTGAATTACAGAGATGCTCATCCAGGCATTGGCAAGAATGTTCTGATGCACATCAGATGCTTTCAAGGTGTACTGGGTACTCCTGAGGTACACCAGGCATTTCTGATGTGCATGGGACATTTCACATGCCCATTGGGTCCTTGTGATGTGCATTTGACACTTCTGACACCTGGCATCAGACATGGTCTCACAAAGAGCTTGCACAACATCTACTTCTGGCTTTGCCTCTCCCAATGAGTGTTCCACTTGGGGAGATTTGGGGATGAAAGTTTAGTACCTCATAAAACTGGCAATGACTAGCAATGATACTCAGAACATATTCCTTCAGGAGCATCCCCTGTATGAATAGACATTCCATGATGTCGCTTGCCCCAGTCACTCCTCCAGGACCAAAGAACTTCCTTTTTCCTCTCTGTTAGTAAAAGCTAAGTCATAATATTTGGCCTCAAGTGCCAGCACTGAGCATGTGGCAATTTCAACACAGCCAGCCAAGAAAAGCACCTGGGAGACCTGTCAAGGTCCAGGTGCACTTTCTAAACCAGCCTCATTCTTCAGGCAGCGGCAGCAGCTATGGACACCATCTCAAAGCCCTCCAGGAATAATTGGTGACATCTCTCTTCTCAAGCAAATCAATACGGAGACTGTCTCCCTGAAATGGCACAGGCTGACTGCTGAGTCTGGTTCTCTTTGGCAAATGAAAAAGGCAGAAGCAGGGATTTGCTCAACATGCAAAGTGTCAGAACAATTTGTCACAGGCAAGAGGAGCAAACAAGACGGAGGGAGGCACTTGCTCTGGTCTGGCCATTTTCTGCAAGTTGTCTCAGATGAGATCCTGGAAAGCTGAACTCATAGAGTTGGAGGGGACCACAAGGGCCATCAAGTCCAAACCCTTGTCATGCAGAAATACCCAATTAAAGCACTCGTGAAAGATGTCTGTTCAATCTGAGGGAGACTCCACCGTCCATATTCCACTCTCAAATAGCTCTTGCACTTACATGTTTAGATGGAATCCCTTGGATTTGCGCTCTTTGCGCCCTAGCCTCCAAAGCAGCAGAAAACAAGGTCACTCCATTTTCCACAAGATTTCCCTCCAGATATTTCAAGATAGCTTGCTAATGTCACCTCCCAGTCTTCTCTTCTCCAAGTTAAACATACCCAGAACCCTCAGCTATTCCTCATTTGACTTGTTTTCTAAACCTTGGATCATCTCTGTCACCCTTCTTCAGATGCATTCCAACTTTTTGATATCCTCCTTGAATCTTCTGGTGTCCAGAACTGGACAGGGGGAGGAGGAAATGTAGGTAATGCACACTGATGCACATCACACATGTAGAAGTGCAGGCACATTTGGCCTTGCAATTCCCCAAAGGGGGGGACATTGCACAACTCTGTTGAGTATAAAATAATGCTTCTTCTCCTAAAGGCAGGATCTCAGCCAGTAATCACCAGTTTGGGTCCAAAAATCACAGGGTAAGGCATAAGCCTGACCTGGCAGCCCAAAGTGTCACGTATTTTGTGCCTTTTTGGTTGAGCTAAAAAAGGAATTGCTGTGATATATGTTTTCTGTTGCCTTATATTTTGCTGCACAACCAAGGTCAACCTGTAAACCCAACTCTTGTGAGTCTGGTCTGGGCCCACCCCAGGTGCTACCAGTGACGTCCCTGGCATTTCAAATTGTTGACATTCCTCCATGGTTCTAGTAAAGGCAATTAACAGAGCAGAGGAAGAATATTTCCCTGGTCTTTCTCTACAGATCAGTGTCTCCCAACAGCCTCTTGGCTGCATGTCAGCGTGGGCTTCCCCATTACAATGCAAACACCAAGAACCACTTGCAGCAAATTGCCCTATTTTCCTTCCAGCAGGACCCTCTGATGCTCACTCGCCTCTGCACACCCAAGCACAGCTTAATGAGTGGCACCTCTGAAAAGTACAAAGCTTTGGATCAGAATGACAAAGCTTCAGTGTGGAAGCAAATATTGGTTTGATACTCTGGCAAGGTTTTGTATGAAGGGTTGAATCGACCCACAGAAGTGCAACAGGTAGTCTGATAGGCCAAAACTTTGGTTGCAGGCTGAAAGCAAGATGGAGCTGTCATGGCTTACTCAGAGGAGGCCTACTGGGATGGAGAAGGAGAAGAGGGGTGCCAGGAGGATGGACCTCAGCCAAAGTCAAAGAAGTCTGGCAGCCCTGTTGTGACAGGAGCAGAACCTGGTCCATCCGATTTGGAGGAAGAGACAGAGGCTATGCATCCTGTCACAGGCCGACAGTTCAAACCAGAAACAGTCTCCTTCATCTTCAGTAAATTGTGTGAAATTAATGAGGCCGCCTGGGCTAATTTACTGCCAGCCACAAGTTAGCTTCGCCAAGGCTATTCTGGTGCCACAAACAATAGATCCAATAATTACTGGTAACCTTGTGTATTTTCCTCTGCTTTCTGTAGCTCTGACCCTTGGCTTGGAAGAGAGAGAGAGAGAGAGAGAAACTTCTCCATCAAATGCATAATTTTATACCCTTTTATCCTATTAACACCTGCCATATGTATTTACACATTGCTACGTGCCCTCCAAGTGTCCTGATCTGACAGGAACAGTCCTGATTTATCCTCTGGCATCCCACTTTTTCAGCTGCTTTTAAAATGTCCCAGTTTCTCTCTCTTCCTCCCACTTTCCCCCTTAGTCCTCAGCTCGCTTCTATTGCTGCAAACTGAGTCCAGAAGTCATAATTCAGCAGGAGGAGAGGAGGGGCAGATTCTTACCCTTCCCAGTAGGCTCAGGCAAAAACAAACTGCCACAGCCTCTTGTAGCTTGTCCGTCCTTCCTTGTGAATAATCTTTGCCATCTTGATGCCCACTCTGATGTTGTTTGGCCACACACATCCTGGTTTTCATCTGTGAAACATTGGGGGGTATGTAGCTACCACTGAGCAAGTGCTCATGGTGATTTCCACACATTCCCACCCACCCCCTCCACTTATTCTAGCAAGGCGAAAGCAAACGAAGAGCACCCAAAAGCCAGTAGAAGGATTTCAGAGCACCTGGCATGGTTGTTGCCAAAGTGAAGTAAGCACCTGGCTGGGAGACAGCTTGAGAGTTGCCATCAGCTCTCTGTAGGGAGAGCAGGATAGAGCAGGAATTAATAATTTTAATAGATGTGGGGATGAGAGGGAGGAACCTGCCGATAGGTGCTGAGTAAAAGCCCTGTGTTTTGCAAGGGGCCTTGAAAAGTGCAGGTATTGTGCCTGACCTTAAAAAAAGGCATAGAGAGAGAAGGGAGAGAGAGAAAGAAAGAGAGAGAGAGAGATCTTTTCTCATTTCAACTTTATAGAACTAGGATGAATCGTGGGTAACAATGAGGATGGCAGACAGTCCTTTCAGCAATTCGAGGTCATCAGAATCACTTGTTCCTGAGCTACAGGCTGGAAATGGGGCCTGCGGGGGAGGCTGGGTTCCTGGAAGAGCTCCCTAGCGCTCTCTCTTTTCTGCTTTTTATCAGGTTCTCAAAATCCAGGCACTTGGGGTCTGGAATGTAACTAACTGGGGGGGGGGAGTCTGAGTGGTGGATGTTTGAGGGAGATCTTTTCAGAGTGGAGGCATTTTTTTTCCAGAAAAAATAGGGACGGGTGCTCCCTCTTGACACCCACTCCTACCAAAACTAGCCAGCTGTTTTTTCCCAAAAAAAAAAAAAAAAGTGTAGTCACCACAAGAAAACAGCCAAGCCAAGATCCTCCCTTGATAAGACACAGTGTAACTTTGTGCTCATGGAGTTATGCAGCTGCAACACAACACCATGGCTGGAATTCAAGAACTGGTTTACGAATGTGTAACCCAGAGTTACGCATCCATGGTGAATGCATATTCACAGTTTCTACCCTGATCGCTACCAGAACTGACCACTAAGGTAGCAACATCAGTAAGTAGCACATGTAGATTTCCAGCCCATTACTTTAGCAAATTGTAGAGGTGTGAGATGGAACGCACAATCAGACATGTGCATCAAGATGGCCAATGTGCCATGCACAACCACACACAATGTGCACGTGCAGCCATATGCAACCATGCACAAGGGCACCACATGCACAAGCCCACCTCCTCAGCCTCAAACCAAGTACAACCATTCCATATTTGTCTCTTTACTTGGAGAAGCACAGCAGTTCCCTGAGACTTTGGCCAATGCCAGGAGACCTGACAACCCAGCACACAAATTGAAGTTAAAGAAGATGCTGCTGGGTTATCTTTGCATCTGTAAAATTTGAGTTTCTTTGGCCACATGTTTGCACATCTGTGTGGGTTCGGCTGTGTAACCTAAGGGGCAGGCAGCACTGGCTGATACCTCTCATGCATTTTTCCACCAATGTTTTTGCACAAATGGAACTTTTGCAACAATTGTTCCCCCAAAGGAACAAATCTTGCAGCAGCTGACTTTTTTTAATGCAGTGTCTCAATGTGTTAAAGACACCCTTCTGTAAGAATGAGAAAACTGGTAAGTGTACTTCACGTTCCTACTTCCAGTCCTAGCTAAAGGCTTCTGCAGCAGTGGGATAGTGTAGTGCCCTGACTTTACTCCAAAGGACCTCTCCAAGGTGCTGAATTCGTTTCAAGGATTGGGTTCAGAACCTTAGAGAGTTTCTTGCAAGTTGGGACTAAACCCTAAATCGGATTCATGGCCCCGCTGACACGGAAGCCATCAGCCGTAGCTGCTTATGCCTTATGATAAAACAGTGCAATCCACAGAGGCCTGGAAACCATCCCTACAGGAACTCAGAGCCAACAGGAAAGAAGTACAAGGCTGACACAGCAGCAGCATCTCCCACCTTTCTGAAAGTGATGAAGAAGAAAGCTCTTAATCCACAGCGTCTAATTCTATGCCTGCACCAAATGCCTCCACACAACATCCTGCTGGGCAAATAAACAGAGAGGGTTACCAAGACTAAAAGCAACTCTGTGATGGTGCTGTCCCCTAGATTTAAGCATCTGCTGGCAAGATCACTCCCTCCCCCTCCCTCATCATGCTCAGGAGAACCAAGACAAAGCATCTAGGTGATTGAGACAAAAAATCCAAATGGAAAAAGAGAGGGCATGTGAAAAGGCAGCAAACACAAAGAAAAAGGGAGGAAGACAGAGGTACTCATCCTTACCTGTAAAGACCAAACAGTCATGGGTTTACACCTCTACCTCTAATCCTTAGCTGACTATGGGATTCACTGCAGACCAAAGCATCCCTTCCCAATGCTGGATACCTAACAGAGCATAATACATGTCACACAAGCCAAACCTGAACTGACCAAAAATCCAGAGGGAGGGGTCTTGTTAAGGGTCTCAAGCATCCTCAAGAATGCCATTCCTTTGAAGGAGACAGTTAATAGTTCAACTGCTTGAATCCCTATAAAATTGTGCACCTTAGTTTCTGGGACTTTTTGTCCAACCAAACTGGCAGACACAGCAAAGGTTACACCCAGAATATCTGGTCGTAGTCGTCATCCTCCTCCTCCTACACACACACACACACACACACACACACACACACAAACACTATTTTAAGGGCTTTCAGATAGGAACAAGAACTAGATTATTTACATAAAAGGAGTCAGCAGAAGGCCAGTTTTGACAAGGGCTTGGAAAGTTAACCTAAACATCTGTAAGCAATATTGGCAGGATGGAAGATTACCCTAACAACTTTTAGGATGCTATCTTAAGATTGTATGGATGCTGAGCTCCAGCCCCCTCCCCCATTCTGTTCAAATTCTGTTGGGACAGGGTGTGGGACAGAATTGCATTTCTTTCAATAAAGCTGGATCCTGACTTCACCAAGCCTGGTCTTCTAATTTCTCCTGGACTTACTGGGGAAGGAAATTCCTCTTCAATACCAATCAGAGCCAGAGACAGGGAAGAGAAACAACTTCAACCAGTAAACAGCCTTCCCCCGGTGCATTAACCTCTCTTCCATAACAATGGCGTGAACAGCTTTTGAACAGGATTTTTTTCTCCCTTGAAAAGGACTCTAACCCACTAAAAAAAAAATCATTTTTATTTAGCAAATGTCAAGGACTCAGACTCCTTTGGGGATTTTATTACTGTTGTTGTTCCTTTTCTTTTCCCTCCTCCCGAGTTTGCCTAATATGCATTCTGTGGGATTTATAGGAAAAAGAAAAGAGTCCACAAACCTTCATTTCAAAGCTGGGATCATCATTAACATGGAAGCCATGAAACAAAGGAGATTTAAAGGTCTTCTTCATTACTCCAGCCCTGACATCACGTTGCCAGATGCCTCTGAGCCAGCAGAAGGTCTGTGCATGCAGCCCCCTGGGAAGCCAGCAACAGTTAATAATAATACAATAATAATAATGTTTTCTTTGTTATCCACCTCTCCCCAAGGCTTATTCTGGGGATTGAACCCAAGGCAAAGAAAAAAGAAAAAAATCTCAAAGTATTTTGATACATGGAAAAGGGGAGGAACTGGGAAGACAACCCTGATCAAGACAGGGATCATATTTGAAGCACCAGGGCCTGAATCCTCTTGGTTTGGTTCCAAAGACAGTAAGTCAACAGCTGAGTTCCACACACAGCCATGTCCTGTGCCTCCATAAAACTTCTGCAAAAGCACAATTTCACACATGGCATCATTGGGCAGGCAGACTAGCCTGTGAAGGCATACTCAGTTCACATTCAGTTGCATATTTGGGTATATATACAGTTGTGCCATGATTGCCATTCAACACAAGGGCTGCAGACCACAATCAGTGTGTAATTCCACATGAGAAGGTTTACAATATGGCTAAGATTCTGCGTTGTACAGCATAGCATGAGTTCCACAGGCAGGACTCCACTACAGTTTCCACCACAAAGATTGATGGTATCTTCCAGCAAGATCCACTGGGGTCTTTGCAAGTGATATCTATAGTCTACGTCTAGCTATGGGCCAGCCTATACAGTCACAATACAGAATCTTGGCCAACTCAGATGTGATTGCCTCTCCCAGCTCCCACTTGCATGATTTCTTTGTTTTTCAACTTCCATCATTGATATTTGTTCTTTCACTAATTTATATATAATAGAACTTCTCCTTTTAAGGGAAGGGGAAAAGATACACCAGTTCAGGAAACACAGGAAAAGCCGAACCTAGCCATTCTGCATTAAGCCTGTCTCCATGTTTCTTTTCAAAAAGAGAATGGGATGGTTTCCCTTTCTGTTATCTCCAAGCCTTCAACTCCTGGATTTTTCCTTCAGCTACTCAGAACTGCTTCCCTATTAATTGTTTGAAACATTCACCCACCCACCCCAATGCTTTCTGTCTGCATTTCTATTGTTGCTGAAGTCCCCACCACACTACAGCAAATGAGGGAGAAATTAGTGTACCTTGTGAACTGAGAAGGGCCAGGGAAGTGCATTTGAAGTTCTGTGATCAGCAAGCTGATTGTGCCAGGAAGCAAACCATCACCTGCTCCTCTTACTTGGTTCCCCCCTCCCTTCGCTTAATTGGGAGGCTCCCACTTGATGTTGGCAGGGAGCAGCATACAAAGAAAGGTCAGCCTCAATGCAAGAGGCAGATGCAAATCAGAATTAATGATCTCAGGAGATAGCACAACGGCAGAGAGCAGGCAGGAGTTGTGACTGCCCGGGGTGCAAGCTGTGAGCTCTGCTCTAAACGGGAAAAAGAACTTTGCAGGGGAGGAGGAGAGACTGGGAAGCAAATGAAGGAGCTCTCCTGGACTCTAAAAGCCACGACCATCCTTGGCATTCCATAGAGGGAGATGGCACCTTGGAGCAAATAACGTGGGGCACCAGGAAATGACAATAAATCCTAGCTTTTTCTTCTAATTGATGGATACATATCATCTTCCTTATGAAGTGTGGGGGAGGAAAGATGGATTTTCACCATCTGTCTTGATTGTAAACTGACAGCAAAACATCAAAGTTACCTTCATGATGAAGGACAGCAAGCAGACAACCACTCTTAATGGATAAAGGGCCTTGCTTAACTGGTTACCAGTCATTAGTATTCATACAGCACCACCAGTGTACATGACAGTGTTCAGAAACAAGACAATCAGACACCCTCACGCGAGGTGTCCAGTCTAATTAAAAAAAGGGAATCTGGGGAAAGAAAGGGACTAATACATGGAAAATTGTCCAGATATGTGTCATCAGAATCTGGGCAGCTGCAAAAAGAAAGTTAACCAAGTGTTAAGATAACAAAAACAGCCACAATTCTACATCATAGTCTATGTTGTGTAACGTTAAGCATACTTAGCTACATAGTGGAGGTGCTATGGATCACTCCTGGTGAATTGCAAAGATGTGCATCAGGACATCAACCAAGCGTCTCTGGCTTAAGGGTAATGGGATGACCACTGGGCTATACCACTGCCCATTGGCACTTCCTAATTGGTGTCTCAATGTGCACTGGGCATGCCCAGTGAGCACTGGTCCTGAGGCACAGTGGTGACTATGGTGACTCCCCTATGTAGTAACATTATGGCAGCCACTTGCTGAATATGGACATTGCAAAACTACTCAGTTCTGTTTCCCACAGATGTAAGTCTCCTTACATAGACATAAGTCCCATACCGTATGCCAGACTATATTTTTAACTGTGGTAGAAAAGCAGTCACTGAAGGCACAGTTCCCAAATATTTGGGGAAATGATTTTAAGAGATAATGGGCAATGCTTAACAAAAAAGCCAAAAGGAACCTGGATCTGGGAAGCAAGAGGACATTCCAGGAATAAAGATCCTGAACAAGGAAAGAATGAGAAACAAAACACAGGGAGGGGAGCTAAATTGTGTAGGCTTTTGCAAGTTAGAACAATCAGTTTATACTAGAGCCTAAAAGAGATAAGCAGCCATTGAAGGGACATCAAATGTGGAGTGACATGATCAAAATGATGGATCAAAAAACTAATCTTAGCAGCAGAATGTAGCAGAGGAGAAAATAGGCACAAACTGAAAGAACCCAGAATTCTCTTTCTTATGTAAACAAGACATGATCTCTCTCAAAGATCCCTATGTAAATACCACTCTGTTTCCAATATTCAACTTCTGGGTGTGGAATTGGAGTGTGTAGTGCCATTTCAGCTCCAAGGTTTCATAGCAGAGACAGATTACCTAGATCCATTTCAGTCTTTCTTCAGCCTGGTTAGGGGATAGAGATAGCTGTAGTCAACATGAAGGATGACCTAGAAGTCAACTGGGGGAGTCCATCCCTGTTGGAACTCTCAGTGGTCTTTAATACCATCAAGTATGGCATTCTTCTGGGCCTCCTCTCTGGGGTGGGACTCAGAGGCACTGTTTTATGATGGCTTCTATCCTGAGGCTGCACTGCAGAATCATAGATCAGGAAGGGACCTTAAGGGTCAACCTCCTCCCATGCAAGAATCCACTGCTAAAGCACCCCTAAAAGGTGGTCATCTAACCTCTGTTGAAAAAACTCAAATGAAAGAGAGACCATCAACTTCCTTAGACTACACCAATGTCCAACAGCCCTTACCTTCATGAAATTCTACCAGTGTTGGTCTCAGGGCAAGGGTCTTGGTCACAGAGGTCTCCAAATTTGAAGGATTAAGGATGGTAGGATGACACCCTTGAGACTCAAGACCCTCTGATTCTCCACTGGTGCTTGACCATGGTGTTTCTTCTGCCAGCATGATGAGTTTTTCAGCCTCTGGGTCAATGCCCTGTTTTGGGGTCATGGCATATTAGGGAGAGGTGAGAAGGACCACTGGTTACTGGCAAATTCATGATTACCTGAGTTTGTACACTGTTGGAGCTGTAGGCTTAGCATGTATTAGGTTTATTGGCTGACCCCCTCATTTCACCTTTACAGGTTCTCTCTTGATGGATTTCAACAGCCTCACATGTTGCCAGTGACTCAGTCAGTCTCATGTGATGCAGACCTGTCATGGGATTTGGAAATTGCACACAACCCAACATCTTTGTGACTTCTGATCTATGGGAATTGGAGAAAAGAAAGGTGAAGGAATTTAACTTCTCTTGTGGGCTCTCTTACTGGAAAAAGATTTATGAAGTCCCAAGCCCAAGCCGATGTTTCCAAGAGCCAGAGTGACACCATTTCAGAAACCAACCAGGCCTCATTTCAGTGGTTCACAGCTCAGGAGGAGTGAGATTTTAACACCATTAGCAGAAACATCTTAGCACCACATGTTCAAATGGCTGTGTACACAGAACTTGCCTGTGCGACCTAGCTCTTCTGTTGCCAGTGCATTTTAAAATTAGAGATGGTGTGAACCTCCTGGAGTGTTTTGTGGGGGAATGTGCATCTTGTGAAACTCCCCCAGTCAACTGCCAAATGGTTCTGAACTCTGAACCTTCCAAGCTGTGGTAGTTTTAGTTGCTCTTCAGACTCTGATATATGGAATACATGAGTGTGGAGGTGGCGAGATTCACAGCTCTTCCCTTGAGCAAAGGCTCTCACTATAATGCTTTAGGTTTTCTTCAGCCATTTTTTCAATCGTCTCCACATCAGGAGTGGGTGACTGCATGGGCACCAGAGGCTAGTTTTCCTGACAGATCCTTCTGTGAGACACACCCAACCCCAGCATGCTGGAACATCTCCATTTTCCTTCAAAGTCCTCCTCAAGGTGGGGGCTGGATGTGACACTGCATCCCTTCCTGGCACCATTTTGGTGAAGACTCTGAAGGAAAATTGAGGTATATGGAGTGGTGGGGAGGGTGGTGAAGTGTGTGGGTGTGTTTTATGCATTTGGGGGAACTTTCTGTGATTTTGGGGATGTGAAAATCATTTCAAAAGTGTGCCAAATATAAATAATATTATCATAATAAATAAAAATAAAAAATATAATGAAGCTAACAATATAATTAAAACAGTTAAAAGTGGGACGTTGAAAAGAAAAGAACAAATCAACAGTACAGCAAGGCTCTTACTCACCTGAATAGTCAGCCCCCAAAGGCCTGCTGACATGAAAAGGTTTTCATTTGCCTTTGAAAGAAAATCAGGAAGGATGCCAGTCTAACCTCTCTAGGTTCCAGAAACTGGGAGGAGCCTCTGAGAAGGCCCTCTCTGATGTTCCCACCAGAGGTACCTGTGAAGGTGGTGGGATAGAGAGAAGTGCTTCCCCAGAAGATCTCCCCATAGACATCTTCCTATGGGCATGTCAGATACCCTGCCTCTGAGCTACGGCATAGTCTGATGGCCCATCTTCCACGTTCTGCATGTTGGAAGGTACTGGAAATCTCTTTCCTGCTGGCCATCTGAACGATGGTCCAGATGGGCAGGAACAATCAATTTGACTCGGCCAGTTGAGACAGTGAAAAGAAACAAGAGAAGACAGGTGTGCTGCTTTTCAGAATCTGGGGGCTTGCCCAAATTGAAACAAATGGTACTGTGGAGCCCTCCCATTAAAAAAAAAATCTCCTCGTCCTTCCAAAAGATGGATGCCAGATGTTATTTACACCAGATTAAGATAAACAGAAGGACAGCAAAGCTGGAACAGACTCAAGGCCTGTCTGATCCAACATTCTGTTCACACCGTGGCCCATCGTTTGCCTGTAGGAAGCCCACCAGCAGGACACAAGGGCATCTGCACCTTCTCATCTGGTGCTCCTCAGAAACTGAGCTGCACTCTGCCTAGGATACAGGAGGTGATATACAGCCATCCTGCTTGGTAGCTATTCTGGATATAAATCTTTGACACTTTCACCCTTGCATGTGGGAAGGAATAATTGTAGTAGCTCTCTTACCACTGCAGGAGAGAATGAACATTCCATGATAGCATTCTCCCCATATTCTAATATCCTGTGTTGTGGAGGGATTATTCTTCATAGGAAAATAGGTGGTGTTTGTCCTGTATCCTATTGATTCATTCCAACTGGATAGCCCATTGAATCATCTGCTGCATGATCAGAGTCTGAAGAGCAACTAAAACTATCGATGTGTTGACCGATCATGCAGCAGATGATTCAATGGGCTATCCAGTTGGAATAAAGAATATGAATATGAATATGAAGCTCTAGACTGTAGCTTGAACTTCAAAGAACTCTCCAAGGTTCTGCAACATCTCCCCCTAAATAAGTTCAGCACTTTGGACAGCTCCTTCAACTATAGAAATAGAGTGGATTTATCGCCCCACCAGCTATTGCTGCTCTCAACATATAAAATTAGTGATGATATCTAGTTACAGGCCAAGAAATAGATTTTTCAGAGGCTTGTACTGCCCATCCCAAAAGCTTTTTTCAGGAGCCCTTGCAAAAAGGTGCATTATCCAGGAGGCTATTTTTGGCTTTGCACCATAGAAAGAGGGACAGCTCCCTCATTCGCTCGCTTTCTCTTACTGGCTGAAACTTTTTAAAGCTGGTATCAGAGTACCAGGCTGATCTAATGAGCAGAGAGAGAAGGAGAGATGGTCTTGTGCGGATTTAAGGGGCAAAAGAAGAGGATGCAGAAGTGGGAGAGGACAGACTTAGGGGCTCATAGGGATGAGGACAAGCGGCCAAATTTCCCAAGAGTCTGGCTCACTTTGAGCTGAATCAATTGAGCCAGATATGAGAAAATCTCACCCATTGCTAGATGTAGAACCAACTGACTTGGGCTAGGAATGGTGGCCCTATAATTCATCTGAATTATACTGGTGGGGAAGTTTTGGTAGCAGGATATATTTCCAGGCCTTAAGGCTTGCTTTCTGGTTTGTTTTTCGGTTGCAACTTAATTCTGGCCACTTGCTTCAGCTCAGTTTATAAGTGAAGCATGAGAACAGCTTTTGGTGGATAATGATGAAAAGGCTTGGTTTTGACCGACTGAGATTGATTGATTGACTGATTTCTCTCTCTTTCTCTCAGTATGGGACCCGAGGGGCCTAACAGCATAGGTGAAAACAACATAGAACTAAACCAATTGATAGTGCAAAGATTTCAAAGCATCTACAACATAGGTTGCCATCCTGTAAGTAAGTTGTGGTGACAGAAATCCAACTTACACCACTGTAGGTGCTCCCTGTTTTTGTCATTGAAGAGCTTGAAATTCAGTACCAATTGCCCAACCACCAAAATCCAATCCCCAGCCCCACTTTTCAGCATGGTACCCTCACCCCAAGATGGACACTTCTATGTTGGTGGAGAGGAAGGATGCAATTCTTGGCTAATCTCCTTCTCAAACAAAGCCACAAGTAATTTCAGCAATTTTCTTCCCACCATCTGAAGATGGTACAGGTTTTGAAGGCTGTTTTCAGATTTGTTCTACACCCCCAAAACGTATATGGTTGTTTTGGGCAGAAAACAAGATTTTCTGCACAGAAATAAGAAATAAAATGGCCAAATTAAGGTGCAAAGTTTGGAAATGTCAGTCTCATTCACTCTACTGCATATGCAACTCTATGGGTACACACAAGGCCCATATAAAGGCAAGGTACTATGTGACACATGTTACGTTTAAGGGGAAAAAATAGAAGCAGTGTAAAATCCACAGCGGAAAGACCAACCCATGTGGGTCCTCTGCCATCTCATCCCTCTTTGCCCACCCAGCCGACCTGCCCCTATTGGAGAGGTGCCAGAATAAAAATATCCCACAGGCATTAAATGAGATCAAAGAGCTTTGCACTAATGCTCGATGCAGCTGATGCGTTAATCTCGTTATCTAATCCCCCGCAATCCCTCCCTAATCTATTTGTATTAATGCCGAATGTGGGGATGGAGGGAGGAGAAAAAAACAAGGGAGGTAGGAGTTGTCATTTTTCACTGCCAAGCAAGCCAGAAGGTCTGTCAACCATGTCCTGTTCCAGGAGCCCTGAGATTCTGAGCGTGCAAGGGGTGAGATCCATCCAGGAGAAAAGTCAGGGGTAGGCAGCCCTCTTGGTAAAAAGGCCACCAAGGATAAAGAGGAGGCCATTATATTAAAAATATATCCACCAGTGTGGTCTAATGGTTTGGGTGTTGGACTAGGACACTGGGAGACCAGGGAGACCAGCCTCAGCCATGGAAACATAAGTCGGAAATGACTTGAAGGTACACAACAATAATACTCATCAAGGCTAGAGTTGTGACGCTATTCAAAGGTTCATAGGTATTGGCTCAACGCTCAACACTTGATCCAATAGGTTTGGTTCCATTAGAGTGCCAGTAGGACCTGGTGATGGACCTGGTACCAGATTTTCCACACCTTTTGGCCTTTACTGATCAAACTTACCTGGCAGTGGCAGCAAAAATTAGAAGGAGATCTGAGGCCGGACCTTCCTTTACATCTAAGAACCCTGTTGATGGCAATTTTTTTTAGTAACGATACTTAGTAGCTGATCTAGGATCTCAACCACAATCGCTCAGGACTCCCATTTTCTTATTAAGGACAGCATTTTCCTGCCCTAATGAGGGCAGGAGACTTTGTGGAATGTAAAAATAACTTTGAAGGGAAGACAAAGATCAAGCTACAAAGGGGCCACTCATAGGATAGAGAAGATACCATGGACCTGCCATGCCTCAGTTACCAGAATGTACTCGAAAAGAATACTGTTTCCTTGCCCCAAGTGGTGTGTGTGTGTGTGTGTGTGTGTGAGGAATTTGTTCTAGCTCATCCCAGTCTGACTGAGATGGAGGAAGGCTCACCCATCATTAACTGTAGGGCCTTGTTCACCCAAACGGCAAGTGTATTCACAGGCAGAAGGTGTCAAAAGCTTACGCTTTGACTGGCAGCCTCATCCTCTTCACTAATGAACACCGTCTCATTCACAGAGCTTCAGTGCTGACATTTTTAATCCACGACAGGTTCTCCATGCACTCTCTTTGTCTTCTTCCGCCTCTAAAATGTCTTGGCATGAAAATCTATTTTTATAGGTGCCAAAAACAGAGGACTCACTCTGCTGCTTGAAGATTTTTCGAGAGCTCTCTGTGATTAACTCCCAAGGGACCCAGGGCCTCCTGGCCTCCCTTAGCCACCACTGAAGGATGAGTCAGTGAAAACTTTCCAAAAGAAGGTGTAAGAGATCCAGCACAAGGCATCGAGAAGAACCATTGACAAGCAAAGACAGGAAGCAGAGGATCCGCCTGGATCTTGAGCTCCTCTCTGTCCTTTGAGAAGACAACAAAGCAGCAAGCCAAAAATATGGAAAAGATAAAGAGCTGTTCCTTACCATTCAGATCGCTATTGTTATTATTAGATGGCTCCAGGTAGCCAATGGAAGGGCCAGGATGCTCTCATACTTCTCCTTTAGCGTGGTCTCTGACCTTTTTCTTCAAAATCTGGCCAGACAATTCACTTTAGCCTCCTTCTGGCCCACCAGTAGGGTCACCAACTCTACACCCCCACTTCAGGGTCCTTAATACAAATTATAAGCCAGGATAGAAATGGTCTGGCTCTCCAGCTATGGCTGGACTGCACCCCCCATCAGCCCCTGCCAGAAGAACCAAGAAGAAGGAATGCTGGGAGATGCAACTCAGCCCCATCTGCAGGGCCATGTGTTTCCCACCCCAGCTGTTAGTGCAAACCATTTTGAACAGCATTCCTTCAGAGGGAGGGAGGACCTGAAAACCATCTGTGACTGAATAAGAGGGAGCTGGCCAACTTGTGTTGCTTTCTGTCAGTCATCTCTCCCTTCCTGTTTGTTCTAACTCCATTCCCACTCTTCCCCAACGGAAAGGGTTTCGGTCTCCTTTTTGATGTACCCCTTTTCATTCCTTGACCAAGCACAGAGGGAGCCTGTGCTACGGAGGGATGATTCCCCAGACAATCCTACCATTGCAGCTAAACAACCCCCCAGTCCCCTCCTCTCCAATCTGCAGAGAGAAACTTGCAGCTGGGGGGGAAGATAGGGGCGAAAAAAGAAAGAAAAACCTCAGAGGATGAAACTCCTTTGGTTTTCATTCTGGGAACATGAGAAGGAACACAATTTCAGCTGCAGCCCTCGGTTCCGACTTTTAATTAGCAACTCAAACATGTGTTCTCAGCTCTTTTAAGCTAGGCAAGGGAGTTTTGCCTGCACCTCGCTGCAGAGCAGGCGTCTTAATATGACACGAAGGGAGAGATGAGCCAGCAACTCAACTGCCTCTTTTAAGAGATTTGTAGGCCTTGTTTTTTTTCTTATTAAGGCAACATTCATGGACTTTGGGAGGCTGATGTAGCGGTTAGGAGTTAATTACAGCTTGTGGTTGTAGCATGGAGAAAGGGACCCTGCTCCCTTGCCCCCAATTGCTGAGTGTTGTCTTATGACCTGTGCAACATCTCTACGATTCTCGGTCATACCTGCCTTTTTCCCAAAAAACTGCAGTTCTGATTATAGAGATTTGGAGGCTGACTAGGCAGCCTCAGGTGTGGAACCACCATCAACCCAGAACGTCTCTCAGCTGCCAACTGCTGCCGACGCAACCCAGGGTCACTGATGTATAGTGTAGCCTTTCAAGCTGGATCGCTGTTCTGAGCAACAATTAATTGTTTTCTAACACAAAATCAATGCACAGCAGGCTCTCTGTGTGCTCCTCCACAACCCTGCATTGATGGATAATGTGGGGTACATCCTTTGATGCTTAAAGAAAAAAAGAAATGTCTTCTTGATATAACAGCCCACCAAGATCTCACCTGAACATCCCAAGAGCTGTCTTTTCTGTCACAGTCTGGCTAGCATCCTCTGGTGGCCTTATCCCAGTACAGCTGGAGGTGATGCTAGCAGAACTACTTTTTCCAACATGTCAGGAAAGATTATCAACACTATTTCCATGCTTGCAGGTATCAACGCATGCACACATACACCATGTCCTCTTTGGGCCCTTTCCTCCCTGAGCAATCAGTCCCCAAACACCTGCTGACACAAAAAGGGTTTTTCTTGCCTTTGAAAGGATAACAAGAAGGGCTCCAGGCTAGCTTCTCTAGGAAGGGAGTTCCAGAGTCTGGGACCAGCCACCAAGAAGGCCCTCTGTGATGTTCCCATGAGCGGTACCTGTGAAGATGGTGGAATAGAGAGAAGGGCTTCCCAGGAACATCTCAGAACTCAGGCAGTCCTTCAGCAAACCTGGACCTGAGCTGTATAGGACCTGTTTTGGGGGTCATTATCTTAAAACTAGCCTGACCTCCTGCCCCCAGCCTGAACAGCCCCACAAACCTGATGTTGTGAAATTCATTCAACTCAGCATTTGCTTTGCAAGCACATTGTCAATGACAATGTCAATGTCTTTGTCAATGTATGGTTATTATTTCCTGGGAATGTTATATTTTGCCATCTCTCTTCACAGGAGGCCCTCATTATTCCTGCGAATTGTTTAGCCAACGCAAAATGTGAGCTCATCGGCATCCCATTTCTTGATGTGGTGGTAGTAGAAGAACCCTGTTGGTTTTAACAAAACATGTTTACTAAGAGGAAATGTTAAAACAATTTGTCATCCTCAACTGACATTTCAAAATGATGTTACTGATGATTTTTGTTTTTATGGGAAGTTCTATTTTGGGCACAGATCTTACACAAAGAGATGCCTAAAAGTATTCATATCATTGCCCAACACAAGATTTAATTTCATTTTGTAAATATGAAATGTGTGCCTTTGATTTTATTTGCAAAAAAAACAAAACCTATTTTTGGAACACAATAATGCATTCATTAGCACTACTTGATAGGTTGGTTGAGAAATGCACTTGAATCTTCATTTCACTTGATAGAGATGCCTGAGGAGTACAGTTCTGGGAAACTGTGCTATGTTCTGACCTCACCCACACCTTTCCCAACTTGTACAGACATGAAAAAAAAATCCACTGTCAGGATGCAGATAAGAAGAACCATATTGTCCAATATGAGCCTACCAAAGCATTAAGATCTTCAAGCGTGGCCTTTCTCTCCACCCCCTGACCACCAACAGCTCATGCAACGGCCACCCATTTGACTAGTCTATATAATAAGGCAAGCATGTATTGGCTGGAATATACAAAGCATGCCAAAAGTCATGCCCCATAGGCAATTTATTATATACATTCAATTAAATGCTGAAATGGCTTTTGGGTTTCTTTTCACTGTCTCCCATTTACCACCAAAGGATGAACCAAGTCACCATGTATACCCCTACCAATGCGTAGGTAGGTTCATGTCAACATGCTTCCATACCTATGTTAAAGCAAACATTCCAGTGTGGGGATTCACACTGATTTTAAAAACTTCCTATCCATGTGAACCCAGGATGGAACAAAGTTATAGGTGAATGTATGCAAAACTCTCGTGGCCTGGAAACACTTTCATTCATGCATCCATTCCTCAGTAGTATCCCATTTCCTCTAGTACCTTCAGCTCCTCAGTGTACCCAATCCACACTAACGGATGCAAATGCCTTGCCCATGTGTATTTTAATAGGACACACCGTACCCCAGGGTTTCTGGCCTGGAGCCTCAGCCATGTATCCTTATTAAAAACGGTGTGAGCTGCTCCCCATTAAAAAGCAGAAGCAGCACCACAGATCTAAATAATGGTTGTGTAGCATGTGCATAATTGCCTATCATGTTCTTCAGTCAAAAACCCAGGCACCAGTATAAATTGTGACAAATTCCAGAGGGGCAGCCCCACTCTCTGACTACAGCCGAAAAAACCCAAGATCTCAAGAATCCTTGAAGACGGTCAGATTTATCAGATCAGAAGTTTCTACCATAAAAAAGCTGATAGTCTTTAGGGTGTCACAAGACTTTGTCATAGTATCTTTCTGAAGTAATTGGATAACAGATAGAAAATGGACAAATGGGAGTGGTGGAGATGAAGGCACCGTACCTAACGTGAACAAGAACTTTGCAGCAAGAGAGGGGATAATTTTTTATTTTTATTTTTATTTTTTTGGCAGCAATTATCGAGTGGTTCTTGTTTTTCAGACGCACACGCACATGCACCCCTGAAAGCCAACAAAGAAAACGATCACTGACAACCTGTATTGAGGATGGCTCCATTGCGCTGCATGCACGTTTACCCATCAAAATGATTCAGCGCCCTGAGAATACAAACATTGGATTATTATATGGATTTTGGCTTTTAAAGCCATGTGCTTAGACTGAATAAATGGCAATGCAGCACAGGGCTGCTACTTCAGCATTTGTTTCTGATAACTGCAAGCATTTGAGTCGATAGCCATCAGCCTGATTAAAAAATATAGCACTTTCGCAATCTTTGCAAGGCTAATTATGATGAGGGGAGGGGGATATTAGACTTTGTGTGAGTCTCAGTGCAAACATGATGCTGTTAGATGGATTGTTCCCAGACATGGTGTGTGAATTCCAGTTGTCAACAGGAGCAGACAATCCAGAGAGCTTCCCTGGGAATGTCTTCTTTCTTTTTTCAGAAATATAGGCAAAAAACCCCAAGTTTCTAGCCCTCGTGAAATTCTGGGGGATGTGGATCCCTGGCAACTTCTATATGAGTGAAATAATAAATTCCATCTGGGTTTTAGTCCAAATTTAAAAGAAGCTCTCTGTGGTGTCAATTCTATTTTGGGGGTAGAGGTTCATCGCTTTGGATGATTCCTTTAAAGTTCTGACTGCAACCCAGAGTGGATTCACCATCCTGCTCACATGGTGCAGGGGATCTAAACATTCCACATAGGAACACACACAGTTAAAATTTAACACACAGTTAAAATATTGGCTAAAAGTCAGAAGTAGCAGTGCAAATAAATAAAGCAAAGACCAAACAAAACTCTTGCTTTCTCCCCCAAAGCCTGTACAAACAGAGATTGCTGACATTCTACATCAGCTACTTAAAACATGTAAAACACTGTGAAACATGGTGTGGATTCACTGCTGCAATGTAGCCTCTGAACTCACCTGTTCTGCAAATCCAAAGTAAACTGGAAGCTGCAGGTAGATAGACTCCACCAAAGGAGCCATGGCTCTGAACCCACAGAACCTGAGCACGGTGACTTGGTTAGGGGTGTCTCGTTCACAGGGTCACCATAAGTCCAAGTTAACCTGATGGCAATCAACAACAGAGACGGGAACACATTCTCCCAGTTTCTCCTTTGCAGTAAGACAACCTGTCTCCTGCATCCATTTAGGAAACTCCATGTGCTGCCTGCCCAGAGCTGTAGCTAGGGGGGTTGGAGCAAACCGATGACCCTGACCAGCTGCAATAAGAAGAATGAAATTTTTCTTCAGTCCCCCAATTCCTAGCATTGCAGAGAGGGAGACCTTGAAAATTGTTCACACCTCAAGCTCTTCTCTCTGCTATGCTCACATTTTCCTGGGTCACTCTGCCTGTCCCGGCTTTGAATGCCTGGACTGTATTTCTAAAGGCTGGAGTGAAGTTTCTTAAGTTTCTGCAATGCTATAAATTTGGGGCATGATGGAAAATTTCATGGAGGGGGTCAGAATTTTTACAGGGGAAACACCCTCATTGTGCTATAGCCCTGTCTGTTCTTCTCTCTATGTATGAGAAGAAACAGCAGGAAGAGACCTCAGAAAAAGAGGTAAAACTTAAGCGTAGCAATCTGCATCTAGACCTGGAAAAGAGAGGGGGAAATGCCAGGAACCATCTGCCTGCTTATTTTTCACGCCCCCTCCCCAGTGGTTCAAGTCACTTGCTCCGCCACCGGTCCTTTTATTTCCAACAGTGTTCGGGTTGAAATTTATCCTCATCTACCTTCCCAGTAAAGTTCTCAGCAAAGCTTGAGAATGGTGAGGCTCTGAACTCCTGAGCGATCATCTGTCAGCTGTGTAGGAGGAGCTCCTTGGCAAAGGTTGCTTATTTATGGGAAGCTGCAGCCATCCAGCTCAGAGCAAACTTTTTTATTCTCCTGCCAGATGAGCCGTTCTGATCTTGCCTCTCGGCCAAGTTTTCCCACATTCAACAGCAAACACTCAGCTTGGTCTTCTGGGCCCATAAACGGGGAGTGGGGAGAGAGACCTTATCTTTGCTGAAGAACTTCATCTCTCGCTGCTGGAGAGGAAAGACTCTCATGGTGTTTTAGCTAGTTGAGGGTGTGTATGAGAGAGAAGCATGGATGCATTAAACACCAATTCTAGTGGGGCATTTTTCTTAAAAAACAAAAATAAGGTTGGTATTTGGAATCATAGTTACAAATGTGTAACCTAGAGTTACACATCCATAACTGATCCATATTCATGATCCCTCTGTATTCACGATGATGGCAGTAGCATAGGGAATATGTAGGGATCATTCAAGATCCCCAATCTTGCTTTACTGGGCATCAAGTGCTGCAAGCGATAGGAAGGGGGTCTGTTCTCCTGTCGATCGTGATGGAGGAGATGGATATTTCCATCCCCCTCCCATGAGCAATCTTGGGGGTGAGGAGGGAGCATGACTGGGATCCTAATTCTGATCGTTGCGCTGGAGATGGTTGCACTTGGCTAAGAATATTTCACTAAGTAGCCCATCTAGAATCTCAGCCAGAAGTTATAAGTAGACTAACACTTTAGGAACATTGAGGCATACTAAGGCAGGAAAGAGCAAAGCCAGGCCCTCTGAGTCCTCTGCGGCTGCTTATGTGGCTTTGAGTCTCCTCACTCTTCACATATGGCCTTTTTTTTATGGACAAAGGGGAAAAAGTCAAGTTGCAAGGCCCCTCAGCACTGTTTAACCTCCAAAGATATATACCCCTCCAAAGATATACACCTCTTTTTCAAGCCCAGAAGTGGAACTCTAGCCATTTGTTGGGTGCAAGGCATTTTGGGCAGTCCATGTGATCCCCTGAGGGTCCTACAGCATAAACTTGGCCCTCAGACCCACCACAGTTGTCCACCCTAACCATACAGCACTGGGCAGCAAGGGGGGATAATGACTACACTCTGCTTGGACAGTAACACGCTACCTGTGAGATTCTTTTCACTCAAAAACTGATGCAAGTATAGAATAGACTCACCAAAAACAGATTGCTCAGTTCAGAAATCTGGATGTAATTCAGTTCTGGACTGTGTTTCCCAAACATGGCAAATAATTGCCTCTTGTGCTCAGCCATCATCTCCTTGCCCCTCTGCTCCCACTCTCCTTCATTGCACAATTCTTTACCCCTCCTTGAAAGAGAAGCCTCCTCTTGTCATACCTTCTCAACAGCGATGGGAAGCCAATTATCCAAAGAGACAAACTGTCCAGAGATCGTAATTGGAAGTGTGGGCTTTTAACTGATAAGAATGTCAACTAAACTCAGGCGGGTGCTTTAGATGTGTCTCACTACATCACGGAGGCTCTGTTCGGGTTTAGCAGGTACATTATCATGTCAAATCCAGACAGACACCAAAGCACCAAACCAAATTAGAAGCTGTAGAGCCTCCACCGCCCTCAATGGAGGTACTGGCGGCAGTACTTTGCACTAAATGATGAGTTTATCTCACGGCAGACAAGACAAAAGCCACAAAAGCCAACAGCATTGCCAGACAGAGTTTGCATGCACGCAGCAATGCAACTATGAGGAGGGGGTTGGAAAATGACATTGCATGTATAAATTACCCATCCACTAGGTAACTTGCAGGAAGACAAGATCTGTAATTGAAATGCTGAAAAGCTATTACATCTGTCAAATGGTGAACAATCTATTAAAAATAATTACCATCAAAACAGAAACTCAGTGTAAAGTAATAGCACCCAAAAAGAAAAGAAAAAGTTTAAAGAGAGATAGACGGCAATAGACTGGAAAGAATATTTGATAATAGTCAAAAATGTGCTTTAGAAGTGACTGGAAATCCTGATGAAGAGACTCCTGGTGGACTGAAAAGAATCTTTGTAGATCAGAATTTCTTCTGTGTAAAATTTGTACCTTTTTTTGACAGGAAACAGCATTTTCTGCACAGGAAACAGCGGTTTTCGGTATAGAAAATAACGTTTCAGAACTGGTTTTTTGCACACACACACACAAAACCATGTGTCAATTTGGCGCAGAATAAGTTCCAAATTGCAACTGGCCTTCTAAAAAAGCACAGCAAAGGGGGAAAAAACCAGCTAAAATTACTTGGTGCTTCCTTCAAGAATTAAGCTAGCATTCTCAAAATGACATCCCCAGACTGCAGTACAAGGATGCTGCGTTTGGCAGTAGCCCTGTGTTTCTCATAAACTGGTGCCACAAAAAGGAACATTTCCAGACAGCACTTTCTGGGCTCTAACTATTTACTCCTGGCTTTATTAAAGACCCTGAAGAAAGGGCTCATTTGTTCATTTCTTGAAGAGGTATTTTATTACATCACTCAATGGAAATTATACCATGTTTCCTGGACCCATTAGTAATAAGAATAATTTAGCCTCAGACAGCTAAAGAACAAGAAGTCAATGCATTTATCTCTTGTGAAATGTCACTGTTAGATGGTATAGAACACCCTTCCCCATCGTGGTGCCTCCTGGATGTGCTATACTACAATTCCCATCATCCACAAGCCATCATGACCATGGATAGGAGGCCATCTGGGTGAAGAAGCCTGGCTGAGAATATCATCTCATTTTTAAAGTTCTGTGAAAAATTGTCCTTACTCCTGGAGCAACCCATGCTAGTCAGCCAATTACCAGGGAATGTGAAATCACTGAATTGTTTTCCAAATGTACAGGGCATGCTCCCTGTGACCTGGAGGTCACCCAGATTTAACCTATATTATTACACAAATGCCTGAGCAGCAATCTTCTTAGTGGCGGGGGGGGGCAGTTCCTCTTTCTTTTCCCTTGATCCCTCATCTCTTTTCAGCTTCCAGCTCACAGCTCAGTGTCAAGCAGGCACCAGTGTCTTATTTGTCCCTCCCAAGAAATAAAAACTCCACTTAGGTTAGGAAATCTGCAGAGTTTAGGGCAAGCCGATCTTCGGGCCTGAGCAACTCGTCAGCTCTTTTGCACAGAAGTAAAGTATTCTGGATACAAAGATGGAGGAATTCTTCAACATGGAATAAAATTCTCCCCCTTTATTGAGCCAACCAAAAGCTGCAAAATACATTCTTCATGTTTTTGAAGCTCACAAGCTTCTTCATCAAACATATATGTGTGGGTAAAAAAATCATGATGGGGGAAGAAGGATGACAATGGAGACTCACTCAAGGCTCACCCTTAGGTGCTCACAACACACATTCTCTGTCTGTCACATAAGGTTTGGGTTCTACAGCAGTTGGCAACTGCCCTTAGACCGGCCTCATTCGCCAGCAGGATCCCAGCCTACCTGTCTCCCAATATGGTTGGCTAAGTAAGCCTCATTTATCCTGTGAGATGCATCCTGGTACATCTTTGGGCCAAGACCTGGCTCAAAAAGATTCAGAGAAGGATGACAGCCAAGCCGTCAGGGCTTTCCCATGCACGCATGAATCCAGGAGGTGTTGACAAGGACTGTCGGCTGTGAAACACAGACTGCACCAAATCCCCAAGCATTCCTATATGTACCTGAGAAGTCCCTCAACAGACCGCAAGGAGCTGAAAATATGACAGGCTTTCCTCCCAGTACTAAGACATTCCACCTCTCTCCACCATAGTATAAGAAGTAGTCACTGTGCTGAAGTACAGTGGGATTTTGCATTGATTACCATTTTATTAGCATTTAAATCCACAGGCTCTAGAAGTGTCTGTGTCTGTGTGTGTGTGTTTGCACAATCTAAAGAAGGGCTTGTATCCTAGGAGATAACCTTGGGATCCCCTCATCACCATAATTTTTGTGAACAACCTTGGTCGGAGAAGTTTGAATGGGAGACACCCCATTTTTCTCTCAGCTGCTCCATGGAGGGGTTCCTCTCCCTGTGTTACTTTGTAAAGAACTGGCTGGAAAGTTACTCTGTCTGTGTTAGACAGTGTTGCCCTCCCCCTGAAGACAAGAGTTCAGTAGTTTGGGTGTGCTCCTAGGTTCAGCCCTGAGCCTGGAAGCTCAGGTTTTGGTGGTGGCTGGAAGTGTCTTTGCACAGTTGAGGCTTCTGAGTCAACCAAGGTGTCAGAACCAGCACAGTGACACAGGACTTAGTGACATCCTAGTTGGACTACTCTAACACTTTCTACATGGGGCTGCCTTTGAAGAGTATTTGGAAACGTCAGCTGATCTGAAGGGCAGCAGCCAGATTGCTAACCGGGACCGGCTGCAGGGAGCTGCCAATTCCCTTCCTGCAACAGCTCCACTGGCTGTAGGCAAGGGATTGTTGTCACTTCCACCGACACACGCAGCCCTATCAAGGCTGTGAGTCTTTCAAGACCTGGCTCCACCTGGGTGGAGCAGTCTACCTTTCGGCCTCCAGTTGGAGGAGGAGCTCCCTCATTTTCATAAGAGATGGAAGAGTGTCCTCTGGGATTTGCCAGATTGGGCTTCTGAGATGTGCCTGAAGCTGCTGAAGTGGGTGGTGACTGGTGGGGGGCCGGGGGTTTCATTTATAGGGTTATTTATTGTTGTCCTTGTCTTTGACTGTATATGTTGATGTTCTGCCCTTTGGTGAAAAAGGCATTATGAATAAATGTGGTGATGATGATTATCATGATGATGATGATGGGGAACAATGCAAGTTGCAGCCCAACACTACTTAGAAGGCCTCCTGATTCCCACCCTGGCTACAGGGCTTTATATACCAAAGGCACCACCTTCAGCATTAGGATCTAACTGCCAGCTCTGCATATCTTTCAGCACAAGCGTTATATGACACCACTCACCAACCCAGCTGCCAGTTGGCCGCTAGTTGCAGCCTCTGGACCACACCCAAGGACATCCTCACATCGAGCTCCAGGGCTTCCGTCAGGAGAGCTCCAAAGTAAGAAAATGCTTTGGGAGGCTGCAGAAAAGCAACATATTACAAGTGTCACAACACTAACAGGCCTTTTATTGTAATATACCGTCCACGTGCTGTGTTGAATTTCAAGCTGCTTTTTGTAGCGATGGAACTGTCAAACCTGGAACTCGGCATTTTATGTGATGCCAAGACTTGCTGCATTTTAAGTATCTCTCCCTAGTTGCTTGACTTCAAAATTTCCATGTTGCCTAAGAACAGCATACACTATGTACCCTGGGAGAGGCTGCCATGGGAAAAGAGCAGACACAGAGTGTGTTGTGTGCCCTCTGCAACCCTAGGCTGACAATAATTCCCCCTCTGCACACAAAGTGTGAGGTATAAACATTGCCATTAGCAATATTAAAATTATTATTACCTGGGATTCAGTAATGGACTTACATAAATGAACTTACTTTTTGGAGAAATGGAATTCAGCAGTTTGGCAATGTCCGTATTCAGCAAGGGGCTTCCGTGATGTTACTCCACGGGGGAGCCAGGGAAGGGAGCAAGGTGCATCAGGACAGATGTGCACAGGGCTTTCCTGATGCCCCTCTGGATGACTGCTGGGGACTGCTGATGTGCATTGGTAGAGCCTGATGCCCACTGGGACACTGGCTAAGGAGTACCCATGTGGATTGGTAGAGCCCAATGTACAGCAGGACACCCTTTCTGGTGCCCTGATACACATCTTCACAATTCACGGAAAGGATTCCACCACTCAACTGCTATGCAGCTAAGTATACATGAAAAGTTATACATCATAGACAACAATAGAGAATCATGGGCATTACGATTAACTTTATTGATACCTCACCTGTTTCCAAGACTGGGACTTGCAGTGGCTGACATATTAAAAAGATTATAGTTAAAAAGAGACGAAAATGGTCAACATTGCAACCAAATTAATCTACTAACTGAATCAAAAACATACATTCTAAAAGAGATTTTAAGAAATTAAACAATGCAATTTAGAAACAAGACAGAACTTGCCACCCTTTTGTTAAAAACCGTCAATTCTAAAAGCCTGCTGACAGAAGGTTGGCAAGGAGGGGGCCATCTTAGCCTCCCTAGAGAGGCAATTCCAAAGTGTAGGGGAAGCCACTGAGAAAGCCCTCTCCTGTGTTCCTACCAGCTGTACCCATGAAGGTGGTGAGAGTAGAGAAGAGCTTCTCCTCTGGATCTCAGGGTCTCAATGGGCTCATATGGGGTGATATGGTTCATCATGTAAGCTACCAAGTGTGGTCCAAACGTCTGCTTTCATTGGCTATCCTACATCCTTCAAGTACCCTGTCAGTGCTAAAGACTGGTATTTCCTGTCTTTTTTTGCCATGTGATCAGCCATGAGCTTGTGCAAGCAAAAGACATCTGGATTGTGCCCAAGGGGAAGGAATGTTCTCCCTCCTACACAGGGAACCTGGATATCTCCTTACAGCCTCCCTCCCTTCACTGAGAAAGCAGGCAAGTCTTTATTAATTAAAGGCTTGCTGGAGAATGATAAATGCTTCTGCTTTATTGTAAAACAGGTGTCAATTTTTAATTAGCTCCAATTAGCAGCAACTTGTGCAACAGGCATCTCCAGGCCCTTCCCAGGCAAAATGTAACTTGGTGCAACCTTCAGCCAACTTCTCAGAGAAAATATAGAAAAGCTCACAGAAACTGGGCAATTCAGCCTGGTTTTTTAAAAGAAATGTGTGGACTTTGTTACACTGTTATTCAGGATGGAATGAACCTGAGTTTTTTTAAATGTAGTTTTTGAAGACAATTTGCACCTCAGGACTTGTTTTGACATGGTATTTTTGTGCAGAAAACATTATTTTTCCGCACAGAAAATAATTGGGTATGCTGTGAATTTTCAGCTATGTTTTTTTATATGCTGTAAGCCCCCTTGAGTCTTATACTGGGAAAAAGGTAAGATATAATTATAACAACGTTTATGCACAAAAATATTATTTTCTATACAAAAAAAGAAGTGAATTCCCATGCAGAAAAAAAATGCAAATTTTGCACACAGTGAGTCCCCCAACTACAGCCTTTTCTGCACAGGGAACAGAATTTTCTGTGCAGAAAATGCTATTTCCGATAGAAAAAAATGTTTTTCTGTGTGAAGAAGTACAGAATAAGTCCTGAGCTCTGCATAGTCTTCAGTTCCTGAAGCCTTTCTTACAGCCGGCCCCTCCCGAAACTGCAAACCCCAGGATTCCAGAGGATGTTGAAAGTGGAATCATCGCGCTATAACAGGCTAGTGCGGAAATGGCCTATGACAAACGCATTTCAGTTCCATATCCCACCCTTCTCTAAATTTGTCATTTGCTCCTCATGCTGGACAGACCTCACCTTTTCTGTCTGGAATCACTTAACCATGGGGTTGCCACAAGCCAATATGCGACTCAAAGGCACATACACACACAATGTAACAAAGGGCCCAACTACCTGAAAGGCAGCAAGTCCTATTTGATCACGGAAGCTGAGCAGGGTCAGTTCTGGTTAGTATTTGGATGGGAGAGCGCCAACGAGCGCAAAGTACTGTAGGCTCTGCTTTAGTGGAAGGCATTGCCAAAACACCACTGAATATTCCTTGCCTAAGAAAACCCTCTGAAATTCAAGGGGTTACCGGTAGTCAACAGGCAACTTGAAGGCATACACAAACACACACACGCTGCCCTGGGAGCCTCTTTGGCTGAAGGATGGAGTACAAATGCTCTAAAGAAATAAATAAGGTCTGCTTTGAATGAAGGGCCAGGAATCACGAAAGCCACTGGTGAGGTGGCAAGCCCAAACTTTGATCAACTTTATTTAAACAGCTCATTTTAAGGCACTCTCTGTAGGTGAAAGCTACCTCTCCGTACCCACCCTACCAATTCATTTACCGGTCCCTGTGGTGGCTGCTTCCTTCAGCGGCATGTCTCTATTTTAATGGATGTACTGTACTTGGCTCAGAAAGCCCTGAACACTACTTATAGCCTAGAAATTAATTGCTTGCCTCTTGGCTGCCTATATGTTGTTATACGAATGTTTTTATTCTCCGCGTCCCCCGAAGGCCCCTATAAGTATTCTGCTCATAAATACAATTATAGTACAGTTCTCGTTAGGGGGGAAAAAAAAGAATACTTTATATTATGGGATGCCTGTAGCCTCCAAGTCACCGTAGGACCAAAGTCGTGGCACACTTCCATAAATCAAAGGTAAGGGAAACAAGGTCACCTCTAAGAGAAACCTAATTTGGGAGAAGAGGAAGGGAGGAAATTGGTGGAAAGAATGATGCTGCCTACAATTAGATGCCCCTGTGGCTTGGTGGAGGAGCAATGCATGGTTCCACAGCATCAAAGGGGCAGAAGTAGGCAGCTTTATTGTTCACTGCTCCCACATGAGAAGGAGGCAAAGGGGGCTTTGTTTTTGAGAGGGGTCTGGGGAAGCTACTGGGTAATAGCACTGAAGGTGGGTGGCGTCCAGATGCGTGACTCCACTCTGGTGTTCTTCCAGGCTAATGGTTGCCAAATTTTGGTCCTCCAGGTATTTTGGACTTCAGCTCCCAGAAGCCCTAGCTGCTTGGCCAACAGTCTGGAATTCTGAAAGATGAAATCCAAAATATCTGGAGGCTCCCTAGCTGGTGAATGGATGCACATCAAAAGTAGTGCCCCAACATATGCCGGTGCCCATTGCAGATTGGGCCATGGCAGACCACTCACCCCACCCCTGCACAACCAAGGCCTGTACAGTGTGACCTCATAGCAGCCCCCAGGTGAATACAGACATGGCAAAACTACTCAGTTCAGTTTTGCACTCATGTATGGCCTTTTACAAAGATGTAACTCCGAAGCAGAATGCCAGTCCCTGTCCTCACATGTCGGGACAGCCAATCCCCATCATTTTCTACATGTGGCAGGAGATAATGGATATTTCTATGCAGGAGTTGTGCAACGCAAAGCACTCTGGAGAATTATGGTGCAGTTTCTACACCAAAAGCACAGGTCTTGTGCAGAAAACGTATTCTTTCCCTCTTTCCCTCTTAGGAGACACTCTTTCCTGCACAGAAAATGTGGTTGGCCCACACATTTTGCTGCATAGAATTATCCCCCAGAGCAATTCTTTCTGACAAGCTTTCCTGAGTGTCCAGAAACCCTTTTCTCTGCCAGAGAATGAATAAAAATGTACACCTTTCCTATCTCTCTGCCAGACTAACAATCACAAAGGAATACTGATTTCCTCACATGGCACCCACCCAGAATGGAGGAAGTAATGAAAAGAAAGAGAACAAAAGCAGCAAAATCCAATCTCTACGTTTTTAGTGGCTTCTTTATATGGGTAAACTAACAGATGAATGCAGGTAAATCCCAATCACACACCCCCCCCACTATTTTGCCAGCCGTCAGATAATCCACAACATCGTCTTTACATTCAGTCCTTGAGCTTTGCCATTTCCTCAGAATCACTCAATTGATTTATAACACAATAACCCCCCTTCATTAGCCTCCCCCCGTGGAATCATCTGTCATTTGCTGTGCAACAATAGAGAGTTGGGGTCCCCACTCACACACACACTTGTTCAAGCCCATTAGTACATGACCTGAAAGGATGATGGGTCTGGACAGAATGCTCCACCATTCAGCAGAATCAAATGGTTAAGTGGTTAAGCTGGCAAGCAGTTGACCTCAACAGCATCAGGGCAAGTTCTTAGCACAGATAGGCTGGAAATTCTGGCCAGTGAGAGTTTAATGGATTTGCCCCATTTGGACCTCACGGAGGACACATGGAAACTAACACCACTTGTGAGGTGAAACACATGTCCTTCTGAGCTTGCTGTGTGTCTCTGCCAATGGAAAACAAGAGGAAGAAATGGATGCAGAGGCATCTACATCTTCACTTGTCTTATTTTTGAACAAGAAATGACAAAAGTTTACTTTTAGCCTGTCAGACAATGGCTTGTATCCTATCATTAGTCCCCAATAGAATAGATACACTGAAACAATGGTATTTACCTACATGTTGACTTCCCAACACAACAGTTGACTCAATGCTCAGTGTTCTAAGTGGGGTTAACAACCTTGATAAGGATTTTTGCATGTGCATGAAGGAAATGTTGCACAAATTGTGGAAACTGGTTATTAACTTATTGCATGGATTTTTTTTAATGAAACAGATGGGTTATTTGCATTTAAAAAAAAAAAAGGTAGCCCTTCTGTGGTTGCTGTATTTGTTAGTTAGTTTGTTAGAAGGAGCATCTTGACCATAACAGCAGTTGGGCAATGGAACCAATGGCCCAGAGAGGAGGTGGGTCTCTTTCTCTGGTTTGTCTTCAAAAAGAGGCTGGACAGCTCCCTGCTGGGGGTGCTCTAGTTGGAGATCCTGTATTGACTGAGGAACTGGACTCGAAGGTCATGAAGCCTCTTCCAACTTTATGATTCTATGAGTCCTTGTTGGGGCAGTCACAATCAACCCTTTGAAGGAACTCTCCAAGGTACTGGATCACATTGCCAAAATATTGCTCCTCCGAAGTTCAGACTAACACTCAGAACAGATTCCCTACTGACATGGAAGCCACCAACCGCCATAGCTTCTAAGGCATTTTCACGGGGAGTCACTGTCTTCTCCTCCATGGTAGCAGATGGCCCAAGTCCTAGGTCATAACAGCTAGGCAGGTTTGGTTTGACCTGTGGTTCTCCATGTCCAGGGGCCCACCTCAGCCTTTGATAAATGGCTGCAGCCAGCGTTTATCAGGTGGAATCGCTAAGCAATCCATCATTACCTGGGTGCCATTATTTCCCTGCATGGGCACCAAAAGCTTTGCTAGACAACTTCACAGAGCAGCGCTCATATTTGCATATGCTTAGTTCCCTGTCCTTGATGTATTTTGTTTGTTACCTCCATTTCTTCTGATGTTTCAGGATGTTGTTCTGTCTCCTGATGTGCTTGATGTTGTAGATGGGTAAACGGAAACTCGTTGGCGTCTCTACTATCCATGCTGAAACGACTGTCCAAACAACAGGAGGAGATATTCCTGCTCACAATGCTTTAGGAATACAAATTGGACAGTTTCTGCGTTGAAGTTACACAGTATTTACTGAGCCTCAAACTGGAATTTATCATCTGCTGTGCTTCACAGTAACACAGTTCTCACTGCTTTCAAACTGGGGGCAACTTGTAGCCTCCAGAGGCTGTTAAGCTGAGACACCCATTAGCCATCAGCTACTATAGCCAGTATGAGGGACTTTTGCAGCTTTTGCACCCAAAATTGAGGGGGGGGTCCATGCATGCACACTTGGGAACCTCTAGGTAATCCTCTTGTAATTTGTGGGATCCAGCTATGACAGCATGGGAAGGTGGTCTTCTGTGCTGTAAATATTTCATCCATAAAAAAATCCAATACATCCTCTGTACCAATAGGATTGGCTTATTTTGAACTCCATATCTTGTTTGGTGTGGTGGCCATGATTCATGTCAGGATGCCAAAGGGTCTGAAAAATGTAAGAGGGGATCTACCACAAAACATTTTTGCCAAGGATCCCCTCAGTTCTGGAGCCAGCCTTTGTTTCAAGCAACACCCACAGAAACATTTGCTCTGTTTCATCTTTCTCTCCTCTTGGGCCACACCTAACGGCAAGGCTCACAGCTTCAGTACAATGACTACTCAAGACCTGCATTCCAAGTACACAAAACAAGCTGGGAGAACACAGAAAAAGAATTTTAAAAAAATACCGACAAAGTCAAACAAACAGAGTCCTACCAGGGACAAACATGAGCCAATTGAGGAGGATTTGAAGCCAAAGCCAAACAACAGCCTAGAGTCTAATCCCTGAAGTCTGAAACAGCAAACAAGCAAGGAAATTCCAGGAGCAAAAAGAAACACAGTCCAAGGTCAAGCACCTGCAGATCAATCCAGCAAAGTTTCGAAATGCAAAAGCTGACAGACAGGAAACCAGAAATAGCTTTGTTACCAACAGTGTCACTGCCCCAAGAGTGAGGCTTAGATAGCTGAGCTAATGGACTCCCCCAAACCCCCAAAGCTCAGCTGCTGACATTCTGGAGTGCGCTACCCCTGTGCAACTCTTTGTTCACAAAGGAACTCTTCCTCATAACCAAGCACATTGCCCATGCCCCTCTAACCAAGCTTGTGCCTTCAGGCATCAGTGCTCTCATGGAATGGAAGAGGGTTCAGCATCTTCTGCTTGGTTGCAAGAAAAGACTGCCTCTGCCTGGACTGCAGCCTCCTTTACCCTTGAAGATCCTGAGTCAGACATGCCAGTCAGTTTCTTGCCGGTCTCTGGTTCTGGAGACTCCAGAAAGTAAGGCCAAGAAGGCCAAGATCCAGCATAATGTGGACATAGCGTAGTAGTCCACTCATGCCATTCTCTTCCCTTCCCTCTGCCCTGTTAGCCACCAAGTGCTGGAAGGGGCTGCTGTGGCTGTTTCTTACGGATAGGGAGGAGAGTAGACAGGCAATTCAGAGCAGGAATATGCTACTGGTCTGGGCTCCTAGGGAGGAAGAAATGGGTGCGGTCCCAATTGGAGTGCACTGTCATTTTCTTTCCTCTAGGAGCAAAGACCAGCCATTTCTTCCTCTGAATTGCCTCTACCCTCTATCCCCACCAGCAGGAGCAGCCCGTAATGGGGCTTAAGAGCTGTGGAGGGGGAGGTTGTGGATGGGGCATGGAAAGTTAGAGAATAGCCTCCAGCGTGCAATCCATAAAAATAAATACATACGCATAAGCCACGTTTACATGCTCATAAGCCACTAACAGGATTCTGTGCATTGGCTTTATTCCTCCGGGGAGAGCCCCCCTCCCTGCAGAATCTGAAGAACAGGGAGAGGAGAGGAGAGGTTGTGATGAGGTTGTATTGCCTTGGGGTGCATTGTGTTTGGCAGAAACAAAGAGCTGAAAAGACTGACAATGAAAAAAAATGTCAAAAGGGGGGGAAATCACACAATATTCATATCTTAAGAGGGACAGGGAGAAAACCTACAGATGGAAAAGGAACTTTTGCAGTAGGAACTGAACAAACTGCTGGTATTGTCAACAGAGAAGAAGTGGGCACTGAGCAAATACACAGGAGTGAGTTGAAGAACTGTGCTGTTGCTTGATCCAGAGGGAAAGCCCTTCTGATACTCAAGACAGAGAGATACATGGGATGCTGTCAGTCTTACATACTTATGAAGGCAGAAATTCTCTCCCAAAATTCAGATCTGCATTAGAAAACAATAGAAAGGAAACATTGGCAAATGCATGCAAAAAGAGTACAACAACAGAAGGAATCTCCAATCTCAACAGCTCCCTAATGTTTTACGGCACTATCATTGTACAGAAATGCTAGGGAAAGACTGGACAGATAACAGTTGAGATCTTCCAATGGGGCTGTGATGTCTAAATATACACAGTGATGCACCAAATGTGCTACACAGACTTTGTGCTGGTTGGCAATATTGTGCAACAGGCCCCAGGCACCAAATGTGCAACTGAAGGCACAATGAAATTGCCACATGCATCCACATTCAATGGGCAAGGCCATCCATGCACAACACACAAGTGCATTGTGTAACGCCCCACCTGCTCAACCCCAGTTCTGCAACCTTGCATGGGATACAGACATTCTGCATTGGACCAAAAATGTCCAGCCACTATCATAGGGAAACTTATGTACATGTAAGACACCCACAAGATTCCAACCAATATATTGGACTCCCCCAAGAACAGGGAACCTCCAGAGACAAAGCTAAGTGGTCACATGTCTGGGATTCCTCCTAGTAGTCTTCCATTTTGAATGGCATCTTCCTATCTATCTGGGATTCATGATGGAAAATTGCAATGCAAACAACAAGTAAAAACTATTCAACCTGAACCTTTTTCCTTGCAGTTCAGATTGTTATTGTTATTAGCAGAAAGTACCAGCTAGTCAATGGAAGGGTCAAAATGCTCTGGTAATTCTTAATCTGCTTTTCCTTCACGATTCTGAAGAACTTAATAACTCTATAGCTTCTCATTTTTCCCTCTTGATTTCAGAATATTTCTCCTTTAACTTGGCTCTACCTTATTTTGGCCTCTTGGTCAGCTTGTGACCTGTCCCTTCAAATGTCATGTGTGAAAATCACTCAGATATTATTTAGGGATAGGGAACTCTGTGGAAAAGAGATGAAGAAGAAAATAATCTCTGAGGAAACCTTTAAAGAAAGAACTTCCTTCTTGTCAACCATCTGTCCCCACTCTGCCCCCAGTGCTTTGCAAGTAGGGGGGCTGTCCAGTCATTTCAGCACTTCGATCTGTCTCACCTACAGAGCTCTGAATTGGACAAACACCACCATGGTGCCGAATGCTTCCAAGGGCACCAGCTCTTTTAATTAGCAGGAACTCCTCAACGATAATTACTTTTGGGAACTGCTCCAGGCAGCCACAGCAGCACGCTCCTCAGAGAGTGAATCACCTCTTCCTTCTCTGTTGTTGTCATCATACAAGGAGCAACACTTTGCTGGAATGTCCCTTGTCAATGACATCACTTGCTCCCAGGATATTCCTCCTCCTGCTCCAGTCCCATGCTCCTGTTGCAACATCCGTGTTTTCTCCTTCAGGGATAGTGTTGCATCATCCTTCTCTCAAATTTCTTGTTTGACTTTGGCAGTCACAAATCCTTCTTTTAAAAAATAGGGGGTTCAATGAATATGAGAAAGAGACACAAAAGCAGAGGGGAGGGAGAGGGGGGGGGAGAGGAAAGAAAATGATGAGGAATACATAAGTTTAACAGCCGTCATTCTGTATTGCAGTTATGGTCTTGAAACCTAGAGTTATGGATCCATAACAGTTATGTGTTTGGTAAGACTATGTAAATGTGCCCCACAACCCACCTTAACAGCCAGCAGCCTCATCAGACAAAGGAGTTCTGTTCAGCTGCCAACTGGGGCATAAGGAAGATAATGTTTCCAGTCCCCCGCTGCCAGAGAGAAAGGCTGCTGCGGTCAAAAGCAAGGCCCCATCACAAGTCCTTGTCACAGCCACACTCACTGGTGGGAGGAGGCTAGAAACATCTTCCTCCTTGCACCCTGATTGCCAGCTGAGTAGATCCCCTTTGTCTGATTCAGCAATGGACTCTCAAATCAAAAGATGTTACTTGGTTACACATACATAACTAAGTATCCAATGGTAGAATATTGGTGACCCTTCTGCTATAGGTATAGGAGTCTTATATAGGTCTAATACATAGATATAATCATGGGCTGGGGATATGCTTTACTATAAGCCAGCAATGACCAAAATCCTTCATCCAGATCAGGGCTGGGATACAGTAGATCATTTTTGTTATGTCTTTAATTCCCTTGGCCATTTTAGGCCCAGGAGAAGCTTCTCAGAAAAGAAGTCATTGGAAGTAATGTCCAGCTTAAGACAAAGGTGTCTCATGGACCTAAAATGCATCTGGAGAGCTGAATGCATGTCAATAATGCCTCCATGGCCCCTAGAGGCTATTTGGGGGCAAAGAGTTGTCTTTTTTTTCCCCAGTGGAGAGGTGTGGCATGGATATGGCCATCTAAAGTCCCCTGGGGTACTAATGTGGCCCCCAAGTCTCTGACACTTCCCTATGTGATCTAGGTTGTATAGTGTAAATCTGTTCATGAGGAATTACTCAAGGACTGTGCTACACAACTGTGCTATCAGTTGTCTAAAATCATCACACAACATTCAACCACTCGTTTTCTTCCTTGGACCCAGGACAATCCCGTTATGCTTTATTTCTCCATTTATTACCAGGAGTTAGGTACATATTTTCAAAAAAATAAAATTAGATCCCTAGGGCTGGGAGGGAGCACAAAGCTTTCTCGTCCACTCATGTATTAGGTTTTTTCCCCAGGCATTCAGGTGACCTCAGATCTCTGCCTGCTTCTTAATACAACCTGAGCATCATCCACCGCAGCTATTACATCCCTGCTGAGAATTCCGCCATTGGGAAGTCTGCAATTTCAGCAGACAACACTCTTCGCATATTGAACACATATTAGCCGAATGTGCAAATAGAGTGCCTAATAAACAGAGCAAGATCCGTTTGTGGAGGTGATGAGGAATCGCATACGGAACACAAATAATCACTGGGGAACAGAATGTCTAATCAGTTTGGTGTGTAATTGACACCATGGAGTGAGGGAGGACAGTGTTTCTGGCTAAAATGTACCATACCAGCCTTCTGTCTTACTTGTGATGCATAGATAGAAAGTGATCATCACTTACTTGCAAAGAAAGATTCTAAGGAGTAACAGATCTCTGGGTCACTAAACAGTGTGTCATTGGGTCAGGAAATCCATTCTGAGGGTTAGTCTGAACTTCAAAGGAGCTCTCTGAGGTTCTGAATCTCTTTGGGCGATGAGTTGGACTGCTCCTTTACATTTCAGACTAAAGCCTGGAGAAGATTTGTCCCCCCATTGACAAAGAGGCTCCCATTCACCACTGGAGAACAGTCTTCAGACAGGCTGGCCTACACCACCAGGGCAGACTGGAATCTGGAAGCAAGACAACAAGAAAGAGGTACAGGACACCTACCCACAGTCTGGTGTCTGGAGATACCAGGGCTGGAACTAGAAACAGCTTACAGCTACTGAGTCAGTCCAGTGGAACATCTGCTCCAGCATTGTCTGTCTTGGCTGTGGTTGCTGTCAGGGTCTCAGGCTTCCCATTATCTATTATCCAAAGATCCCAAGGATTGAATCTGGAACCTTCTGCCTGCCCATTTAAAAGTGCCCCCATGGGACAGCTCACCGGGATAACAGGCAAGAGTGTCTCTCTATCCAATAAAACAGGGGAAACTTCAAATAGCCACAAAAAAATGTCCCCCCTGCAGTGTTTTGTGGACTCACAATTAAACACATATACACAAACATACTACTAAAATTGAGCTTTATTCCTAGACTCCCTTTAAAATTTTTTGGGGACATGGTTTATGCACAACACAACGCCAAAGAAAGATTCTGGATGCCCACAGCAACCCTTACCAATGAAACATCCTGAGAGCCCTTCTGGAAAGTTACCTCAAATAAGAGAGTGATGTTGGCATAATTCTGGGCTGCTTTTGAAGTGGTTCAAAAGAGAGAAAGAGTGCTGCCAGTTTGAAACGGAGCCCTTCGTAAAATCACTTGACAGTGATATGACCTGGCTCATCTCCAGAGAAAGGCTGACCAAAGCTGGAGAAGGTCTTTAGGATGGCATAAAAAACACTATTTCATAATGAGTTTGGTGTATCATCTTGTACTTCCTGGCTTGGTATTGTATCTTTGTCTCCTTTTTATCTCTGGTGACTGTTCTAGTCCTTGCTGTGAAGTCTGACAACTTGTCTGTCGGGGATCAGAACTTTTGTGGATGCTTACTGGTGGGTGAGACCACACAACAAAGCAAAGATCAGTCTGCATGCCAAGCAGTCTCCAGGCAGAGTCAGTGACAAGTTCTCCCCTCCTTCTGCTCCCCCCCCCCCCGGCTCTAGAAGTTCCATTGTTGTTTTGACTTCAGCAAACTGAACTGGGGTTTCTAGCTGGGAGGAAAGTACTGGGGCGACAGAGTGACAGCAAGGGGGTTTCCCATGTACCACTGGCATTTCCACACAAGCCAAGCAAGGAAGGCATGCTGGGAGAGATGAAATTCATTTGAATCCAGGAGCTTGGAATACCCAGCTCAGTGGGAATGGGGGGAGGAGGGAATGATCCAGCTCCTGCAGATAGGAAGGTGCGGGAGAGAGTATTAAGAGGAAAACATTTGTGTGACTCATAAGTGTTGCACAGCAGTTGTGGGATATTAACGCTCTTTCTCTTTGAAAGGTTATTTCACTGCTCTCCAGGATCCTTTACAAATGGTAACTCTTGCATATGCTCTCTGACACATAGGCCTTCCTTCCAGTCTGCACACGTAGACCAAGGAAAGGGGCCCCAGCTTGGTTCTTTACAAAAACCAGTCTGCAACATAAATAACTACTGAAATGGCAACTCTCTCTAAACCTCCCTACAAATATCTAGAAAACCAAGGAGGGGATTGGGAGAAGTATCTCCTGCAGTCCGGGACACACGTGGACCTACTCCAAGCATAGGATTGGGCGAGCAACTCTCTTTTCCTCATAAACCTTCAACTTGCACTGAGGTGGTTTTGCAATCATCCACAGCCCCTCTCCAAGTCTTGGTAGTAAATGACAGGGCAAGTTAATGATTTTAGCACTGCCCAATTTTCCCTTTCCACTCCCGATGACCTTGAGCGATAAACTGCTGAGGGCTTGTTCAGACAAGCTACACTTCACCACGTGGGTGTTTGCAGGAGAGTATCAGTTTTTTTAGCTTTTCTAATGGCAGTGCTTTGCACTCCCTGCAATGAAACTTCAATAAGCAAGGCAAACGTTCAACCACCTCAAAAATTACTTAAGTGCTGAAAGCCGTGGCTGTAATAAAAAGTTGGGCAATTGAAGTGTTCTAGAAAATTTGGGTAGGTGATTGGGTTAAGAGGGGCCCTTGCCCTTGAAATCTACGACTCTTTCTTAAGCACAACCAAGAGAGGTGGAATATAGACCTTCAGGAAGGACCTTTTTGAAGCCAGATGGCTCCCTGATTGAACTCTTGGGCCTTCCAACTCTCACTCCTGATATCAAAGATCAGAGAGGTTTTTTTTTTTTTTTTTAAAGGGACAGGGAGTCAAAGTCTTAAAGGCATTATTTAAAATTCGGTCCATTTCAACTATCCCTAGCAACATTCCCCACTATATATCTTAATTTGATTGTCAGCCATAAAAGTTCAGCTTTAGCACTGGCGGCAGCAGGCCAGTTCTCCCCTTCCAATATGCAGATAAAGGTGCCCCCCAACTTGGCATTACATATCCTTTGGCTGTTAAGGTGTCACTTTCACCATATAGTTAATAAATTGGGCCTCTTTACGACTCCAAGGTTGAGAAACCTGCACCTAATTTCCATGTATGTTGCAATCTATATGTTGCTGGGGATTTTAACAAGCTGTTGTCCGTGGCAACGGTGACAAAGCCATCAAAATTCAGGAAGCATTCGGGAAGATCTACAACGTTAAAAAAAAAAAGCACTTTATAACAATACAGGAGACGTTAATCACCTCGGTGGTTTGCAGCACACTTTGGCGCGGTTGTTTCAAATGCCCCCAGAGAGAGAGAAAAAGAGCAAAGAGAAAGCTATGCACAGCGCAGTACAGAATCCCCCTGTCCTACAGGCTGCTTGCAATTGGCAAAATCTGGTTCCACAGGATACTTGATCCTCTGTATACTTCTAAAGAAGGCTGAAGTTCTTCCAGAGCTGTTCAGGATTTCCTCAGTGGTGGGTGGCAGCTTCCGTGTCAGTAGGGTGGTGGATCCATGCCCAGCTTCAGTTTGAACTTTATAGGAGCAATTCAGGGGGCTGAGTCTTGCCCCAGAGCAAATGTAATCTCTTAGCTAGTGCTTTTGTAAGGGAAACTAATATGGCTTTGCTTGACCTTAGTCATAGGTAGGCTTCTCTTTAAAACTGTGTCCTAGTTTCCAGGGAATTTCCTCAAGAAAAATTACCTGACACGGTGTGTGTGTGTGCATGTGTGTGCGTGTGTGCACACATGTGCATGTGTGCCTTCAGGTTGCCTGTCAACTTATGGGGACTGTATGAATTTCCTAGGGTTTTCTTAGGCAAGGAATCCTCAGAGGTGGTTTTGCCCATTCCTTCCTCTGAAACAGAGCCTATAGCACCTGGTATTCATTGGGGATCTCCCATCCAAGCACTAACCAGGTTTGTCCCTGCTTAGTTCCCAAGATTAGATGAGATCTAGCTTAATTAAAATTTACCTTAGTACATGGGTAATGTATGAGTGACTGTGCAACTTTTAGAGAACTATCATAAGCATATGAGCCATGAGCTCAGTGCTCTCATTCTGTTCAGATTCTAGTCTGTCAGAGGGAGAGACAGAAGCGCATCACTTTCAATAAAGTTGGGTTTTTGATTAACCAGCATGGCCTTCTAATCTGTGCTGCATGGCCAGAGGAAGCAGTTCTACTTCACCTTCACATCCACACTAAAACCGGGGTGGGTTCACTGCTCCACTAACATGGAAGCCACCAAGCCATCACAGGGTTTCTTCTGTTATTGTTTTGTCTCAAAGTCTACAAGTCTTCGACAGAATCTCTTTGGATATTAATCACCAAGTTGCTACCTTAGAGATACCACAGGCACCCAAGGCAGCCTAAGGTTCTATCTGACGAAGAAACTTACTGATCCAGGCCACATAAGAGGAAGAGAATGTGCTCCCCATGGCTCCTCAGAAGTCACCAATTCAGACTCCTCAAATGAGGAACCCAAACCTGCAACTCCATCATATCTTGTCGACCGCTCACTTCCCTTATATAAGCTCCCAGCAATAATAGGACAGGGCACTTCCATACTACTGCCAAGGAAGATGAGAGAGAAATTAGTGTTTCCTCCAAAATGAAAGCTTGACACATTGCTAATTAGAAAAGTACCTGTGGTCGCCCAACCCGGTACCACTTGGTGTTCCTGTTCTTCTTCTGCATTTAGCAAAGTGTAGCATTTCTGCTTTAATTGGTTTCTCCATAATTCTGTAGCTTCGTGAAAAGCAGCAGCAGCAGGGATTACCCTGCCATCTGACAGCAAAGCATCAAGGTGAGCAGCAGACAATCCCAGAGGCAAGAGAAGGGAAGCTCGGAGGTCAAAATCAGAATGGTAATGAGAAACCAGTTATTTCACTAAGCACAAACGGCTGGTATCTCTCTCTCCCTTCTTCCAGACAAGGATGGGGCTTGATTTTTTTGGCTGTCATGCTTCAAGTTCATTAATGCAAAGGCTTATCTGTACTCTGTCCCTCTCTATCCACAGGACAGAGCAGGAAATGTGCAAGGCACATCTTCTTCATCCCGTCTGTCACGGCATTGCAGCTCCAGTTGGGGTGGCCCTCACGTTGCTCATTATTTTGGCTCATTACAGCCCGTTGCACTGTGGCAGAGTCACCTTGCAGCTGGGACGCAGGAAGGCGCTTGTCACACTGATCAATAGTGGCTGGGCCTGCCAGAAAGAGAGCTCTTGGCACAATTCCTGCCCGGGACAACAAAAGAGAAAGAAGCAGAAACGCAAGGGTTGCCAAGGCACAAGGAGAACTCTAGCCAAGGTTCTCCAAGGCCAACGCAGGGAAGATCCAATCGCCCACAATTTCTCACATACTTGTCAATGCAGACTAATAATGGTCTTCCAAAAGATAAGATAAGCCATGAGGCTGTCAGCTTGAATAAAAGATAGCTTGCCCCATTTGCACATTTGACAACTGGACAATGTTGCTCTCAACAATTGTTTCCATATGTCATTCAGACTACAGGACACTCTCTTGAAATGCCTGTCTTCCCTTCCTATCTACCCCAGGTTCCAGAAGATCACTATTGCTTGGATTCATCTTCTCAACAACTGGAAAATAATGGATAACAAGAAAAAAACAAGACTGTAACAAGACTGTAAGCAAGTTACACTTTACAAGTAACTTAATGGCTAGTATCCTGTTGATGGCATGTCTTACCTGGAGAAGGCCTCCTTGGATAAAGAATGGGAAGAAGAATGCAAGGATGACAGGCTACAGCTGGCACTCAAGGTTGCAGAAGAGGAGTTCTGCATGTGGTGCCATTGCACATGGTTGCACACTGTGCACAGATGCACATGTCCACTGCACATGATTGCATATGGAGATTCATTGAGAATTGCACATGCAAGTGCATGCTGCACTTTAGGTTTCTCAAGGTCTCAACTTGCTAACAGGGTGACATTGTGCAACTGCCACATAATTCCATGACTATAATGTTATACTCCGTCTCCTTGATGTTGGATCTCCCCCAATGTGTGGGGGAGATGTTACCTTTTTGGTGCAATGACTAATATTTTCTGGTTTCTTTTATTCATTTTGGGTGACATTTTGAGCTGAGATTTCCTGGTGATCTCCCATTTTCCTATTGAGCCTAAGTTCTTTTCCCTTCCTCATCCAGGTTGGTAGTCAGTTGCCCACAGTAGATGCATGCTGTGAGGTAAGAAACCTGCAACCTCTTCAGGAAAAACTATGTTTTTTTCCCCTCCCTCAGCCCCATTCTGGCCAGTTCCATTGTTGACTTTTTTATCTCCCTTTCTGGGTTCTTCTGAATTGGTTATCATCTCTCTCCTGGTGACACTTTCATCTGGCCAACTCCTGCCTCCCAAGAAAAGGGAGAAGAGATTTTGGACCCTTTCTGGGAATTCAAAACCAAATTATAGATGGTGGGGGGTTTTTTTGTGGGTTTTTTTTTTTTTGTACATTCCTATTCCTAGCTATAATGAATCTTCTTGTTCCTTCATCGGGGTCCCTGTGGAAGGGAGGTGCATGGATGCAAACTGATCTCTGACTTATTTTATAATGCTGTGGCTAGGCTGACATGTGGTTCTTGCCAAGGGGCAGTCAAGATAACCTCTTTTCACTAAAGAGTGCAGTAATTCACCATTAATCCCTGTAATTGAAGAAGTCAGGGTTGTTTGGGGGTTTCCGATAATTGACTTACTCAGTAATTACTATTTAAAACTAATTGAATTGCTCTATGTAAAAATAATGCCAGGTTACTAATTTACTTAGTGTACAATTTCACCACATTAAATTTAAACTTGGGGTGGGTCAGAGAATAATTTGGCCAGAGTGCGTGTCTCTCTCTGCGCATATGAGAGCGTGTGTGAGAGAGAGAAAGTGTGATAGGGATGCATGAGGAATTTCTGCTCTCCCAGTTTTGAGGTGAGCTGACCTTTTCTGCACTTCCTGAATGAACGCGCCAATTAGAATGCAGCTACACGTTCGATTTCACACCCGTAGTCTTTGAGTCAAAAAGACATCCCAATGTGCATTGAACGGAAAAGCAAAAAGGACATTTCACAATATGTATGTATGTACTATTTAAGTACCAATTTCATACTGAATTGGCTGAAGGTGCAAGTGAAGTCCATAATTCATTTGGTGATTTACGCTGGCATAAGAGAAAGTTGTATCTGTGTAATGCCTTTTTCCAACATTGTGCAAGGAGATCTCCAGTATCTCCTTGCACCAGGGATGGGCAAAGTGTGGCCTATGGGCCATATACATCCTGTGGACCCCTCTTGATGTCCCCTGAAGCTCCCTACCAGTCCTCAATAACCCTCCAGGAAAGTTTGTAAAACTTTTGGTGCTATTTTTGGGTGGTATTCACATGAAAACCACCACAGAGAGTCCCCAAAACATGCAAAAACATGCAAAATGCCCCAGACCCACACGGAAAAGCCCCCAAAGCCCACAAATACCTCTTCTTAAGATGGCAACACAATGGGGCATGGCATCCCTTTGAGGTGCCATTTTGTCTTCCCTCAAACACCTTTATACAACATGTACATGTGGACTATAACTTACCCTCTAACATTCCAGAGATGCAAACTGAAACACATGTGCCAAGTGACATCTAACGATGGCCAAGAGGGCAAACGTTATTAATAAAGAAGAACACCCAAGAGAAAAGAGGCTGCAGAAGTTTGCCTTGGCCTTGGCCTACGGGAAAGGGAAGACTCCCTACCCCTGTCACACACACACACAAGGGTATAGCTTGGCGTTGCTATTGCCAAGCAGTGTATGCGTTACCAGAACCAGGCTAAAAAGATGATTTCTACATAACTTTTAGGGATTCTTGATTTGCTTTGGTCTTACATCAACAGTTTCCCATCTGTGCTGCTGTAAACTGGGTGTGTGTTAGTGTGTGTGTGTGTGAGAGAGAGAGAGAGAGAGAGAACTGTGTTTTACTGTTTCTATTATTGTGAGCTTCTGTCAGAGCTCTGCTGAAGAGCAGCCAACCCACCAAATATATAAACATAATAAATAAAGGCAACTGTTTCAGCCTTCAGTACAGTCTGGTGAAAATATCTTTTTCTAGAACCTTTTGCTGCATAAGTTTTCCTCTTCCCCGGTAGCCCAATTTGAAAGTTATCATTTTTTAAAAAATGATATTCATAGACTTTGAACATCACCCCATACTTACGTTCCTGTCTGTAAAGCAAGCCTTTGAAAAAGACAGGATGTCTTCCAACTAAAAATGCGTACACACCAAAGGGTCCTTCTAGGCCAGTAACCAACAGCAGGCTTTCAGATGCTCACAAGCAGGAAACCAGAGAGCCTATGGCCAAATCTGGCCCTTTTAGTGTCTCCCTCTGGCACTCTGGCCTTCCACAGACGGCTCCATCCCTTCTTCTCCAGGATACCATCTTTGGAGAGTTCCCAGCTACTGTAGATGCTTTCCCCCACCCCCATCCTCCTTCAACTTGAAGGTACTTTTCAGAGCCAGTGCAGTGGTTGGAGTGTTGGGCTGAGACTTTTGGAGACCAAGGTTCAAATCCCTGCTCATCAGGGAAACCCTCTAGGTAACCCGGGCAAGTCCCACTCTCTCAGCCTCAGAGAAAGGCCACAGCCATCCTCCTCTGTACGATAAACCCTGCCAAGAAAGCTCTGGGAGAGGGTTGCCATAAGTTATCAAAAACACATTATATCCATGGCTAACTAGGATGAGCTGGGGGATCAAATTCCTCAAATTCATTGCATGCTCAAATTTGAATACAGCTGATTAGTCTATCGTATGTGCACTCCTATGAGTTAGCATATGGTGATTAAAAATGCAAAAGTGGGGAGGAGAGCGAAAGATCCATGCTGAGCATTAGCCACACAAGCGATCTGCATAGATATGCAACCCACACCTCCAGAGCATGCAAATTAAGTGCCCCTTTATGGGGGATTCAGGCTCTGGCCACCGGAGGATCAGAGGAGGGCAGGCCACATGCTTTTGGAAATTCCCAGGAACTTTCTTTGCCAATCTGGCTGGGTTTCACAGAATAAAAACTGAAAGGTGCCCCCTAGGAGTTGTGGAGGGAGAATTTCATTGCAGCAAGCTTGCCGCTCTCCTGTCAAACATTTCCCCCTACACAGGAGCTCCCTGCCTGCCTGCTGCTTACTTTTTCATAGCGCGAAGCCAGCACGAGCCGACTGCACAATGAGGAGACTCTGAGCACTTGGGAGAGAGGGAGAGGGGGCCCACCCTTATGTACCAGGCAGGGAAACTAATTGAAGAAACCAAGCTCGGCTTTCAGCACCTCTGGTGGCACCAGGAAAGGTAGGATAGATCCTCCCATCCATTATTAGCAATTGCATCCAGCACAAAGATAATAGGCCAACAAATTGTTCCCTCTGCTACACAAGCCAGACAGAGAAAGGAGGGCTTCTCTGCAATCTCCCCACACCTGCTTTTTGCTGTTGTTGTGCCAGTGAGAAAGGCAATGCATTGGTCTGAGTGGAAACAAAAAGAGCGCTTCAGTCCAATCTACACATTCCCAACTGAGTCTGAGAGCACATCCTTTTTACCTCTGACCTAGCAGGCAACCAGAGCACACAAACAGGGAGAGGGTCAAATCAAAAATGTGTGGACACATGTTGCCAGTGTATCATTTAGGATCAAGAACGACTCTCTCAATGAGGCAAGGCAACCTGTTGAGGAGTCCTCAACACACACACACACACACTACCTGTTCTACCAAGTCCTAATGTTGTTTGCTGCTGTTTGAACAAAGAACCCCTTACTCAGAGCTCTGGGCTTGATCTCTAATTAATTTTGAAAATGACGCTCAGAGTGGATGGAGTTGGATGGCATCCTTCTCACTTACTTGTATTTGCAATATGCTTCTGCTTCTGATAGTAGGCTTGGATCATGCTGCGCTGGGCACTATTGTTTGCTGCTTTCCCCATTGCTCCAAACACACACTGTGCCCTTTTGTATTTACGCAAGGAAGCAACAAATCATGATTTTGAATTGCAGATGGTAATTAAGCACCATAATCTCTGAACCCCCCAGTGGGTTGGTGCCTTTATTGTCAAAAACATGGCATTCAAAACCAGGGCCTTGTTTGAAAGACAATGGAGTTTTTCAATTAATAACTGCGGGGCTCCACAATTTGGCATTTCCTTCTCAGCTCAGAAGCAGCCACTAGACTGCTTGCCACTCCAAAGCAACATGTGAGGTTTCCAAAGATTCCAGGAGAGATCAGCTGCCTTGAGCACCTGGCATCAAGATGTAAGTCAACTGGTTCCACCATGCCCACCATTACTGCACCTGCTGGACATGCAGAAGGGAGGCTTTAAGGACCAGGGACACCTTGTGATGTCCACATCAGGGGTGGTGGTGAATCTGCTCTGAGTTTTACTCCAGACTTTTAAGGAGCTCTCCGATATGCTGAAACTATTTTGGATTAAAGTCTAGAGCAGATTCCTTGCACTCCCCGTACTGAAGTCACCAGTCACCCCATCAAGAGTCCCTCAAGTATACTGGGCTCAAGGGGAAGGGGTGCTGCTGGATAACTGTGCATGAATTCAGATGTACATGACAAGGGCAGATTGTACAAGGCTTACTCCATCTCCACTGCTGTCCCCAAAGCAACAGAGGCTCCACATTTCAGTTAAGAAGGGACATGAGAGCCATGTTTAAATCTCTGGAGGGATGTCATGTCAAGGAGGGAGCGGGCTTGTTTTCCACTGCTCCTGAGACTAGGACAAGGAGCAATGGATTCAAACTGCAGGAAAAGAGATTCCACCTGAACTTCCTGCCGGTCAGAGCTGTTTGGCAGTGGACAGTACTGCTGCCTGGGAGTGTGGTAGAGTCTCATTCTTTGGAGGTTTTTAAGCAGAGGCTGGATGACCATTTATCAAAGGGAGTGCTTTGATGGGTGTTCCTGCCTGGCAGAAGGGGGTTGGACCGGATGGCCCCTGGGGTCTCTTCCAGCTCTAGGATTCTATGATCACCTTCCACATCAGAAACTGGTAAGCCCCAAGTAAATAGACATCCTCAACCTGACACCTCATTCTCAGACTACAACTCCCATCATTCCCAGTCAGCAGGAAACCCACCAGTTTGAGGAAGGCTGGAGTTTGGATAGTGTACCCTTGCCTTGCAGATGTGGGGAAGGAAGGGAAGAGAGCAATTTTGAAATTGGCCCAAATGTGTCTGCTTACCATTCTCTAGTAAAACAATGGGCTCTCCTATAAAACCCACACAGGGAACCTGTTCTAAGCATCCAAGGCAAGCCTGAGCCACCAGCTATAAAGAGCCCAAAGATCATAAAATGTCATTCCAGACAAGCTTGATTGCTTTCTAAAAAAAAAAAAAAAAAACAATCTCATAATTATAATGAGTGGATGAAGGTGACTCAGTAGCTGTAATCTATTTGGATTTTATTTAAGGCACTGGATATAAGTGCCTCATGAAAACACAGAGGCTGGAGCGAGGCAGGAGAATAATTCTGATGAACTGAGGAGATGGGGAGGGGGAAGAGGACTCACATGGCTTCCAGAGGTCTGTAGCCTACAGACTCATTGGATTTGGAAAGGCTGTCCTGAATTTTGAGGGAGGGCTCATTTTGTTTCACGGGAAAAGGGACAATTTCAAAGGATTCACCATTGTCTTGAGAAGAAATGCACCAGTTCACCTATAAAATAATGTGTTCTGCTAGCAAATACTGATCTATCCCCTCCTGTCTCTGTACTTGCTACTCAGCAGGAATAGTTATGTTAGCTGTTAAGGTGGTAGCCTTGAGGAAAGCCATTGGTAAAGCCCCTGGTCTGCTGAATCCAATTATGTCAGGACTTCTGAGCCTGGGAGATGCCAAGTAACTTTTCCAAACTCCCCCAACTGCACCTCCCCACTGCAAAAAATGCCAATTTTGCCCCCAAATACCCTTTAGGGGATGTGGAGGCATTTTTGCCCTGTTTTTGGCCAACCCTGAGCCCTTTCAGGCCAAGGAAAGGCTTTCTTCGCAACAGGAGGTGACCAGAAATCACTTCTTGTTCATCTCCTGTTTTAGAAAATGGCACCTCATAGGCCTAAAATGGCTGGAGGGAGGGTAAATGCAGCAAAAAAAAAAATGCCCCCACACCCACTAGAGGACATTTGGGAACAAAAAGGAAAAAAAGAGAACCTTGGTACAGCTGGAGTGTGTACAGATAGTAGGCTAGTATGCTCTATGGATCTGGCAGTATTTGGGCTCCAGCATCCTCTTAAGGTGCAGAGGTGGATGAGGGATGAGAACATAACCCTCCAATATGTTTCACAGATGGAAGCCAGAAAATGTGCAGCGAAGCAACATCTGAATGTGGTCAAGATGGCAAGAGTTATTTTTCAAACCATTAGCTTGGGGAGGTGGATATATTCAACTTGGAGATGAGAAGATGAACAGGTGATCGGATAGCCATAGCCATGATGTACCTGAAGGGACATCATGTAGAAGGAGTGAGCTTGTCTCCTGCTGCTGCAGAGAGTAGGACGCAAAGCAGTGGGGTCAAATGACAAGAAGAGAGATTCCGCCTTGATGTTAAGAAGAACTTCTTGACTGTAAGAGCTGTCTGAGAGTGAAACAGCCTGCCTTGATGGCTGGTGGAGTCTGTTTCTCTGAAGGTTTTTAAGCAGAGGTTGGATGGTCATGTCTTGGGAGTGCTTTAGCTGTGTGTTCATACAAGACAGCCCTTGAGAATACTTTCAACCCTATGAGTCTATGCTCCTGTCCTTCTATATAAGGTTTGTGTGTCTGAGCATCCACCTTTGTTCTAGCCCCAGCAGAAATGCTGGCAGAGGCTGTTGAAACACAGTGGCCAACTGGCCTTCGCCAATACTTTGCATGGCTGATTGGCTGTGCACTTTCTCTCCCATGGAGTCGGCACTTTCCCCCAAAGAGCTTGCATATCATTTTCATCATCCATCATCCTGCTGGCAGAGCTGCACCACTCGGCTCTCCCATCTGAACCTCTCCAAGAGAGAGGAGACGGTTTCCCTAGTAACCTGGGTGGTGTGAAAACTCTGGAAATAAGGCCATCACCTCTTGTGGTGCCACAGCTCACTTAGGCCAAGGTGCAGCTGCCAATCATCTGACCTTCAGGCCAGAATCCAGATGAGGGGGGAAATGGACTTGAAGGAAAGCACCAAGGGCAGATGAACTTTCATGGCCTTCACTCTGCCCACCTCTGTGCGCTTTCCTATTCTGATCAAGGTGTGCTCAGGCACACTGACTGCCACCTTCTGCAGAGTTCTACCAAAAGAAAGAGGTCATGGTTCCAGAAACATATCATCAGAAATAATGGCTTTGGGATTTAGAAGCCTGCAAAAGGCTCTGCCATGAAACAAGGCTTGGCAGGGGTGGCAGCAACAGCTGTGTCCATGATAGGACTGATTTAGGGGGATTTGGTCCAAGTTGGGCCACCCTCATGACCTGCTGGAGCATTGCCCTGGTTGTGCTGCTACAACATGAAAGCCTGAACCAGGCACAAGTGGATATGGAGAGGGTGGGAGTAGGACAGGGGAGTAGAAGAGTGAACCAGCCAAGGGCTTAAGCAGCATACATGGAGCCATAGAGCTGCAAGAGAACTGAATCGAAAGCTAGTCCTACCTTGCGCTTGCCAAAACAGAAAAAAATATAGTGCTGCAGCACCCCTTGTGGTCACTACTAAAATATTGCTGGGTGCCAAATGCCCGGAGGAGCTTTGGAAGGTCCTCACTCAAGCAAAACTCCTGATCTGCTTTCCACAAAGTCAAAGAACTCTCATTAAATTAACATGATAACTTTTTTTTTTCTCTTGAGTGAGGAGGGGTTTCATACTTCCACAGATTGTGCCTAGGTTTCCTGAATTAAACTTTAAAATGAATTTGGGGACCTTCCACAAGCAAGACATCCAAGGAATCTGGAGGAAAGCCATAAGGATAAGACTAAAGTTGACATCCTCTTTATTAGTCCCAATAGTAGATCTGCAGGATCCACTGTTGAATGGTGTATCAACAGAGAAGCAAAAGTCATTGATTGAATCAGCCTATGCTACTTGAGTTTAACAGGAGGGATTCAGTGTAAATGAAATTCCTTGGCAAGTAGATATTTCTCTACTTCCAAGTCTGTTTGATTTTTTTAGTCTTGGTGACCTTAGGCAGGTCACACTCTTTCAGCCTCAGAGGACAGCCATGGCAAACCCCCTCTGAACAAATCTTCCCCAAGAAAACCCCATGAGAGGTTTGCCTTACAGTCCCTGCAAGTCAGAAATGACCTGAAGGCACAACAACAACAATGAGAAAAACCAAGTCCCACTCTAACAACAAGAGGGAATTTTAAGGAAAGCGTAGATGAAGTGCAACTTGTGATGCAATCCTCAAAGCTCTGGATGTTCTCCCAGTCCATTTCAATAAATTCTGCTCTAAACTATACCAGAGAGATGAGTGCATCATTGTCACAATAAGATATACTCTGTGAAACCTCTTGTTCAGATGTTGAACAAGAACAGGTTTTGCATGTCCTCTGATAGTGTTGCGTGGTTGCTTTTAACAAGAGAGAGAGAGTTGGGATTGTGACTTGCAGTAGTCTGTTCCCATGTCACTTCCACCAGCAGGGCCATATTATCAATGGCTTACTTAGTAGAAGGGCTCTAGGCGAGCTGAAGGGGAAAAGGAGCAGAAAGTTTTCTCTCCTTCCTCAACAACTTCTTGGGTCTTCTGAAGTTTCTGTAATTCTCAAGGTTTTGTGTGCTGCTTGAGTAACTGAGTCAGAATGCCCAAGGTCAAGTTGTTAGTCTTGCTGAATTTGCAGGGCTGAATATGGTCACATACATTGAAGGTTTTTGTGGGGCCACCTATGGTACTTTGCATTGCATTATTTGCTTATTATTCTCCATTTAATTAATTTCTAAGCCACCACACCTAGAATCAGTCAAATTCATGTGGAAAGGGGCTTGGTTTATTGGGACCACTACAGCGCCACAACCATCTTAATGTGATTTTGCATACTTATGTGCAGAAAGCACACAGAAACAGATTGGAAGTCATCTTCCTGGAGATATACCTCAAGATGTTAGTGAGAGCATCTGGAAATTGCCCCAGCCAGGCTGGAAGAGACAGGGACTGCAAGGCAGCATCAATCAGGGCTCATTGGATCTTCTGAAGTTTCTGGTGCCTTTAGAGCATTTAGGCTCTCTGGAGCAGGGCTTTGTTGTTTTGGTGTGCCTTGAAGTCATTTACAACTCATGGTGACCCTAAAGCAAACCTATCATAGAGTTTTCTGGGACCAAGAGTGTGTAATGTGCTCAAAGTTGCCCAGTGAGTTTGCATGGCCAAGCAGTGAATCAAACCCTGGTCTCCAGGTCATAGTCCAGCTCTCAAAACACTACACTATGCTGGCTTACTAAATACCAAATTAACCCTCCCCATGCCACTGGACAGCCATTATGTTTGGCCACGACACTAACAAGGGCCCTGACACCCATCTGCTTGGTAGCAGAGGCTAGAATGGACTACAGTAGCCTCTCTTTCTCTTTGTGAGCATGTGTGCATATGTGCACTTAGTTTTTCAAAAGGAAAAGACAGTAAGGATATTTGTGGCATACGCTCCACAAACACCGACTACAAGAGAGAGAGAAAAGTGTTTGGTGTTTTGCTTTTGCGCTGAGGGCCGACCTCTCACAGGAGCTTAAGAATCTTCCGCAAGCTGTCTCACCCTGCTGAGGCAGCCTGCCTCAACTGCAAATGAGACAACAGGGCTGTTTCTTCACAGCCCAAGTTGATATCCATCCCCCCCACACACACACACACTTGAAGAGTGCTGTTTTGCAGTGTTAATCTCTTTGCCCATTTGTGAAGCCCATGACAACTGCTCTACCCACCAGTTGGATCAGCAGGGAGGTGTCATATAGAATTGAAAAATGTCCTCCAAAATTCAAAGAATGGAAATGTCCAGAAATCCATTTTGGTTGTGAAAACCTGCCAAAACATGCGTGTTTTAATGTTCACCAGTGCAAGGAGGGGTTGCAAGCTGTTTAAAAGATGAATTGCCCTTCCCGAAGGCATTCTGGGACATCTGGAAAGGCCAAGAGCCACAGGAATAACCTAGGGATAAGCCCTCAGTTGAACTCTTGCTGTTGTTACTTGCCATCATGTCAGCTTGGAAATGTGGGAATCCTGTGAATGAGAGACCTCTGAATTAAGCCTGTGATCAGCCGCCCTGCTCAGGTCTTGCAAACTCAGGCCTGTGCCTTTCCAGATTGAGCCTATCCACCTACAATGCAGTCTTCCTCTTCTCCTACTGCCTCCTCTTTCATCCAGCATTATTGTCTATTCTAACCAGTCACATAGTCGCATGATATGTCCAAAGTCCAACAGCCTCAGTTTAGTCAACCTGACTTCTGGGGAGATTTCAGGCTTGACTTGCTCTAGGACCTATCCACATGTCTTTTTAGCAGTCCAGGATAGCCATACAACTTTCCTCCAGCACCACATTTCAAATGAGCTGATTTCTTCCTATCAGCTTTCTTCACTATCCAGCTTTCACAACGACACATAGAAACTGGAAATAAGATGGCATGGATGAGCCTGACTTTGATATTCAGCGCTAGGTCTTTACACTTGAGCATTTTGTCTAGTTTCTTTCATAGGTGCCCTTCCAGGTCCTAGTCTTCTGATTTCTTGACTACAGTCTCCATTTTGATTTCTGACTGAGCCAAGGTGTAGAAAATCTTGAACTGTTTCAGTCTCTTCTTTGCCCACTTTAAAGTTATGTAAATCATCTGGGGTCATTATTTTTTGCTGAGCTCCAGTGGCTGCCAAAACAATGCATGCCTTTAGGCTCCCTCCCAGGTTCTTGCAAGCTAATTGACCTAACTGATTGGCTGACCTCTCCTGCTACTGATCTTAGATTCCAGTTTCAGACTTTGCTTCACTCACTTTGCTGCTCCCAGATGATTTCATTCTGGTTTGACCCCAGCCCTCACCTGGGACCATAAACAGCTAGCTGCTTGTACTCAAAATAAAAAGAAAAAATCTTATAACTGATGAGAAACAGGGCTGCTTTATCAACAGATCCACTGATGCCATTGCTCCAGGCTCTTCATTGAGCAGGCTGGCTTACTGAGTAATCTTCAGATCCCTGCTATAGATCATCTAAGATTGCACCATCATTTCCATCCACCACTACTTCTCCACTCTTTGTCCTCGTCTTGTAGCCATAGCCAGAAGGCTCTCTCCTCTATGATGCATAGAATTTCCAACCCTTTCCTAGTCTTGATTTCTTCAAACTTTTCTAAGGAGAAACTTTCTAGGGGAGGAGGGGAAGCTCATGAGCAAGCAATTAGTTTTTTGGAGGAAAGGTATCATCCATTGCAAACAGTGGTGCCGCCAGATGTCTTTTTGGTAACTGCTCAGTGTGCATGCAGGGCACACAAGGACACCTTTCAAGAATGCCTTCTTCAGCCGCATCATAGGATAAAGTACAAAGAGCTAAATTACAATAAATCACACCTAGAAGCGTTGTGTTTACAGGGAGAGTTAATTCAACAGCTGCACTAAAGCGATTCTTTCATATGACACAGTGGTTGTTGGGAAGAAAGGTTCCCACATGGAGATCTAAATGATCTGGAGATTGGATTTGGTCAGTAGGAAAGGAGGAGGAAGCAGGGAAAAGGCAATACATGAAATTTGGTTATCCGCTTTCCTTGGGTGAGAACGGGCATCTCTGTTTACTCATCTATCTTAGATCAACCAGAAGGGGCCCAGTGTATATTAATGTTCCATGTAACATTGCTCACGGTACAGAAGATGCTACTTTGCATCTCATTCTTGAATGCACTGTGATGATCACTGGGAGAGAACTTCAGTCAGCGAGCACATCGATTAATCCCTGCTTATCAACTACGCAGCTTTGAGTTGCTCCTCTTTTATTCTTTTTTGTTCTCCGCTTCTGACATTCCAGATCTTTTGCACAGTTTTATTAATGTATTTCAATTTTTTTAGTCCAGATTTCCTCGAAAGAGCTTAGGGCAGACCTGCATTCCGAACCATCACCTTTTTATCCTTACTGAGAGAGAAAGAAAGAGAGGGAGGGGTAGATTCTTTGTGTTGTTTGAAACTTTTTTTAAAAATCCCATTTTTCATCATAACAGCTTCAGAACTGGGCAAGGAAGGTCGGGTTAAGGTCACCACATCTGCTTGTGTGAGAAAGACAGATAGAGGTGCTCCTGATCTAGCTAAGCCTTCAGCATCTAAAGATGGAATTGTATCCTTGCTCCCAACCAGAGTAGGTGCATGGCATCCATGGGATTTACAAAGATATTCATTTCCCTGGTCTACATTTGATTCATTGGGTCCACCTTAGCTGGGAACAGCAACAAGATTCAAACCTAGGTCTTCTTGAGTGGACAAAGATGGCCAATCATTTCCACAGAGGAACTTCCCTGTGCCCAAGTTCCTCACAGACAGGATTCCAGCTGTCATTCTCTGCTGTAGTCCATCATCTACATCTATGAGTCATTATTATAATTCAGAAATCTTTTGCACCCATGACTTGCTCCAACCTTAACTGTTTCTGAATCTGTTTCATGAAGCATCAAGCGCATCCAGCCAAAGATTAAGACACTGGGGTCGCTAGCAACTACAGTTCATAACAATTCAGTAAATAACTTGGGGACTGTAACAGTAGCTGGGAGAGTTCTCATTTATTCAAATAGAGCAATGCTCTCTCTTAGCCAACTACAAAGCTTTCAAATGCTGGAATCGATGTGAGTTTCTTTTCTGACCCCCCCCCGACTACCTTTTGTTGAATTCATCCAGTCTGGCAGATCAACCTGTTGGGGGACACTTATCTTTTTCCCTGATCATCTGTGTGCTCTGTGCCTTCATTTGAAGCCTCGTCCATCTTCTCTCCAGCAGCTCTAAATGAGAAGCTGGCATTGGCTCTGCAAAAAAAGAAAAGGGGGGGGGAATAAAAAGTATGGCTAACCTGGGAGAAAGTCCAGGACTGAGAAGTATCCAAAGAAACACTGTTAAGATCTGATCATGTTGCTTCTTGTTTGGCAGTAACCCAGCCTGTTTGTCCTTGAACAAAGAATAGGGTGCGCTCTTCTAATCGAGAGACAAGATAAAAGCTTGTACCATTGTGCCTCTTTGAAAGCGGGGTTTATTTTGTTCTCATTTCTTGGGAGGTTGTTGGAATGTTGTTGTTTTTCCATGGTTCTAGTGTTGCCAGGATCCTTTCTGGTTATTATCATTTTCTGAAGATTCACTGAAGCAATTTGCAATACGTGCCATAGACAAAGTCCCTCTCTCTCTCTCATTCTCTCTCTTCGCCCCACCCCCCACCCCCCACCCCACAGTCACAAGTGGTGCGTGGGCAACTAGTGAATTCTTCTTTTCGTGCAAAGTTTTTCTGTTTCTGGGCTTAGGTCATTGTGATTAATGACAGATCTCTCCTCAAAAGCAGCTGCCATTCAAGTAGGCTGAGGAGGCTTTACAAACTAAAAATGGCAATAAGACCTTTAAAAACTGCACCCCCCCCAAAAAAAAAAAATTATCCATGGACCAGGCTCAGACAAGAGGCACTTGATTTAACCTGCCTGTTGGACATTCCATTTGTCACACAATCCCGCCCTGGAATGTGGCGGAAATGCTGGAACAAAATGCACAACTTGTGTTCAAAACACAGTTCCATGTCTGAGCGTGAAGCTCAGATGTTAGCTCTGTCTTTGCAATGATGTTCAAAGGAAGAAAGAAAAGGCAAAGCGCTGGCTGGCATCCTGTGAAGTATTTACATCACCATAAACCAGAGACAAAATGGAACCGCACCATAGTGCCCACTAGGGAGCTTGGAGGCATTTTTGCCATTACACACAGCTAAGTATGCATAAAGTTACACAACGGAGACAATATAGACTCACAGCCAGTATGTACAGGGTGGAGGCAAGCTGAAAACCCTTACACTGCCTAAAGCCCCCTTGCCCTAACAGAAAATGGGGAAAGGGGGTGTGGAGAGAATGCTTGGTTCAGTTGTATTTTCCAACAAGCATGGTGCTTTAGGTGAAGTTTAGTGGCATGCTGGGAAGCCAAGGCCTGTGGGTTGAAAACAGGGGCTGGGACTGCCCATACTCCACATCAAGCCCTGTGTCTTCAGGCTTTTCGGGGAACTACTCTCCTTGGTTTATTCATCTCCCTCCATCTCTTTTTTGATGGATTTGGCTGAACATAGGAACAAATGCCACTGCTTCCATGACTTATCAAAGCAATAATCCTGGAAAGCTGCCCTTATTTTGGGCACCACGCCATCCTGTAAGAAGTTGCAAAGGAGTGACTTAGAGACCTCATGCTCAGTGACTCATGCACAAACTGTCTTAGTGGGAGACGGTTGCCACTCAGCTCTGTCGAACATGTTTGCAAAAACTGGGAAAACAACAACAACAATAACACCAGCCGGTTTTGGAATGCACAATTGGTCATATTGGAAGAGACCCAAAACTAAGCTAATTTGGTGAGCTCTCTCCAAGAATAGTTCATCTCAGGTGGCTCAGAATATAAAGAAGTCTTCTGCAGAGGTAGGCAGAGAGACTTCTAGATGCATCCCAAATAAGCACATAAGGAAAGAACTGGTGGGTTTGGATTGCAGTCCTGCCTAAATTAAGGGTAGGCAGTCATTTATCCTTAAGATCCACATGCAGAAATGGGCAACGGGTTACACAGCAATGCACCAAAGCACCCCCATTCACAGAGGGATTTGTGGAGGTAGACACATCCTCCCTTTATCTCAGCATTAAATCTCCCTCCCATGAATAATGAGTTCTCATTACACCTCCTGCCACTCCCTGACAGTTGGAACAGAGAGAAGCTTTTTCCAGCTCCAGCCAGATCAGCAGGGGAGGAGCCATGTGCTTGACATGCCTACTGTAATGTGCTGTACATGGAGCTACTCTTGAAGAGGAGCATCGCTTGGTTCAACCTGCAGCAGCTCAGACCATAGCCTAAATTCTGTTGTTAGTACTGGCCGGAGTATATCCATTGATTCAGTTGAATCAACCTATTGTTGAGTCACCCTTCAACAACTGATTCAATGGGCCTACTCCAACTGGGACTAAGCAACAGGATTCCAGGCCATGATTAGCCCACTACACAATGATATAATGGAGCCAAAACTCACCAGGCCAAAGCCCAGGGACTTCTTGATGAGCAAGGACTTTAACATTGTCTGGGGCCACCATGGCCACCATCTCTTGGGCTGCCTTGTTCCCTGTGAACTTAGCTGCACAGAAATCCTCAGCCAGAATGGCCATGCTGAGCTGGAGGAACCAGGGAGAGTTGGTCCTAAAAATAGCTTTTCTATAGTCAAAGTTACTGTCCATGGTAGCTGGAAATTCTGGGAATCATAGACCGAAAATGTAATTTTTCCAGGCTCTGATCAGATTTTACCCACAAATGCCAATCCTTTCCCTCTTACTTTTTAGTTGGCCTGTTCTGACTCTGATCCTCTCGCCACTCAGCCACCACTTGATTTGACTGTTAGAGTGGATGGTATTAATGGCCACCCTTTGGATTTCACACAGAGATAATAAATTACTCTTCCACAGGCAACCCCCTTTTGACTTTTGCATGATTTCTCAGCTGATTAAATCCTCACAGCTGTTAATCTGACAAGTTGTCAGCATGTGGCAGAGGCGCGTGGCTGTTAGCTATTTTGCTCATAATGGTTTCAAGAAAAGCTGCAAATAGCTTCTCAGGAAGAGCAAAACCCTCCCTAATAACAGCCTGCCCCACACCGATGACCAATGGCCACGTTTTCTCTTAGCAGTTAGCCACTCTTCCTAGCTCCCCGCAACTGGATTCAGAGGAGAAAGCAAGCAGGTGGAATGGGGCATGAAGTACCAAAACAGGGTGGAGCAGAGTGGCTAACCTCTAAAAGTTGAGAGAAAACAGTTGGACTGTTTTGAGGAGGTGGCCACCATGTTAGGATAAGAAGGCTAATTTGGCCATGGGTATAAAATGGTGTAGTGGTTTGAGTGCTGGACTATGACTCTGGAGACCAGGGCTCATTTCCCTGCCGTGCCATGGAAACCCACTGGGTTTCTACTATCTACCTGGCTGTCCATCCATTACATGCTTTATCTGTCCTGCTGATGCCAAGAAGCAGTTAAGATGTTCTCCTTCCTTGCACAAGTACTCCTGGACCCATTGAGTTTCAGACAACAGCAGAGGAGACCATCACAATCGAGCTTCTCTCTTGCTGATCTTAAAATGGGATGAAGCCTTTTCCACCAATTGCTTGACCCAAATAGTGAAGCTCAGCCACCGGAAAAACTTCTGCTCTCCTAATACTTGGAGAAGGAAAGGCTGTCAGTCTGAAGCCTAGTAGAGGAGATCTATGTTTCTGCCTCCTTGACATCCAGCCTGCTCAGAATGTTTCATGGTCCTCTGCTGTTGAATACAAAGGAGCAGAAGATCAGATTAGAAACAGTATGAAAGCCCCATAACTGTCTGGATAAATTAGGACTAAAATTGGGATTAGTTCTGTTTTTTATTTATTATTTTATTGTGTAGTGTAGTGTCTCAAGGTGTCTTTAATGTCTGCTTCAGTTCTTGTACAGGAAAGTTGAGTTCTTTGAAAAGGAAGAAATCCATCTTCATCTACAGGTATCACCATCTGCAACACTGGGCAAAGTGCAACACAGTGGCTCCCAGGGCTGTTTTTGAAGCCCCCAAGCACTCCAGGCACTCCTGGGTTGGCCAAGGGGTATCTGGTCAAACTCCATTTTAGTACAGCTGAAGCATCCCTGGCAGGTGGACTTCTAACCTCTGTTTAACCATCCCCAGTGAAAGAAACAATTTAAGGCAGATCGTCCAAGGCTGTCTATTCTGCTCTTTAACAGCTCTTACCAGCAGGAACATCTTCCTAACACTGAGTTGGAGTCTATCCTTTTGTAACTGAGTCTACTACTTCATGTCCCATCCTTTGGAACAGTAGAAATCCAGTTCACTCCATCTTCCATGTGCCATAGCTAGCTATTTCAAGATGGCTATGCTGTTGCTTACTCTTCTCCACACAAAACATCCAGCTTCCTTGACCTTTCCTCATAGGGTCTGGTCTCCAGTCCTTTCACCATCTTGATTGCCCTCCTCTGAACACATTCCTGCTTGTTGATATCTTTCTTAAACTGTGCTTTCCAAAAATTGACTCTGGGTGAGGATCTAGTCCAGGATCATGCATGAGTACCACATCAGATTAGTTGCCTTGTCTGATGCCCTGGCCATACCATTTTTACCACTTTGCCTCTGGGGCCTTGCTCTAAGAGCTTGCTCCCTGTCTTGTTTTCCCCTCCCAGTGGCCCAAGTTCAATACAGACATCCCATGTTTAGAACCTTTAGCCCAGCACTAGCATCGTATTTGTGGCTCACATGCCTTATGCAGAACATTAGCTCCAGTGGAAAGCTCTGTACTACCTCCAGCATCTCCTTTCTTGTCAATATGTTTTTCTACTTGGTTCTGGCAAATCGATGGATGGATTGGGGAGGGTGACATGCTGGGTTAAGTGTGCTGTCAATCTGCCAGTTACCTCACCATATGGGCAGTGGTGGTGGGTGTTCACACATGCCCAAACACCACGATCCAGTTTTAGAGCTGGAGAGATCCAAGCTGTGAACTTTTGATGAGGCCATTCCACCCAGTTCCAGGTGGGCCGTGGGTGGTGAATCACCACTGGGCCAAAAAAAGATTGCTTATGAGTGATTAAAACTTCTTGATGAGAATTGCTGTTCACCAGTGGAATTGGTTGCCTTGAAGGATGAGTGGAATCTTCTCCCCTGGGGGTCGTTTAACAGAGTTTGGATGGGCATCTCTCAGGCTTGCTTTAACTATGTCTTCCTGCATGGCAGAAGGGGATTAGACTGGAGGGCTCTCAAGTTCCCTTCCAGTGACATGATTCTAGAGTTTTAAGGAGGAGGTACACAGAACATTCCCTTACCCAGAACTTGGAAATTTACTTCAAAAGAGTTAGCTGCAGTTATAATTATAGCCCCCAAAGTAGTTAGCTACCATGCCAGTTATAATTTTTAAAAAGGAACCTTTTACTTTCTCATTATTCAAAGGTAGCTAAAACAGTTATTTATGACTACTTTTTAAAAACCATTTCAATGTGATAAGCCTCTGGCCTGTAGTACAAAAGGCAATCCAAGTAGAGAAGTTGGACACATCTCTGACTATCCAAGTAACTAATGAGGGCACGCTGCCAAAGGAGCAAATTACATTGGAATCACAATGTAACTGAATTAGGCCCAGAACTTTGGAAAAGTTAGTTAGGGTTGGACCAGTTGGCCTTCATAGTGTCTTCCATTTCTAAGATTCTATGATCCTATAAATCTATAGCTATGAGCATGGATCAGTATTTACACACCATTAGCAGAGTGAGGCAACTGCCTCAGGTGCCACATGCAAAGGGTTGTGATGGAGGGTGACTGGAGATGGCACAGATTTGTGTGTGACTGTCCCAGGTCCTACTGCAGCCAATGCTTGCCCCAAACCCTGACATTCAGCCCATCCCTGATCTGAAGGCAAGAAGAGGCTGATACAGATAGCAACCATTGATAACTGTCTTCTTCTTCGTGCATTTGCTGAATCCCATTCATGTGCATAGGTCCTTGAAGTCTCAGTTAAATTGCTGTTCCTGGGCCAGGGTGTTCCAAGGATGTGCAAAACCTGTCATTTTCTTGATACAGCTCTTTCCACCTTCCCACACACTGGCATTTCATGTTTGGCTTGCTCTCTTGTAAGATCGACTTTTGCAATGTAGATCCAAAGGAGGAATTCTCATCTTCCTGTCAGTTCTCCATTCACATCCTCCATTCAAACTCACCAGGCACCTCTAAGCACTGGAACACAGAGCTATTTTGTGGTTGTACTGTGTATCAGCTTGTCCTTTAGGTCAGAATCCTGCTGGTGAATGCTGTACCTATAAAGTTCCATTGCACTTTCAGTTGCACTTTCTCCAGAAGCGTCCTCCAGGATCACAGCTTTTTCCACAACGTCAGTGCTGATATTCTCCAACCTACAGCCCCTTTGGGAATTTGTCTGCTTCTACATACTTGTGAGATTTGGGTCTCAAGCGGGAAATCATAGGTGTTCGTACAATCCCTAGCGTATAGAGTTAAAGAAACAGACAGCAAACATTAAAACGGAGATGAGTGCAAATACCATTCTGTTTCTTCAGATTTCTTCCTAAGCAGGAGAAAAAGAACAATTTTTTAAAATTTAGACATGGAATAAAATAAAACTGCCAGATTCAGCTGTGAAGGCAGAGGATCTCTTTCAGCTCTTCCAAGTCTGGCTTTTAGTGTCTGTACATAAATCAGCCATAGTGATGTCACTCTTCACTGTTTCATTCTCAAAGGAAGCAGAGAGTAGTTTTAGCAACTTTCTTCCTGCTGCAAAAGAAATCTTCAAAAAGTGTTCAGTGTTGGGAAACTATTTACAGTTCAGGAGCTACTCTGTGCCAGATCTGCACATTTTTTATTTCACAGAGAACAGTCGCCAGAATTGTAGATTGGTGGCTTATAGTTAAAAAGAAGTAGTTAAATAATGTCTCCTGGTGCACTCACCCCCCCAGCCCACCTTAGGAGCCAGCTGACAGATTGGACAAAGGAGGTCTGTTCTATAGAGGCACAAGGAAGATAACATTTCTACCTCCTTCCTACTAGCAAATGAGCCTGCAACAATGACTTGTGACAGGGCTTTTGCTTCTGAGGGCCACAGCCTTGTTTATTGATGGGGGGGACATCCTCCTCCTTGTGTCCCACTTGACAACTGAACTCATTTGCTCAATCTGGCCGCTGGTTCTTCAGGTGGACTGGGGTGGTCATTTACATAGATTAACAGTAAGACTGACTAGATGTAGTACCTGTTTACTAAATACTGGCCCATAGTTTGTGTGCAGGGAATACTGCTTTCAGTGGGAGAAAATATGAATTTTGCACAGAATAAGTCCCCAACAGCAGCATTTCTTTGTGTAGAAATACCATTTTCTGCTGCACTAGTAATGCTGTTTTCTGCATCAATCACCCAAGTGAGAAGTTTGTACAGAACAAGTCCCAAACTGCAAAGATTCTTGTCAGTCCAGGGTTCTTCTCTTCAGAGTTTCTCAACACTCAAAACACATGTTCCCTGGTCATTTTTTGTCAAATTAATTTTTCAAATCTTTTTGAATATTCTTTCCATCCCACTGCAAAGCCAATCTGGCACATTCCCAACCCCAGAATGGATGGCACATCTTCCCTGAGGTCAGCAACCTTCCCTTTCAGATTAATTTGCTCTGATGCTCTGCACAGACAAGGGAGTTCAGATATGCACACACGCTTCCCTTCTCCTGGCATCCCACAGTTTCCTGGCCCACTCTTTATTAAAACATGATCATTGACAAAACAAAAACAGGCCAAAAGCAGGAGGGGGAAGAAAAGAAAACCTAAGCAGGTGGAGGGTTAATTAAATTAAAGGCCTTTCTAAAGAGGAGGCAATTAGAGTATTGATCAGGAGAAGTGCCAAGTTAATTGGGCATGTGACACACTGACATTTCTTCACAATCAATAAAACCCAACGCACCTTCAAAGGCATCTTCCTGAAGCATATGCTGAAACCACAGTGAGGTCAAACATGCAAGAAATTCCATGAGCTGATTATAGTGGCTGGCTTCTTTCATGTCTCCTTCGTGCCAAAAAGCTGTCTGACAGGGGTGATTCCCCCCTTCCCCATCTCCCACCACCACCCTTTCCTCCAATTGAGGCTTTAATATAAGTCTTTGATGGAGTCAGTCGAGCCTTCTCAGTGTGTTTTAATAGAGAAAAATCTTGTCAGTTTCTGTCGGCTTCGCTTTCCATTCTCCACAGAGAAAGGGGCTTAGAAACACTCTTTTTTGGGGGGGGGGGGAAACCGTCAATTAGCACACGTTAGCCGCTAGGTCTCCATGCCTTGCTGCCACAGGTTTCCAACTGCCAGGAATTGGGCCCTGAAACACAAGCTGAGCAAAGAGCCCTCCATGTGGAAGCAAATCAAAGAACTCCTTTTCTGTTTCTTCTTGTGTTTTATCTCCTACTTTAAAGGGGTGCTGTTCAAAAGTGGCAATGAAATGAAATCTGTTTGTCACGAAAACATTTGAAACGAGCAAGCCAGTCCCTAAAATGGTCTTCTCTCAAGTAGACTAAGCAGTCAGTAGGGAAATCCATGCAACCAGGTAGATTCAGGTCATTCATATTTTTTTCATGGAAGTCCTGCATCTGCTTTAGCATCTGAATTAGAAGCTCCAAAAACATTCTTGCATGTGACCATGTATGAGGTTCATCTACCTAGGACACCCTACAAACACAGCAGAGGTTGGAAAAGTTAGTTTGTTGGCCAAACTGTTGGGAGGGACTCCATAAGTCCAGAAAAGTAACTTTTCCAAGCTTTTCCAACTTTTCCAAGCTTTTCCACAACTAAAACATTCCTAACAGATGGCCAGCCAACCTTTGGTTAAAATCTCTGATGATGGAGAGCCCAAGGTAGTCTATTCCACTGTTAAACAGCTGTCGGGACATTTTTCTTAATATTTCATTGAACTCTTCTCTCTGTAACAACTGAATCCATGGTTCAGGTCCTATGCAAACTCTCTCCATCCTCCATATTACAGCCTTTCAGATATTTGAGGATGGCTATTACATCACCTTCCAGTCTTCTTTTCTCCAGGCTAAACATACTAAATTCCCTCAACTGTTCCTCATAGGGTTCAAGTTCCAGACACTTTGCCAACTTGCTCAGCACCCTTTGGGCACACTGTAGCTGATGACCACTATGGTGTGAGAGCTCCCCTAGGTTCAGAAAGATGCTGACCATCATCAACCTCCTGGAGCCTACATAAGGAAATCCTTTTGTCCTGTTCCTAGGGCATATTTCATATGGAACTTCTGCTGATCAAGCAATGGTCAGGATTCCCCAAAGAGACACCTTGTTTATCCTGGAGCATTGCTCCCTTCAGTCAACTGAGCAACACTGGCAATGTGCTCAAAGTTCACAAAAGGAACAAGGAAGGACCAACAGGACTGGAAAAGGGAATCAATCATTACAGAAGGAGCTTCAGTAAAACCACAACACTTTCCTTTTTATTGCCTGTTGTGGCTATCAGGACAGTTGAAACCTTCACGCGTTATTTGCCTCAGCAGCCCAATCGTTATGAAAATGCCCATTATACTTTTGTGTGGAGAAGCAATCTTCTGCGTGCACACACAGGGTGGTGGGAGGCAATCACATCACAATTGCACTTAAAGAGGCCACTTACCAAAGGAGAAATGCCATCTGACCCAGGTTTCATGCAGCTCAAATTGGCCCAAGGCTGTGAACCTGTTTTTAAATATGCATTAGTGCTCGTCGTGTTGCTGTTATGACTTCAGGGTGCTTCAGCTGGATTCACTGCTGGCTGGTATTTATCCTGCAAATAGGGAAGGCACATCTCATAAATTTGATGCACAAACAATATGGAAATGCTTCCCATAAACAATTAATCACAAAGATGTCAGGTTGGTGAAGTGTGAAAACAGGATCTGGTGAATAGGGAGCAGTTGGAGATCTTAGAAACAGGGAACTCCTCAAGGACGATGGGTGTGGGGAAAGCACAGAGGTGTCCTGCTTCAGGGGTCTGACCTGGGGTGCCCCTGACAGGGACAGATGACATGGTATTGGTCAACCCTGATTTATGGAGGGGTAAGGTTTATACCTATAAGAACTCTCTAAGGTTGCTGGATCTTTTGGTGAAATAGGGTTTGCTTGCTGTTGTTAAGTGTGTTATGCACCTTCAAGTCTACTCTGATTTATGGCACCCCTCTCCTGGAATTTTCTTGGCAAGATTTATTCCAAGGAAGTTTGCCCTTGCCTTCTTCTAAGTTTGTGACAGTGAGACTTTCTCAAGGTTACCCAGTGCTTTTCCATAGCTGAGCAGAGATTCAGACCCATGCCTCCTGGATTTCTGTCTTGATTTTTATACACAAAAATATGTTGTGCTTCTGTCTGTCTGTTTCCATGTCAAGCTGTGAGCAAATATGGTTAGCACTTAATGTCAAATGCTTAACAATATAACTGGGGTCATGCTTAGGTCTCACATTTTGTCCCAGAGACCTCAGGGCCTGGGATGATTGTGAACTGGCAACCCTGGCCAGAGGTAGCCACCAGACCCTAGCAGCTACCCATCCCTGATTTAGGCCCCTGGCAAATTGAAAAACAAGGAAGATCTGATCACCACAATCACATCCTACTAGGAAGTACACAAAATAAGCAAGCATTGTGAAAGCTACCAGGGAAAGCCATTTGTAATGGCTTTTTGCACAAGAGATATCCTAACAGCACATGTTTTTGTGGGTGGCTGCAATGCACTATCTCTGGGAGGCTGCCTCTGGAAAGCATGTGGAAATCCTGGTTCCTTAGGCTCGTGGGGTTAGACTGTTGAGCTGCCACACCTTTTTCTTAGTGCAGCTTCCCTGGCTTAGAATCAAGGCCTGAGCCCAGCTCACAGGATCATAGAGCTCCACTGAGGTGACCACTTTGCTGAATGCAACTGCAGCATCCCAGACAGATCGCAGGTCAGCCTCTGCTGAAATATCTCCAGAAAAGAAGAGCTCATCACCACTTCATTTTTTGAAGCTGCCTGCTTCCACCATCAAGAAGCTCTTATTATTGGGAAAGTCCTCCTACTGTTAAGGAAAACATCTGCTGCTTTGTGGAGGAACAGAGAACAAGTCTGTTCTATGTTCTGCATGATAGCCCTTCAGAGAGCTGAAGATGGCTACCAAGGTCTCGATGGAATCTTATCTTCTCCAGGCTGACTCTCTCAGTGGTTCCTTGTAGTACTCAGTCCCCTCACCATTTTGATTGTACTCCACTGGATGTAAAACAGCATGTCCAATATTGTGGTTCCCAGAACTGACAAAGTGTTCCAGATGTGACCTAAATTGTGGAGAATATAATGGAATGAATCATGCTGCCTTGTGATATGGATGCTCTGCTTCTGTTGATTCTGTTTCTGTTCAAGTCGGTTTCAGCAACGAAACACATTCACATTTGAATTTGCTGGAGACAGCTTGCTGACATCCTACTTCTGGCTCTTGAGAAAGTGCTATCAGAGCACTGAATCTTCCTTCCAGCATGATTCATTTCTCAGCCTTGTCACTCTTTTGGCCATCTTGGAACAGTAGCTCAGCAATTTGAACCAAGAAGCTCTGTGGTGCTCAGAAATGGACACAATATTCATTCTAATCATCCCAAAGATTGATGCTGGTGCATTAGAAGAAAGCCTAGTACCTCAGGGAAGGAGACAAACTGGATTCAAGAGGATGCTAGGCTTGGACCATAACAGGGGGAACAATGAGGATTCTGACATTTACTTGTCATTTCTTTTCAGTTCCCAAGACTGAGTACCTAGCAGAATAGAATTTTACTGGTTAGGATGAGTGATGCCTACTGCTGGGGAGTCCTAAGGACCCCAGGTGTGCTTTTGAGATGTAGATCTCAATACAATTGTTAGTCCCACCTAGAGTAAACCCATTGGATCAATGGGAACCTTGAAAGAGAACACTTACGTCGGTTTTACTGATTCAGTGGGCCTGCTCTGGCTGGGACAAAAGCTGCCAATACTTAATCTCCATCCACTCTGCTAACTGATGATGTTCCTCCACACCTTTCTCCTACAATCTGCACCTTCCACATTTCCTCTAATAAAGTAGGTTTTTACCATGTGTCGGAGGCGGGAAAATACAGTGCAATTACACATTTTTATGATGCACCTTTCACCGCTTATCGCAAAGCTGGGCACATAAAAAAATGAATTGCATAAATTTTAAAGACATTTAATACACACACTGTTAAAATCATGCACCAACAGCAACTGAAAACAGGTGTGTGCTTAAAGAGAGATTTACACCACCAACGTGAGATGAACACATGAGACACCAAGGTGCCAGGAGGGTGGGTGGATAGGTAGGTAGGTGGGTGGGGGATGTGTGTTCAGTGAGGGAGGGGGAGATGCAACCATGCCAGTACTTCACACAAAGCAAGCACCCGGACCCACCGAAGGCCTAACAAAGAACTGAATGAGTTGAAGTAACTTCTCTACTGAGAAAGGATAGCTTAGAGAAAATCAGGGAGATTCATCACAGATCAGAACCTCCATCATGGTTGTATAACATAACATAACTATATGGCTTGGGTCCAGGCTGTTTGAAAGACTGCCTCTTCCTTTATGAGCCCATGAGAACTCTAAGATCTTCTGGAGAGGTCCTTACCTCTGTCCCACCACCCTCTAACGCTTGTTTGGGGGAAACAAGGGAGATGGGGCCTTCTTGATGGCTGCTCCCAGGCTCTGGAACACTCTTGAGACGAGGATGGCCCCATCCTTGCTGTCCTTCCATCAGCAGATGAAGACATTTTTGTGCCTTCGAGCTTTTAGACACTGACTGGGGTGGGCTTTTAATGCTATGTGGTGCTGTTTTTAAGATTTCTATATCATCTTTTAATGAATTTTAATGGTTTAAACTTTATAAATTGTTTAAATATTTCAAATAACTTTTATTCTTATATTTTCACTGAAGTTTTTCTATAGTTTTTACACTGCATTGTTTTTAAAATTTCTTGTTAGATGCCTTGAGTCTCACTATTGGAAGAAAGGCAGTATATAAACAATAAAATATAACAACAACAGCAACAAGATGATGGTGATGGTGATGGCGATGATGATGGCAGTGCAGAGTTATCCTATACAGTCCTTGCAATGAACGTTAATGTTGCCCCACTGAATACAGACCTGAAAGTGAAACCAAGGGCTGATTTCATGTGGGCCTCATGTGCATCTAGATGCACAGTGCCATCGCATGGACAACTCTCTTTTCACCACCATGAACTGAAGGAAGATCATAGAATCATAGAATTGGAAGGGGCCTCATGGGCAGAGTCCAATCCCCTGCTCAGTGCAAGATCTCCAGGTGGAGCACCCCCAGCAGCAGGGAGCTCTCCAGCCTCTTTTTGAGCATGTTCACAGAAGGGGACCCCACCATCTCTCTGGGCAATTGATTGCCCAACTGTTTCTACTGTCCAGAAGACAATTAGTGACTTTTGTCACTCATAAAACTTTTGACCACTGTTCTCCTTCTGCTCCAGAATCTACCTCATTCTTCCCCTCTCACACTGGTCAGGCAAAGGCATGCTGCCTCAGATGGTGTCTTTCTTCCCCATGTTTTATTCATTGTCCCCAAGCTCTCTGTGTGAGACCAATGCCCTCCCTCCCCATTCCTACCATACCTGATGCTTCCTTTCCGGGCAGAGCATCCACGTGAGTCTGAGGGTCTGGATGAGTTCGTTTCTGGTGTATCAAAATCCCCAGACCTGCCATCTGCCCCAGGCCTTTCCTCACCTGGGACTCACCGGATCAGCGTTGCAATAGAGTCTTGCCTCAGGCCATCAAGTGGAGGGACTCTCTTGGGCCATCTGCCCACATGCTTTGCCGGAGGCCTGGCTCCCATCTGCGGGCTTTCTACCTGGGAAAAAGGGTTGCCATCAAAACGGGGAGTGGGGGAAGGCCATCTGGATGATTCACTGTGGTTCATTATGATTTGTCAGTAATGGTGGTAGCAGCAGTAGGATCTCAACTACCATGACTGCTATTCTACTAGGCCAGCTGCCTGATTTTTTGTTAAAAGAAAAAAAAAGCTAGACCAATTGAAATAAAAGAGCTGGGGAAATGTTCAAGGTTGCTGCAGGCTGTGGAGCTCAGTGAGGGAATTCCTTCCTCCCCCATGACCCCATTATTCTCTTCCTTTTCTGCTTGCGTTGCTCTGCCTCTCAGCCCACTCCTTCCAAATACCTGTTTCCCTAAGCAATATTTAAAGACATTTTCCAGAAACTGAGCGTGTGCAATAGTTGCCCTGAGCTGCCAGTCTTTCCCTTCGGATGTGACTTTCCCCACCTGCCATGCTGCTTTAGGCATAGAATCATAGATTCATGTAGTTGGAAGAGACCCCAAGGGTCATGCAATCCATTTCCATTCTCCCATGCAGGAATATACAATCAAAGCACTCCTGACAGATGGCCATCTAGCCTCTATTTAAAAACCTCCAAAGAAGGAGGAGACTCTACCACCCTCCCAGGCAGCAACTCTCTGAAGCTAACCTGACTATTGGAAGTTGCCCACTCTGTCCTACCCATTGTCCTACCTATTCTCCACTTGCCTGTCTCCATCTTGCTTTTTCCTTCCTTTCATTTTGCGTGTAATTCCTCTTTGGTCCCACCTGAGAGTCAACACCAAAATGACCACAACCTGGCCGTTGTGCCATTCTTTCTGCCTTGACAGGAGAAATTCAGCCTCTTCTTTTAAAGAGAAGAAAAATATTTACATATCCCCCCCCCACTCAAAGCTGCTTGTTACTAATATAACTCTATTGAGTATAAGTTGCTGACAGGCCCATCTGTCACAAACAGCAGACAAAGACTCTGCAAGAACCAAGAGCTTAAAAAAAATTAAGCTGGAAATAAACCAGGGGGCTGGAAAAGATTCAGATCAAACCAACTTCTTCCAGGGCTGGCATTACCACTAGGAAAACCAGGGGTGGGGAAAGTTCTCCATCTTCTACATGACATCCCTTCAAATGTTTAAAGACAGCTATCACATCACCTCTGAGTCTTCTCTTCTCCAAACTAAATATACCCAATTCCTTATGTTAGTCCTTGTAAAGCTTGATTTCCATGGGTTGGTTACCATCACTGTCATAAGCAAGAGTGGATTCTGTGAACTGACTCCAGGATCTGAGGTGAGACCCAAGTTCAACCACATGAACCATCACTTGGCACTGCAGTCATCAAGAGAGGAATTTGCATCTTGCTGTACCAAGCAATCTTGATAACTGGCAGCTGAATCCATGAACTGACTCTATAAAGAGAGCATCACTCTTGGGGTGGCACCAGGGTTGGCCAGTGGCTATCATGTCAGGGCTGAGGCGAATCTAATGGGTTTCATCCCAGCAGATTAAAGGAGCTCTCCAAAGTGCTGAACCCTTGCAGCAAAATAGATTTAGAACCTTGAGGAGCTCCTTATAAATCTGTTATAAAACCATAAATGGTTTCGCTGCACTGCTAACATGGAAGCCAGCAGCCAGCCTGGGAGGCGTTAAAGGGGCGTTAGCTCTTTTGGCTCATTTGCATGCTTGCCAGCAGTCACCTAGTGAGACATGAGACAAAGGAACTTGAAACAAAGAACTGCAAAGTTTGCAAAAGCCCTGAAGATCATTTGGCAAAGCTGGCTGGGGAAATCATCAGGCCACACAACAGGGCATATTGCCATTTGCGTGATCGATCCATTTTCTTTAGCATTCTTTGCTTGTCAAACTTATTAATCGCCTCAAGGCACTGCAGAGAATAGAGCTCCAAACAATTTTTTTTAAAAGCAAAATTCCATATGCATAAAAAGAAAAGAAATCATTGTGGTCCCAGTGGCAGGCCATGATCACTCTAGGAAGCAAGTGGGATGGCATTATCTGGGGCCATCCAGATTTGTTGGACCACCTCTCCCATCATCCCCAGCCAGCCTGGCCCATCCACCCCAGGCAAACTTTTAAGGCAGGAGCAGGGCTCATGTGTCCCTCCAGAAGTCATTGGACTCTACTTCCCCTCAATTCCAGAGCAAGAGATGATGGAAATTGTAGTTCAGTATCTGGAGGAACATGGGTGTCACCACCACAATTTTAGGATTGCATGCTGGGTTTGGTGGATCCTACATCAGAGATGCAGTTAGATGAACAGGAGAGTCCTATTGTGCCTGAGGTTCTTCTGGTGGGCTTCACACAGACATCTTGTTGGCCCCTGAAGGAGCAGAATCTTAGACCTGATGAACCTTTAGTCTGTTCCATGACAGCTCTTCTTAGCTCCATCCTGAAGTCTCAGATTCCAGGCCAATCAGCATCTGTTCTGACCATTTTCCAAATGGCGGTACAAACATACAAATGCGGGTTTGATGATCACCTAAACCAGTCATTCCCAAACTCTAGTCCTCCAGGTATTTTACACCTCAACACCCAGAATTCCCAGCTGCCTTGGCCAATGATCTGTGGTTCTTGGAGCTGAAGCCCAAAACACCTGGAAGACCAGAGTCTGGGAAATCCTGACCTAAACATATGCAACAATGAGGCAACAGAAAGGTGTAAGAGATACAGAAAATTCATACCTTGCCCCAGCTGCACAGGCACTTGAAGGTCTGAGCCCTAATTTGAGGGGAGAGGGACAACCAGAGGTGTTTGATCATCCACACTCTACTTGTCAGAAGGAAAGAGGCCCAACGTTCACCCTAGAGCCAAGCTAGCCATACACTCCATGCCTAACAGGCTTGGAGGCTGCCACACCACTTGGAGAGACAAATCTTCAAATAAATCAGGCCGAGATGCAAATGGCTAAACAAAAAGGAGGAAGACAGCTCATAAATTATTCACTCCTCCATGCCCCCCTCCCTGTGTGCCAAGCAGGGTTTTTTCTCCAGGAGAGAAGAGCAGTGGCAGCTAGACCTATAAAACTCGACAGCGGAGGAACGAGCAAGGGGGTGCGTGATTTATGGAGAACTCCTAGGCTGTGTGTGCCATCTCATAATGAGCAGGAAGCTGAGGCGTCTTCCAAAGAGAGGGGAGTCCTTCAAAGCACAGAGGGAGGGGAGGGGAGAGCTGGGTGTGTGCTACCTTCACTGCTGCCAAGGCAAAGCTCACCTCTTTTTCTGCCCTTCAGCTGCCCCATGTGGAAGACGGGAGGGGGCACCCTGTAGGTAACTCATACGACAGGGGTGAACCACTGCCACAGCTCCGGAGGCCAATTTTCTAACTCCAGGACTCTGGGGGAGGGGGGGCAGAAAGACAAGCCAAAAACAAAACCAGAAGCATCAAGAAGTGAACTTCCCATTTAGAGCCACCAGCCTGATATGCTACATCAGGGTTGCATTGCATAGACTCCACAAATGGAGCTACACATTGATTCAGCTGCACAGCCCTGGGGTTGAAGGGCAATGTTGTGTACCTGCACACACAGCCATATGTGCAGCTGAACGCACATGCTTATGCACAGTAACATCTGCCTGGGCACACACATCTTCTTGAGCATCTTCATGCACAAAGTCATGCTACCTAGCCTTAGTCTATGTTCACAGCACCTTCCTTCTGTCCACATCTCCCTTGCAGTGACAAACACCACAGAGCAAGCGGCTGCAAGAGCAAGCCAGCACATGAAGTGTGTGATCTTCCCATTCCAGCATTTGGACAGGTCACCTTTGCCTAACTAGAAAAGCACCTTTGACCAATTACTTTTACACCATGAAAGGGTGAGGTGATCCATCAAGATGCTGATTTGGCCCCAATGGCCTCAGACCCCTCGCCCTGGTCCCAGGTACTAATATTGCTGTCCCTCAATGGAGACAGTTCATACAATTCACTGTCACTCATGCAGTAGGACAGGCAATGGGGCTCCATGGCATGAGGTGCCATCTGGGAGCAAACAGCCACCAAAGTCACCGGTGTAGCCCTACAGAGGAGCGACCCTCAGCAGACACCAATTTCACAGCAGCAAGAAGCCATAGATGGAGCCAAAGCATGTGATTTATTTCCTGTTCTTCTGCTAAAACCCTTTTTATTGCTTCATTAGCAAGCTATCCACATTCTCCATCGCTCCAAGAAAGCAGGATGATGCTTTCAGAGCCAGCAGGCAGCTGCATGAATGGGGGGGGGATGGGAGACTGGAGGAGGTTCCTGAGAGATTAATTCTTTCATGCCCCCATTGCTATCAGGCTGCTTCACCTCAGCATCTCTCTCAGCAAATCCACCTTGTCCATATCTTGAGACATCTAGAGGAGCATTTCTGACCTGGAGAGGGAAATAGCTGAAAAGTTGACTTATGTGGGAGTCCATTAGAGAGCTTCCAGATGGAAAGGGTCAAAGCCAGCCTAGCCAGCCAGCCAAGATCTAGGTAGAATCATAGAATCAGAGAGTTGGAAGAGACCCAGGACTCTCCAGTCCAACCCCCTCCACCATCAAAGCCTTCCCTTTGACAAATGCCCATCCAGCCTGGCCCAGCCCAGACAGACAACCCAAAATGGAACCAAATGAAACCAACCCAAACTGGAAGCAGCTGGAGGCCTATTTCCAGTTCTGAAGAAACAACTATTGCATTATATGTTATGGGGGGAAAGGGCCCCTCTGCAACCTGTTTAAAAAGGAAACCACCTCTCCCAGAAGCTGTCAGAAGAGGTCCTTCAGCCTTTAGGCAACTTTTGGTCCTCCAGGGGATTTGAATTTCAGCTCCCAGAATTCCTGACTGTTAGCCAAGCTGGCTGGAACTTCTGGGAGTTGAAGTTACAAAACCTAGAGGACCAAATGTTGGAAACCACTGCTTTAGCACATTAGTGTGGTTAAAAACAGAAGGATCCAAAGCCAGAGATTTGGGGTTTAAACCCTCAAAACCCTGGGTAGATGGACAAATCCATCTATTTTGGTTTCTCCTTCATCTGAATTTTCTTTTCTTTTTTTTAATTTCTCCATTTCTTTCCATTCCAGGGTTCAGCAAAAATTGTGGAGATTTGGAGAAATTCTTGCCAAAAACAACAAACACACCCTGAAATGAAGTTCCTGTCGGAAGTCATCAAAGAGGTGAGACCAACAGCTTGGGCCCTAAGACCTGAATACTCCTCTCATGCAGCAAGAAAGGTAACGTTCTTTTCTTTCAAAGCCTTTGGATCTTCAGGGCATTAAGCACTCCTGGCATCTTATGTCATCTCTGAGAATCTATTCTTCTTTCCCTCCCTTTGCTTCCCGTACCCTTCCAGCTTTCTTTTACTTCTCCTCCTCCCCTCTCACCTTTGTTTTTCTGATTCCTTTTATCTTTGTTGCTGACAGAAGAAGGAATTCAGACTGGCTCAGAGTCTCAGCCATATTCCTCTCCTTATCCCAAGCATTCGTTTCAGCAGCAGTGGGATTTAAAGCAGCAGCATGTATGGGGCACACAGGGAGTCCTTTGGCCACTGTGCTTGTAAAATGATTGAGAAACAGACAACGTTGTAGATATGTTTTGGATCATTCAGAGAGCTCACAGTAGATGATCTCAGTTTACTCTCCACTCTCTCCTTGTCTCAGGAACTCAGAGCGCTGTTGTTCTGCAGCAATAACCAGATGTGTTCCAGATCCTTATCAAACTACAATTCCTAAAATTCTTTGGGGGAAGCCAAGGCAATTCTGCTGGTTTGCAACCCAATTTAAATGAGTTGCATAGCTGTAACTCTGACAGTTCACAATTCTGGTGTGTTTTTTTCCATTTCCTCAATGTAATATGCTGGAGATTCTTATATCTGTTCATACACCATTCTCTTTTTCATTTCTCTGCAGGCTTTATATATTTACAGCTTTCACTCAAATACAACAACAATCTTCTCTTTCCCTCTCATTCACGCACTCTCTTTGGGATTAAACTTGTCAGTCCATCTGTCACGGAACCCGTTCCCCCCTTTCTCAGCTGCCTGTGAGGCTCTGCAACACCAGGCATGGCAAATTTATGTGCTGGTAATAACCGAATATCACACAGAGCAAACAGAAAAGTGAAATTTCTCTCCACGGGGCCTTTTGGTTTTTGCCTTTGACTCGCCTAAGTAATGATGAATGGCCCAAAGATGTTCAGGGCTGGACGGAGGAGTTCCAAATCTGCAACAAGGCAACCTCAGGCCCATATAACATCTTGGCTGACATCCTGTTAGCTGCCCTGTGCCAATAGGCAGCAAGCGTCCAAGGAGACACATCCACCTAAGGGAAGCAGCTTCAGAAAGCCAGCCCGGCCCAGGTCGTGCATAGGTACTCCAGGAAGATGAAGAGAGGCCTGGGGGCAAGGTTTCCTTTCAGCCAGTCCACAGGGTGTTATACAAAGCCAAAGAGTCAAAGCCAAAAAGTGATGAGACAAGAAGTCATTCAACACAGCCAGGTGAAAGGCCTTCCATTCATCCCAACAGCCACTTCTGTGACCTTGGAGAGAGAAGAAGAGGGCATATCTGCTGGACTTAGTCCCCTTTTCACTGCTATTCCCTTTTTCTATCCTCCTCCTCTTCATCCCCATCATCATCCTCATCGTCATCCAACTCCTCTGTGTTGGATTGCTTGCATTCCAGAGGCTGAGGGAGGCTGAGGGATAACATTGGTGGCATACAGAGGTGTAAGTTGTGCTATGCCTGTGGCATGATTTTTGTTGGACAATGTGCAAGGGTCACCTCCAGGTGATAATGAGCCCAGGGGAAATTCGCACAGGGGACCTTTGTGCTTGTGGTAGCACATTGAAAAGCACACGATAGCATATGCCTGCCAATTGCCTCAACACATTGCCTTTTCACATTGCACACTGAAATTGCACAATGGGTTGTCAGCCATGCACATTCACCAGTGATCCACATACATTGTGCTATGTTGGTATTCAGTACTGGAGTGGTAGAACATCACTGGCAGATATTTGGCTATGGTACAGAGATGTAGAAATGTGGCCATTGGGTGTCGATCATCCCTGTCAAGTTCCCTTATTTTCCTAAATATAGTCTTCAAGGTTGTGAATTAAAGCAGAAACCCACTTTGTGTTTGAGTGAGCTACAAGAGCTCTGCAACTTCATGTGCTCGGCCTGTTGCCTCTGTGTTTCCTTCTTCTGACATGCCAGGAAGTGACAGATCTCCAAATCAGAAGAGTCAACAGCGTCTGCTGCCATTAGCCCATCCTGTCACTTCCTTCCCAGGGCCCTTTTGGATGAGCAAAGACAGATGTGCAGCTGTGGGAGAGGCCATCCTTCCAGAGCCTCGGCAGTCACAATGTACTGCATGGACCGTCCATCAGTGCCAGTCAGTGGTGTGGGCAGCATAATTACACATATGCAAAGACCTCGGCAACTCTGCTCTTGCGAAGCCTTTGTCTCTCCACCTGTCCATCCAGTCCCACTCTGTTATACTCTCAGATCATAAAAGCTACCATCTGTTAAAAGATCATGTAGCATAATGGTGAAGAGTCACTATGAACTGAGGCATTCCTGGCTGGAATCCACCTGTGTCATGAACATGAGACTTGCATCACTCTTTGATGACCATTTGAGCTAACCCTATCAAAAAAAAAGTTCCTATCAAAATGCTCGCAGACACCTCTTTAGAAGTAACTTTGAAAAGCAATTGAGCAACGTTATTTGTTAAATCAACAAACTGACTCCAATTTCTCTAGTAATGTTACTTCTGAAATGTGTTTTCACAATCCCCTCATTACCCTAAGCGGTAGCTCATTAACAAGCAATAATGTTATTTCTAGCTCATTGGCTGAGATCCTGCATGTGCATATAGTGCCATGCATGCAGTTCCACATCCTCCCACAGCCTGGCAGCTATCAGGCCCAGGGAGAGGGCAGGGAGGGGGAAGTCATTCAGACTCTAGTAAAACCATGAGTAGATTCACCACACCACTGACATGGAAACTTCTGTCTACCACATTAAGCTCAGAGGGGAAAGATAAGATACAGACATAGCTAATTACTTACTACCAATAATAATATTGCTGACTTCCTATACTGCAAGTCTCAGGAGACCCAGGGCCCAGCTGAGTACGTTGGGGGAAGTCCCCACTCTAAACATCTGTCTTATATCTAATGCAGGGAGATGTAACATTGCCTTACAGGACAATGCTGATTTTATGTACAATTTTTATAGGACTTCACAGACCCCATCTTGGATGGATTGAAGCCAAGATGGCCCTTAACAGAAACAGCTTGAGTTTCAGACATTAGACCCTAAGGTCTCGCTTCTTTTCTCCAGGCACAGTTTAAGTTAAAGGAAAGGTTGAAACGTCCTTCTGGTGAAGGGCAAAGCATGCGAACTGGAGTAGGGTTGGTTTTTTAAAAAAAATAATCTATTATTTGGGAATAATCTCCATTACTGATGCCGCTCTTCTTTCTTTCCCTGAGTAGCGTACAAATTGATCTTGATTTCCTGAACGGCTGTTGTTTTTCTTAAGTATCCATCAAACAATAATGTTCCAATTTAAATTGGAAAGCTCTTGCCCACTTAGGGACTAAGCACATGCTGTTGTTTCTCTTTCCTGACTATTTAGCTGAAATGGTTGGAGCAAGACATAAAACACAGAGAACAGAATCAGTTAGCACCATCAGATAAAAACATGCCTCGATGGCACATCAGTGCCCAAAATAGGGCTGGGTAAACCAGTGAGAATTTGTTGGTTTTGCTAGAAAACCTTTGGCTTTCCTGGACAATCCTCCGATGTTCTTCCTGGGTTGAAAGAGTCAAATGTCCTTTATCGTTTTCATAGGAGGCATGTGTGTCCTATGGCAACTTTAGTCCCAGACAGAAGATTTCCACCACCTTTCTCAGGCATGTTTAGTGTTTAGTGGGACCACAAAAGAAGGACCTTTCTATTCCAGCTTGCATATTTTAGTGTGCTATACTACTTTTGTTGGGCCTATATAACCTAAAGGCACCAGGTCCTGCCTGATCTTGGAAGCTAAGCAGAGTCAGCCCTGGTTAGTACTTGGATGGGAGACTGCCAAGGAACACGAGGTGCTGTAGCTTGTATTTCAGAGGAAGGGACTGGCCAAACCACTTCTGAGGATTTCTTGCCTAAGGAAACCCTGTGAAATTCATGGGGTCACCTTAAGTCAACAGACAACTTGAAATCCTCTGGTGCCTCTGCTCTAGTTGGAGAGCCCCAGGTTAGAGTCAGTCACAACTGGTCCCATTTGCCACTTGCTAGGTTGACATCAAGGTAGGTTAAGGAGAAGAGAGGTTCCTCTGATTTTCCCCTTGTATATGGACCTCTAGAGAGCCAGCATGGTATAGTGGTTTGAGCATTGGACTACAACCCTAGAGACCAGGATTTGATTTCCTACTTGGCCATGGAAACCCAGAGGGTGACCTCAGGCACATCACATGCTCTCAGCCCCAGAAAACCCCATGATAGATTTGCCTTAGGGTGCCATAAGTTGGAAATGACTTGAAGCACACAGCACACATGGGCCTCCTCATCCCAAAAAGCATTGTCTCAGATTTGGAAAATGTCTCTAGATTTAAAGGTATACATCATTGCTGGGAAGAATCTGGCTTTGTTCACAAAGAGCCACGGCAATGGAGGAAGCACACACACAACCTTCTTTTGACAGTAAGGAGAAATACAAAGGAAGATGGGTGTGTTGTACTTTTCACAACAGAACCTGAGCGCTGGAAGTGTTGTGAAGGAAAGGTGTGACCATTTGATTGTGGGCCAATCAAAGGCACTTTTGAGGAACAAACACCATCCCAGGAGGCTTTGTCTAGTGCTGTTTGCTCAGTTTCCTCTTCATCCTTTTTGAAAATACTGCTGCTGAAGTTGACCCAAGTCCAAGGAGTGCTCATTAGGCAGGGGATGTAACAACCAAGAAGAGGCAGGAGAACCAACGGCTGTCACCCAACTAGATAAATTGATTTAGAGTTTTTAGAAGGAGTATGGGAAAGGTATTTAGATCCAGGGCATTGAGAAACTCAGTTATGAAACTCAATCTACCTGGACTGGATAGACAGGTAGGAGGTTTTTTTTTTTCCAACCAATATCAACTTACTCATAGGCAGAGCTGAGAAAAGTTACTTCTTTGGACTGTGACTCCTGGAATCCCAAATCCATAAGAGTGATGCAGACAGAGTATTCAGAAAAACAATGGCCTCAACTAGGGGTGAGAGAGAGAATTATACAGTGCCTAGAGGTCCCTGGCCCACATCTCCCAGCAGTCCCAGTCAGCATTCCCAATGGCCCTCCCTTTGGCTGTGCCTTCTCACAGCAAAAAGAGTTGAAGTCCAACCACATCTGGAAGGCCACATGATTCCCATGCCTGGCCTCAATCTGATGGCGAGTCCCAATTAGAGAAGACCCATTGATTCAAAGAGAACCTGGCAGGTTAACTCTTCATTTCTGTAAGTCGGTGGGTCTACTGTAGTTGGAACTAACAATGGGATTCCAACCAATATCTGCTGAGCTCTGAGATCAAGGAGGTGGAGCATAAAGTTCTACCAGGTGAAACTATAGCATGTCTCCTCTCTCACTCAGCTACCCACACAATACCAGCCATTCACTGGCTGGTGGAGAGCCAAGGGGCGGCCAAAAAGCATCTGGCAACATCCTTTGGAGGTCCCAGAAGATCACATTGTTGCTGTAGGTTCAGATACAGCACAGGTAGGCCAGGTGTGTCCCACAGGTTGCAAAAAGCCTTCCCCAGGGATCAGAAATGTATTTTTTTAAATAAAAATTTGCCCCTAAATACCCCTAGAGGGCATGAGAGGCATTTTCACCACCTTTGGGAGATATAGGCCAATGTATGCCCAGGAGAGGCCTTTTTTTAAACAGGAACTTCTGTTCACTTCACGTTATTTGTGTGTGTGTGTGTGTGTGTGTGTGTGTGTGTGAGCACTTGAGGCACTATGGGAGAAGGTACAGTGGGAAGTTGGCCCTCAAAGCTCTCCTGGGAGGCCATGTGGCCCCCCAGCTTTCCACAGGTGCCCATCTCTGAGCTATTGGAATATAGCTAGTTGCTTCTCTGCCATCACTATCCAAAGCATTTCCGATGTATGCCAGACACTTCTGGCATGCATTGGGCACTCCTATTGTGCCTAGTACTTCCTAGCTTGTGTCCTGATGTGCATCAGGGAGCACTCCTGGTGCACACCAATGGCCCTTGTGGCTCGGGCCATGGTGTGCCTCTCATTCCACTGGCTACTGTTGCACAATGGACACCCGTATGTTGTCTGTTGGCAGCCCCTCGGGGGATATGGACATTGCAAAATTACTCCACTTCTGAGCATACGCGTGAGGCCATTTACGAAGACCTAAGTCCCAAGTAGAATGCCAGCCCATGCTTATGTAGATATCCCCACCCCCACATCTGCATGCACCACTATTTCAATGTCTAAATCATGTGTGGCCAATTAAATTGGCCCATTTTTCATTGGTTAAGTACAGTCCATATAAACATATCCTGCATTCATAATGCAAAGTCGTCTCTGGGATTTGTCAAATGCAGATGGCTAGATGTCAAAACATCATCTGCTTCTGCAGGCCAGCTGTCAAACACTGTCATCGTCGAACACAGAGCCCCAAGTACTTGTGCAGTACCTGTCAGCCATTAGTTACCTTCCAGTGTTGACTGCTCCTGCACAACACCTGAATGTCAAATGTGAACACCAGCTCTCAAGTATCTGCCAAATATTCACCCATCCAGGACAAAGCCTAGCCCACAAAGATTCTCATAGGCTTCTCAGAGGAAAAAATCTGTAAGGGCATTTGGGCTTTGGGAGCTATTAAGCATGGCTGAGCTTCTATATTGCAGTCTATCTCATGTAGCTTTACAAAACCTTCACTACATTGCAGTGGTACAACAAGATTCTGTTGGTGAATTGAGAAGATGAACGTCCAGACACTGGCAAAGGTGTTCCAACTCACATTGGGCACTTCAGATGTGCACGGGATACTACTGATGCTTGTCAGGTGCTCCTCTTGTGTTCCAGTACTTCCTTGCTCATATGCAGATGCAGAGGATATCCCAATGCACATTGGTGCCTCTTCCACATTGGGCCATGGCATCTCAAGTTGCTCCACCATTGGGCCACAGACACCCATATGTAACAATGCCATAGCAGCTCCTAAGTGAATACAGACATTGAGAAGCTGCTGAATTCTATTTCCCACATACGTAAGTCCACTTACAGAAAGCACTGAGTCATAGAGTTGGAAGAGACCCCAAGGGCCATCCAGTCTTCCTCTTTAGAGAAGGAGCCTCCCTCTTTAGGAATTTTTAAAGAGAGGCTGGATGTCCCTCTGTCAAAGGGAGTGCTTTGACTGTGTCTTCCTGCTTGGCCAAATGGGGTTGGACTAGATGGCCCTTGAGGTCTCTGCCAACTCTTTGGTTCTATGATTGCAAAGGAACTGCCCAAGGTGCTGAGTCTTACCCTGCAAATAAGTGCAGCACCTTGCAGAATGCCTTTAAAGCCTGGAGTCAGACCTAATGTGGCTTCTCAGCTCCGTCGGCCAGGAAACCTTGAGCCCCTCCTTTTAGTAAGTCTGCTCTTTGCTGTCCAGACACCTGCTCCAAAAGAATAATTTTTCAGGGGCCAATTTTCTCCCTGTCTAATTAGGAGTGCATTAAACCACCCATAATGCATGGCCTTGTGCCAAACTGTACAGGCCATAAAACAGCCACTCAGCGCTCAGAAAAACAAGGGGCCAGGGCTGTAATTGCATCCAGCATGCTCGTTCAGCGCCTCGTTTTGTTATTAAAGCAAAGTGGCAACACATGTAGAACTAAATGAGGTGCCATCCAGAAACCCGGATTCAGCAGTCAAGGCTGAAGTCAACAGCTGCTCAGAGGACAGTTAACCTTCAAGAGAGACCCGTTTTGCTACACAGCCTCCGCCAGACGTGCATTTTCATAACGATTCCCCAGTAACCGGGAGTAACAAGGCAGCAGTTAACGGCTGTTGCAGGAAGCACGGGGCAGGGATTTGGGGATGTTCCAAGCTCTGACGGCTGAAACTGTGGACAGCCCCAAAGCCAGCTGTCATCACGTGGAGGGCTACAAATAATTGAAATGGACGTTTACATCTCAAGTAGCCCCAGTCACCTGAGCTTTAAAACAAGGGATGGAAACTGGGAACTGCAGCGGCAGCCAAGATCCTACATTGAGGAAACAAAGTGTAACTTCACACTTATGGGCTAGAATTCTGCTAGGGACCTAGACATCTATACACTACACCAATGGGGCCAAAAAGTCACTATTGTGCAACTGACATTTTCTGCCGATAGCAGCAAAAGTAGAGTGGTACAGAAAGCATATTCATCTGTGCCTTATCTTTGCAAGTTGTGCGTTGCATGTTGTGTATTGCAGCCAAGTCTCAAGCATTGAGATTGTGCCTCCTATGTTTGTACTGAGGTTGAGCTATGGATCTGAAGAACCCTTCTCCAGCACCACTTTTCAATTTTGGATTCTCTTCTTCTCATCTTTCTTCACTGGCCAGCTTTCACAACTATACATACAAATTAAAAATACACTGGCACAGACAATCCTGGTTCCTTCACAGCTGTCCTTCCAAGTCCTAGTCTTCTTCTGATGTCTCGTCTACAGGCTCCAATCGGATTGAGGGCTGAGTCAAAATACAAGAAATGTTTAACTGTGACTTTTAACGTTATGCAAATCAATGCTTCTCATTAATTTTGTCTTTGTAATGTGCACAGGGGGTCTGCCATATCTGTGGGTTCGTGATCAATGCATTCAACCCACTGTGGAATCAAATGCATACAATACTGTAGGTTTTGATATGTGGTGGAGTGGCAGTAGTGGAAATCACACAAGGTGTAATTTAGCGCCGAGGAAGTAGAGGGGAGATAACAATTCAGGCTTGAATCCAGCTGGGATCTGATCCATGCACAAGATTCCTTATGGAAAAGGCTGGATCTTTTGTCCAATGCAGATCCAGTTCGAGGTTGCAGAAGTAGAGTTGCACGTGCATTGCACTTGCAGAAGCACATTGCATCATGTCCATTGGGCCATCAGAGGTGCCAGGGTGTGGCAAATGTACATGCATTGTTGTGCATGGCACAGGGAGATGTGTGTGCATCTTCAGTTGCACCTTGGGTTGCCCATGCTGACAATTCACTTGCCATGCTGTGTTGCGCAGCCACTACATAGCTCCACGAGTGTAAAGTTGTGGCCCTAGGTTCTCTCCTCTGACTCTTTCTCTGTTCCCAGTGGCTCCCAGCTGCAGCAGCAGTTCCCATCTGAAGAGCCAGCAGCCTCCCCTAGTTTGGAACCTGAGTCTGAGTCTATCATAAAGACAGCAAGTGGTCTTCTACTTACTCACCAGCTCCATCCACCCTCTCCCTCTCACACACACCATCCTTTTCTCTCCTGATTTTTCCCCTCACCTAAAATGCTGCACTGCCATCTCCTTGATGCTGTCTGTTTGTCAATGAAAAAGGAAGCAGCCGTTTCCTGCACTTGGAACAGTTAATTAGGGAAACTCAGGATGGCTTTGCTTCTATACTGCAGATGAAGTGGGGAGGGGGGACACCACATTGAGAAAGGACTCCCTCTCCCTCATTAATGAGGAGGGCTTCCTCTCTCTCTCTCTCTCTCTCTCTCTCTCTCTCTCTCTTTCCTCAGCTGCAGAAATTGGCAACATCCCCTCTTGGCATCTCCGATAGCAAGCCAGGCTTAGAGCTTTGAGCAATACTGCCCTCTACCGACACCACTTGGACCTTGCTACTCTCCCTGGACATTTTAGCAGCCCCTTGACAAGTTTTGAGCTGCCATTCTTCCCTGCCAGGCTTTTCAAGGTTGTTGAGCACCAGCCATGATTCCAACATACAGGATCAGGCCAGTGGTGGCCAGCTGCTCCCCTGACAAAGGTGTGGTGAATCACCTCTGGGTTTTGGTGAAAACTTTCTTATCACTCCCTTATGTACAGAACTCATTTTGTAGCTAGAGTTCGGCCCTTTGGATAGCCCCTGGAGGATTCAGACTAAAAAGCCGAGCGTATTCACCACCCCACTGACCTGGAAGCCACTAGCTGCTCCGGGATGGGACCCAGGTTTAATTTGGCTGTGGATCTTGGCGATTTCTACCCACATATGTGAAACTCCCACATACGTGACCACTGCCACAGTCTTGAAAGGCAATAGCCATCACTGGACAGAAAGCATGTGGGTTTCATTTGTACCATACATCTGACTTCTTCTCCTCCTTCCACAACTCACAACCCCAACAGAACTATATTTTGAACCCCAATAATTACCAGATGTTGGGCTGTAAAGAATGACTGAGCTCCTGCCTCATGGAGATGGTGCATTATTTTTTATTTCTCACCTTGCATTCTGTTTGTGAGCTGGAGTATAAATTCAATCAACCTATCAATCAAGGACCTGGGCTGTCTAAATGCAAAGACTCCCAGCCAAATGTGCCAACTCTCTCAGCTGGAAAGTTTTGGGGTTTTGAGTCAACAGTCATCGTATGGATAGCTCTGTGCATATCTCATGGCTGATTCATAACAGCAGTTGATCCATTGCACAGTCAGGTCTTGCTCATCCAGTACTCGGGGGGAGCTGACTGATCTCTGTTGGAAACAGGCCAGTGGAGCTGGGCAGGACCTTGGCAAGGAGCTTCTTCTAAAGGAAGCCATTTGGCAGCTGGAATGGAGCCAGCAAAAGAGAGAGGAACATGCATCCTTTCCTCCATTTCCACTGTTTCTCCCCACCACCAGGCTTAAATTGCAATCACTCAAGCACTTGCAAGAAAAGCCCCTCCCCCAAAATAGAAAAAAGTAAATAATGCCTTCTGTCTCTCATCAGTCCCTTCTAAACAAGTTTCTCCCCTACTGGGGCCTGTCCTTAAGGGAAAATGATACCCTACCAAGAGGGAGATAGTCTTTCAGATAGTCCAGACCCAAGCCATTTAGGGCCTTCAAGGTCAAAAACAGCACCCTGAATTGTGCCCAGAAATGAACCAGCACCCAGTGAAGTTGTTTTAGCTGGAGGAGGAGGGGTCACACTCTCTCCACAACCAGCTTTTTCCACTGCACACCTTATGCATGCCTAAGACACGAGCAAGGTTCCAGCCTTTGGATGTCAGTGAAAAAAGAGAGGCTAGAACCTTCTATTCCCCAGGAACACCAATTTGAATACCTCCCTTGACATGGAAGCTGTGGCCATTGCCGCTTTTGGGTTGCCAGACAAGAAAGAGACTTTAGTCTCTCCTTTCCCTTCCATGCTGAGATCCCAATGGGCATCATTGCTTCAGTGCTATCATTGCGAGCCTGGAAGCTCAGGCCTTGAACAGGGGTGTTTCAACGGAGTTCACAGAAGCCATCTGACAGTCTTCTGGGGGCCTGGTACAGCCAACAGATTGTCAGGTTTTCACCCTTCTTTTATTGCTATCTAGTGCCATTACCAGAAGTGAGTGAGGGGGAATAAGTCTGCCTTTCTAAGGGAATTTAATGATAGGTTGGATGCAAACGGCCTCCTTCAGGAGCTTCAAGATCTGTCTGGAGAACAACGAGAATCCAAAAGCCGCCTGGATCAATCTGAATCATTAAGTGGATGCCGAGCTGACAGCCTCCTTATTCAAACCAGACCAATGGGACCCCAAAGAGGCAAGATCTGAAAGCCAGAGAAATAGTATCCAGGCCGAAGATGCTGGCAAGCGTTGAGAGGAATTGCTAAAATAGCATCAGGCTTGAGGGTCTCCAGGGAAGATGCTGGAAGCTGAAACTGAAGAATGAGATGGGGGCAGAGGCGGACAATGCTGGAGAAAGAAAATATCTTCCAAAGGGGGAAGGTGTGTGGGTGGAATCACCTTTATAACATTCCCAGAAGAGTATGCTCAAAAATGGAAAGAACAAGACCCCAGTTGGAGGACTGGCTGTTGAAGGTGCCAGGTATGCTTACTGTATTAATTGAAGAGAAAACATTACAAGAGTTTGAAAAAGAGTGGGAACCAATTATAGAATATATTATTAAAAGAGGTTAATAATTAATAGAGGAGGTGACTGTATCTTTGTATATATTTACTTATTGTATTTAGAGGATAAATAAAGGAATTTTTAAAAGAATGGTAAAAGGTTTTGTAGAAATACTATTAAAAAGAAGACATTATTTGAAGTCGTTACACATGTAAATGTAAATTCAAGGATGAAAATGTATAAATGGAAGACGTAAGTAGGGAAGGGATAGAGATAGAGATAGTAGAGAAGGGGATGTCACGTAAATTCAGTATTTGTCAAATAACATATATATTATATGTTTAAGATTTTTATAATAAATGATTTTTTAAAAAATAACATTCCCAGGAGAGCTTCTGAGGATGGCTTTGTGAAAGCTAGTTCTTTGTGTGCAGCCTCGGATGTGGCCAACACAGGAGTTTTGTGTTGTTTGCCTGTTGTTGTTCTTTTCCTGCAGTGCAGCAGGATGCAAACACAGAGCACTTCTGACAGATGCCCAAACCATGACTGCTGAAAATGACTCCAACGAAGGAGAACCCACCAGTTTGTCCACTGTCAAACAGCTCTTCTTGCCAGGACACTTCTCCTGATGTTCAGTCTAAGACCAGTCCCCAGTAAATCCCACCCTTTGGCTCAAGTCCTCTCCTCTGGAGCACCAAAGAACAAGTCTGCTCCATCTTATGCTTGACAGACTTTCACATATTGGAAGACAGCTATCATATTTTCCCTTAATCTTCTTTGCCAGGCTCATTCAACCATTCCTTATAGGAACTGGTTTCTAATTCTCTCCCTAGGGGCCTCCAGAAATTAAATCTCTGAGTGGGCGGGTATCACAAGTGTGCAGAGAGATCCGTGTGTGACTCTGTGTGCATGTGTGTGTATGCGTGAAAAGAGAGAGAGAGGAGGTTGTGGAGGGGGAAACTCCTACAATTGGAAAGCAAAATCCTGGGTTGACCAGAGAGAGAGGTTGCCAATTAAAGGAGAAAGTGTTGTTAATAGCGGACAATAGGAACCAGCCAATTTGACAATAAACGCATGCAGGTTTGCTGCATTTGCTCTGTCTAAAAATACAGCAGCAAGACAAAGTCAGCATAAAAGGCCTGAGCATGAATAGCATGAAAGGGAGCACAGCCCCAGTGGTGTTTTCTCTGGGATCTCTTTTTTCCAGCAGAGGCAGCAAGTTGCGGGAAAATGAGCCAACTTCGGCAACATAAACCTGGAGATTGGCTGGCAGGCCACTCAATGGCCTCTGGATCCAATTAGTCACAGCTGCAGTTCTGGATGCTCATGGTCAGCTTTGGAGCATCTCAGGAGCACAATGTTGCTTCTGCTAACTGCTTTCTTTGCCTTGCTGCTTTTCTCCTTCAGATCCAACTCTAACTTATGTACATCATAGGTTGTTACCATTGTCCAGACATATGCCCATGTCATCTTCCAACACCAGTGCAAGTGGCATTCTTGGCAGAGGAAGTTGGTGACTTCCAGGTTAGAGATGTGGTGAATCCGCTTTGGGAGGGGGGTTGGTTTTTCTTTAATTAAAGGACCTCTCCAAGTACTGGACCCTATCCCCAAAGTAGTTTCAGTACCTTTGATTGTTCCTGTATCTAGGAATTCTGGCCTCCCAATAGATTCAACACCTTAGGGAGCTCCATACAAGTCTGTAAAGGAACACATAGTGGACCCACCATACCCCAGACATGGGAAGCCTCCAGCTAATTCTGTCTCTTGGCCTTCCAGGCATGATGTGAAAGAGGGCTGGAGAATCTCTGGTCCTCCAGATATCCATCAGCCTCCTCAAAACTGAGGCATGATGGGAATAGTAGGTCAACATGTCCCAGTAAAGTGAGAAAGAACCTTCCCTGAAGCCCGACAGAACAGTTCTGGTTCCTGTAGACAATATTCAGTGCAACCCAGTCTCTTAAACTTCGTCCTGCTCGGGGAGATCATCACCATAGAACATCATTTTCCAAAAGCTAAGGCAATTGGTAAAGGTCTTACAAAACCACCGTTCCCAGGGTTCCTCAAAGGGAAGCTGTTATGTTTAAGCCAGATTTATTTTGGAGTATAGACAGGTCCTGGGTTTCTTCAGCTGCCCAGGAAATCCTCCAGAGGAAGAATGTTTTTTCTTTGAAAGTGTTAGCCAAGAAGAAAAAAAAGACATCTCTCTCTTTCTTTCCACCCCTGGGAGAGCCAGCAGAATTGCAGAGAAGCTGCCTCCGTCTTGTTAGTGCCTCATTAACGCTTGCTGCTGCTGAGCAGCCTCTGTGGGGACAGGTGCTGCAGCAGAGCCATTGCCTTGCTAAGGAAAATTGCTGCCGAGCTGAACCTGGGAAGAACCTTGAGAGGAAGGGGTTGCAGGAGTGTTAATGCTCCAAACTAACTGCAAACAGTCGCTTGCCAAGAGAACCAGACAGAAACAGAAACAAACCCGTTGCCACCTCTTCCAGGAGCATCCCTGACCCTGCCTGGATTTTATGAGTCTGCGACAAGATATTTTCCTACCTGAGGAAAAGGGCAGGGGTGTAGCTATAGGGGAAAGGCAAAAAATGAGAGAACTTCTCCAGCAAGTAAGAATTCTACCCCTTCCCAATGAAATTTCCCTTCAGTCATTAGATTTCTAGCTTTGCAGCCAACTCAGAACTTCTGTTGACCATTTAGAAACAGAAAGAAAAGGGGAGGGCAAAGGGGCCCAAGGAAGGCCAACACAGCAAAGAGAAGAAGGGGTTGAATGTCTTGCGGCCTCTCATTCTCTCCAATGCTAGAAATTGGCGGACTGGAGAAAACTTTAATGGGAAGCAGAATTCTTGTCCCGAGACATGCCAAAGGTCACCAGGGCCTGAAAGCTCAGAGAAAGAGCTAGGTTTTAACTCAGCACTAAAACAAAGCCAATCATTATCCACACCATGCCTTTTTCCTCAACATACAGACTCAGAGGACTTTCCATATCAGAAAAAATGCCCAGCCGCTTCCAGAAGGAAATACATGCATGCATAAGACACCAACAGAATCATGCCAATATCTTTAAGTTAAGGCAGAGTGGTACTTGTGCCTCTTTCTATGCTACTGGACCGCAAGTCGCAAAAGCCCAAGAGAGGACAACCAATGATGAAGAATGCTTGAATTTGCAGTCCAACAACATCTGGAGAGCCACATGATTCCCATCCTCATGCTTTTCGTAAAAGATAACCTTGGTTTTTTTTTCTGTGTTATATTTGCAAGTGCTGCTATCAACTGTAGGGGGGTTGTTTGTTTGTTTATTACTTGTCCTCGGATTTGAACATCTTTAAAATCTCTTCATTTGAAATGCACTTATGCCTAGAAGTCTAGAACAAAAATTAATATATATTTAAGTGAAAGCTTTTGTTTCAGCACCTGGTGTCCTGTGCTTCAAGTGAAACGTGTTCCCTTTTGAAGAGGACTTAAGCTGCCTGGCTTTTAAAATCAACTCTAAAAGGAGGCTATGTTTTTCTCATTGTTCAGAAATTTGGCAGGTGCAATGCCTTGAAGGAATAGCAGAATGCCTGCCAACGTCACACTCGTTTGTTGAAAAACACAGATGTTACAGGTAGCAGGAGAAATCTTGGCTCTCCTGCTGAAATCACCAGGAAACAAAACAAATGGAATTTGTTCCAAAACAAGCAGCATTCCAACATGTTAGAAGTGAAACAAATTAAGGTTTTAAGAAAGAAAACAAATGGCACGGTGACAAAACAACAACAACAGAAAAACAGAAATATTGCACCTCCCTAGGGCAGCATTACCATCAGCAAACCCATCCACCCATTCCTTACATAGCTCTGCTTATGGAAACCATGCAAGAAGCAGTCAGTCAACTAACTTACAGGGCCAGCTGGTGGCTTCCATGTCAAGGAGATGAAAATCGCTTCTAGGGTTGGTTCCAGACATTAAAGTAGGTATCCAAGGACAAAGATCTTATTCTACCTTGGATAGATCCTATAGGTCCAAACCCTAGTGAGCCTACAGAGTACAGTGGTTTGAGTGTTGACCTAGGACCAGGGTTTGAATCTTCATTTGGCCATGGAGCCCACTGAGAGACCTTGGACAAATCTCACGAGGCAAGGGAAGGCAAGAGCAAATCTCCTCTAAATAAACCAGAGCTAATGGGGTATAGTGCTTTGAGTGTCGGACTAGGACTCTGGGAGCCGAAGTTCAAATCCTTGCTCTGTCATGGAAACCTCCAGGTGACCTTGGGTAAGTAACCCTCTCTCCACCTCAGAGGAAGGTCATGGCAAACCTCTGAACAAATCTTATCAAGAAAATTCTGAGAGAGGGACAATCTGAGTCAGAAAGAAATTGAAGAACACAACCACAAATCAACCCTATTCCCAAAAAGAGGTTCAGCACCTTGGATAATTCCTCCAGGCACAAAATCTGTCCTCCCATGGGTGGGTTTTATTCCAGACATAAATGCAAAACCCCAGGGTGCATCTGCATGTATAATGATGTTACAGGCAACACTGTATCTGTGACCTTGCACTGAATATGAATGTTGTGGATCAGACAAAAAAAAAATCTGATTCAAAACACGTTGAAGATAGTCTTTTGCTTGTTGGTCCTGCTGAAATTCTTTCTTGATTCCCTCTTGAGCTGTTGCTTGCTCGCTCTTTCATAACTGCTGCTCATTTCTGACAGCTGAGCCAAAGCAAGAGTGTTCGTTTGTTTTTACAGTAAATTTTGGAGGGAGACCTGTATCTTGATTTCTTTTGCTGCCTTCTTTTTATTTCTGTTCTTCCTTTCTCTCTCTCTCTTTTTTCCCCCTCCCCCTTCTCTTTTTGTACATGGCTGCTTCATCTTTGAGAAATTGATCATCTTGTCTTTCTGGTTACCAGTGAGAATCCTGGGGATTCTTTCTTCTGTACGAACATTTTCCATTCCAGCATTCCTTCCTGCACCATGAAATGATTTACACAAGCAGTGAAACGCAGGCCATTGGCTGTGGTGAACTTGCAAACTCCATTGTGGTAAAGGTGCTAGGGACTAACAAATGACACTCAGCAATTATCAGAATGGAATTTGGGCTTGGCATCTGTCAGTTAAGATGAGGCTAGGTCAACGTGCTGGGCCAGATCATGGGGCCAAGTCCTCCCAATTGCTTGCCAATGTACACACTATGTTAGCAGGTGGGTCCCATACCAGTGGGGACAGCAAATCCAAGATGCTAAACCTACTTGGGGGAGATGATGATTGGCCAGAATTCTGTTTCAGCTACTTAGTCAAGTACAGTGGGCCCTTGGTATCTGCTGGAGTTTGGTTCCACAACCCCCTTGGATATCAAAATCCAGGGATGCTCAAGTCCCATTATATATAGTGGTGTACTAAAATGGCACCCTTATATAAAATGAAGAACAACTCAGATGAGTGCCAAGAAAGCTGGGAGATCTGTGAAATGATGAAAGTCTACAGCAGGGTCAGTGTGCTGCTTGGCAAATGATAAAATCAAGGTTTGGTATTTGGATATTTTTTTCCCAAATATCCTCAAGTCATGGTTACTTGAATCCACAGATGAAGAACCCATGGATATAGAGGGCCAACTGTATACTAGGTAACTTTGCCTGGCCCATCTTCCCTCCAAACCTGATGGAAACATCATTCACCCATGCATGAATCACCAAGAGAATGGACCTTCTTCTCCTCATGCATTTCACAACCAGTAAAGTAGATTGCGAGGACTTACAATGATGGCAATACAGTCATAGTCATGACCAGGCAGCAATTGATGCTAAATTAAGTAGCTCCAGCCATAATTCATAAATCATCATCATCATCATCATCGTCGTCGTCGTCGTCATCATCATCATCATCATCATCATCATCACCAGTGTGCATGGAGCTTTACAAGGAAGACAACAACAAAAAACAAAAAGCCTCTGGAGGATCTCAGGGGAGAAAATAGCCCCTCTCCCAGATTACACTTCTTTCTTCCTTAGATGCAACCTACTGCCTTCCCTTCCCCCTTGCCTTAGCCCCCATGCTTCCTCTGTTTTTCTGCTCTCACTTCAATAACAATTTGCCAAAGAGATCCCCATGGAGAAGACACTGAAACACTCATGTCTCTTGTCTGCAAGGTAAGCAGGAGTTCTGGATCTATTCAAGGGCAGCCAAGGCATCCCATGTAAAATTTACTTTCAAGCCTTCCTTGCTTCTCACCTGAATTAAATATTGAAGAGCTGTGACCCTCCTGCCTGTTCTCACAATCTTCTTGCAGGTAGCAAGCTGTGATCGGAGGATTCCTTTCCTATTACTCATCTCCATTTTGTATCTAGCAGAGTTCATGGTGGGATGGGAAGGGGGCAGCACGATTTCTTTTCTGTTTTTTAGCTTCTTGAAACTTGTAGACTCGGCTGCTGGAGTGTTTCCTCCAGGATTTGTCAGAGGGAAAGCCGCTCCCGTTACCTGTTAAGCAAATAAGAGCTTCATAGTCTATGGCTGTGAGAGAGCCAAACAAGTCATCTTTTCTAAGGAATCAAAAGGCCTGCTTTCATTGCAGCTTTGCAGAAGAATCCACAGATCAACAGAGGGATGCTTTTGGCAGCTTTCCCATCTGCCAGCTCCTGAATCTATCTACACTTCATTCTCTCTCACACCTCCCACCCAATCTCCAACTCCTGGAGAAAGATAGACAACTCCCTCTATTTCTGGTCAGTAGCAGTTTTGCCCATGCTGAATTCATTTTGGTCCAGCCTCCACATTGTGGGGATGGGAGAGAGACATCGGTAGACCACCAGCTAAACATGAGTCAAGAGTGGTGGAATTCATAGCCACATTAGTCTGGACTGGTATGCAAAGAGATCTCATAGCACCCTTGAAATCAACAGAGAAAAAGAAGCCGGTAGTATAAGCTTTTGGAGACTTTTCAGATGTGTGGAGCACATCCCTCAGCACTTTACTCCATGCATCTGATAAAGCAGAGATGAACATGCATGAAGTAGATTTAGTCTACAAAAACTCACTCTACTAACTTCTTTCCCCCAGTTAATCTCAAAGGAGCTACAATATCCTTTTGCGTACTGTGTCAACGGTGCGATGCAGCAGCCAAAAAAGCCAATGCAATGCTGGGCTGCAACAGTGCCATCCGGTCTGCAAGCCAATGCCCATCTACATGATTGTTTGCAGGCACAGCACCACAGAACGTGTAGGTCCACTTCCACACCCTTCAATGGAATATGAATTTCCAGCATCAGACACAACTGTCCAACCAATTCCATAGGGGAAACTGTGCACACACAACACCCACTGGATTTCAGGCACTATTTCTAGGGGCTAGATTCCAGTCATCCCTTATATTTTGGTTTTTGGGGAAAAGGAACTCATTGCAAGTAATGTGCTATTTGGAATGTGTTGCCACCAGGCTATACTGCAGGGATTGGGGACCACATTGCCCCTCTGCGGAACGCTGGGGGCTGCACCTCTCACTGTCATCCCTGAGGTGATCAGGCCAAAGTACGGGGTGCAAAATAGGATCTGCAGCACATCAGCCCTGTCCTTCTAAAGAGGAGACTCACTACAAGATTTCCCACTGCCACCCCACCACCCCCAGTATCTTCCGAGTGAGGCACTTGGCTTACTCTGCCTTATGGCAGGGCCAGACCAGAGACCCTGATTTAATCAACCACCTTCCCTTTCTCAGTCATGCTGCCTGCAGTCAGAAAGCCAAGCCAAGAGCCACAAATGAGCATTCTCCCCCCACTCCTTTCCCTGGAATTGCCTCTTACCTGTATTCATTCTCTAACAGCCCCAGTTGCATATTATGATTTAATTACGGCCACACTGACACAGCGCCTGGAATACGTAATGTGCCCTGCGCCAGGCTCAGCGTTACCTCAAAAGTGGCTAACAAATGTATCTGCATGTTTCACTTAATCGGACTAAAAACAGCATCATTATTCAGGCAAGACGCTTGCTCATGAATATTTATTTGCCATTCCTAGCCCAACCGGTAAATGCATTCTCCTTTCCCCCCACCCCACCAGTTGTTCCATCCTCCACCCTTTTGCTTAACTCACTCAGATTAAATGGAAACCCCTCAGGGACCCAAAGTACAGTTCCGCTGAATGACAAAGCCAGCAAGCGAATGTGTTGCGTTTTTCCTTGTATCCTCTTCCCCCTGCTTGCTCTGTGGCCAAGAAATTCAGAAGGCCTTTTCAGAAGGCAAAGCTGGATGTTTGCCTGGGACGTCTTCTGACCACAGAGATGACAGAGGCAGGCTAAGAATGGCTCCAGGGAACACAGAACAATTTTTTTAAAGGTAAGGGAACTTAACTTTGGCAGCTCGGTTGTTATTGAATGGGACCAGCATTCTGCTTGGGCCTGACATCTTCATAAGTGACCTGTGTGTATACCAAATTGAACTGAACAGTCTGACAACATCTAGATTCCCTTGGGGGACTGCCATGACATTACCACCTATGTGAGCCCATTGCACAAGAGTGGAGTGACCAATGCACAATCTGTGTCAGAGCAGTCCCCAGTGTGCATCCAGATACCAGCAAGGAAGTACCAGAGCCCAACAGGAGGGTCCAATGCAAGTAAAGAGCACATGATGCTCATTGGAGCACTCTTGTCGCATAGGAATCTTGGTGGTCCAATTTGGCCAGATCATTTCAGAGGAGATTTGCCCTCCCATCCCCAGACCTAGTCTTATGGGATCTTGAGCCCCTCCATCCCCATTCCATTGCTGAACCACTTTTCCTGTCAAGAAATTCCTTCCAATGTTCAATTGAAATATACCCTCCTGTAACTTTAAACCATTAGATCTAGTTCTACCCTCTGGGGCAGCAGAGAACAAACTTTCACCTTCCCATTGCCCAGCGGGAGAGCCCAACAGTTGCCCAGCCCTCTTTCCATGGTCCATTCATCAGGGATTCTTTCTCTCACTCAAATGCTCCATTGGGCAAGGAAGAGCTTTTGTCTCCCATGCTCAACAACGTCTGCAGGAATCCATTTCTCCTTCCCACTTAGATCCAAAGGTTTCCAGGAGAGATTGGAGCCAACAAGCCCTCTGATGAAGAATTAAAGAACACTGACTTGATATTTTGGGGTGGGGGGAAAGGAAGGGATAAGAGAGAGTCATCTCCTCCCTCCTCAATCCCTCTCTCATCTTTTTTTCCAATGCTGCCTGCTTTTCAGTTCTGTGAAACCGGAGAGCTGGCAATAACACAAAGGCTTTCTGCACAATGCCCCCACTTCTCTTTCTTCTTTGGCGTTTGTGCTGAAATCTCGGCTATAGTAACTCCCTCCCTTTCTTCCTTTCTTCCACTCTCTTTAGAATTCAAGCTCAATACAGAAGCTCCCTTTCAAGGCAATGCACCTGGATTACATACACCAAGCTCCCTCTCTAGGCCTGCATCTCCTGCACAACAGTTTCCCCATTATACTCCCAGGCAGGTGACAACAGGGACCCTGCCCTCAGAATCTGGGCCTCCACCGAGCAACTGTGAAGTCCCAGAAGGGAGAACATAAACTGAAGCTGAAATGCAGGTGAGGGGAGGAGAGCAGATGCTTACTCCCTTCCACCATCAACCCTCATGTTGCTTTTAGTCATTTCTCCATTTACTTCCAACACCGCCTTTGTTTCTTTTGACAAATATCCTGCTTTTCAATCAAGATCCTCAAGGTTATTCACAACAGATGAAAACCCAGGGCTGAGAGTCTCCATCTGGGCTGCATGGCATAAAGCACCACAGGTCAAACTGAGCACTGATTGTACTCCATAGCCCCTGCCTTGAATGACAACGCTGTGCTACTGAATGAACAACCACATGCATAGCTGCACGTTCAGGCCAGGGTTGGAGAAAAGATTCAAAAATGATCAAAAAACAGTGTTTTAAAAAAAGCATGTTTCTCAAGTGTTCAGAAATCCTAAGGAGAAGGACTTTTAATGAGAGTCTTTGCAGTTTGGGACTTGCTCTGTGCTAAATAAATAAATAAATAAATAAAATTTGCAGCACCTATTTTTTTAATGCAGAAAACATTTTCTAGGCAGTAAACAGCATTCCACATAGAAAACACTGTTTTCTGTACATAAATGCCACATGCAAATTTTGCACAGAATCAGTCCCAAACTACAAAACACACTTCAAAACCTGCAGTTTCTTTAGTAGCTTCTCTGAGGCCTTTGGTGGATATAGTTGGGAAGAGACACCCAAGATTTCTGTAAGCTGAGAGAGGCTTAGAGGGAGTAGGTAGATGGGCCTCTTTGCAAGAGAGAAATCCAGGCAACTTGGCAAGGGAAAGAGAAGCCTGTGTGGTGGATGTAAAGGACCTTGTCTCATCTTCTCAGGTACCATGTCTCAAACCCATTGGTTTGTGTTTTGCTTACTTCTTGGGACCCTTAACTCTCCCAGTCTATCTGCCCCTGGGCACCTTGTTCTGCAGCTACCTGCCAGGGTCCTCCCAAGGTCCTTATCCTAAGACCACTTTCCTTTGTACTGCTGAAGCTGCTTTCTTGAGAGCCTTGTCCAATTGCACAAGGGGCTTATCAGGTACCTTCTTTGGCAACTCTATACCAAGCTGTATGTCACCAAGAGGTTCTTGACCCAAATCAGAATTTTGTCTCAGCTGAGAACTGGCATTGCCAATCTGGGGCTAAATCCAATTGTTAGTCTAAATCAGACAAGTACCATTGAATCCATGGAATTTACAGAAATGTTGACTTACCAAGTTACCATTCATTCAATGGGCTCACTCTAGTTGTGACGAGCAAAAGGATCTCGGCCTTGATTTTTATTTATTATGTATTCATGCACTCTGTGTGGCGTGCAACCCAAGCTTTTAAAGAAAAGACTGAAATGTAACCATAAACTATAAAAGCAAGAATCTAGATGCAGATTCTTAATTGATTTTTACTTTGGCTTCTTTTAAAGTGTTGACTATACACACTGTGTTCAATATACTGATTTCTGTTGCCTCTCGGTGTGTAATCAGAGCTTCTGTGGAGGGTCTTTAGAGACATCAATAAGAAAACAATTTCTGCTGGAAACTGGGGCAGATTAGTAAAATAACAAGGTTGATAATAACAATAGACCCTGCTGTGTCTGACAAACATCTCCCAATACTGCCCCCACCCCCAGCACACCTGCTTTTCCTAAATCGGTGAAGGTCATCACATTGGCCTCTGTTTTTTGCTTTTCTCTTGGATGTGTGGAGGTTTGGGAGAGAGGATGCTTTTGAAGCCGGGAGCTGCATTGGTTCTCACCGAACTCGCATCAAAACAAATGAGACCAAAAAAAAAAAAATGCAAATTGACTCTGCTGTCTCAACAGGCCTAGAGATTTGCTGTCAATATTTGCCTCTTGGCTCAGTAAATCCAGAGGATCATTGAGAGACGTGTCAATAAAGATCAGGGTTTTGGCTGCTTGCAAACAAAGTGGGAGACTGGAAAGGAACCAGGGAAGGGCAATGGGGAAGCACAATGGCCACCCAGCAGTGGTGAAGCCACTGCGAGTTCGAAGTCCCCCCTGTAAAGCCCCCAAAAGTCATTTTTCCAAGTTCTGAGAGGAAAGAACCTAGGTCTGCAGCCCAGACAAACTTGGAAAGGAAGCCAAAGTGAAGTTGGCAGTTCTTTAGTGCTTTCCCAAGTCAGCTATGGCAAAGTTGCCAGGGCATACACAAAATGAATGGGAACAAGGGGCAGAAGGGACCGCAAGGAGACTCATCTCTGTCATGCCAAGAAGTCCAAAGTGAAGCAAAGGTGGACAAGATTGATGCCCTGAAGACCTCGGTATAAATAACCCTCACCCCCACCACTCGACACATTCTTAAGTGGGGCAGGAGAAGAAATATTCCTTCCGCTTGGAGACACGGGGCCTTGCGTCCATATAAATGCCTCATCAAGGTGGTAATCTATTCCAGTGATGGATATTGGACACATGGGAAGCAACAGAAAGGCTCTCCTCCACAGTGGCATGTGGCGCTACAATGAAAATGCATGAGCAGCATTTTATCACAGGTGTGACTGCCTGGGTGATCTCTCTCCCTCTCTCTCCCCCTCCCTCTCTCTCTCCCCAAGCCCCCTTCTTGCTGCTTAAACACTTCATCCATATGCAAATCAGCCCCAAAGCCTTCCACATTTGAGGAGCCACCAGCAAGGTTGCATGTGTACCACACAGGTGCCTGGGAAGGCAGCAAACTCTCCAAACAGAGAACAGAGAGCTCAGAACTCTGCTGCCTAAGAATCTTTCCTCTCTCTGGGTTGTTTTTTTTTCTTTTTTTCTTTTAAGTGTATGTTGCTAGCCCTTAAGGTAAAAAAAGAACCATTTGGAAGTGTCTGGCCAGGACCTACTGGGATCTCAGAATCACAGGGTCTGGAGCCAAATCTCCAGTTTTCATGGGTCATCTCCAGGAATGGGGGAGACAAAGGTACTAATTCTCCAGTTTTGGGGGTCTCAGCTCCAGGCAAGAGGAAAAGGCTATGTACCAATTTCCCACTCACTTAGTAGAAGAGCAACCTGCTGAAATTCTAGAAGGCTTAATCTTGCAGGCTTCAACTTGCAAAGACTCTCCAAGTTATCTGTGGATTTCGTTAGCAAGTTTTCTCCTTCCCTCTTAGTCGTTGTGGGACCAGGACTCACCCTCTGCTCAGCATCCACCTTCTGCTTAGAGGGAAGTAGGCAAAATTATCCCTTCTCCCTAAATAGGTAAAAAGAAACAATCCCTTTGGAGATAAGATTTCTGTCTTAATTTCATTGATTTAATTGTTTTTAACAGTTCTTTATGACTTCTAGTTCTATTCTGTTTTAATCTACACTGTAAGCCGCCTTAGGTCTTACACTGGGAAAAGGACAAGATAGAAAATAAACAAGCACAAGCAAACTGAATAAAATATCATGGCCGATTTGGTTCCTTTTCTTTCTTTGTCAGTCGGCAATATCAGATTAATGAAAGTCAGCTCTAGCACACTGAATGTTCATTTATATGTAACTATAAATCTGACAATAATTAATCAAGGGTGAGAGAGAGATTTTTATTTGTTAATTAAGAGTGGAGGGAACTTCAATGAAATAAAGAATGTTTAATGGAGAATTAATTTAAATTAATTTCAGACTGTTTTTAAATCTATTCTACATTATGTGTTGCTAGGTTTGAGACAGGATCCATGTGTAAGTTTTCCTGCTGGAAGAGCTGGACATTTTTGTCCAACATCAAAGGTCTGCATTCATTTCAAGGTTATGGACATAGAGTCACGCATGACATGCCCTTGCACACAACATATGGGTGCGCACATGCCTTGTGTGTGGCAGTACATGGATGCACTGTGCTGCACTTGCCCTGGTTTTCGTTTGTCAAACATTGGAGGGTATGTACTGGTGTCCTACTGATAAGTTTTGTCTCCTCTTTCTCTTCTTCTTTCTTCTTTTTTTCTTTGTCCAGCCAAGAATATGAATTTATAGGGTCTCATTGATCTATGAGGGCCCAAATTTTTCTCTGCTTTAGCAAGACAAGCAACAGACAGTTTCCCCATTATCCTTTTGCAATGAAATATGCCAGCATGCTTAGTATTCACCCTGGAACACAATTATTTATAACAGAGATCCTTCATTCCAAGTTTCGGTGGGAGGCAGAACAAGGTGGTTATTAACAATGATTTAAGGCCCTAGAGAGTTGGATTATGGAGGACCATTATTAGAAGGGTTGATGAGAAGAACCCATAGTGCAGAGAACTAACAAGGCCTGGCTCGAGCAAAGAGTCAAGATTCTGTTAAATTATTTCCACTCTGCAATTGCGCATGAACTTTAAGTTTGGCACAGGTGCAGACACACAGAGGCACACATGCATGCACACAGGGGGAAGCCATTCTTTAAAGGCAGAGCTGTCTGTCTGTCTGTCTGTAGATCTACCTTGCTACATGAGGTCCATGTGTTCTTGGAAATCTCTGCTTTGACAGAAAATGTGGTACCAGTGGCAGAAATAGCATGGAAAGAAGAGCTATAGGATCCCATGACACCAAATAAAAGAGCGCTTCAATATGTGTCAGAAAACTTGTTTTTACCCAAAACTAACAACATGCACACGTGAAATGGAGTGAACAGGTTGGGGAGGGGCAGCTAGAGAAATCTCAGGTATTTCCACTCCATCTCATCATGCCCACATTTCTTCCCCACTTCTCTTGGACTTTTCTCTGTCCCCATTCCTCTGCCCCTTTCTCTCTCCCCCTCCCCCTTTAGTACTTTACTTTTTGGCTAAGAAATCGTTATCTGGGAGAGAAAGAGGAGAAGAAAAGGGTGGCATGAGGTTGGGAAGGTGAGTCTTCAATCCCTGAGCACCCCCCCCCTTTCAATTACAGGAAACAATTGTGATAAAAACCGAGCCCAATTCTTTCCAAAAAAGGTTGATGGCATCATAAACAAGTCAGTCCCATTAGTTAGGAGGGGTTTACTGCCCTGGCCAACCAGAAATTCAAGAGAGGGCTGTGGTTCAGAGACCCAGCGCCTGACCCCAATATGCGTAACCATGTTTCAGTTTTATAGTTTGGCGTTACAGCTTCAGCCACAAAAGCTTTAGGCTCAGCTGGGAAGACAATTCATTTGGCCCTCGTAAACTGGAGCAGACGACCTTGCTGGTATCAGGAAAGGGGAGTCAAGGGCAAACATGAGGAGGAGAGGTGGGGAGGCTTCCAGAGCATTCCACCCCTGAGTGAGCACCACCAACGATGCACCCTCCAACCTTCCCAATTTGGCAGGGGCAGTCCTAATCAGTCTCCATGTCCTCTCCCTTTTTTTCAGCGGCTTTTCAAATGTCCCAACTTTCTCCCTCTCTTCCTCCTCTTTGTCCTCAGCTTACTTCGGTTCCTGCAAACTGATTTCAAAGTGCAAAAGTACAGTTGGCCCTTCAAGTTCACTCTGTAAAAGGGGGAAAATCACAAATATCAAAATCTGTCTGTCTGTCTGTCTGTGGGAAGGAGGCTGAGGCATAGTAGGAAGAAGAGGCACCCAAGACCCAAACTAGTTCAGAAAAGGGAGAGAGAAAGGAGATGGGGCATCATGGTGGCCTGTGCTTCCTCCCTCTTGCCCATTTCCTTCCGTGGATGTAGGAGGGTGCATTGGGAGAGGGTTTGTGATGCTGAGAAATTGGGCTATGGCTTTGTCCTTCGCTGACCAGGCAGTGGCTGGTGGAGATGGAAGACCTGGATAAAAGAAGAAGCCCTTGGTGGTATTACAAGGTGGACAATGGTGCTGTTTGGGCTTCCAGTTGATTGATGGGCATGAGGGATGGAACCCTTTTTGTCCAGTCTGCGGAAGCCTTTCCAAACGGGTGGACAAATCTGTGGGCACCCACCCCAAGTGTGTGCTCAAAGTGATGGGTACTTGGTATATTGGCCAGTATTCTACACCTACTGAGTTAAGTACACTCGCTTAACTTACTGAGTTAAGTACACTCGCTCTCTTTCATCTTCTGGGCAGAAAATACCTGAATAATGGTCAAGTGCTTGACTCCCCGATGCTGTGCATGCCTCATACTCAGCACCCTCCCGAGGGAAACAGATTACAAGTGTATCATTAATATCATGTGCTCCCCCTCCCCAACAGCATTCGACAGATTTAATTTTGGTGTCGAGATGACTGGCACTGGGATTCTCCCTTGCCACTTTGCTGGAAATGAAAAACAGATTCTACCTGCAACCAGTAAATAATGTGGCTTAAGCAAATAGAAACCCAAGACGGAAAGAAGCAATTTTCCTCAGGCTTCACCCTCAATCTGTCTAATGTGAAAGGTTGTGTGTTTCCTGATGGATTCATCTTCAATTACATCATGCCATCAAATTTATGTGGCCTTGGCACTTGAGAAGAGAAGGAGAGAGGGAGAGTCTGGCTGGAGTAGAGCAGTGCTTCCAGGTGTGTATACACACACACACACACACACACACACACTCCTGGATAACATTTAACACATCCTATGAAGTGGGTTGTTTTTCACAAAAGCTGGTTGTCTTTTTTTAAATGGAGCCTTAAGTTGCCAAATGTCTATTTTCATACAATATTGGTTTCATTCACCTGGTCATCTCACAGAGTGATATCTGCTATTGTCTCTCAGCAGCGGATGTATCATGGGTTTTATTTGGGGGGGGGAATGAGAGCGCCTAAAGTCACCCAGCGGGTTTCCATGGCCAAGTGGGGAGTCAAACCCTGGTCTCCAGGGTTATAGTCTCAAACCACTACACCATGCTGGCTCTATACACATATATACATATAATTTTAAATTTATATGCACACGTGCACACACACACACACAAATACACAAAATATATCCACATGCATACATATATACATCAATGACTTTAGCCTTCCTGGCTTTCACAACAAGTTGGCAATGAGGCCATCTAGCGCCTGCCTGGTACCATTGCACCAATGAGGAGTGGGCCTCTAAGGCTACTTCGAGAGGTAGGCGCCTACCACAAGAGAGGGACAATAATTTTTGAGTTTGTAGTCTCCGCAGAATTACTAATTATTTATTTAAAGCTTTTCTGTATCACCTCCCAGCCCACAAGGGCTCCCCAGGCGACGAACAAATAAAAACCAATTAAAACAATACTTTTGGGGAGGGAAAACATGTTAAAAACTCCTAAAAGCAATCTAAAAATAGTTCTAGGATCCAGTGTTGAAATAATTAAAACAGCAGTTTTAATGACCCAGCCGAACCAAAACACCAAAGAGGCAAATGAGTGCACAGCCAAGTGGACCTGTGCATCATGTGCATGGCTCCCCATGCACAGCTCCTGTAGCCAGTCTTCACTGAACAAAAACATCCAGCCTCTTCTGTAGGAGAACTGATGTGAGTGTAAGATGCTGATAGGATACTGTGCCTTGAGTGCCATGCTCATAGTTCTCTTGTGGTCTTGATGTAGCTTGCTGAACGGGTTTTCAAATGATAACCAGGCCAGTGGACCACAGGCAAAACTCTAAAAGGGTACACCTACAGTTTTCCCTTTTGCTATGATTGTGTTCATTTCTATCTCCCCTTTTCCCCAATACTGGGACTCAAAGTAGCTTTAAAAATCTCAAAACCAGTACAAATTAAAAATAGACCAAAATATCAGTAAAACCATTCCATCCTCTAAAAAGTTAAAACTGTTTAAAATCCATTAAAAGACAGAACATTTTTAAAAATCAGCAAGGCAGGATGTGGTTCAGAGTCCACCACAATCAGCTCCTAAAAGCTCAGTGGAACAGGAAAGTTTTCACCTGATGGCAGACAGAGAGCAAGGAGGGGGCCATCCTAGGCTCCCAATGGAGGGAGTTCAAAGTCTGGGAGTAGTCATCAAAAAGGCCCCATCTCCCTTGTTCCCAGCAAACGAGCCTGAGAAGGTGGTGGGACAGAGAGAGGAGGGCCTCTTTTGGAGATCCTGGAATTCTAGCAAGCTCATATAGGCAGATGGGTCCATTAGACAGCCTCAGTCTGAACGATATAAGGCTTTCTAGCTCTTAACCAGTGCTTTGAATTGTGCCCAGAAATGGACCAGCAGCCAGGGGTGCTGTTGCAACAGAGGAATTGTATGCTTCCTTCAAGTACCCAATGTACCCTTCAAGCACCATCTCCAACAGTTCCTGAGCCATGCCTTTAATCAAATAGCCTTCCTGTGTCTTTTGCTGACCAGCTGTTAGTTCTCTATGTTGCTCCAACATCCCACAAGCAGAAGATATGAAAAGGCTCCTACCCCACACAGCACAACCCACCCATTAAAATTAAGAGTTCGTGAGTGACGGCCAACTCTCTCACCCCATCCAAGGGGAGGGGAGGATATGGTTCCATAAACATTCCCCCCTCCTTTTCAATTTCTCTCTTCCGAGTGGAAATTTGATTTCCTTTGCAGGCGGCTTCTAATGAATTCCCCGACGGCTCAGAAGCATGTAGCCGACAATTACGCGACAGCTGAAGCAAAGAGGGAGTGACACAGAGCTGACTTGATGCTGGCAGCCGACACAGGATTCCGTGTTTTTCTGAACTGCTGGAGGAAAAAAGTCCGTCGTGGCTGCAACCGCGACTGCTATTGGCACAGACTGGGGATGGTGAAATGGAGCTGAACAACATCGCAGCAGGTAGAAATCACACACCCTTGATGGTCCTGACCTGGCAGAGACAGTGCCTATTAATCCTCTCTCATCCCACTCTTTCTGTTGCTTTTAAGATGTCCTGGTTTCTCTCTCTACCCCCCACTTTCCCCCTTGGTCCTTGGTTTACTTCATTTGCTGCAAACTGAGTTCATAGTGCAAAAGTGGCTTGCATTCAGTTAAGTCAACAGAGGAGTCATGCCCCACTGACATGAGTCACCAGCCACACTTGCCAACTGCCATCACCTCCTTTAAAAACACCTCCGATGCCACCTAACAAAGCCCGGCCATATGATTCCCTTCCACAGAACCATAATAGTAGCAACACACTGCAACCTGTAGAATTTATTTCCAATATCCCAGTGAATTGCTCCTCTAAATAGTTTTAACCTTCATGAAGGGCACAACCTGCTTTTTCGGAGAGAAAACTGCTGCCAACAAATGGTGTCTCACAGGCAGTAACAACACAACAGCAATTATATTAGGGGAGAGACAAAATTTATTACTATTAAGGGAGGAGGCAAATCATTCTCTTCCCTCGACTTAACAAATTCCACACTTTTTTGGCAGGGGAAAGAGGGGGACTTTGAGGAGACAGGAATACGTAAATATGTTGCTCTGCTTTACTGATCGGTGCAACCCGGGGAGATTTATCAGCATAATTACACCCTTCAAATGAATATAATAATTACATCTCTTCCAATGCCACTGACAAATGAAATCCTGGCCCATTCACACTGCCATCAGTTCTGAAGAATCCCCACTGTTCTTTGCCAGTTTGGGACACAAAACAAAGAACAGCCTATTCACTTTGACACCAACTGCCCATATCTTCTGCTACAGGATCCCTGTTGATGAGGCGCCACAGAATGACCACAAATATTCTAGCTGCTCAAGGCGGCTGTGTGTGGAGGAACAGAAGCCTGGGAAACAGGAGTAGCTGTGGGGGGAAAGGGATGACCCCTTTGGTCATGAAGCCTTTTGACAGGGAGAGAAGGAAAAGGGGTGGAGTAGAGTGCAGGATATACCAAAGCCAGAATGTAGTGAAGCCATGTTCACCTTAGGATTGCCATAAGTTGGAAATCACTTGAAGGTACAGCACAACCACCACCACCACCACCACAGTATTTAATTTCAAGCTAGCTTTTGAGCTCTGTTTCCAGGCCAAAACGGCATTCAGCTGCTGACATGCTCAGAAGTGAAAGAAAAGTCCAAAGCTGCACCACACAGAGAAGAGGAATATGACTGCAGGAAGCATAAATCAGAGAAGTTAGACCTTTGGGGACTACAGTTCCCCAAATCCCGTCAGCTAATATGACCAGCGCTCTGCTGGCTAGAGATTCTGTCTGTTGTAGCCCTCCAAAGTAATTTTTCTAAGTTCAAAGAGGAAGCAACCAGAAACTCAAAGCAGATGAAAATGTGTGTGTGGGTTTGTGGATGGGGGGGGGCGTTGTGCTTGACTGCCTGGGTGAGCTTTTTTGTTTTTGCTCCAAGGCTGCATTTCTTGAACTCATCGAAAGAGCTGAAGAAGGCAACTTAAAACACATCATTCAGCCATGATGTAGAGAGTCCTCCTCAGTGTGGGTGGGTGTGGAGAGCTTTCACAACCCTTTCTCTAAGAGTCGGAAGACTGCTAAGAGTTCTCCAGCCCTGTTACTGGAATGTATTGGAGCTACAGAGGGAGGGGAAGCCCCACTGGAAGCTGTGATAAATCCACACAGATACCCAGAAGATTTGACCAAGAAAGGGAATTCTCAGAGATTCTCCATACATGGGTTTCCCGGTGCAGGGATTGTGCTCACTTCCACTGGAGGCTGTGCCCCTTTCTTTCCTAGAGACTGAGGTGGGCCATGGGTAACTCTGGGACTGCACGTGACCCTCCAAAGCAGTTTTGTGGCCCTCAGTTGCTTCCAATTCCCTAGACCACTTTCATGTCTTCCAACTGTTCTGATTCGGCAGGAACAATCCCAGCTGATTCTCTGTTGTCCTACTTTTTTGCTGCTTTTAATGTGTCCCAGTTTCTCCATCCTCCTCTCACTTTCCTCCTTTTGCCCTCAGCTTACTTCCATGGCAGTAAACTGAATTCAAAGGGCAAAGACACCTTCCACTCAGTTAAGTCAGCAGGGGGGAGAAAGAGGAGGTGTGGACTCTCAACCTTCTCGGAAGGCTCAGGCCAAAGCAAACTGCTGCAGTCTCTTCCAGCTTGGGTGTTCTTCCTTGTAAATAACTTTTGATGTCTGGACCACACTCTGAAGTTGCTTGGTCTGATGTGTCTCAGGTTTCATCTGTGAAATGCTAGAGGGTTTATATTTCCAATCTCTGGTGCTCAGCCATGGAATTCTCTTCCCCTGGAGGTTTGCCAAAGCCAGAGCTCATGCAGATTCTAGAAGCAGTCTGGAAACAAACTCCTTTGGTTCTATAAAAGAGATAGGACAATCAGGGAGCCTGTTGTTATGCAGTCTGAGGATGGGGTGAGCTATGACACTGTGCAGGATCCAAGGCAGGTGTGGATAGGGGGTAGAAAATGTTATGGCACATCCTCAGTACACAATAACCAGGGAAGGTCTCCAAGAATATTTTAAATATGTTCAAAAGACTAGTGTGTAAAGCAGAAGCAAGAAGTGGGGAGGGGCTGGGGAAGCAAGTTTAAGAAACTTTCCACATTTTCCAAGGGAGGGGGGGCCTGCATTTTTGTTTTCCAGTAGATTTTCTTAATGTAGTCCCATACTTCCACCTACTGTTGAGATTTCATAATGCCTGCACACAGGAGTGAGCAGTCTAGCATTGCTTTCCAGGAACCACAGGCTTCTTCTCAAGTGCAGTTATCCCAAGCTGAGTTGCAGCTCTTGCAGGGGAAGGAGCATGCAGAGGGATAGCTATGGGGAGTGCTCTTTCAATAAGAATTCTCTCCCCCTGGAATTTTCTTCAGTCTCCATATTTTTTACAATTGAGCCTTTAGAAACAGCTGTTTTCTTTGCAAATCAACAACATGCAAATTTTGCACAGAATCATTCTCTAATGACAGCACTTTCTGCACAGGAAACAGCTCTTCCTGCATAGGAAATAATATTTCTGTGTACAAATATGGGCTGGAATCCTGTATGAGCTTATATTTAACTAAGTAATTCAGTAAGTAACTTCAACGCATACTCAACCCTCTTCTTTTTTTGGTGAAAAAACAGAAATTCATGCCTCAGACCACTAGATGCCACCCAAGTCAAAGAAATGAAGCTTTTCCTTCATCCTAATTTTACAGGGCTCCCCTTGCCTTCAGCCTCTCCTTTGTCCAGCCTCTGCCTCCAAACTTGGTGGCCCAACAAAAAAGAGGATAGTATCCTCTCTGCTTCTTAAGAGAAAAAATAATGTGGAATCTTCCTGCCTGGCAGAAGGGGGTTGGACCGGATGGCCCCTGTGGTCTCTTCTAGCTCTAGGATTTTATGAAAGAGATCAGGCACTGCAATGGCTGCCCATATGCTTCTGCACTGATTTCAAGGGGCTGATGCACGACCTTGTCTCCAATAAACATTTATTACATGTTTGGCACGCCATGGTTCTGCCCCTTAAGCCTTTCATCTGTTAAATCGGACCATAAATAGCACATCTGCAAGGGTCATTGTGAGCATGCCTAGGGAGGTCATAAGGAATTTTTGGCATTTCAAAAGTGCTTTTGGAAGACTCAAATAAAATCCAGTTGAACAGTAAAAACCAGTGTGCCTCACCCTTGGTTAGGCTGTGAGGAGCTGATAGATGTTAAGAGTCTAACAACATCTGCAGGATGGTGTGATTCCCACCCCTGATTTAAGGGATAAAGCTGTAAATGTTGCGGGTCTAAATACCCTAAAGGGAACAGATCCCATTTGATCTTGGAAGCTAAGCAGGATCAGCACTGGTTAGTGCTTGAATGGGAGACCACCAATGCGTCCCGGTGCTCTAGGCTCTGTTTCAGGGGAAGGAACTGGCCAAACCCCCTCTGTGTGCTCCTTGCCACAGAAAACCCTATGGAGTTCAGGGGGTGCCCATAAGTTGACCGGTGACTTGAAGGCACAGACATGGGCACACACTGTAAGTATTAATTGCGGAATCCACAGAGACTCTGAACCAGTACAGCCTAGTGGTCACAACACCCATCCGCCCAACCAGCATTGCCAACAATGAGGGAATAACAAAGCTGCAGCCCATCAACATGTGGAGGGCTATGGCTTCCCCATCCTTGTGATAAAGGATGAGCTCTCACCCAGGGCTGGCATTTATTAACCAGACTGCTTTCAAAGAGCACGGTGCTCATTCCCAAGTGTGCCTTTTTGCAGCCCCCACAGTCTATCACCTGATGTTCTGCTAGAATCTGGGGCAAGGCCCTCTTCCTGAAACTTCTTAACTTTAACTTCACACAGCTCACCTTTTAACCTTTTGGGTGATAAACTGCACTGGAGTAAACTCCTCAGTGTCTGCCGCTGAAAGAGTTATGGGCAGAGGTGCAGGCCACGACACAACAGAATTGCTGCCAGAGCAAACATGTCTCTGTTTCTCTCCATCCCTTTCTCATGTGCACTAACCGACACATCAGCATAACATCATGTGACATGCTGCCATCTCCGTATGCAGGTCTGAGCTGCCTTCTGAGCTTGGAGATGTTGCTTGATACCTGGGAAAGGCAAGGGGAAAGGGTTCAAATCCTGCTGTGCAAGGGAATGGGAAGGAACAGATACTGCCTGACTTTTGGCTGCCTGAGACTACCAAGCCAAGCAATGATTTTGATTAATGAGGCAGAAAATCCCAGAAGCACCTCTCCTGCTGCCTGGCAGGTTGTTGTTGTTGTTGTTGTTGTTGTTGTTGTTGTTGTTGTATGCAGGTGAAAACAGAGCTATATGGACTTGCTGGGGGGTACGTCCCAGGGTGGAAGAACCAGAGGGCCATCGATTCCCCATCCCCTATGCAATTGCCTACCCTAGCTTTATTGGAATCAACATCTTAACATGTAGATTCCATTTTTCATCCTTTTGTTTTTTCTGGGGACACAGAGGGTAAAAACAATCAGAGATCACATGAATTTTGTAACTAGGAATGTCAGGGATCACATGAGTTTTGTAAGCAGGGAAGTCACCTTCCAGTCCACACAGTCTTATGCAATGAATTAAGCCTAATATTGGGATCACATTGGAACCTCCAACAAGACTGGACTGCGAGAGACACCTGTTTGTCTTCTCTGCCAACATTGTTGATGCACTTTGCCACTTCAGATGTCAAGGCTCCAAGCAACACTTTTCCAAAGTTTCAGATAACCCCGTATTGATTCTCAAGGGGTATGTCCTAACCACACTGCCACACAAACTGACCTTCAGCTATGGCTAAAGTGATGACATTTTCCTTATCAACACCACCAAGGGCATTGCGATATGATATGAGATAACCTGCAGCCGAAACGCTATGGGCTTTTTCTTTTGCCATTCTGGGGTGGGTACATGTGTTAAGGAGCAGGGAAGGGGTCAGATATATGCATACACCTAAGTTAATGAAATCAATGTGTTCCTAAGCATGACTTCTTGAGCAGAAAATTTGTTACCAGAGACAGAAAGAACAGGGAAACAATAGGGTCAGGTTCCTATACCACAAAAAAAAAACCCACAACCAGATCCAGAGCTACTGTGGAGCAGTGGTTTAAGTCTCTGAATAGGACTCTGGGAGATCAGGGTTCAAATCCCCTTTCCCCAGGTGACCTTGGGCAAAGCACATTCTCTCAGGCTCAGAGGAAGGCAGTGGCAAACATCCCCTGAAATTTTTATTTGGCAGTAGCATGGTTTAGTGGTTAGAGTGTTGGACTACAACTCTCTAAGGTTTGAATTTCATTCAGCCCTGGCAATCCCCTGGGGGAGCCTGGGCAGGGCACACTCTCTCAGCCTCAGAGGTAGGCAATGGAAACCCCCCTATGAATCTATCTTGCCAACAAAACCCTAGGGTGAGGTCAGGAAAAGTCCGAGCCCACTTGAAGCAGCAGCAGCAAAGACTGAGAACCAGAGCTTGTTTGGCTGTACTCATTATATTCCCTGTGGTCCCACTTCTGACCAAAGAGTAGGAGTAACTTAGCAAAGGAAACAAGGAATCTTTTCACAGTCTCAGAATGTTACATAATCTCCCAGGCTCCTCATCCCCCTCCCACCAATAAATATTTGGAATGAGTTCATGCAACGTTCTGTCTCACCAAACTAAACAAGGCATCTCTCAGGGTACAAGAAGGAAACAGAGCAACAAAGGGTCCAAAGACATCATGCAGTTGGAAGGTCACTTCAATTCTTCTGGGAACCTGACACCCTTTGAGCTCACACGGCTCCATCTCCCAGACTTTGCAGCTCAAGGCTGTGTTGCTTTGGTGACCTTCCTAGCAGAGATGGAAAACCTGGGGCTCTTCCGCTACGGATGGACCGTAGCTCCCCCGCTCCTTCAACACTGACTTTGTTGGCTGATGGCAAACGGTGTGCAACCATCCCCCAAAGCAGCTCATCTGTGTTTGAGAGCTTTTCGAAGGTGGTGTAAATGGGACGGCCGATGGACGTCGCCTTTGGGGACACAGCAAGCAGGGAGAGAGAGCTCTGGTGAGAGACTTTCCTGAAAAACTGGAATGCAGAGGGGCGGCGAATCTGGTCCTCCTTTCCACCAGTCAGAACTTTCAAGGTGCTGAACGTCTCTGGGGCCGGCCTTCCTCATCCTGACCAGCTCCTTTGCAGTCGATATCGGGGAAGACAGTGGCCATTTCCGCACTACACTGTTATAGTGCTATTGTTCCACTTTCAACCTCCTATGGAATCCTGGGGTTTGCAACTTAGGGAGGGGCCTTTAGAATTCTCAGCCAGAGAGCTCTTCGGCCTCAGGAAACTACAAACCCCAGAATGCCATAGGATGTTGCAAGTGGAATAATAGCACTATAACAGTCTAGTGCAGAAATGGACACAGTGTTAAAGTGCTGCTATTCCACGATCAACCTCCTATGGCATTCTGGGGTTTGTAGTTTAGGGAAGGGCACTTCAAATTCTCAGCCCAAGAGCTCTTTGGTCTCAGTCAACGACAAACCCCAGAATTCCACAGGGCGTTGCAAGTGGAATAGCAGCAGTTTAACCCTGTAGTGTGGAAATGGCCACTCGTGTTTCTCAGAGGGTGGTCCTCCAGCTTTTTTTGGACTACAACTCCCAGAAGCCCCCCATCGGTTGGGCCAGTGCAGGAGCATTCCGGGAGCTGAAAGCCACAACTTCGGAAGACCAGACTTGGAGAACCCTTGGTCGAACGGACCCGAGGGCTGCCCTACGCCGAATTCAGGGGGCCTGAAGGGGGGCCCCGGACTCCGCGCTTTCCCCTCCAACAGGACCCTGGGAAAGTTGCGAACTGGAGTGTTCTCTTTAGGCAAAAACACCGATTGCAAGGAAATGGGTTGGGTTGTCCTTTTCCTTCCCTGCCGCCCTTTCTATCTGCCGCAGGCGAGAGGAAATCGCCCTTCGGCCCCGAACTTGCGAAGCCGCTTTCTCTCCTCCTGCCTCCGCCTCTCGTGCGCCGCGTTCACACGTGCGCGATAAGGGCTCGTCTTACAAGAGGGTCCAAGGCACTACATTGCCTGATCAGGCCGGCGGAGGCCTGTCGTGCCCGGTTGCGGTTCTCCTTATCAGCGCCCACGCCTTCCAAAGAACACGGGAAGGGAGGGGGCGTGGTCTTTTCCTGGAATAGGCGTGTCCCGAAGACCATCCCACGTCTCCTCCAATGAGGCTTCGCAGCGCGGCGGGTGTGGCTCGGCCCGGCCGGAGCAACCCAATCCGGCGCTACCAGGGTGCGGCGGGGCGGGGCTCTGGGGCTTGTGGGCGTGGCCCCTCGACGCGGCGCCTATTTAAAGCCGCCCGAGGCGGGGCGGGTTTCTTTCTCCGTTTGGCGGCATGGCGGGGCGGAGCAGGAGCGTCGTCGGCGCTTTCCCGGCGTGGCGAGCCGCCCTCCGGCGCTCCGCTTCGACGGCAGCGGCTGCCCCCGAGCCCGCTCCGGAGCCGCCCGCGGCCGCTCCCTCGCTGGCCGCCCCTTCTCCGGCCTCGGAGGCCGACGCCCACCTCGGCCGGCGGCCCTCTCCGCTGCCGCCGCCCCCCGTGGACTTCGCAGACGCCCGGGAGGCTTTCCGGAGCAAGAGCAGCGCCGAGCTGGCCCGGGGGCTCCTGGTGCTGGGCCTCTGCTCCGTCGGGCCGCTGGTCGAGCACGCCGACAAGGTGAGCCCGGGCCCGGAGGGAGGGAGGGGAAGGAACCCCGCGGAGCTTCCCGGGTGACGGTTAAGGGCGGGGCCCGTTCCAGGCTTCCCACCGAGCGGCTCGGACCGACTGGGCTGGAGGCGGCGAACCCCGCTTGGTCCCGGAGAGGAGGGGTCTCGCTCGATTCCTTTGAACCGCCCTGGCTCCTTTCTCTGGAATCTTGGGAGTTATAGTTTGGGGAGGGACTTGGCCTTCCCGGTTCTCTCGCCCAGGAGGGAAAGGGGGCGCTCCTCAGAGCAGGGGTCCGCAGAGCCGGGCCAGTCCGTCCCAACTGGCTGGGAAGGGAAGGAACAGCGGTAGCCAATGGGCACAAATGCACTGCCAGTCCGTGGCCTAGAGGGAGGTGGGTGAACCTTCGATCAGTGCTTCCTGGGAGATGCTGGGATCTCACAGGAGAAGCCCGGGAAGTGTTGGTCGAAGGTTCCTTCCAAACTACAAATCCCAGGACTCCGTAGGAGGGAGCCAAAGCAGTTCCAAGGAGCATCAAGCTGAAGGTGTCTCCTCACTGCCCCAGTGTTGCGATTTCGTCCCACTGTAACTGTCTTGATGCCGTTTCGTGACATCGCGGGACAGCTAGTTCTCTCTTGCGCTGCCCTGAAATGTAGCACCAGAGCTTTCTGTAAGAGAACACGAAATGCCTGATGAAGCTACAAATCTGCAGAAGTCATACGATGGAGCCATGGTCTGTTAAACCGATATTAACATGTTATAGTTGTTTAGTATGGACCCATCTTGTAACAATTCAATAGTACAGATACAAGCTCAGTACATCTGCTTTATCCGTTTTATCAGTTTCATCCCACATTGAGGGTCATGGTTCCGTCCTATGGAATTTTAGGATTTGGGACCAGCATTAGAATTTAGTCCTGTGGCGCTCCCGTTCACGCTCCTGAAGTGCACAGAGGGGAACCTTGAGAAGATGGGGACAGAGGATTGGGATTAGTTTAATGCTGTAGTATAGACAGCATTCCAAAGAACTGTTTGCACCCTATAGGAGAATGGACTGGAACTCACCTTGCACAGAATTCTGAGTACCTTGCCAAGCTGCAAATCCTAGGATTCAGTGGGCAGTTATGAAATTAGCATACCTTGTATGCAGATTCATGCTAAGTTTCCCAGGTCTTTGTGTTCTCTTCTCTAGCAGGTGTATGCTTAGCAAAGAATGCCATGGGTAATGTGGCTGAGTTTTTAAATAGGTTGCAGTGGGGCCCTTTTCCTCCTCCAACATATAATACAGTAGTTGTTTCTTCAGAACTGGAAATGGGCCTCTAGCTGCTTCCAGTTTGGGCTGCTTTCATTTGGTTCCATTGTGGCTTGTCTGCCTGGGCCAGGCCAGCTCAAGAGCAGAAAACGGGTCCCCTTGGCCTGTCAGAGTGGGCACCCCCAGCCTGCTTTAGGAGGTGGGGAGAAAGTGTGGGGATCTCACCACTTGCCTTTGTTTTCCTCAGCTGATGCATCTCAGCCAGAAGCTGCTGGGCCGAGGCCTCTTTGAAAAGCTGATGAAGATGACCTTCTATGGACAGTTTGTGGCCGGTGAGGACCAAGAGGCCATCAAGCCTCTCATCCAGCACAACCGGGCCTATGGCGTGGGCTCAGTGCTCGACTACAGTGTGGAAGAGGATCTGACCACTGAGGAGGCGGAGAAGAAGGAGTTAGAGTAAGAAGCGAGTTTGCGGTGGCTGGAGTGTGGAAGAACATGTGTGTTGTTGTCAAATGCAGGGCTGGGCCTGTGGCCTCACAAGGATGTCTTTATAGCCTTTGGCACCTCTCAAATTTGAGGTCAGAATTTTTCTGACCCAAAAAAGAGGCTCCATTTTTGCTGCTGGAAGCCACCAGCTGCAACAGTTTCCCTGTGAACTTGGTTGCAAGGTCTCGCCATGTTTGACGCAGCAGTTCTCAAACTCTGGTCCTTCAGCCAGTGTTCGGGAGTTCTGGGAGCATAAGTCTCAAGCGCCCAGGGGACAAGAGTTTGGGAACCACGGACTTGATTTCAAAAAGATAGCCATTAAGCATGCTGCAAGGAGTGTGAGCTGAGGAGGAGAAAAGCTGTGGTTTGTTATGTAATTTCCTAACAGGCAACATCGGCTTGACTCTATGCAAGAGGTATGTCAGCTGCCTGGCCTCTCCCTTCCTTCCTCCCCTCCGACACTTTGCAACAAATGGAAAGGTGGGGGGGTGAGAGGTGCTCTGATTTACAGAAGCAGTTTCCTGACTCAGAGCAAGTCAGAACCACTTCCTTAACAAGGAGAAGGACCGGTTGGGGCCCAGATAGGGCAGGGAGCAGAGGAATGTTTTGACCAATAATCCCAGTACTGGCCAGGCTGATTTCCCCCCAGGCAAACTGTGACAGCAGTGCCTAACTGCTGAGTTCATCCTTGCCCTTTCCTGATCCTCTTCCTGGGTGTTGGCTTGTCTGTCCACTCTCCCTTGCAAGCTCGGAATAAGGTCTGGCAAGGCAAGTGAGCCTAGTGGCTGCTGGCCGAGTTCCCTGGGGCCTCTTGGCAAAAGAATGAGGCTTCGCTTGAGCACTTTTGGGGAGTAACAAAAAAGAGAGAGGTGTTTACATGAGCATTCTAAACTAATTTGTTATGAATGGACATGCCTGGCCATGCATGACCTAAGGTTAAGCAGAAGAGAGCCAAACATCTTGAACAGAATTCTCAGCCCCTTCAAAAACCTTGGGGGAACTGCTCAGTGTCTGAGTTGGCTGGTATTTTTTTATTTATTTGTAGTTCATCTTTCTCCCAATGCAGAACCCATATTTGGCATGGCCAGGTGGAAGCATGCTGGGTTTCTGTGCCTTTGGCTTCCTTCTAAAGCCTTTCACTTTCTTCCAAAGAGCATTTGGTAGGGCTGCTGAAGTTTCATATGCATTTCTTTGGAGTGGCAAAGCCACATCATGACTTGCACAAGGAAACAAAAGCCCTCAGAAAACAAGAGCTGATGGTTCAAAGCTGTTTCCAGCCAACCTTGGTTATGGATCAGAAAACTTTCTTCTACTGCATGGCGAAGTTCATAGCTGGGTTGGGTCCAACAGCAGGTCCAACTTCAAATTTCTGCCTCTTGGACTCCCCAGGTGTGGAAGGAGAGTTATACAGACTGCAGAAAAGAGACCTAAAAATGAAAACCAGAAACAGATCAAAATTGACATGAAATCCACTTCTTGTTTTGATAAAGGAGGGTTTTCTAGTGGCAAAACAACACAGGGAGGCAGTTGGTATTGTGTGTTTTCACAAGACAACTCTGTTGTAAAGGGATGAGATTTCTTCAGTGGGGGTTTGTCCTTTGCCTTCATCTGAGGCTGAGAGTGTGTGACTTGCCCAAGATCACCCAGGGCTGAGCAGAAATGATTCAAACCCTGGTCTCTCAACATTCAAACCACTACACTATGCTGGCTTTAGCAGGGGAGCACTACTACCTGTTCAAAAAGTAGTAGGCTTCCAAAAGAAGCAATTTTCTGCTTTTTTTTTTCCTTTGGCCAGAAAATGAGGATTCTGGCGGGGTCTGGGGCCACAACCAACAGGCTTGTGGGGGCTCACAGGTGGCCCAGGAACTGCACAGTGCCCACCCCAGGGCTAACTCAAGCTTCAGTCTGTTGCCTGGCATTTCTTTCCCTCGTCTCCAGGATGAAGCTTGCTTGCTTTGCGTCACAGGGTGGATTATTCTTTGCTTGGTACACAATGTGCGACTGCCGGCTTGCCAAAAAACAAGAGTGAAGGAAAGGGCAGACACCAGGCAGTCCGATTGGCTGAGGGTACTCTTTCCCCTTCAGCTCAGCTAGAGGAGCAGTGGAGTCCTTATGCAAGTGGGGCAGCTGCCAGAAACTCTGACATAACTGCAAATTGTCAGGAGCTGCACAGGTTTGTCCCTTCTCCTTGCCCTCCCTGCTTCTCATTTGGCTTTCGGCACTGGTGAACGAACTCAGACACCCTCATCCAGATCACAGGATGTCCTTCCCATAACTGAATGGCTCTCATTCTGCCCCATTCTCATGTTGCAAGTTCTTCCTAATGTCCTCCTGCTGGCATCCTACAGACCTAAATTAAACTGTGATGACAGAACAGCTGTTTGCCCATGTTCCTATCTTGAGGCCTGGTTTTCATTGTGCAAACTGGAAAGCCGTGAGCTATGTGTATACAGCTTCTGTGAGTCTTGGCAGTGTTCCCAGAGCTGCTTTTTAAAAAATATTGATGCTGAGATCTCCAAGGGCTGGGAGGTGATAGCTCTCACACCCTCCTAGGCAGCCCGTTGCTGTTGTCCATGCTTTTGCTTCAATGATGAAGGTGATCTTATCAATGTAAACATGTATTGGTTGACAGTGGTAATGCCAACTCAGATAGTTCAAGGAGTGTAGGTAGGTGTAGGCCTGTAAGTCCTACAGGGCCCAGTTTCCAATTTCACCCATTCACCCCCAAATGGTGCCAAGTTCATATTCTGCCAGCAACTTTGGTAAGGTCCTTGTGGCTGCATAACTGCTGGTACCAGACAGCTCATGTTCTTCCCCTTCTGGAAATGTGGGAAGTTTCCACCCATGTGGTTCAGCTGTATTCAGAGCCCTGAATCCTGTGGATAGATCCTTTAATGTTCTGACTAAAACCCAGAGTGGATGTAACACTCCACTGAGACTGGGCCATCAGCTTGTCCTGATTTCTGTCCTCAGGACCTGAGGAAGAATAAGATGCTTAAGATGTGCTGTTCACATCTTTGCTACCCCTAAAAACTACAAGATAAGACTTGGGTCAGACTATGTGCAGGATATGAGCGTTCCAGTTCCTGGTCTTGGTTTCCTTTTCTCAGTTCCTTTTACATGAATATGAATGTGTTACAACTGCTTGACAGTATGGAGAACCAGGGGAGACACAATAATTTTCTCTAGAGGTTCCTTTTGGATCAGATGTTCCTTACGGTTCAGGACTTTGTAGCTCCATTTTAAGCAATAAGTTTTTAAACATTGGAAAGTTCAATTTGTATTTATATTCTGAGTCAACTGTTTTAATATACCAAACAGGATAACTTTGTGCCAAACCAAGTTGTATATAATATGTTTTAAGCTCCAAAAGCCATTCCCCCGCCCCCATGGCTTGCAAATTTCCAGGAATTTTACCTCTCTAATCTGAGACCTCGCAGTGAAAGAAAGTTGAGATTCCCAGTTAGTTGCTGCTGCCACTAGTGAACTCAAGTCCCAAATCTGCATTCACTTTTTGTCTGCATTGCCCAGGGTGAATCAGAGTATAAGACCAATGGAGGTGAATAAGCCTTGTGTTTCTCTTTCTTTTCAGCTCCTGTACCTCTGCCTTTGAGAAGGAAACAGGCAGTAAGTAAGCTCTTGTGTCTTTTGGTCTGCTATATGTGTGTGTTTATGTCTCCATCTCAGCTGGCTTGCTGGGCTTTGCTGTTCACTCTTGGCTAGTTTGCCCAAAGGCTGGCAGTGTGCAAAACAGTGTTTGCTATGAAACCTCAACTCTCGATGGATTTCACTTTGTATCATTTGGGTACATTGATCTTGCCTCATCCAATGGTTTTGACAAGACTAAAACCAACATGATCAATAAAGAGACCACCCAGGCTTTTTTTCCCCAGGCCAGATCTTGAAACATTTCAAGAAATCCTCTTATGGATGGGGTGCTAAAAACCACCAGTGGCTCATGTGACAAAGCTACTGCTGAAAGGAATAAATGTTTTAGGTTTCTTGCAGGCCAGGCCTTTCTCTGCTTCTCACCCCCCAGTTTTTCTGTCTTGCAGAGCAGAGAGAGAAACGATACAGTGTACACCGCAAGTTTGGTGACCGGCGGGATGGTGTCATCAGTGCTCGCACCTACTTCTATGCCGATGAAGCCAAATGTGACCGGCACATGGACACCTTCTTGAAATGTATCGAGGCTTCAGGTAGACACATCAGCCGCTCTTGAAACATTCTTGCTCCTTCCAAATGTGTTTAATCATCAGCATCTACTCAGAAAGCAAAGGGGCTTCCTTCTCTATGAGAAGATTCTGAAATAGAAACTTGCATGGTTTGGGGTTCAAGAATGGAAGGATAGTAAATAGAAGACACCAGTTCATTTGGATACACAGTGTTGGTCCAGATGTCAGCATTCCAACTGAGCAAATTGACACCAAAACAAAAATGTGCCTTATCATTGATATCTATTTTGGAAAATCTACCTGGTAACAGCATGCAACAACATCTAGCTGATTGTAGGAGGACACAGGACCTATATTAGCTAATCATGAAACAGCAGTCTTTAGAAAAACAGTTTCCATAGGGTTGTCTGAGCCCTTATTATGGAAGGTATTGGTTTCCTTGTACTTGATTACTTGCTGGGGTTGGGGGGGGTTTCAGAGTAGAAGGGCAGTGATGACCAGTGTATGGTCTGTCCTTTGCAGGTGGCAGCTCAGAAGATGGTTTTTCTGCCATTAAACTGACAGCATTGGGAAGGCCACAGTTTCTGGTGAGTTGGCTGTTTCTTTTGGCTCCCTCTGCCATTCTGGTTTGGAAACCCCCAGAAAGGAGGACTTGGGGCAGGCAAGCTCACATGTGAGACAGGCAATGCAGGGGAGTCCAGGGTTCACAACAGTAAGAACGGAAAGTCCTTCCTTAACTCACAGAAGCGTCCCTTTTAAATTAATGGATTAAAGTAAGCTTTTTTTGTCTTAGTCGTGGCCACCCTGACCGCAAAGCTTGAATGAGAATTTTTGCACACTACTTAGGTCTTACTTCAAAGTGCTGGCTATTGGTGCTTGTAGCAATAAAAAATATTGACTTTAGAACTGAAGGGAGCTTCTGTGTAAGCCCAGAGGGTCTCTAGTGTGCCTCCTACAGTGTTAACTGTCCATTTTCTAAAGTATTAATAGCATTATGCAATGCCTTGTGGGGAGGTAGCTAAAATCTGATTGTCTTAAGCTGCCTAAGTATTGCCCTTTCCTGTAAATACAGCTGTGGCTGTTGAAAACAAAACTGCAGAACCGAACGTGCACAGCTATCCATTTTTCTCATAACATCCGTAGATAGCCCTGGTTTGCATAAAAAGTTCCGGTTTCAAGATCTTTTTTCCCCACAGAAACATACAGCAAAACTTTTAAAAAACATTTACCCAAAGATCTGCATGTACCCACTCCCTTGGCTGTTTTCCAGCTGCAGTTCTCTGAGGTACTGGTGAAATGGCGGCGGTTCTTCCACCAGCTGGCAGCTGAACAGGGCAAGGTGGGCCTGGCCGCCCTGGAGACCAAGCTGGAGGTGGAGAAGCTCCAGGTGAGCCATGGATGCTTTCTGCTCTGGGTGGGTGGCTGCCTGGGCCTCATCCTAGGACCAGAATGTGGTTGGGATTTCTTTGAGCCTTCCCGCTTCTGTCCAATCAGAGTAGGGAGCATGCAGGGGAAGGGGAATCGCCTCCCAGCATCCACCCCCTCCGCATGGCCCTGTGGGAATGCCAGAGGGAGGAAATCGGCAATCCATTTTTCTTGTTGCTGTTTCCTGAAGGGAACGCCACCTCTGCAACGTGATCCCAGCTTCCCCAGCAGTAGGCTGGGCTGCACAACTCAGGTACCCCAGGACTCAGAAAGGGCTCTTTCTCTTTGTTGGCAGGAGGCGCTGGCCACGCTGGGGATTGCCACCCGAGCTGAGAGCCAGCACTGGTTCACGGGTGAGAAGCTGGGCGGCTCTGGGTAAGTCTTGGGCTAGCCTATATGACTTTGGGCAGGGAGACTGGGAGGTGGAAGAGCTTTGCCTGCTGGAATCCTGGGTGTGTTTCTGGCCTCTGAAGTTTGGGAGAATCCTACAGCTGGAGTAGGGGTGGGCCAGAGGCTGAAGGAAGCCCTCTCCAAAGGAAGGCTGCAGTTTGGGCCTCCTGAGCTTAGAAGAAAAGAGAGATATGTATTGCCTCCAGTATCAGAAAGAATGGGCCTCTTTCTCTCAGCTTTTGGGGGATAGGATAGAAAGTGTAATTGAATTACATCTTTGGGTGAGTTTCCCCAAGGCAGCTGATTGGCCCCTGTAGGAACAGAATGTCAGGCCTGTGGTCTGATCCAACATAGCTGGCAAGTGGCTTTTTTTCCCAACAGTTTGGGTGGAAAGGGATGGCATAGAATGGGTGGTTCTTCGCAAGCTGTGGAAATGGCTGCTTGGAGAGTCAGCAAAGTTAATTCAGAATGTGCTGTCTTGAAACACTGGGCCTGGGTTTGCTCAGAAAGATGGAGATTTTTCTAATTCTTTCACTTCTTCTAACTGCAGAAAATGGCAGAAAAAGTAGCATGGTTTTGGGAGAGGTGGGGACAAGCCCTGGCCCTTGTGGAGTCAAAACCTCTGGTAGCCGGAGCTAGGTTGGGAGGCCCTGGGAGCAAAATTGATTTAACTACAGTTCTCATCACCCCACCCAATTTGGCCCCTGGCCACACGGGTTGGGCTGATCAGAGTTGTAGTCCAGCTAGTAGATGCTCATGGCTTCCATATCGATGGACCAGTCTGTCCATTTTAGGTTTTAGTCTGAACTTTAAAGGACCGATCCAAGGCAGTGAACCTCTTTTGCAGATGGGGTTCCCATCACACCTTTGGATAGAGGTGAGAGAGGGTGAGGTTGGGGAAGTCTGATTTGGTCCCCCTCTCCTGGAATTGGCCCTGAATTTATTCTCTGCGTTCTTTTCTCCCGGCCCCCAGAACAGTGGATTTGTTGGACTGGAACAGCTTGATTGATGCTCGGACTGAGATCTCCAAACTCCTGCTCATCCCCAACATGAAGGTAGATACCACGCCTGCAAAGGAATGCTGGATGGAAGGCAGGTTCAGGGAGGGATGGAGGATCCCACCCGCTCTTACCCAGGTTTTTTGGGAGAGGAGCTCATTCTGTGTCACTCCAGAGCTCTGTCTAGCTGGAAAGAAGAGGTTGACAAGGTCTGGCTGCAGGCTTCGTTCTCTTGCGGCCAGATATATTGCAATCTGCCCACCAGCTTAAGAGAAGAGTTGGGTGGAGGAGCTGTTATCAGCCATAAGCAGTGGAGGCAGCTGCCAGTTTTCCAGCCTTCAGCATGGTCTTGCCACAGTACAACATGATGAGTTATGCTCTCTCCAGTGAGAAAGGGACACAGCTGCTTGAGGGAGTTCCTGTTTTGCATGCAGATTCTCTTACTGGGAAAGCTTTCCTGTCTTGAGACCTGAGGACAGAGAACTACAAACGCCTGTGTAGCAATACAGTAGGACTGATATCAAGCCACATAATACAATGAAAAAAAATTACAAAACAAAATAAATGTATATGCACAACACAAACAGCTGACATAAGGGACACAGACTGACAGAATCCAACAGCCAGTACAATGTAGCTTAACATCAAACAGTATAATACAGTGGAGAACCACGCAAGATATGTGACTTAGAAACCCACACTGGGAAAGCCCATAATGAGCAATGGAGTTACATTGACATTAATGTCCATTCAGGTGGCTTACAAATAGCATCAAACCAAGTTAAACAGTTCAAAACCATAAATTGAGTCAGCTAAAAACATAGTGAACATCATAAATAATAAAAGCAGATTTAAAAGTTTTTAAAACCATGTATGACCATACTTGGGATGAATTAATGAGGGCCAAAGGCCTTGACTGAACAGCCAAGTTTTAACTTGGTGCCAAAATGAAGTGAGTGTTGGAAGCTGCTTCCAAGGGGAGAGGAATCCTCGTAGAATGCTCTGATCTTTTTCCTTTTCTCACACATTTCCACCTTCCAGACAGGGCAGTTGGAGCCCCTACTCTCTCGCTTCACTGAAGAAGAAGAGATGCAAATGAAGCGCATGCTGCAGCGTATGGATGTGCTGGCCAAGGTGAGGACCAAGGGTGGGGTTTCTCCTCCTCTGTGCATGAGAATCAGGTTCCAGATTTAAGGGATTGTGTGGGTGGCTGCAAGATCCAGAGGACATCAGCAGGGGGAGGAATCTACTCTTTTGGACTACAGCTCCCAAAATCCTCCAGTCAGCCTGGCCTCTGGGAGTTGTCATCCAAAACAAAGGAAACCTGTTCCAAGACATCTTCCAACATGTGGGGTCAGTCACATGGCAATCCTCAAAGGGGTGGCTTGAGCAAGTGGAGCAGGTCCTCAGTATAAACCTGTTGCAGGTACAAGGAGCAGACAAGTTCCACTACAGTGACTCCACTCGCTGCCAGTCTGTTTCCATGGGCAATGCCAAGTGCTGGTTATCATCAGGAAGGTGCTTCTCTCAGTCCCACCCCTTCCACAGGCATGTTTAGTGGGAACGTGGGCAACAGGGCCTTCTCTGTTGCTGTCCCTAGACTCTGGAATGCCCTTCCTCAGGAGGCTAGGCTGGCTTCTTCCATCATCTAGTTCCTTGGGAAACTGATTGTTTTATATACCAGTAATAGGGATTTTTTGCTTTCATTCTGTCCTCTTTTTAAGCTAATACTGTGATGCTTTGAAATTAATCATTTGAATTATATAGGCAGTTTATTAGTATCTGAATTATAACCTTTTTGTATATTTTCATTACATGTGGTTTTACCTGGATGGGTTTACCCACCTGCCCTCTGTCTTGTTGCTTTCAGAAAGCTGTGGAGATGGGAGTGAGGCTGATGGTGGATGCAGAACAGAGCTACTTCCAGCCAGCTATCAGCCGCCTTACCTTGGAGATGCAGCGCAAGTTCAACCAGGAGAAGCCGTCTGTCTTCAACACATACCAGTGCTACCTGAAGGTGAGTAGACTGGCCCAGAAGGTGGTGTGAAGGGCCTCCATGTCACATTGACTCGGTTGTTGGAGCGGGGGGGGGGTTGCCTTAAGGTTTCTGTATAGTCTCTTGGATGGGACTTGGCTGCTTGGCTGGTACCTTGAAAAACATTGATGCCCCTCAGAGCTGCTTGTGCCCACTGGGCTGGCCTGGCAGGGGTGGGCACAAGAGGAAGCTGTCACCAGTCTCTTGGGGAAGCTGGATAGGCTTCCTCTGGAGAAAAGGAGAGAAGAGGGAGAGCTACAGAAACAGAGTTTTGATGTTGGTTGCAGTCCTATATGTCCAGTAAACAATGCAATAAACAAAGTTTGAGGGTGGATTGTGGGGGTGTCCTGCAGAACATGGAGATCTCTACTTTCAACCCATTCCCTGCCCCCCGGCGCCTTTGTTATTTTGCCCCATGCAGGATGCCTATGACAATGTGACAGTGGATGTTGAGCTCTCCCGCCGGGAAGGTTGGCACTTCGGAGCCAAGTTGGTGCGAGGGGCCTATATGGAGCAGGAGCGTAGCCGAGCTACTGAGGTGGGCTACGAGGATCCCATCAATGCCACCTACGAGCAGACCAGTGAGATGTACCACAGGTAGGGATCTAATATTCAGAGGCTGTCAGAGGAGGGGGGAAAGCAGTGGGTGATGCTGATCTATATTAACCCTTCTCTTGTGTCATTCCTCTCTAAAGATGCCTAGACTACATCCTAGAGGAGATCCGGCACAACCGGAAGGCCAATGTGATGGTGGCATCTCACAACAAAGACACTGTCAAGTTCACACTCCGCAGGTATTGGGCACTACTGACCCCACTGGCCATTGGCTCCTTGGGAGTAAGAAGAGGGCAAGTCCCAGGCTGGCCAAGCTTTGAGCAGGCAGATGGGCTGGGACTCCAGGGGCCCATTTCCTGGTACCTTGCTGAATCCACATCCCAGAAAACAAAAGAAACTGAAAGCCAATACCAGAAGTGGCTAAAAGATCAGAGGAATTCATGTGGGGGTTAGACCCTCCCTGGCCATTTCAATTGTTGTTTCTACGAAGTTTTTTATGGTTTGGTTTGTTTTTATTTTTTTGTTTTGGGTTTTTTCAATTTAAAAAGCAGTAGGCAACCCCAGGGACATGTTGGAAAGGCTTCCATTTCCAAAATTGACAGCTCACCATTTAAGCCATGTGCACACCCTATATTTGATGGGGAGCTCTGGGAGGAGGCACCAGGAGGGTGCCAAGGGACATAGGACTTCTACTTTGGCTGAGAGTGCGGGTGATTGGCAGCACTCTGTTTAGGAAAGACAAAGGGCACCCCAGTTGTTGCAGCCAATGGCAACATGTGGGTCTTTCTGTTCTGCAGAATGGCAGACCTGGGCATCCATCCCTCAGAGAACAAGATCTACTTTGGGCAGCTCCTTGGCATGTGTGACCAGATCACCTTCCCTCTTGGTAAGTGTGCATTGGAAGTGGAAGGGCCCCCCCTTGACACTACTGTATCTGTAACTAATGCCAGCACTGATGTTTGTTCTCTGGCCTTGCCTCTCCTCCAGGTCAAGCTGGGTTTCCGGTGTACAAATATGTTCCCTATGGCCCAGTCAACGAAGTGCTGCCTTACTTGTCCCGGCGAGCTCAGGAGAACCGAGGCTTCATGGCCCGAGCACAAGAGGAGCAGGCCCTCCTTTGGATCGAGCTGAAGCGACGGCTGTTCTCCGGCTCCCTTCTCTCAGCTCCAAGCTCTCCTTAGGCCCTGCACTCCAGCCTCTGCTTTTTGAATGGAGTTGAAAAATCCATCTGAACATCTAAACTGGACAAGAGGCAAGGACCAGAATTCTCATATGCCTTTGTGCCACTAATGGGATGGCTTCCCCCTCTGAGCCTCAGCCCTTTGCATGCTGGGGATTGTAACTGTGGGCGCTGTGATCCATCATCTTCCACTGCCATGCCTTTATAGGGTGGTTGTTGATGCCCTGGATCCTGTTGTCTTCCTGCCTGTTGATGGCTTGTCCCAGTTTCCACTAAGCTGATGTGCAGTTTGGAGTAAACTCCTTGAGTGCTTCTGATCCCTGCTGCTAGGATCCTTGTAAGTTTGTCACCATTAAGGGTGGAGATGGCTCCTGAAATAAAAAATGGATCTAACAGTTGTGTCTGCATTTATTGTCTGGCAGCATCACGGACAGTAGTTTCTTTGCACCAGTGCTGTCTTGTCCAGTGGTCATTCTTTGCTTACTTGGTTCTTTTGTGCAAGAACCAACTTCAAGCATTTCCTTCCAGCTGGGGGATGTGATACATTTTTGCACATTTTTCACGATTTTTTGCACTTGAGGCCAAAGCTGGCATTTGTGTTTTGGCACCTGGGATGCCCATTGGGCTGTGCTGCAGTGCCCATTGGGCCATAATGCATCAACCACTCCACCACTGTGCAACAGATAACCCCCACATTGTAACATCACAGCACCCTGCTAGGTGAGTGCAGGTGTAGCAGCAAAACTCGATTCAATTTTGTGCACACGTGTAAGGCTGCTTACAAAGACAGAAGTCCCAAGCAGGATGCCAGCTGCTATTTCTGCCAAAAAAAAAGCACACATGAACTAAGAAATATGTCCTAGCACTTCACTGTCTTCTCACCAAAGGATGTCAGTATGTTGAACTACCCTTTCTCTTTTGAGGATGAGAACTTTTATTTGGATAGCTTTAAAGTTTCTTTCACCAGTAGAGGGTGCAGGAAATCAAGCATTTTTAGTTTGTGAAGAATTCTGGGTATTGTGGTTCAGTGGCATCTGGAGAGCATCCGATGAGCACACATCAAAATGCATGTTTTTTCAATCTGCATTTAAAAGCTGTAAATAATGTATTTTCCTGCAGCTGCCTGGGAAAGAGGAGGTACATTCTGCCTGAAATTGGAGCATGACTGAATGTTTCTGGCAGGTTTGGCGGGGGGGGCGGTGCAGTTGGGTCAGGAGAAGTTACTTAATATACTTAACTAAGTAGCTACTGTAGAATGCTGGTCAACGTATTGATCTGCTTTTTTAGAATCTCTACAGCTCTCTTTCTAATTAAAATGCCTTAATTGGGGGAAGGGTTTTTGTCATTGCCTAGGAAACTTTTGTTCCATGGAAGCCTGTCATATTGTGACTCAGGCCCAAGCCGGCTTGGTGGTGTGAAGATTCATAGGTGAGACAATCTATGGTTCGTGGCCACAGCATAGACCATGGGGGGAGAGTGTAGTTCCTTAACATTCCTCACCATGGGCTATGCTGCTGGGATTTGCAAGCCAACCCCAACTGGAGGAATGCTGCATCAATAGGAGTATGGTGTTTAGATCAAGGGAGGTACTGGTACCACTCTATTCTGCTTTGGTTAGACCCCATCTTGAATACTGTGTCCAGTTCTGGGCACCCCAATTCAAGAAGGATATTGACAAGCTGGAGCAAGTCCAGAGGAGGGCGACCAAAATGGTGAGGGGCCTGGAAGCCGTGAAGCCCTATGAGGATAGACTTAGAGAGCTGGGGATGTTTAGTCTGCAGAAGAGAAGGCTAAGAGGGGACAGGAGAGCCATGTTTAAATATTTGAAGGGATGCCATGTGGATGGAAGGAGAGGGCTTGTTTTCTGCTGCTCCAGAGACCAGGACAAGGAGCAATGGATTCAAGCTGCAGGAAAGGAGATTCCACCTGAAGCTCAGGAAGAACTTCCTGACAGTCAGGGCTGTCCGGCAGTGGAAGATGCTGCCTTGTAGTGGAGTCTCCTTCCCTGGAGGTTTTTAAGCAGAGGCTGGATGGCCATCTGTCAAAGGGAGTGCTTTGAGGGTGTTCCTGCATGGCAGGAGGTTGGACTGGATGGCCCCTGGATGGCCTCTTCCAACTCTACATTTCTATGATCCTATGATTTCCAGACTGCTAGCCGGTGCCAAAGCTGCCCATGGGAAGGAATGGGTGTCGGTGGATTCAGGGAGGCCAGATCGTGGTTGTTTTTTAAGTGAATTTGCTCGCGTCACACGCTTTTGCTGCCCTTCGCTGGCTGGCCAGAGGCAGGAAGGAAACACAATGTCTTAGTTGGATGTGCTGGTTCTGCAAATGGGTCCATCCTTTGCAGCCATCGTTTTTCTGAAGTGCAGTTTTGCTGTGGGCTGTGTTTGCAAACGGTTCCGCCAGGGGGCAGCTGGGAGACCGGGCAAAGTCCGCCCAGCCGAGGGTGCAAGGATATCCCCGTTCACAAAACCGGGATGCTTTCCCAGGCGTGGCCTCTTTAACAGCATCTGGTCCCCGAGGCAGAAGCAACATAGAAAGACTCCGGAGGGGTGCCCGCACCATGGAAAGTAGGAGCGGGTCAACATGCCGAGCAAACTTTTTATCCGAAATTAACACTGTATCCCTGGGACAGAAAAACAGGCCAGAGTCAACGCAGGCAGCCTGAACTTTCCGGAGACCCTGGGAAGGCTTCTTCCAAAACGCATCAGTTATCCTCGGCTCCTCTTAGGGGTTCCCAAGCTGCCTCCCTCCGTTCCTGTAACGCGGGGGGAGGGGGAGAGAGGCTTCCCCGCCGGTCCCCGCTTCCCGCCGCCTTGCTCAGCGCCCCAGAGCCCGCATCTGGCCCTTTCCCGGCTCGAGCTTCCCTCACAGCCAAGGAGGCTGCCACAGCCCGAGGCGCCTCCATTCCCACGGCCCCCTCGCGAGGACGCTGCTAGAAAACGGGCAGCTAGACCGAGGAGGAGGAGGGAGGGGGCGGGCCGGGGGGAAGAGCGGGAAGCTGGGCGGCCGCCGACGGCGCCGAAGGGCTGCCGGGGGCCCGGCCTTCCGCCCCCCTCCCCTCGCCCGCGCTGGAGAGCCCGCGGGAGGCGTGGCAGCGAGAGCTCCCCTCCCGCCTCCCCAGTTCCCCAGGCCTGGGCTCGGGCGGGAAGGCGGGCGCGGGGCGGGCGGTGGGAGGGGGGAACCAATGTGGCATTTCCGGGCTGGCCGCGCGCCCCTCCTCCCGCCGCCGCCGCCGCCGTGGCCGCGAGGGGGAGGCCGCGGCGGGGGCGCGCCCACTCCGACTTCCGGCCGCGCCGCCGGAGGAGCCCGGAGCCCCCGGCCGGAGGAGCCGCCTTCGCAGCCGCCGGGGAGCGCCGCGCCGCCCGCATGGCCAGGGAGGGAGCGGCCGGGGCCACCGTCGCCCAGGGAGCCGGAGGCGGCGGCGGGGGGGCGCTCCTCCTCCCCCCTCCTCCCGCTCGCCCTGCTCCTGCTGCTCCTCGGCTGGGGGGCCGCCCAGGAGCTCACCCCCCGCGGGAGGAACGTCTGTCCGGCGCCCGGGTAAGCAAGCGCGCCGCTCGGAGGGGCCGCGGAGCCTCCCGCCGGTCTCCCCCCCTCTCCCGGCTGCCTTCGGGCCCCCTCGCCGCCCCTTCCTCCCGGGCGGAGAGACAGGCTTCGGGCGCCCGTCGGCCGGCTCGTGCTCCCCCCGCCTCCCCCCGCAGCGGGAGGGGAAAGCGGGGGCCCTGGTCTTTCCCAGGGTGGGTGGCGCCCCTCCGCGGGGCCCCTCCAAATTCCCCTCGGTTGCCGCGGAGAGACGGAGGCGCGGCTCCTCTGAGCGCTCCGGCAGGGATGCGGGGCTTTCGGATCTCGGTCGTCTGGACCAGGATGGATGGCGGGGGGAGGCTCCGAGGCACGTCCAGAAATGCCCCCCTCCCCCCTCCCTCGTCCGAGGCAATGGAGGGGGGAGGGGGAGAGAACCCCCGTGGCCCTTCACAAGGTCTGCCGTCCTCCCCTCCCTGCCCCCGAGCCCTGATTTTGGGGGAAAGAAAGGGGAGAGGTGTGAACAACAACCACAACAAATGGAAGTACCTCGATAGGGAGGTACCAAAACTGTCGGGGAGGGGGCCATTTTAATAGGGGCCAAGCAGGAGGGAGGGGTGAGTCCTCCAGGGCCAAAACTTCCCCCCACCTCCTCCCAGATTTTAACTTTTCCAACAGTTGGGCTCCTTCTTTTTTGTTCCTCTCCTCCCGAATGGATGCCCTGCTCCACCCACAGGAGAGGAGCTGCCCACCCTTCTGGGACCCGGCAGGAGATGGTCAAGATGCCCATTAGGAGCATCCGGGAGGGGTGGGCAGTTTGCCTCTTCCCCTGGTGGCTGCCCTTTGCTGGACTAGAGACCATTTTAGCTAAAAGAGGTGACGGGGGGGGGGTACCTCTAGTCTCCCCGACGGTGCCCGTGGAGTGCATTCAGATGGGGTCCGGAGAAGGGAACTGAAGCAGAATTCAAATCCTTGACCGGACCACCTGGTCATCTTTGCCCTGATCCTTTTAAGGGCAGGGCCAGTGCTTTCTCCTTAGTAGCAGCCTTCTTTTCTATTAGATGGCTCAGACTGGTTCTCAGATGTGGGGACTTGAAAGGGGATCCCAGCGGTCACCCCAGTAGGAAAGGATGCATGGCTGGTTGACGTTTCCAATGTCACCCCTTGGAACCCTATATTTCGGGTTTGAAGGACAGATCAGCAGAAAACGAGCAGCCTTACCGCCCCCCCAGCCCATTTCCAGCAAAAACCATTTTTAGAGCATTAACCCCATCGTACACTTAACTGTCTCAAGATGTGGTTCTCCACTGCCTCTGTTGCCTACCAAGAGAGGCGTATTGGGCTGTCAACAATCACAACTCTGGAAATGAAAATGCAAGCTAGGAAGGGTCCTGCTGTTTGGGGAGGGGGGAATACCTCCTTCCCAGCAGATTACCCAGGTCCCCCCCACTCCTGATTTTTTTTTCCACTGGGTGGTTGAAAGAACCAGCCCCACCACCCGAAAAAAGACCCGTCACCCTTCTTCCAAGTGTAACTTAAAACCCAATGGAAAGAGACGATCCATCTGTTTTTGATTTAAAGTCTTGCAAACAAGCTCAGGGAGATGAGAGGGCTTTGCAATGGAATTTCTGGACGCCGTTCCCCCCTCCACCCCCCCCACCCCACCCCCCCCGCAGCATTGGAGGGCTCTGGTCCATGGTTTTGCTACCAAGACAAAGTCTGTTTTGTGATGGAGAAAATTGTATAGAAACAGGCACAGGGTGTGTGTGTGGGGGGGTTGTGTGTGTGTCGAGATACAACACAGTTCTCCAAGGTAGCAGTGGGGGTCTCCCTTTCCAATGGCTGGGGAGGTCATTGTCTAATGGACAGTTGATGGTGTAGTGAAATCAGAGGTGGCAAAATGTGGCTCCCCCCAGGGTTTTTGTTGCAGTCCTTGGCCCCTCCAGGCTCCCCAGAGTGAATTTTTGGTGGTCATCCAAAAGAGTGAATGGGCTCATGTGGAAGCTTTTGAGAGTGGGAATTCACCCACCCACACTATTTAACATTGTTAAAATACCTCTTTCTCCAAATCAGAAGTGGACTGTCCACTGTCCACTTTTCAGTTTCTGGGGCCCTCAAAAGGTTTCGAGAGTCAACCCTGATTTCAATCAGCCTGGACTCACTCTGGATTGAGGACTTGATCTGAAGGTCCTTCTCTCCTTGTCTGTCCCTGTAGAAATTTTGCTCATGATCAAAGGTATTTGGGGGGGGCAGGAACCCTGGTAGATCTTCTGTGTGATTATTTGCAGGAGATCTCAAACACTTTCTGATGTCCATTTTTTTTTTAAATGAGCAAGCTAGCAACAACAACCCCCCTAAACCAGATCTATCTGAAGAATCAAGGCTGCTGAAATGAAAGGAGGAAAAATGGAGGGAGGGGGAGTTTTGTGTGAAAGGACTGTGATCTTTTGGCTGTGGTATTGAGAAGTAACTGCCTGGGGTGACCAAGGCAGAGCTCCTGTTGGACTGGAAGAGGTCACATTGTGACTGGGTCCTGCCTACTGCCCCATACTAGTCTCTGACTTGGTGACAAAGTGACATTGGGGGCCACACTCAGAGTGTCCTATTGGCATTTTTCATAGACATGGAAAGGACATTTGAAAATACTCAAACATTTGTCCAAAAACATGTTTTTCAAGTATCAAGAAACCCTGACAAAAAGAATCTTGGACTGATGTGACTCTTCGCAATCTGAGGCTTACTCTGTGCAAAATTTGCACTCAGTTGTTTTGTGCAAGAAACAGCCTTTTCTGTGCAGAATACAATCTTTCTACGCTGAAAAGTTCTTTCTTGCTCAGAAAGTGAATTTTGTGCCGACTAAGTCCAAAATTATGAATAGCCTTTGCAAATGACATTAGGGGTCCAGTGATGATGGCGTCTTCCAGTCCAACAGGAGCTCTTTTTTATTTTAATTCCCTTTCTGCAGCTGTTGAATTTTATTTTGTTTTTAAAGGCAGAGTATGCACCTCTCTGCTCCCCAATTCACAGTACAATACATAGTTCCAGGGGAACAGGGAGAATTCACTGGACAGAATAGGCAGCCCTGGGACCGGATCTTTTGGCTGCTACTGCCATACACACACACCCCACTCCCTGCAGCCATTCTCCTTGGGGCTGCAGCCTCTCCTGGGGGTGGGGGAATATTGGCATCCTCAGCTTTGGATAAAGGATCCATTCAGAGAAATGGCCCACCCACTTTGCACCCCTTCTTCAAATTACAGCACACGCTTCCTCACCTCCAGCCACACTCCTTAAGAAGCTGGGCAGTTGGAGCAGGGGAAGAAGGGGGTGCCCCACCATTCTGAACTCCCCTTGGAGCTTCAACTCCTGATGCTCTTCGGTGCTGCAGTGGTGTGCATTCTTGAATCATGCCTGGGAGTGAGCTTCTTTTGCACCAATGTGTCCTTTGCAAATAGCTTAGAACCAGAGAAACGGTACCTTCCAGAGCAAGGATCCATCTGGTCCGGTATCCTAAACTTCCTTCCTCTCTGCTGAAGCAAAGGATTCTTTTGGGAAGGTCACCAGTAAGCCTGTCCTGCTGGTGTTCTCTCAGCATGGGTGTTTCCCAATAGACTACTTCTAAATATGGAAGTTTCCTTTTGCCATCACACTCATTTAGCCATCCCATAGACATTGACCTGCTTCCCTTGTGAAACCATCTCAGTTGGTATACCCATCCCACAGCCTAGAAGATTATTGTTTTGGGCTAGAACTCCATAGATCCTTAGCCAGCCAGGCCTTGCTGGTTTAGGATTTGGGGAGTTGTAGTTCAAGAAAGACACCCTTCTGAGTTCTGCCCCATCCCTACCTCTTGTGTCAACTGCACAGTGGGTGGCTATGTACATCATGTGACTGTGAGTTCCACACATTAATTTCATTCTGATACACCCAGTCCATTTCACTGTGAAAGTATGAGAGGTCTATGGGAGATAAAGGAAGGAGAATTCTTGGCCCTTTTCTTGGTAACCCTTACGACAGCCCAGTAAGGTTGATCTGTGGTTGTTATCGCCAGTGCAGTCAGTAGTGGAAGGAAGTGACATTTCAGAAGATAGGAAGTCACTTCCAGCTGCTGTTGACACATTTTTGCTGTTTCAGAGTGAGTGAGCCTGAAACAGTGTCTGCCAGCCCAAATCTATCCATTAGTCTCTGGTTTTTGGAGATTTTGGGCAATGTTTTTAAAATAAGGTTTTGAGGGTATGTAGGCGGCCAGGGGCCATATGGAATCCCCCAAGGACCACATGATTCCCACCTGCTTTAAGGCTGCTGCATGGGCTTGTGACAGAGGTGCGATTTGAATCCTTTCCTGTTCTGCAGAGCAACCTTTTCTAATTCCTTCTCTGTGTCTCTTCTTCCTGCAGTTCTGTGGGCTTCATTTGCTGTCCAGGATGGAGGCAACAAGGCGAGGAGTGTTTGATAGGTAAGTGCAGAGCATCTTTTTGTTCTTCTGTATCCTTTATCTTTATCTGCATCCTTTTTCTAAGCTGTCCAGAGGCTACCAGAAACCGTCAGGGCCAGAGGCTCCTCATGTCAGTGGGGTGGAAAATCCACGTCAGGTTTTAGCATGAACCTTAAAGATGCTCTCTGAGACGGTGAAACTATTTTTGGAGGGCTAGAGTTGAGCCCATTGGTGAGCTTCTTTAAATTCAGGCTAAAACCAGGAGAGGATTCACCAATCCTCTGATATCAGAGCCACCTGCCTCCTCCAACTGAAATTGTGTGGTTTCCTCTCCTTAGAGATTGGTGATGGTGCTAGGAGGTTTTTTCCTTTGGCTTCCTCTTGCTGTGAGTTATTCCTTGGTTATCTTATCCTCCTTCCCTTAAATGCCTGGCTCCTTAAGAGTTCACACGGGCCTGCAATGTGAGATGGAGCCCAAATGCTCTACATGTGTCTCCCCCAGCCAGGGACTGCCTTGTCAAAAGTTCTGACCTCTACTCGATTCAGCCCTTCCCAGACGTTCCGAATGAGGAGCTCCCTCCCTGACCAAAGCTATGTGTCGTCCCCCTCATGGCTCACCTCTGTGTGGCTTTATAGCCGCACTCTCTCCTTGTCTACGGAGACATGATCAGATTTGCTCTGGGGTATGTTTCACTGCCTGTGTTCACCTGCAAAAAAAAGTGCTTTTAAAAATCACCTCTTCCAACCCCCAGCCCTTTGTTGTCCTTCCATCTGCAGGGTAAAACCTTTTTATTCAGACAGACTTTTAAAAGAGAAAGTTCTTAAAGAGTAGGCTAGGAGATGGTGTATAGTTTTGAGTTTTTAAATCTTTTTAAATTGCATTTCATTCTGTTTTTGTTGTTGTTGTCGCATGCCCTCAATTCATTTCCAGTTTATGGTGATCCTAAGACGAACCTGTCATGGGGTTTTTCGGGGGCTGAGAGGCTGAGAGTGTGTGATGCATCTAAGGTCACCCGCTGGGTTTCTGTGACCCAGCAGGGAATCAAACCCTGGTCTCCAGGGTCACAGTCCAGTGCTCCAACCACTATACCATCATTATTTTTCTGAGGTGTAATTGTTTTAATACTGTAAATACTTAAAATCCCTTTTAATATTCACTATTTGTGTATTTTTAATTGCATTGTTCTTTTATACGGTATTTTAAATTGTGAGCCACTTGGAGTCCCAATTTTGGGGAAGAGAGCAGAATATAAACAAATACAATAACAATAACAAGAAACCCTTACAATATTGAAACAATGTCTGCGTGAAAGAAGGAACACATGGGCAGGGATGCCTGGTTGCCCAGCCCTATGGCAGGGGCTACAAGAGACCTGCCTGGATTCTTGCTGTTGCCCATCCTGGATAAATTAAGCCAGTTTACATGAGTTTCAGGAGCAGTTACCCATGTTGGCAGGATGTGAATTATGGGCCCTGACTATGCCGGACCCGCTTGTCTGGAGGGAAAAGAACATTGGTTGCACATGGGCCCCTCAAAGGGCCAGAACAGGAGGAGTCATTTTTCTTTGAGGCTCTCCATCTCTGCAGGCTTGTGGGAGCCTTGCATGGGTGGGCCTGGACCCCAGGCCCTCCAGCCTCCTTCTCCTGCTTTTTCTCTTCTCCTTTGTTCCCCCTTGGAGTCCTGAGGTTCTTCTTTAGAAGCCCTTTGTAGCGTTTTAACACGGCAGGGGAAAGCAAGCGGAGGACCAGCTTGAGTGTTCTCGGGACTTGGAGTCCCCAGGCGCTGATGGGAAAACTTGGAGGAGCTATTTTTAGCGGCCTCTTAACTCCACTGCCGTTCCAACTTGGCGGAGGCCCTCTCCCTTTCCTGAGGAGGAATCTTTCCTCGAGGCCGAGCCACAGCGGCTGCAGTTGGCCCGGTCAGCTGTACGCCTGCGTGTGGAAACAGCCAAGGCCTCAAACCCAGCCGAGTTCAGTAGGATTCCAGTCCTTGGGCCAGACATTTTGGCCTCCAGGAGAGAGACTTGGGGTTCCATTCAGGGAAGGGAAGATTTGACCCCTAAGCTTGGGGGGGGCATAACTTATGGAACATTTTCCTCCTGTTGAAATTCACAAGAGCTGCTCACCAATGGCTTCCATCTGAGGCATGGCGGTGAATCCATGCTGGGTTTAAGTCTGAGGCTGCCAAAGTGGGGAAGTTGTGATGGGGACAGTTCCTTAAAGTTCAGACTAACACCTCGAACGGATCGACTGCCTCCTGGTGGTGCCATTAAGTGTTATGCATTAAGGGCCAACCAGAGTTGCCCACAGCTTGTCATTCAAGCACACTGCACATACAAAACATATTTTCCTGTTTGGAAATGAAGACAGATATCTTAGTTAAGGGGCAGTTCCCAAATCAAGGGGATTAGAATAAGAAACATTTAAGCTAGCTTGCTTGCTTCTAGCCAGAAGGTGGATGCAGAGCAGAGTGGAAGGTGAGCCCTGGCGCCACAAGGACTGGCTGCTGTTTTGCTGGCTGAGCTGGTGATCTGCATACAGCCCTTTCCTCCTCCCTGGAGGCAAGCCCTAGATGGGAGCATTTGCACCCTCATCTCCCACCTGGAAATGACACAGGCCCTGGATTCTGACAGCCCTTACATCTGAGGGGGAGGACTGGAGTGCCAGAAATGGTCTTTTCTCAGTCTCAATGGGGGCAACAACATTCCCAGCATCAGCCTAGCAGTGTTGCATCAATGCTCAAAGCCCCTGGGACAGAATCCTCAAAATCTCAGCCAACTGATTCAGCACGGCTTGTCCCTTCTACCCAGACCCCCACAGTCAGCCTTCAGGTTCCTCATTCAGAAGCCCCTGAAGCTGAGGAAGATTTGCTGTTTTGCTGCGGGGGGAGGGGGAGAGGACTTAGTTTTTTTCCCTTGTGCTGCCTGCATATAAGAAAGCTGAATAACAAACTAATCCTTTAGAGTCCTCCATCGATGCCCTGATTCTTACCCCCTACGTCTACCTTTGCATGTACTTATGTTGATGTCTTTCTGCCATTTCTCAAGGGACAAGAGTAGGTTCTCCACAGATAAGCAACAGGGTAAGTTCTCTGCTTGGCACCTCATGCATGATGGGTACCAAATTGTTTCTAGGTCTCAACCCTTCTAGATGTGTCTGTTAAACTCCCTGTTTCCTTCTCTTGCCTAACCTGAGGTTCTCTAATCATCTCTCTGTACCTTTCTAGATGTCTCTGATGGCCGTCTCGGGGCTTTTCTGGAACCTTCCTCTTTCTTCCTTGCCACCTCCGTGTGAGAGGACTGTGCACACAAATGTCTGTCTGGTGGTGGGTCTCAAGGAAATGTGGTTTTTTTGTCAAGGCCAGAGTGGCCCCTCTGATTCTGGACTGGCTCTTACCACTCGGGAGCAAAGGCGTGGACTCGGAACTTGTCCGAGCATGGTTCTGGTGGCACCACTTTCCATTTGGGTCTTCTCCCCATGATCATCCTATCCTAACCCCACTGTCAAGTTGGCCCAGTTCGGAAACCACCAACTGGCAGCCTGCTGTTGCCTCCCATTCTCGTGAAGCAAATTGGATGCTGTAAGTTCAGGGCATGTTTTGGTGTGTGGGTGTATGAGGGGGAGAGAGAGAGAGGCCTAGACATAGATCTCAGCAGGTCATCTGAATGCTGACATAGCTATCCCAGTGGAAACCATGACCATCAGTAGAATGGGCAGCATACCTGCCTTCCAGATGGTTTGAAAATGTGTGTTCCTCAGAAATTCTGGCTTATCGGGGGTTTCCTAAGAATCTCATCCTGGGGGGGGGGACCATGCAATCCTCCAGCTGATGTTGGACTGCAGTACCCATTAGCAATAGCCACTGGTGAAGAATACTGGGAGTTGGCAGCTTAACATTTAGATGATCACACAGTTCCCATCCTTCTTGTACATTTACTGCCATGTAACCTGAAAAGAGGACTGGAGCGTTATTTAGTCATGACTTGGGTAAGTTAATTTGCAGCAGGTTCCTTGACAGGAGCTCAAGGTCCTTTCTCTAGAGTTCCGTCTAGGTTATTCATCAATATCTCTAGAAACGTTGAAGACCCTGCTTTGCATCTTGTTCTGTATTGACTCACTGGCCAGGTGAATTTCCTCCCATCATGCACTGGAGCTCCCCAGTGCTCAGAGTTCCTCACTGAGCCACCAGCCAGGCTGCCTGGGGGATTCTGTGTTCTCCCGAAAACCTAACTCTCCCAAGCGCTGAGAGAGGCCTCCATTTTCCTTCGGCAGGGCTATGGCCTTGACGTCCTGTCAGTGGCTCCCCATCCACCATTCTTCTCACCCTGTGATCCTGTCTCCTCTTGCAGCTGTGTGTGAGGGGAACTTCACCTGCACAGAGAACGAGGTGTGTGTGAGGCCCAATGAGTGCCGCTGTCGCCATGGATACTTTGGAGCCAACTGTGAAACCAGTGAGTAAAAGAAGCATCAGGAGGAAATTCTGTGGTCATTGGGGAACTGCATTTTTTATACTCCACCCCAAGAGGATTTGACTAGGGGATTTGGGTGTTGTTGACCCCAAAAGTCTATCTTCCAGGCTCTGTCCATACCACTAATACCTACTTGTTGTCATTCTCCAGAATGTCCCCGCCAGTTCTGGGGTCCGGACTGCAAAGAGATGTGCCGCTGCCACCCCAACGGGCAGTGCGAGGATGTCACGGGGCAGTGCACCTGCAATGCCAACCGCTGGGGGCCCAAGTGTGAGAACGCCTGCTTGTGCAAGCATGGCAAGTGTGACCAGAAGACGGGCAAGTGTACGTGCGAGCCAAACTGGTGGGGCCCCCAGTGCGCCAATGCCTGCTACTGTAGCCTCAACTCACAGTGTGACCAGCAAACCGGGACCTGCAACTGCCAGCCAGGCTGGTGGGGCCGAAACTGCAACAACCAGTGCGCCTGCAACAGCTCCCCCTGTGAGCAGTTCACTGGGCGCTGCCAGTGCCGCGGCCGCACCTTTGGGCCCCGCTGCGACCGCTACTGCCAGTGCCACATGGGGAAGTGCAACCAGGTAGACGGGACATGCACCTGTGACCCGGGCTACCGGGGCAAATTCTGCCGAGAGCCCTGCCCAGCTGGCTTCTACGGGCAAGGCTGCCGTAGAAGGTAAGTAGAGCTCCCTGGTACAGCGATGCAGTGGAATCAGGGCTCACAGGATTGAAGCCCCAAAAGTTTTTGATGAGCAGGGACTAGGAAATCACCTACCATCTCCCCTTGAATTCCCCTGTTCCCTTTCCTTCTGAGTTTGACTGCAATGTGTCCTGTAGTGGAAGGGAGTGATTTTCCCAAGCACCAACATACAGAGTTTTATCGACAAGGCAAGTAAATTGCTCTTACAACTGGACAAAGCGTCTTTGGCTGGAACTTACCACATTACTTTGTTCGTCTCCGTGGGAGACCATTTGGGAAGTGTTTCTTTTACAAAGGAGATCATTAACAGATTTTGTGTGTGCATTAATAAAAGAAACACTTTCCAAATTGTTGCCCCCCCCCCGGAGAACAACAGAAGACGAGTCCCAGCTAAAGACTCTTATTACCCTGCTGTAAATGCCATTTACCTGCCCTGTATGATAAAGCCCATAATGACTTACCCTTCTTTTAAACAGAGCTTTGGAATCAGAACTGGAGTCATGGTGTCAGATGCAATTTTTAGGGGGAGTCAGAGTCGATAGAAATGTGCCAACTCCAACTGTATTTCAGAGGAAGGGAGTGGATCAGACTCATAGGGCAGTCCTCTGTGAAGTAAGATTCATGGGCCCCCTAACCCCATAGCATTGCTGTGGAGGGGAATGGCCCTTACATCTGTGTACTGCAACAGAAGCCTCCCCGCTTGCAAAGTGTCCTCTTGGGGGGCTGCTGATGGCACCCACATGGCCATGAACATCCCCAGTGGATGCTGGAGTTCCTGCTGTGTGATTGCCATTAGCCACTGAACAGGTTAGTTGCTTCCATTGGCTTTCCCTGTGACTGTCTCCCTGTGACTTTCTGTGGCTTTTTTAGGTGCGGCCAGTGCAAGGAGCTACAGCCTTGCACCATTGTGGACGGTCGCTGCCTGGCATGTGAGGCTGGCTGGAATGGAACCAAGTGTGACCAGATCTGCTCCGCAGGCTTTTATGGTGAAGGTTGTGACCAGATCTGTCCCCCATGTAAGGACGGCCACACCTGCAACCACATCAATGGCAAGTGTTCCCACTGCAATCCCGGCTGGATCGGAGACAGGTCAGTCCATTGGACTCCGGACATTTGAGTATCTTTGGGCCAGGCTGAAGATTTGGGCCATACAAGTGTGAAACAAATTATCCAGAGGAAATACACAAAAACAGCATAATATAAAACAAACTGAAAAGTACATGTAATCAAACTTATACAAGGTTATGAAATGATATTGAATTAAAATTTCAAAAGCTTTTGAAAACAGGAGAGTTTTCAATTGAAGTGAAAAATAGCAAGGGAAGGAGCAGTCCTCAAGTGTTCAGTCGACAGAGTGAGGTAGCCACTTTGAACCAGAAGCTTTGGGTATCATGGAAGGGCAGAAAATGGTCTGTTCTTTATTTATTTTACTTTCAGAGAGAGATGCTGGTGAGATTTTCTGGTTCAGAAATTAGGATAGCTTGTTTGGGTTGAATGAATGAATGAATGAATGAAAGGAAAGAAAGAAAGAAAGAAAGAAAGAAAGAAAGAAAGAAAGAAAGAAAGAAAGAAAGAAAGAAAGAAAGAAAGAAAGAAAAGAAAGAAAGAAAGAAAGAAAGAAAGCGAGCAGCCTGCAAAAGTCTGGAGGATGAAAAAAATGGACCCACAGAAATGGTCTATTCCTTTGCAACTGCAAGATGGATATAGCCAGCTTAGTAAAGAGAAGAGATGATACCGGTATCCGTTTATGACATGGGTGGGTATTCCGCAGGCCTCCAGATGTTGAACTGCAACTCCAGGAACCTGAACCAGCACTGCTGAGGGTAAAAGGAATTCTGGGAGTTGCAATCGTGCCTCATATTGAGAGTCTCATGATTCACACCCATTATTTGCAGTTTGCTTCTCTCCATCTCAGCCAGCCCAAATGTGGACTGTAAATCAGAAAAATGACTTTGGGCTTATTTCAAGACCCACTGATGCTATGAATCTGAACCACCCTTTCTCGCCCTCCTCGTCCCCCACCCCTCCCAGGTGTGAGACAAAATGCCAGAATGGGACCTACGGGGAGGACTGCGCCTTTTTCTGCCGAGACTGCTTTAATGGCGAGTGCCACTTTGAGACGGGGAGATGCCTCTGCCATGCAGGATTTCATGGGGTTTTGTAAGTGATGGGCTCTTGGGTTTAGGAGGCTGCCAGATGGTCTAGTTGTTTGCATGCAGGCTGAGTTAAAATGATTGATCCCAATTTTCTACTAGTATCAACTTATTTTTTAAAGTTGAAAAGGGCCCCAGGTATATAAAGATATACAATTTCTGGAAATGTTGAAGCCATGGGAAAACAACCTGTTTTCTTCTGGGGTAATTGTTTTGCAGGAAGGGAAGGTAATGGACATTTTCAGAAAAATGGGGGGAAATGCAGTATTAGCACCCTTGACAAACTGACAGTCATTTTGTTACTTTCGGAACATGGAATTCATGATATATAACTTGGTTTGTTATGTCTCATGAATTCTGAGGTCAAGAGAGAGTGATTTGCCCAAGGTCACCCAGTGGGTTTCCATAGCTGGGCAGGGATTCGATCTCTGCATTCCCAGAATCCTGGTCTTACACTCAAACCACTCCAGCTCACTGGCTCTGCCCTAGCAACCCCTAAAAGAAGCCTCTCTTTCAACGTAATGTCTGTTGCCTGAGTTTGTGGCTTCCACGGTTCACTTACAGCTGCATTCGCAGGACCAGATGGGGGAGAGTTGCTCTGATAGCATGTCGTGAGGTTCTGCTTTGCCTTCCTCCTTCATCTTAGCTGCAGAGCTGTGTCATGTGCCTTATAAGCATTAGTCACTGCTTGCTTATTCCCCTTTAATAGGACAAGGCTGGTATTATTTTCCCTTTTTTCAGCACATAACTCATTTTCAGCAAAGCAAGCAAATCTCTCAAACGGCGTGTGTCCCAACTTCTTTCTATCCATCATCTTTCTTAATAATTGGAAAAGAATGCATGTGTCTCTCCAAATGAGAGCTCCAGCCAATCTCTGTTGACCCTTCCATGGCAGCCCCCATCCCTGCACAAGCTGGCCCCCTTAACATGGGTTGGATTGGACTGCAAACCACAATTCTTTGCCTATATGGTCCTCTTATCCGGGGACGATGAGTGGTGTAATCCAGCATGTTTGGAGGGTGCCTGCTGTTCTTAGGAAGAAGTCACAAGGTTGGATGATGGATGATAAAGTTAGGAACTCTTCTGCTACTCTGAACTGGCTCCAACTTTCCAGCCAGACTCCATGTGGCAATCTCTAATTGGGATTTTAAGCCCAGCAAGGAAGAATTTCAGGATGTGACGGTGCTTGGGATCCACCATGACAAACAGGGGAGGACAGAGCTCCGTCTACTTCCCTTTATACCCAGGTGGAGACATGCTTTGGTCTCAGGGGTCCAAACTGGCCTCTGGGATCCAGCTCATGGGCCAGACAGTGGCACAGGGAGATTCTAATTAAGCTTCAGGAGGAATTTCTTGACAGTCAGAGCTGTTCAGGAATGGAACACAGTATCTAAGACTCTCCATCTTCAGTGGGTTTTGGACAGAGGTCAGATGGCCACCTTTGAGCAGTACTTTAGCTGTCAATTCCCAGACTGGAAGGAGTTGGACTAGATGGACCAGATGTCCCTCTGAACTCTGTGGAGGAGTTGGACTAGATGTTCCTCTGAAATCTATGCATTCTTTGAATGGTAGCATAGTGTGGAAGGGCATAGTGGAATTGCATAGGCCCTTTCCGCAACGCACTTTTTCACAGAGCTGGGGTGCGGGAATTGCACAAGCAGCCTCTAGCGAGAGGCTCGCGTCCCGGTTCCTTCAGCTCCGCAGCTGCCGCCTGCTCGTGTGAGAGCCCTGCCTATTCCTTCACGCTGGGGCAGGAAGCGCGAGCGCTGCAGCTCCAGAGCTCCGCATGCACAGCAAGTGCACGCGGGGCCCCAGAGCAATGCACGATCACACACCATTTTCGGCTCATAGCCAAAAATGAAAAAGTGCACAGTCAGCACCTGCCAGCCCCTGGAGCATTGCACAATTGTGAGTGCGTCGTGTGGACCACTCCTCACATTCGTGCGATGCTCAAGGGGCCCTTCTCATGGCAAATGCCATGCAAAAAGGGTCACAGTGTGGAAAGGCCCCAGGTTATTGACCTCCCCCCAGCCTCATCCAGATCATTTTGGAACTTCAAGAAAACCTTCTGGGTTTCTTTCTGTCTTTCTTTCTTTCTGCTGCTTTTTATCATTCTTTATGAGGCTTGTGCAAGACTGCTCCGCACATGAACTAATGAGATGGGGGCAGGGATGTAGATTTTTTTTCCACCTGGAAAGCCCAAATGTCTTGGCATGCACTGCCCTTCCCAGGGCCAACCAAGCAATCTCCTCAGCGCTGGGCTCTGTCAGCAGATGGAAGGAAACCCCTGAACCAGGGCTAAAAATAAGGCAAGGTCACGAGTTACTCATCTTGGTTCCTGGCTCCTCAGACAGGCTTGGTTGAAAAGGATGAGCTAGTTTGATGGCTGGTTTGGGGGCAGGAGGAAGAAAGCAAAGGAATCTTTGCAGTTCTTCTCCCCACTCCAAGTAGGATGTGGAGATTTCTTTTTAAAAATCTGTCTGTTGATACAAACGAACTCATTCACAACAGCAGAAAAAAAGAAAAAGAGGGAGGAAAAAACCTACTGGATATACTCATGTACAAGTCTAGAAATTTTTGTCAAAAAATTGACCCAAAAAACTGGTGTCGACTTATCCACAGGTCAGTGTAAGTCCTGTACCTTAACTCTTATCAAAAGAGGAACCATCTCCTTTTCTGCCTAGAGTGGGAACATAGCCTGACACTTTTCTGATCCCTCTAGACTCTCCACCAGGTCTGCGGGACAGTTTTCTCCCTCTGGGAGCAATTAGAAAAAAATCCATGAATGAAATGTAAAGTCTCTGAAGGTATCTTTTCTCTTCACCTCTCTCTGTCTCTAGCCCAAAAGTTCCATTTGTTGCTCCACCAATTCCTACAGCACTGAGGACTAACTGCTTGCAGGAGCAGTTCTTTCAAAAAAAAAAAAAAAAGTTGTTATTTTCAGGATGCTGGAACAGAAATCCTCAAGACGTGGAGGGTATAAAAGAAGTTTAAAATAAAAGGCACCCCAGTCTGATTACTTATCCCCTGTGAAATGTAGCTTGTAGACACACCGGCTGCTTACAGCTGCTCGGAGGAATTCATCTTCTCTGTGCCCATTGGCACGTGGCATGGCAGCGGTAGGGACCCATGCCAAGGGAGAAAGCTTTGGATGTTCAAGATGCGTGAAAATTTCTCTGGGAGAATCTGGCGGCAAGAGCGACTCTGCAGCTGCTTCTGGCCAAGCTTCAGCCAACAGCTGTGTGTCAGGCTGTGCTCAAATCAACTGTGGAAATAACAGAAAACCTCTTGACCAGATGTGGTATGAGTTCAGATCATTCACAAGGCACCATAAATAACTTTAAAAGCTTGGATTACAGATCCAGCAGGTGAGCTGGCTTGTTTCTTTGTTTGATAGGTTTATATGCCACTTTTTCCTGACATGAGACCCAAAGTAGCTTACAAAAATCCTAATGCAAGATAAAAATGAAAAAAATGACTTTAAAAAAAGTTAAAAGCATGATTAAACAAATTATCATATATTAAAAGCCATCTTGGGTCCCATGCAAGGAGAAAGACAGGATATTGGATGAATAGTTAGATGGAAAGGAATTCCACATTCAAGGAGCAGCCACCAAGAAGGCCCTCCCACTTTTTTTGGAGCACGCTATGCTCGTGGCTGCTGCAAAGTATTCCAGGCCCCAAGTCTTACAGAGGCTTCCTTCCTGCTCCTGATGGGACATGTGCGTGAATTATCTTCTCCATTAACGAGCTGGCATGTCTGAAATCCTGGCAGAATTGCAGCCAGCTGGTGGGGAGAAGCCATGAGTAACCACACTTGGTTTTAGTTCTCAGACAAGCTGCCCAGTCCTGAGTCAGCCACTTGGAGTGGCAGCGGCTGTCGGAGGGCTTAGTGCCTGGCATCTTTTCAACTGGAACTGCTGGGCATTGAGCCTGCTCCCAAACTGTGTTGAGGTGGGCAAAGTGCCCTCCATATGTTGTTGGACTGCAACACCCATGAGCCCCAGGCAGCAGAGACCATGAGGAGGGCTCACAGGAGCTGGAGTTGCCAAAAACCTGAAAGTCCACACTTTGCCCACCCCTACTGTGCTGGGCTTCAAATATGCAGCATTCAAAGGCCTGAAGGTGACTTCTCAGAAACATCTTGGAGTCCAAACCATCACAGAGCCTGCCTAAATGATGATAATATCAATTTATTCACTTATATCCTGCCATTTTCCCTAAACTGGGAGTCAAGGCAACTCATGAAGCCTCCAGCTTTCTCCTTTTTAATTCCAGTAGGGCTTTCCAAGCTCTGGGTCACTCAATTTCTGCTTCATTTGTCAATACTGCTGGTCCTGCTTTTGGAAGAAGGCTGGTTAGAGCTCACCCTTTCTCCTCCCTCCCAAACACGACTTACCAGACTGTGCTTTCCCTCAGCTGTAACCTGACGTGCCAGATGGGTCAATATGGCGTGAACTGTGCAGAATCATGCAACTGCCATGAGGATTCGTGTGACCCCTTAACCGGAACCTGCCACATGAGTAAGTTTCTTTAGCTAATGGAAAGACAACATTCTCCAACGCAGCTTCGGAGTGGGGTTGACTCACTCTCGGCTGCTAGTTGCCAAACACTGCCTTGGGATGGAAGACTGCCGGGGGCTGGGTGTGCAATGACCAGGCTCCTTCCACATGTTAATGGCTGGGGGGGGGCGTCTTGATTCCGTTTCAGAGGCCAACCAACGGATGGGGGTCATTGGAGCCGGCGCCCTCTTGATCTTGCTGCTCACCCTGCTCCTCTCGCTTCTGTGTTGTTGCTGTGTTTGCCGCAAGAAGGACCAGGCTCGGGAGTAAGCATTGATGTCTGATTGGAGTGGGGGCTGAAGGAGGTCCTCCTCTCTCTCGAGGAGGGGTGCAGGGGTTATCAGGCTGCAACAAGCTACCAGACCTGGGGTTTGGGGTAGGTAGGGATTTATTTTATATGCCACCTTCTTCCCAATAATGGGACTCAAGGCAGCTTACAAAGTATTAAAACCAGCACAGATGAAAAACCATGCAAAAAATCTGTGCATGGGTGTGTGTGCACGCATGTGTGCGTGGCCATATAAAAACAAATCAACAGAACAATACAGCAGACCATTAAAAGCTCCTCGTTGTCAGTTCCTAAAAGCCTGACAGAATAGGAAAGTTTTAATTGCCAACGGAAGGAGGGTGGGGGTCATCCTAATCCTCTCGAGGGAGGGAGTTCCAGAGTCTGGGAGCAGCCATCGAGAAGGCTCCATCTCCTTTGTTTCCACCAAATGAGCCTGAGAAGGCAGTGGGGACAGAAGAGAAGGGCATCTCTTAAAATATTAGAGCTCTAACAGGTTCATATAGAGAGATACCATTCTTCAAGTAGCCTGGACCTGACTTGTATAGTTTGTAAGTTATAACTTGTTGTTGTTGTGTGTCTTCAAGTCATTTTCTGACTCATGGCAACCCTAAGGTGAACCTGTCATGGGGTTTTCTGGGGGCTGAGAGTGTGTGATGCACATGTAGACCAAGCCGAATACAAGGAGAAAGAGACAAAGGGAGAGGTCCCCATCCAGGTTTTTCGAAGTCTGAGCAGATCCCTGACTTCCTTTACAGCACAATCCAGGACCCCTCCCTCAAGAAGTCCCCAAGACGTCTTTGTGGCAGGTTCAGCAGAATCAGCATGAAGCTCCCCCGGATTCCCCTTCGCCGTCAGAAACTGCCAAAAGTTGTAGGTAAGAAGCCAGCTCGCAGTTTCTGTCAGTTTCCTTCTGTTTCTAACTTGGAAGTTTTAAAAGGGGGATTGGGCTAATTCATGAAAGAAAGACTACCAATGGTTACTGGCACTGATGGTTCTAAATTACCTTCAGGGTCAGAGGCGGTATGCCTTGTAGTACCAGTCTCTGAGGAACATGAGCAGGAAGGTGCAACATCAGTGCATCAGCACTTCCTAGCCACTGTTTCAAAGTGCACTGGACTCTACCAAGGCATGCTGGTGATCCCTAGTCATTGTCTGGATGGGTATCAGGAGCACCTGTTTCACCTCAGTCCCAGTGTGCACTGATCCCGGCATGCACCAGTCACTTGGCCGGCTCCCTTACATAGTAAAGTCACAGCAGCCCTTTGTTAAAAATTGACATTGCAAAATTGCTGAATTCTATTTCCCAGAGATATAAATCCCCTTAAGTAGTCCCGTACTGAATTTCAGTCCACCTTTTTTGCAATATGCAACCAGTTTTCTGTTTGGGGGAGCAGTTATTTGATTTGCTAATTACACTGATGAGTCTCCATTTGAAGGGCCTTTCTCTAATTTGTCTGGATGCTCCTCTATCTGATAAACCTGAGGCTGAGAAAACCATATCTCTGTTTGCAGAAGAAGCATTCTCCCCCTCCTCACTCTTCCCTGTTCCCTTGATTCATGTGTAGTTAAAAATTGGACAACCACTGGTTTTGGACTTGCAAGGATAATTAAATAGAGAGAGAAAAATGCCCTTTGGTAAATGACATTGTAACGTGGCAAACGGAATGGCAAATGAAATTGAAAAGCCAGGGTAACCCCACTTGCTCACTCTTGAGCAAATGCAAACAAGAGAGCCTTATTTAATCTCAGTGATGATGTCACGGAGCACAAACTGATTGACTACATGGCACCATGATCACTGTGTGATCCCTGATTGGTTGGGCTTCCACCACAAAGAAGCTCTCTCAAGTTAAAAGAAAATGGTAACAAAGCAAGAGCAGCTCGAGGAGCCAATGATTCCCAATAGGTGTAAGGAGAACAAGCCACAGGGTAGACATGGGCCTAGTCCCAAACCTGTGGTAATTGTTGCTCCCAAAACTGAATTTTGCAAAGAATTTGACACAGCCTGAGCAGAGGCTTGATTCCAGACCATTCCCTCTTTGAGCATTTATATGAGTTGGAGAGAACTTTTCATATGTTGCTTTTCTGAGATTTGCTTCCCTGTTCAGTTGGGCTACATCCCTGGCCCTGAAAGCCACAGCTCTGAGTGAAGGAAGCTGCTTTCCCACTGAAAGGATAACAAGCGCTGTGTTTACAGAAGCAGGCCGGGTAGGGGTTTTTCCCTCCCCTTCTAGAATAGAGGCTCCCTCTGTGCAGCAGAGACGCTGGCTGAATGGGCCTGTGTGTGCGCCCTTCCTGGCACTTGCTGTTGGTTGGTGGGTTTGTATAAACAAGGGCAGTGAGAGTGCTCCCCCTCCTTGGCGGACGGTGACTTTCTTTTTGCCGGAGTTACAGAAGGCCGACCGCTCCAGGGTGGCATGGGCTCGGAGGGGTTTGTTCAGTGCCCGAGAGAATGATCTGGGCTTTCCCTCAGCTTTTCCCTTACCCCTTCTAATCTGATATCTGTAGGAAAATAAAAGCAGTTTTGCTAGACTGGACCAACAAGTCCAGTATCTGGTTTGCAACAGTGCCTAGCCAGATACTGGGGAAACTCAAAAGAGGAGCATGAAGACAGTTGCCATTTTCAGTCCTGTGCCTCCAAGCACTTTAGATTGTTGCCATCATTGTTAACTTGATATAATAGCCTGCCTTTCCTCCCTAGACTTGGGACTCAGGGTACCTTCCAACATCAAAACAAGGATGGCGTACGGAAAAAAAAAACATACAAAAATAATCATGAAAATGTCATTAGAGCATCAATAACTTTAAAACCAATTTACCAAAACCGTAGCAATTTCTGTTCTAGCCTTTGCTTTAACAGGCAGCCACTTTCTTATATAGGGATGTGTGCGTGTGTGTAACAATTTTTACAGAAAATAACATAAACACTGACTAATATTTTTAGCATAGACATAAACTGAAATTAAAACACTGCACTAAAACTAGTAAACTAAAAAACACTAAACACCAACTCGCCAAAACTTTAACTTACTCACTGACTAAACACTACCTTACTCAAACAGAAAACCAAACAAACTGTGATGAGAAGGAGAAAATAAACAAAGGCAGGAAAATATGAAAAGCAGCCCCTTTTGAAAAAGCCTGTGAGAATGAAAAGAGACTTGATGGGGGGACAGCAATGAGTAGGGGGGTCATTCTAGCCTCCCTAAGAAGAGAGCACCAGAGCCTCGGGAGCAGTCACCGGGAAGGCCCTCTTGGCCCGGGAGCCGCATCGCTGGGGGCACGTGCCCCCTCCGAGGCGCACCCACCCCAAGGCAGGCCTGGCCAGCCACTTCGCTCGACAGCCAGAGGGCTGTTATTTCACTGGAAAGAAATGCCTGGGTCGCAGGCTTGTCTGTTTGGCTTGGCATGTAGGCCTTGCCATATGTTCTTCTGATTATCCAGCCCTCCGCCACTGGGCCGGAGCCGGGGGGGGGGGAGGCCTCGCTAGCGGCTGGCTGGCTGGCTGGCGGCAGCAATGGGGGGAGGGACTCGGGCCGCGGAGTCACTCGGAAATGAGAGCAGGCCTCCTCTCTCCTCCTTGTTTTGGTTTTGGAGACTTTGGAGCAATATGGAGTCAGGAGAAACCAGGGTGGGTTGGTGTGTTTTCCAGGAAGAGCCGAATTTTGGATCTGGTCTTTAGGAAGAACTTTATGACTGCAAGAGGTATCTGACAGTGGTCAGATGATGATGGAGACCTTCCTGCCAGTTTTGAGCTGCCCCCCCAACACCTTAAAAATAATTCCACAGCCCTTGTGCTGGATGAACCCAAAATGTATCTCCAACTCCTGGAGTGCCCCCACCTCCACTCTAAGTCACCCAGCACCAAAGGATGAAAGCAACTGCCTTCTGGTTCTCTGAGGTATGTCACCACTGCACATGGAGGTTCAACATTGCTCTTTGTGGGAACAATGGGGTAAAATTCGTCTTGACCAAAAGCAGAAAAAAGATGTGGTTGTGCACACAGGGGGAGCTAAATTTATCCTCCTGCCCCCCGCCCCCACTCCCAAGTCAGTTGGCATAGCCATTCTCCAAGCCGGCTTCCACTTGGCCTCTGCTGAATGCCTTCCTAGCTTGCCTGTCTGCCTTTCCTTGCTTGCAAAGGCAGGATCTGCAACAAGCACCATTTTTTCTGTGCCAATTGCTGTTTATTCAGTAGCCAGGGAAGTCATTCATTCCTTGGACTCCCGGAGGAGTCCCTGCTCTGGTGTACAAAGCTCCTTTTGATCCAGCAGGGCTGCCAGCCACACTGGCGTTCTCTTTGTATCCAGAGGAGTTTGGCGAATGCCAAGATAGTTCCCTCTCCATCTTCCTTCTGAACAGGAAGGGAACAGGAAGAGTGAACGGAAGAAGCAGCATTGCCCTGGGGAGCAGGAGCAGTGGGCAGCTTCCCTGCCAGGGATATGGTGACCCTGCTGTTGCCTGCATTCCAGAAATGAAAGGAGAAGGGTACAAAAGAGATCAAGTGATCTCCAGCTGACTTTTTTCCTGGGCTTCCACTGTGATTCCCTCTTTGACCTCTGATTTGACGGACATGTCCAGTAAATCCCTGCCTTTTTCTCATTGGCTGAGCAAATTGGGGAGGTGTGTTAAAAATGCTATTAGGATGGATTTCTCTAAAATTGCTGCCATTCTTCTTTCTCCTCCTCCCAGCTCACTGAGTGAAATATCCCAAGTGTATTTCATCCAGAACTTGAGAAAGTTCCTCCTTTTTTGTCTTTTTCCTTTGAACCACAGCTCCCAGAATTTCACCAGCCAACATGGGAATTCTGGATATTGCTGTCCATAAAAGGAACATTTCCAAGCTCTCTAACACTGGTCTGTATCTGATTAGTTAACCCCAACTAGTGTAGACCCAAGGAATCAATAGGTGGACATGTTGGCAAATCCCATTGATTCAATGGGTCATCTCTCACTGAGATGGACAACAGGATCCTGCCTGGCCTGTGACTCCGGGGCCACAGAGTTTGAAGTGATTTTTTATAATTGAGTGGAATGACAATACATCCCAGCCAAGTGGGGGAGACTGTACCCAGGTGACCAGTGTATCTGATGCTTCCGCTGACCTGTGGCAAACCGGGGGGGGGGATGGATACATTCAGAGCCCTTGGTCTCCTTCCTGATGGGTCTTTCTCTTTAAAACAGACTTGGACTGACCAGGCATGGGAATCCTGTGGTGCTCCAGATGCTGTTGGACTGTATCTCCCAGTATTTCTCACCATTGGCTCCACTGGCTTAGGCTCCTGGGAGTTGCAAACAACATGGGGAGCAGGAATGGGCAATTGCAAAGGAAGCAGGGCCCTTTCCCCCTTCCGTAGGCCACAAAACTGCATTTTGGTACCCCAGAAGTGACATAATTTCTGGCTGCCATTTTGACCAATTTTCAGTCCATGTTGTTGTTGTTGTTGTTGTTGTTTGGAGGGGTATAGAGCTTGGGGAGGTTCTGTTCAGGGACTGAAGTAAATCACCACATATGTGGCCAGTTTGGGGTGATTTTAACTTGTTTTCAAGCAAAAAAAAAAAAATTGCCCCAAATTTGGCTTGAAAAGATTACTTCTCTTAAAAAATTGTTGGGGTCTGAGGGCTTTAGGGAAATTTGGAAGGGCTTTAAGGGTGCCAATGGCCACACATGGCCACCTTGTTCTACCCTGAATCTAGAGAGAGGTGTAATTCCCACCTCAGAAAAAATGGGATGCCTCAGGAGGAGGATCCTTTGTAAAAGAGGGTGACCTTTGGTATGAGAATACTTATTTTATTCAGCTCTTATTTGATTCAGTTAAATAGTGGAGGGTATACTTCATATTGTGCTTTTCCCACCTGGGGGCTCGCATGAGTCTCCATCCAGCTCAGCCCTACCACCTCCCAAGGCTCTCTTTCCCAGCTGAAGCCCAAAAGCAAAGTCTTTGTTCTCTGGTCCTGCCTCTTATTTTCTGGCTGCGCTGTTGGAAGGAATGAAGGCTGAGGCCTCCTTCCCCACAAGGCAAGCCATTGAGAACGTGGAGCAACCGGACGAGCGGCAAGGAAGGGGGAAGCGGGAGGCCCACAGGAAGTGGCACGGCTCTTTCGCTCGCAGCCGCTCTCTCGCTTGCTGGCGGCGTGATTTATTTGGCAACACCCCGAACCAGATGTCTGAGTGCCGAGCGGCTACAGGAAACGATGCATCCCCAAGGGCTCTTCTCTGCACAGAAGCCATCCTGTTTGGGGTCTTTTCAGCCTGGTGCTGTCAGAGCAGCAGGCGCCCCCGTCACCTGTGGCAGTGCATTCTGGGGCAGCTGAAGGCCATGGGTGGTGACTGGGCTCTGAATTTCATCAAGGCACGAACTCTTGCTGATGCTGTTTTTTTGAACAAATGGCCCTCCTCTGGAAAGGCAACAAGCAATTACCCTCATTGTTCCTCTCGCAGGGGAACAAAGCATAGGTGGTGATTTTCTGGGTGTTCCCCTGTAGGGAAGGGTTGGGGGACATGTGACTTTCCAGATTCTTTTGGACTGCAGCACTCATAATCCCTTACCAGTGGCGTGCCTGGCTGGTTCTGATACAGGTTGAGCCTCCCTTTTCCAGAAATCTGAAAACCTCCAAAAACTGGAACTTCTTGCTGCCGGCGCCCTGCTTCTGCCTTCAAGGCAGTGGCTGCAGAATTCCTGTGCATTCATCTGTCAGATCTGAGGATTGCCACAGCCGCTAGCAGCTGGCAGTTGGCAGCTGAGCCCTGGGCATGCATTCTTGCTGAGCCCTGGGCATGGATTCCTGCCATTTTACAGATCCTCAGTCTCTCTCCAGCCTCACGTCTCATACATGACGCCAGTAGCAAATGAACAAGATATAAGGTTATTCCAAAAAGGTACTGTATTCCAAAATCCAAAATACAGAACATTTCTCATCCCAGTAATTTCAGATGAGGCAGGCTCAACTTGTAATAATTGTAGTCCAAAACATCTGGAGAGCCACAATCATGCATCCTGGCTCCACTTCTGGAGAGGAAAGGAAGCACTGTTTTTATGTGTTGGCACTCTGCACTGGGGTGTAGGCTGACATTTTGCTTGGAACTGACATCTTTGTAAACGCGCTTACACATGCAGGAAGTTGAATTGAGCAGCTTTGCAATGTCCACATTCGCTTAGGGGCTGCAGCAACAGTATGACACACAGGCATCTGTTATGCAGTGGTAGCTTGTGTAGTGATTTAGGTGCCATGAGACACCTTCTGAATTGAACCAGAAGTTCTTCGAGGCGGGTATCTGGTTCCCCATAGAGCCCTGTCCCAGGCATTATGTGAAAAGATAAGCCTGCACCCACCAGCTGGTCTTCTGCCCTGGTTTGAACACAGCACTCCCCTTTTGCAAGCCTGGCCTCACTTCTCCCTCATCTTGATGCTTTTGCAGTGGCTCACCACGACCTGGAGAACACCATGAACTGCAGCTTCATCGAGCCCCCATCCGTGGTGGAGCAGCCGTCACCGTCGTGGTCGTCCCGAGGTTCTTTCTCATCCTTCGACACCACGGATGAAGGACCTGTGTACTGTGTTCCACACGAAGGTCAGTAGTTGCTATTGGGGACAAGGGGAAAATCCAGTGACTCCTCACGCCCCAGAACTGGAGTCTGGCCTTGTACCCTGGAGGTTTACATAGCTGGAGCAGGGAAGGAACACACTGCCCATGGGTTTGCCAAGCTGGATATGGGTCAGGGCTCCTGTCACAGAGCAAGACAAGGTGCCATAAAACCCTGCCAGGCAGGACATAGAACATGAAATAATTTTTGTAGTTCAGTAGAGCGACAGTACATTATCATCATCATCATCATCTGTCATGGATCAAGGCAGACATCTCATGTAAATGGGAAGACTGTATTCATGTGACCAGTGTCTCTGGTGCCGCAGCTGTTCAGGACCTAACTGGGGATGATGGGTAGCTTCCAGGCCTTTGATCTCCCTCCTGGTGGGTCTTTCACTGGTGGTGCTTTCTTGATATGGGGCAAAGCGAGTGAAAAGCCTCTGACTTCAGCTACTGTGAACAAGTCTCCCAAAGGAGATCTCTTCAACAGACACATAGTCTCATTGTTCAACTTCCTTTTCCAGTGCTGAGGACTAGAATGCTTAAAGGCAAGGGAGACTTGGTTTGTCAGGAAGAGAATAGGTGTGCCCCTGGTTACAGTGCTGGATGCCAGCGTTTTCCATTTTTCAGCCTGACTGCAACTGTGCGGTAAATGGCTGTCCCAGTAGTGGAGCTCCTTCTCTCTTTCTTTCTTTCTCCTCTTCTCTAATTTTGGCAACCGTGACAGAGCAAAGGAATTTGGCCCAAGCCCAGCTCCACCGCAACCCTGCTGTAGCAAATAACAGGCCGTCACAAAATAGCCCTGTAATGACTAAAGAATTCTAAGGCCACACATGCACGACTTTGAAAGAAAACACAAAACCATAATTACGATACAGCAAAGTTTCCCACCAGTGGAAGTTAACTCCTGTAATCCCAGTGTATTCCTTTCCCAGGTGGGGAAAATAAAAAATACACAATTCTTTCTTTGTGTATTTGGTACAAATGCTGTACAGTTTTGCTAACAACTGGAGGTCCTCCACGCAAATCTGGAGACAAAAACAGGGCAAGAGATATGGCATTGGTGGTAACAAAACAGGATGCCTGTCCATTCAAGGGCATGGAGGTTTGAGGCACTTGCCTCACAAGCCAGGAGAATGCCCATAGTGCTCCCAGAATTCAGAAGCAAGCTACACCACTGATGTGCACCAGCAAACCACAGAAAGCCTTTTCAGACAAGTGATACCTGCTTGTTTTGAAAGAGCATTTTGTGGCTCGCTTGTCAGTGGAATTTGTTGGTGAGTGACTGCCCCAAACACGATGGCTTTGTAAGTCACATATTTACCACTCAGCTGACCATATTAAAGCTTTCTGACATGTGGGCCTGCTGTTGAACTCTGTTCTTCTGGCCTGTCAAATCTGCCTCTTTTTCCTCCACAGAAAGTGTGAATGATAGCAAAGACCGAGTTTCTGTTCCTTGTGGACCTGGAGAGAAGATGGCACCCGCCATCAGCGAGGACGAAGCTGGAGAGTACACTGTCTTGAAAGAGAGCAGCTCCATCCAGGCGGATAGCAGTGAGACGCCCCTGCTGAAGTCCTCCGACAGCGAGCGTTCCTCATGTGGCTCCGGCTCAGCCAGTGGGGCTCTGTACGCCCGGATCGCTCGCCTCTCCAAACAGTCTAGAGAAGATGATGAGAACACCTTGGAAGGCAAGGCCACCAAGCCCCCGTCCCCGGAAAGAGCCAAACCCCCTCCACCAGACCCCTCCACAAAGCCCAAAGTCTCTTGGATCCACAGCAAGTACAACTCCAACCAATCTAACTCCTTGCCGGCCATTGGCCTGACAGATCTGTCAGAGCCCAAACAGGGGCTAGCCAAGAGGAAGAGGAGTCCCAGTGAGGCCTCAGCCGGGCTCCACGGCAAATCTGATGACAAGGCACCCCCACGGAGCAAGGAGAAGGCCCCAAAACATCCAAAGGAGCTGAGCTCTCCTGAGGGGAAGGGCCCCTCAGCCTCCGGGGACCAGCCCTCCCTGTCCAAACCTAAGCAGCGGCACAAAACCGGCCCAGACCAAATGGAGAACCTCAATGGGGCTGTCCAGAACGTGATCAAAAAGATGGGGAGTTATCTCCCTGCTGACCGGAAAGGAGGCGAGGCCCCTAAGAGCCCTGGTCACAGCAAGTCCCGCTCTGAAGTCATCCACTCCCACTTGTCCTCCGAAGCGGCTACCCTGCTGGCTGCCCAGTTGAAGGAAAAGACTCAGAGCCTCAACCGAGGGGACGGGGGAGGCCGGCAGAACGGGGTGAGCCCCCTGCCAGCTCAGCGGGAGAAGCCGACTCCTCCACAGAAGGCAAAGCGCTCTGTGGCCACCAGTGGCCAGAAGTCCAGCAAGCCAGTCCTGCCAACCTCCCCTAACCTGCAGAAACTGATCAGCCCCATTGCCGAAGCCCCAACTGGTGAGCCCAAGCGGGCAGAGAAGCAGAGCTCCAGCAGCAGCAGCAGCAACCAAGAGCCAGCCCCTGTCATCGGAGACCAAGTGGTCAAGAAAACCCCTATAAAAAAGCCACCCCGGAAGAAGAGCCGAGAGGCAGCCACCGAGCAGCCAAAAGCCACTCCGACCTCCGCTCAGACTGTGCAGTGAAGGCCACCTTTCTGGGAGGAAAAAGCCTTACAAAGAGGAAGGGCGCTGCAGAATTGGGGCAAGAGGGCCAGAAATCCATCTTGGGGAAAGAAAGACAGAGGGTGGGGAAAGACTTTTGACTGTGTCTCCTGCGCAGGGGAGACCTGGACATTGAGGCCAAGGTGGGGGGAAAGAACCCTCTCCCCACCTCCCAAAAGAGACTGAAAGCACTTCTGATTTCATTCCCCCTTTGTCAAGCGGGGAAGGGGGTCGTGGACCAAGCGCTGGCGCCTGGGGTTCCGAATGGGAGGGAGGGGGAGGGGGAGGGGGCAAGATGGGGAATTGGGGTCTTCTTTGTACCAGTATTATAACTGCATATGCCATGCTTCTCTCCCTAGGAATGTCCAAGTCGCTATCATTTGCAGAATGGAGTCGCGGGCTTTCTGTCCCCTCGTTGAGGCTGAGGGCAATGAGTGGGCCTCCAAGAGTGAGATAACGGCTCCACAAGGGTGGAAGGGGGAGGAGACCTTGCTTTTTGCCTGATGGGAGGTCCATGGCCCCCAGAGTCTGGGGAGATCAGTACCCCAGACCTGGTATGGTGGCCCTCCCCAGTGGACATCCTGACATCAGAGCTTCACCCAGTGGTGGAGACAGGAGCACTACCCTCCTAGGCAGCCATGTTGCCTCCATCTGGGTGTGGCAGGGCCCCTGTTGGAATTGACAGCATGGCAACCCTGAGCCCCAGGTGTCATGATTGCGACGAGGACAGTATGGTACGTAAGTCTAGCATCTCTGTGGAAAGCTTCTTCAATTAAAACCAAATGTATTTCTATGCCTGTTGTATGTGGTTTCTGCATCCAACCTTGCTTTATGCCCTCTCGGCTAATAGCCCCTTTTCACGATGATCCCTGACACTCCTGGCTGCCATTTTGATTCCCCAAGTGGAAAAGGAGGGTCAAGGGTCAGAGCAGTGGGAAAGTGGAGTAAAATGGAGCATATTGTCATTGTAAAGTGTAACACAATTTCTTTTATGTTCCAGTACATTATAATCAATTATCTGCAAGTTAATGGAAAGAAAATGTAGGTTTAAACATGTTGGCATCAGAGACAGTGATTCTCTATCATGGTCTGTGTTGAATAAGTTTATGCATATGTAGATGTGCAGCCAAGGCACTATGAAAGCCTCTTAGTGAACAGCAGAGATGCATAACAGGACACTAGCAAGAGTTTCCGGGTGTGCATTGGGCTGTAGCTGCACATCAAGAAAACCCAACATAACATCACTCCCAATGCGCAAGGGTCACTTTGCTGGCTCCCTTCTTCTTTCACAGACTCACCTTTCTCTCACCCACCTTGTGCTCTTATCCATCCCCCACCATCTGGATGACAGCATCTGGGTCCTGCCACCCACACCTTGCCTGCCCATCCTTCACTTTATCCACCGCTCTGCCAACACCACCACAGGAAACAGCTCTGGCATCACCGGAAGTAGCCTTCTGGCTTTGCAGGGACCATAAAGAGGTTTCATAAAATCTGGTACTATAGGTTTGGTACTATTCATGATTTCAGGCATCAATGGGGATTCCTTGTCATGGGGTTTCCTGTGAAGATATGATGCCCCTAAATCTGGACAGTGGTGAGAACAGAAAGACCACAAGTAAGAAAAGGAAAATGGGCACACAAGATTAGGAGTTTCTGTAGGGATAACTATTCCCACACATGCCCTTCTATTATGAAGATATTGATTCCTATTCAGTGACTTTTGCAGCTCTGTCAGCGTGCAGTCCTTAACGTGGCTTGACCAGCAGTGTGATGCAGCAGCCACAAAAGGCACTGAGATGCTAGGCTACATCAGTAGGAGCATAGAGTCCAGAACATGGGAAGCAGTAGTGTCGCTCTGTTCTGCTTTGATAAGGCCTCACCTGAAATACTGACGTTACTGAATACTGACATAGACCACATGGTATGAGCAAACATTTGAGTGTACCTGAACTCCAGGCTACGTTGAGAGATTCCTCTTGGCTAAGAGTATTTGGGAACTGTTACTCCATATTAGGAAACAGAAGCCATCTTCAAATCAAATTTGAGGGAAGTAATAGTACCACTATTCTGCTCTGGTCAAACCTCACATTGAATCTTGCGTCCACAATTCAAGGAGGACATTGGCAAGCTGGAACATGTCCCTGTTTAGTCTGGGCAAGGAAGCACAAACCACAGCCAAGTGTCATCTCTCTAGCCAGATCTGGCTTTCATTTGGACCCATGCAGGAGGTGCCTCATCCAATGGCTTGGCCTCTCCCCACTCCCCAATGTTGATGCTGGGCAGGGGTGGGAGTGGTGGGACGTAGTCTCTTGTTAACGTTGCTGCAGTGCCACTGGAAACAGAAGGAGGGCGGTGAAGTGATCGCAGCAGCCCGTCCACAGATTTGGGAATGGGGCGGGCACAGCTGGGAAAGGAAGTTCTCAGCGCCTGAGCCAGGCATTCTATGTGCCCGTGCTGCCTCCTGAAGGGAGCAGAATGTTCGCACAACTCTGCCCCTCCGTCACCTTTGCCTGAAAACTGTGTCACCAAGGCCCAGAAGACATGGCTCCCAGGCTCCAAGCCATCCTTTTCAAGGGAGACGGCTTGTTGTTGTGTGCCTTCAAGTGGTTTCTGACTTATGGCAACCCTAAGGAGAACTTGTTACAGGGTTTTCTGGGACTGAGAGTGCATGATGCCCCCAAGGTCACTCCGCGGGTTCCCATGGCCAAGCAAAGGGGAATTGAACCCTGGTCTCCAGGCTCACTGTCCGAGGCTCCAACTGCTGCAGCACACTGGCTCTTGGGACTGTGTAGAGATGTAACCCACTCAAAATGACCTGGATGCACTGGAATGCTGGGCCAAAACTAACAAAATGAATTCTCATGGGGAATAAATGGAAGGTGGGGTATTTAGGTGGGGAAAACGAAATGCACAAAAATATAGGACAGGTGACGCTTGCCTCAGTAACAGTCCATACAGAAAGGATCTTGGGGTCTGAGTAGACGACAAATTAAACATGAGTCAACTGCGAGGCGGTGGCCAAAAAAGACAACACCATTCTAGGCTGCATCAACCAGAGCCTAGTGTCCAGACTGAGGGAAGCTCTCATCCCACTTTATTCTGCTCTGGTCAGGCCTCCCTTGGAAGACTCCTGCATCCATTCTGGGCACTAGAGTTCAAGAAGAAAGTCAACAGATCCTGGTTCATTTTTAAAACAAGAGGCCCTCTGAACCATGTGCAGAATGCTCTTCGGTTCAGCCAAATAGCTTGGGACTCAGGTCAGCCTCTTTCACATCGGGGCCTTCCAGATGTGTCCAGGAAAGATTGGGCCAGCATGAAGGTATTTGTTTTTCATGTGCCACGTGACTTTGGGGGTGTTTTTGCTGCAACAGCCCGTACCTCCGCGCTGCTGCTTGCACTGCCTCCACGGTTGCTTGCCACTGGCCCAACCCTGGCTCTGCCCAGGAGAGGAAGCTTGCTCAGAGCATGGCTCCCATTCCCTTTGTGTGCTGCCGATGGGATTGACTTTCCCACAATTCCTTGCAACAGCTTCTCCCCCGGCCCCCAGCTCTCAATAGCTACCAGATGTAGGTCCTGGGATTCCAATGCAGTCTCCTAATTCCTCTGGCAAAAGCTACACGTAGGATCCGGCAGCTCTCAGCCGCCTGCCTGTCTCTGGGAAGAGCCTTGCGGTGCCCGGAGAGGTTTTCACTTGGCAAGAAGGGAGCTGGGTGCCGTTGGAGAACCACGACCTCCGACAGGCCGGATTGAGCTGGCCTGGGAGTCAGAGCACTGGAGAACCATCGGGTTGGAAAGGACTCCCAGGGCCATCTAGTCCAACCCCATTCTGCCATGCAGGAACACGCAGCTCAAGCACCCCGGAAAACTGGCCATCCAACCTTTGTTTAAAGATCTCCAGTCCCACCTCCGCCAGCCCTCCCTTCCTCTGTCAAACAGCCCTCCAAGTCCACGAATCCTTCCTCCTGCTTAGCCCATCTTAGGCCATTTCCGCACTAGACGGTTATAGCGCTACGATTCCACTTTCAACCTCCTATGGAATCCTGGGGTTTGCAGTTTCGGGACGGATCTCAAAAGGCCATCGTCAAAGGCCCCTCCTTAAACTGCAAACCCCTTGAAACACAAGACCTCTGGCCACAGAAAACCTTAGACAGTTACTTTTTGAAAACAATCCACTGCTGGTTGTGAGGCTGTTTGGAAAATAGCTGCCATTTCTCTTTGCAAGGATGGGAAAAACAACTCCGTATCCATCTAAAACAAAATCATGAGAAACACCAATTTCACAGTAAAAACAAACAAACAGAAAGAAAGACATTGAAACAAATCAAGAGGGTGGGTTCCATGTCTAGTCAGGCAGCGAATCCTTTCCGAGACTTAAAGGAGTTCTCCAGAAAGGCCGAACTCTATCCCAGAAACCCCTCTAGCAGCTCCTGAAAGTTCAGACTAAAGCCCAAAGCGGATCCACCTCCCGCTGAGATGGAAGTCACACCCGCTGCTGTTTGCTGGGCCAGCAATATTAATCGTGAGAAGAAAGGAGAAGAAAGGAGATTTAGAGATATATAGATATACAATATACAACCCTGAGATTGCTCCAGGGCCCTTAAAGGTAACGTCCAGCCGTTCTCTCCTTCCCCTGCCCGCATCCCAGAACAAAAGGAGAGGGAACTCCCTTCTCCCAAAGGTTGACAATACGCTCCGCAGGAGAAGGGGAGCGAAGCGAGGCGCCGAGGGAGGGAGGGAGCGGGGCGCTCTGCCCATGCTCAGAGACCATCGCGCCGCAAGGGGGCAGGCCCGCCCTTCCGGCTTCCACCAACCCCGGCAGCGGCTGCAGGAGGAGGAGGAGGAGCCGCCGTCGTCGTCACCGTCCGGGCTCCCGCCCCGCGCGAGGCCGAGCCCTGGGCGAGTCCCGATCGCCGCCGGCCATGGAGCGCTTCGGCGCGGCCTTCCGCTACGAGGGCGCGGCGGAGGCGGAGGGGCCCGGGGGGCCCTCTGGCTACGGCGGGGGAGGCGATCGGCAGGCCGAGCAGCAGGCCCAGCACTACCAGCTCCTCGCCGAGCTCCAGGCCCTGGTGAAGGAGCTGCCCAGGTGGGGAGGGAGGGGGCCCCGCGGGAGGAGGGCGGGGGCGGACGGGCGGGGTGGGGGCGGCGCTGCCAGGGCTTCGGGGCGGAGGCGTGTCGCGATCCCCGGGAACATCGCGACAGCCGTGGCCCCCCTCTGGGGCGGAGAGAGTGGCCCCTGCCCAAGACCGAGCGGGCAGCAGCTCAACCCTGGTCGCCAGCAGCGGAGAGCCAACGCTGCCCCCCCCATGGTAGCATACTGCTTCATGGCCAGTTCCGCACTAGCCTCTTAGAGCGCTATGATTCCACTTTCAACATCCCAGGATTCCATAGGAGGTTGAAAGTGGAATCATCGCACTACAACCGGCTAGTGCGGAAATGGCCTCCATGATATGTGTTCCTCCTCCTCCTCCTCCTCCTTTGTCCCACACGTGGGGATGTGCTTATCAGATTGGGCACCCTTGGCAGGGCCGCTTTTGGGTCTTCTTGTACGTCGATGGCCCTGTAGACGTGAACACTCCTCCTCCACAGCGAGCAGCCTTCCCACTCCCTTGGCACCCTCGCCCGCCTCTTTGTTTTGCACCCCTGGCTCTGTTCCTTCTCCCCAACTGATCTTTCCCAGGACTTCAATGCTAGAGATTTAGGCACTGAAGGAGGATTCATGGGGAGGAGAGGATTCCCATTGGGGGGGGGCAGGGCTCTCATTGTGCAGGTTCAAACATGTCCACACATGGAGTCCTCTACACCCACGGAGGGGGCCTGTTTTTCTTGGCGTGGTCTGCGCTGCCGAAGAGGGCAGCCTTTTTACAAAATGTCCACTTGGAAAAAGGGCTGGCCTCTTCAGCACGTACTGCAGATCCCAAAGAAGCCACAAACTGCTCCGTTTGCTCCCCAGTTTGTGGGTGTCTCTGAAATCCCAGCGACTTCCGGGCAACTGGTTTTTCCTGGATCCCTCCCCTTTCTTTTTCTTCTCCCAGTTCCTCCCAGCAGCGGCTGTCCTATACCATCCTCAGTGACCTGGCGCTGGCCCTCATCGATGGGACGGTCTTTGAGATCGTGCAGGGCCTGCTGGAGATCCAGCACTTGACGGAGCGAAACCTTTACAACCAGCGGCTCAAGCTGCACAACGAGCACCGAGGCAAGAGGAGCCAAGGGCAAGCGGGGGGGTTGTGCCTTCTTTTGTCTTCCCCAGCAATCGTGGCTGAGCGTGTGGCCTTCCCCCTGCCCCCTTTGAATGCACAAAACGAGGACTGGAATTTGGCTCCTGGTGGCAGGAACAGGAGGTGGAGGGGGGATGCCCCGTGCTGTGGAAGAAAAAGAAAGGAAGGAGCGCCTGATGTTCGTCCTGAGCTGTGCTCCTCAGGCATGGTCTGTAGGCGGGACGTCTTCGTTCCTGGGTACTTTAGCTGAGCCTCATCATAGTATTGGGAGAGAGGCCACTGCCAGATGTATGTTGGCCTCTAGGAACCTTCTCCCCGTCCACTTGAGAGCCCCGGGCAAGGTGGGTAAAGGTCCCTGATCTTTAAGGTGGGGGGGAGGTGTTTTCAAAATGCTGTGTCAAATATGTGTGCCTTCAGGTCACCTGTGGACTTACGGAGACCCCGTGAATTTCCCAGGGTTTTCTTAGGCAAGGAATCCTCAGAGGTGGCTTTGCCAGTTCCTTCCTCTGAAACAGAGCCTACAGCACCCGGGATTCATTGGCAGTCTCCCATCCAAGAACTAGGAAACAAGAGCAAAAAAAGTTGTTGTCCTCTGTGGCAGAAAATTGGCAGGCGTTCCCTACTCCTAGTAAGGGGGCAGTTCTGCCTCCTTTCCTCTTGCATGCTCCCTGTTGCCCAGAGCAGAGTGCCAAATGTGAAGCTGAGCCAGGGCATCCCTTGTGGCTCAAAAATAAATGGTGATCTCTCGCTGTTGCCTTCCGCCAGTTCTGAAGCAGGAGATGCTCCACAAGCACAAGGATGCCCAGCAGTGCTGCAAACCTCACAACCTGCCCCTTCTCAAAGCAGCCCAGCAGAGGGAGCTCCAGGTAAGACCCCCCCCTCCTCCTCCCGGGAAGCGCTATGTCCGATTAAGGAGGCTGGGGCCTCCTAGGACAGAGTGGATTGAGCTTTGGGTGTCGATGTGAATCACACACGTCCACCACGGGGCTTAGGGATATGGAAAGGCTTCCTTTCCCCTTTGCTACCTCTGCGAGGTGAGCGTGGCCTGCAGATCAGCTCCACCCAGCAGGTTGAAGCATTAGAGGCAAGCAGACCGGTTCTATCACCTCCCTGCTGCCCCTTTAGGTGGACCTGGGAGAAGGATTTGATTCTGACTCCCACCGATTTGAGTTCAACCCTGGCAACCACTTATACCACACTACCATAACTAGAGTGGAAACTGCAGTATTGCTTTCTGTGCCCTCCCTCTCCAGAATTCCTTGTAGAAAATTCTGGAACTGAATTTTGCTTAGGGACCAAGCTCTGTGCCTGGGATCCAGAAATGGTTCTCTCCTGTGCATGAAGGCCCACAGCCTTGTGGGGGCTTTTCTTCTCCTGCAGCATGTTGCTTTCCTTGTCTGAATGACTCCTCAACCTGTTTCTCAGTTCCGCAAGTGCCCAATATGACCAAAATAGCTGAAGCTAACCAGACAGGTGGGTGGGCAGTCCTGCATTGCAGCAGAGTGTGAATCAGCTGGCTTCCTCCCTCCCTTTTAGCTTTGAGAGATCTTTTCTTAGTTGGGGTTTTCTCCTCGTTTCCACCTTTGCTCAGGCCATGGAGCAGCGCATTCACGAAGAACAGCAGATGATGGACAGGAAAATTGTCTGGGAACTGGATCAGAAGGTTGTTGATCAGCAGAGCACCCTGGAGAAAGCTGGCGTCTCTGGGTTTTATATCACGACCAACCCACAGGTCTGTGTCAAACAAAACCTGTGGCTGCCCTCAGGTGAACCTATGGTGGGGTTTTCTGGGGCTGAGAGTGTGTGACATGTCTAAGGCCAGCCAATGGGTCTCCATGGCCAAGCAAGGAATTGAACTCAGGGTCGCCATCCAACAGCCAAACCACCATGTCACGCTGTCTCATCACAGTCCTTCTGAAAATGGCAACCGGAAATAACTCGGCATCATTTCCAGTTGCCATTTGGAGAAAAATTTGGACAAGGTTAGAGGGAGCGCTGGCAAGGGAGGTTGGTGGGGGAAATTAGCCCCCAACCCCCAAGCAGTTCTGCACCACTGCCATAAGGCTATAAGAAATAAGGTGAAAAGTGAAGGATAGGTCTTATCCATGGTAATACTTCCAATTCACCAGTCCATACCAGCCAGAACTTTCTCACTTTCTGGCCTTCCTGCTGAGTCTCACCAAAATTATCTCCAAACAGTTACTTAGTTATTGGTTTGCTGACTTTGAACTTCCCAAAATAAAGATGATGCAAGTGTCTGGACTGTTGCCTTAGTTAGCAATAGGAACTTCTAGAAGCATCCAGAACCAGAGATACAGCAAGGTACTGAAATCCTTCCCAGTACAGCTGTAGGCAGTCCCCCAGGCATCTGTGTATGTACTCATACATACATTTATGAGCCACTTTTCTAAAAATATGGTTCCAGATGACATACGATGAAAGGACAGACTCATAATCAAGCCGTGCACTGCAGAATTGTCAAGATGAAAGCACCGAAAGCAAAATCCAGCAGCAAAACTCTCTAGTACACCCCATCAGCAAAGATGGGCCATGACCGGTGAAGAGGTCTCACACTGGTATAATTGGGCAATATGGATATAGCCTAAGGAGGCTGGATGAAGATCAAGTGCTTTTGTTTTGTTCGCCTCCCGCTTTCATCAGAGCTCTTCCTACCACTGTACCATTGACATTTGAGGTGGGTGGAAGAAACTGGCATGTTCTGTTCCTGGGAGATGTTTTAAAAAATTGTTTTCGATTCACAGGAACTGACTCTCCAGATGAATCTGCTGGAACTCATTCGAAAGCTGCAGCAGAAGGAATCGCAGCCAAGAAAACCTTTCTCTTGAGGAGATGGCGGCATAAGCACCTGATTCCCACTTCTGCTCATGCTCCACTGTGGGTGTCATCTTTAAAGAGATTGCTAAACGTTTCGTTTTTTTGTATTGGGAAGATGGGTACGTCAAGTTTTATTCCAGAGTGCAGAAGAAAAGAGGAATGAAACGTAAGACTTTATGCTTGTCAGTAGGACCATGGAGACGGGATGGTTTCAGCTCTTCTCAACACCCGCCAAGGCATAAAAATTCACTGGATTCCATATTTAGTTATTCTATTCCTCAAAATATTGTCAGAGTTTGGGAAAGTTAGATTGTCTGACCGCAGCTGCTTGAATTCCCAAAACAGCCACAAAGTAACTTTTCCAAGCTCTGGTTTGGTTTCCATGTTCGTCAGCAATTGCCATTGAGGAATTTCCACTTATGTTAAGCCTGATGTTTTGAAACGGTATGACGCCCAGCCCATCGAGGTCTCTGGAATAAAATGCAATAAAACAGACTTAATTGCTCCCCTTCAGAGGCAATGACTGTTCTCACCTTGGGTGAGAAAGCGATTTCAGGACGTGGGAGTGACTGGTGGGTGCAGAACTCTGGGTGGTTTTTTTTTTTTTTTTGCAAAACAAAAAATTAAAAAGCTCAATCTGAACAGTATGTTCTCTGATTTCTGTGCGAACAAAAATTAAAAGTGTGCCCAATTTTTCTTTAGGAGACATGCTGTCTCTTCCAACCTGCTGGTCAGATCCAGTGGGCTGGAGGATAGATGTGACTGGTGCTGCTGGAGTTTGTGAAGAAATAGATAAATCTTGTGTCTGCTGCCTTTGGAGCCTTCACAGCTTGTGAGCCAGTCTTCTAGGAATTGGGGCAGCAGACAGTAACGCGGTCTCGGGAGCGGGATGCCATCTTTTTGGAAGGAGCTGCAGGGCCGCCCCGTTGCCCGTTCGCCTTTCCCAGGTGGACACACCTGAGCTCCCCAGGCCAAGCCAGGGAACGCCAGTCAAGCTTTCACTGGCGCTGGCCTAGGGAGAGGAGGTGGCAGGAGGGTTGGGTTCCACCCGCTGGTGTGGTGCCAGCTCAGTGGCTGGTGAGCACCAGACACCAGGAACCTCAAAGGGGAGGGAGGAGCTTTCCCCCTTTTGCACAACAACTTGCAGAATCCCCCACCTTTGGGGGGGGGGATTCTGGGAGTTGCACTCCCAAAAGGAAACCTCTCCACCCCAGCCTGTGGTTTGCAGGGGTAGGGAAAGGAAGGTGAGAGCTCCTCCCCTTTGGGCCTGGGCACTGCCCTGGCTTCCCTGGGTGGAATTGGGCAGGTGCCCTAATTGCTAGGGGATTCTGGGAACTGCAGTCCCAAAGGGGTGGGGAACCCAGCTCCTAGCTCCGCTTTGCCCTTTGCAGGCGTGAGAAGAGGAAGGGAGTGCACCCTTCTCCTCCTCTGGGTGGGGATTTTTGGTGGGGGGCTTTGGGATGCTGGGGGTTGTAGTCCCAACAGGGGCTCTGATCGACCCTTTGCAGGTCTGAGGAATGGAGATGAGGATTCCACCACCCCTTTGCAAGCAGCCTACCCTCTTCTTTGCGGGGGAGGATTTAGCGGGTGGATTCTAGGAGTTGCACTCCAAACACCTGAGGCTCTGGTCTGTCCTTTGAAGGCTGGAGGACAGAAGGAACGCTCCCCCGCCCCCACCCCAGTTCTTTCTTTGCCATCGGGGTATCCAACTCACAGGTCTCTTTAGGTGGCTGAGGCTACGGCAGGTGGATTCTGGGCCTTGTAGTCTCCCAAAGGAACCTGGAGCTCTGACCTGGGGGAGAAAGGAAAGGAGGCGCCCCCTTTCTGCTTCTGCGAGCCACGCCACTCCCCCCCGGCCGGCCTGGGGACCCTTTTGGAGCGCTGGGGAGGGGGGGGGCTCCTTTGGCCGGCGCCACCCTGGCTACCCTCGCGGGCAGGAGGGCTTGTGCGCGTGCGTGCGTGCGTGTGTGTGCGGGGTGGGGGGCGGATTAGGAAGGCGCTCCCTCCCTCCCTCCCTCCCGGCCGTGACGCAGCGCCGCCGCCAGCGAAGCAGGGAAAGGAGGGCGGGAGGGAGGAGGGAGGCCAGCAAGCCGGCTGTAGCCGCCCGCGCAGGTAAGCCGAAGCGGCGGGAGGAGCCCCCCCACGCCGCTCCCCCTGCCTGGCGGGGCTGTGGGGCGGGGATCGGGCCCCTGGCCCCCTCCCCAGAGCCTGCCGGAGAGCCCGGCCGGGCGCTGCCTGCCTGCCGCCTGGGAGGACGAGGCACCGGGGCGGAAAAGAGCCGCTCCCTGCCCCGCCCGCCGCCGCCGCCGCCTCGGGCAGCAGGTGCCGGGGAGGGCGGCCCCGCGGGGTCCCCGGATCGGGGATGGGGAGGCGGACCTTGAGGGGCTGATCCCGAGGCGAAGGAGAGAGCGAGGGGGGCCGCCGCGTAAGTCGATCCCGCGCGCTCCCCGGGGCCGCGGCCATCGGGAGGGAACGGCGGGATCCGGGCTCTTGTCTGGGCTGCCGGGGAAAGGAGGGGGGCGGTGGGCGCAGAAAGACCTGGGCCGGCTTCGGGTGCTGCCTCCCTTGTCGTGGGACGGCTCCGAAATAGGTCTGACCGCCGAAATCGGGCTCTGGAAAGAGGCGGGGCGGCGGGGGGCTTCCCAAGCGGGAGGTCCCTGAACATGTACAGAGTGCCCTGCGCCTCGGGAGCCGGTTCTGTCTTCCGCACCGGGGCCACGGTGCGGGGGCAGGAGGAGGGAGGGGGTCCCAGCACCTTCTCAGAATTGCCGCCTTCCCTGTGGATGATGGGGGTTGTTGTTGCGGTTGTTTGACTACCCCATTCAGTGCCTTCTTTTCCCGGGTTTTGACGCGCAAGTTTTCGAACGGGGCAAAGGGTGCCGACGACCCAGAGGCTGACGATGGCTGGGATGGGGGGAAGGAGCTCTCCCTGGTGCTGAAGGTGGCTGGCCGCCGGGAGCCATCACTTTGGAGAGTTCCTTGCACCGCCGGTTCCAAGATGGAGCTCATCCGCCACCTCTCTGAGATGGGAAAGAACAGACGCTACCGCGGTTGACAGGATCCTGCCCAGGTGAAACGCCCCCCCCGGAAATAGTGCGGGTTTGCAAGCGATCTGTGCCCAAGGCAACACATCCCACAACGTCTTCCCATCCGCTCCCATCCCAATTCACCTGGGGTACGATCCGCCAGGAGGTTCTCCTGGAGGGGCTCTCTTGAACAAGTGGGGAGCTGTGCAAGAGCATCTTCCAGAGCGCCTGAGCAGAGACCTTCTCCTGGGATCTGGTCCTTGGGCTTGGTCTCTTCCCCTGCCTTCCTTGATGCAAGAGGAAGTGTGACGTGGCACTGCAGTTCCCATTAGTCTGAGAGGGGACATAGCCAGTGGTGAGGGATGCTGGACGCTGCAGTTAATACTGCATTTGGAAGGCAGTAGCTGTTCACGGCCAGTCCCCACAAGCACTGTGGTTAAGCATGAGGGCATGTCTCTCTGATATTTTCTTCTGGGGAATTTCATAGAATCAGAGAGTTGGAAGAGACCACAAGGGCCATCTAGTCCAACCCCCTGCCATGCAAGCATATATAACTAAAGCATCCAAATCTCTGTTTAAAGACCTTCGAGGAAGGAGAGTCTATAACCTTCCGAGGGAATCTGTTCCACTGCTGAACAACTGTAATAGTCAAGGGGTTCTTTCTAATGTTTAGGTGGAATTTCTTTTCTTGTCCTTTGGACCCATTGCTCCATGTCCTAGTCTCTGGAGCAACAGAAAACAAGCTGGCTCCACCTTTTACATGACCTCCCTTCAGATATTTAAAGATGGCTCTCGTGTCACCCCTTTGTCTTCTTTTCTCCAATCTGCACATAACCCAAGCTCCCTAAGCCATTCCTTCTGGGCGTGGTAAGCATGGATTTCTTTAAACTGAAATAATGTAAATAAATTCAAGAAAAATACATTTATTTGATTGATTTTGAACATGCCTCTAAGTGGGTGCGGAGAGATGAGTGGGGAGCTTTTTCTGCAAATACAACCCTTGTAGCTGGGAAGAGTGAATTCCCAGATTGGATGGATGGGTGTGAAAAGAATCTCTTTTTTGCATGCATGCAAAATTGCCACTTCTTTTCAGCCGCTCAACTCACGTTTGACCCTTAGGTGTGTATGTAAGAGACATTCAATATGATTTAAAAAAAAAAAAAAATAGTTCCTTATAAGAGCATTTGGTATGTTTACTGCATTCTTTCTTTAAAGGGATTAATGGTGGGTGCAGAACAGCTTCTTCCAGAGGAAGTAGAAAAGGGTGTTTGGCAATATGTAAATGTAGCGGGGGTTGTGCTTCTAGCAGTGATACTTTACAACAGGGATGGATGGAAAGTAGGTGAAGATCTATTGGTGGTTCAACGAGTGATTTGCAGCAGTAGATGGTCACTGTTACTGATACTCTACAATAAGACAATAGTGATGGTGGTGGTGGGGAAGTGACAGCCAATATTTGGCTGCTGAAATCCTCCAACAGGCTGCCAGGTAGAAGGTGGAGCAAACTTGTTTTTCTCCTCTTCCAGAAAGCAGAACAAGAACGAATGGATTCAAATTACAAGAAAGGCGATTGTCCCCAAACATTCAGAAGAATTTAGTGATAGTAAGGACTGTCTGATCATGGAGCAGACTGCCTCCAAAGGCAATGGACTTTCCTTCATTGGAGTTTTCCAACAGAAGTGGGTGCCTATCTCTCAGGAATGAACCTCATTTTGGCAGAAAGACAGACAATCAATCAATCAATAGTATTCTAGTGGTGGTCCCCTGCAATAGCAGGGGGTTGAACTAGATGACCCTGGTAGTCTTTCCAGTTCCATGATATTTTGGCACTGAAATCAAGTTCCTGTGCCAAACAATTGCTCCAAGGGACTTCTCCCCCAGAAATTCTACATCAGCCATTCTGAGCCATTGTTCTGGACCTGGCAGACCTCAGGGTTTTAATGAAAAATGAAGTAGTTCTTGCATGAGCAGGGTCAGACCATCCTGTTGCAAGGATAGAATTACACAGCAGTCTTCCTATTCTCCAATGACAAGCAGCTGGAAGATGGGCATCTGGTGGCTTCTATGTCAGTAGGGCAGTGAATCTGCCCCAGGTTTTTGTTCCTACTTCACACCTGCTGAATTCTAGGTCTGGGCACATTGGACAGGTCTTTTAAAGTTGAGGCAAAAACCCAAAGCACAACAATGGCTTACTTGAAATCTTGAAAGCACTGGACGTGCTAGATTTAGAAGAAAAAGCAGGAGGTTATTGTATAGATTTTTCTGTCTGCTGAGGCCCTAAATTTCAGAAGATTCTTGTAGGTGCAGCTTTGGCATTAACTGGGCACCCCAGAGCTTGGGAACTTGCTTTGAAAAAAAAATCATTCCAGTTACTTGCTACACCTCCACTGGAGTCCTGAGTGAATGGAAATCTCCATTAGCCTTGTCCACTTCCCCGTAGGCCTTGCTCCACCAGCTCTGAAAATTTTCCATAATGGCAACTAGCCCATCCAACAAGATTTTCAAAAAAGGAGAAGCAGCCTTAAACCCGTTCTGCAAGTACTTAGCACAGTCCTCTGGTATACATCATGTGCTCATTTAGTCCATAGGAGAAAGGACAGGCAGTGGGCCAAAAAGTCAGTGTGATTCTAGGCTGTATCAACTGGAGTCTAGTATCCAGATCAAGGGAATTCTGCTTTGGTCTGACCTCACCTGGCATCCCGTGTCCAGTTCTGGGCAATGCAATGCAAGAAGGATAACAACATGGTGGAACATGTTTGGAGGAGGACAACCAAGATGGTAGAAGGCCTGGAAACCAAGGCCCAAGAGGAATAGCTTAGGGAGCTAGGGATGTTGTGAAGGGGATGTCCTTTCCAGGTCTGTCATTCTACAACTCTATGATCTTGCCTCTCCCTGGTTGCTTTGTAGGTATTACTAGGGGAAGAAAATGCCCAAAGCACCCACTGAGGTGGCCTTTAGGTGGTTGAGCTTGTCTGCGTGTGCTGGTGTCAGCCTGTAATGTTGCCTTCTTTCCTTTTGACCAGGAGACTGAGCTGGGCCTGCCCTACCATTGTCCCTACAGAAGGCTTAGGAACCCCTGAATCTTTCCAAGATGGTGAGTCGGCTCCCACGCCCTGCGGACCTGACCCGCTTCTGTCAGAAGCTCAACCGGGTAAAGACACTGGAGGAAGACATGATGGAGACTTCTTTCAACCGATGCCTGACCACAATCGACTTGGCACTAATGGGCATCGGGGGCATGGTGGGTTCCGGTCTCTATGTGCTGACAGGCACTGTGGCCAAGGAAACTGCTGGCCCTGCGATTGTCATTTCCTTCATCATCGCAGGCATCGCCTCACTGCTGGCAGCTCTCTGCTATGCCGAGTTTGGTGCCCATGTGCCCAAGACGGGTTCAGCATACATGTTCACCTATGTCTCGGTGGGCGAGATTTGGGCCTTCCTGATTGGATGGAATGTCATTCTGGAGTACATGATTGGTGGGGCAGCAGTTGCCCGAGCATGGAGTGGCTACCTGGATGCCATCTTTGACCACCGTATCAAGAACTTCACTGAAACCCATGTTGGCACCTGGCACATCCCTTTCCTGGCCCACTACCCAGACTTCCTGGCCTTTGGCATTCTGCTCATTGCCACAGCCTTGATCTCCTTTGGGGCTCGTGTCTCCTCCTGGCTCAACCACATTTTCTCCACTGTCAGCATGGGCGTCATCCTCTTCATCCTGGTGATGGGATTCATCCTGGCCAGGCCCCAAAACTGGAGTGCCAGTGAAGGAGGCTTTGCCCCTTATGGCATCTCTGGCATCATGGCAGGCTCAGCCACCTGCTTTTACGCCTTTGTGGGCTTTGATGTCATCGCCACGTGCAGCGAGGAAGCCCGGAACCCCAGCGGGCCATCCCAAGAGCCATTGCCATTGCCCTGAGTCTGGCCACAGGGGCTTATATCTTGGTTTCTATGGTGTTGACACTGATGGTTCCCTGGCATTCCTTGGATCCGGACTCTGCCCTGGCGGACGCCTTTTACCGGAGAGGTTATGCCTGGGCTGGTTTCATTGTGGCGGCTGGCTCCATTTGTGGTAAGTCTGGCCTTGGTCTTTGCCTAACTTTTGGGTCTCTTGGTCCTGTGTTCTCAACCATTGGTAGGCCTCCTGTGATAGTGGTGGAGAAGCCTAAGAATGATGGGGTGTAGAGTAGCCTAGAATAGTATAAGGGAATCAATTAGCCAGGGCTCTGCAGAGTTTCTCCCAATGACCTTTGAGTTACTTGCCTGCCTCACTATTTGAGTCTCCAGGGGAGACATCAGAACTGGATCCAGCCAGCAGATCTGATGTTCTCCCAGATTTCATTGGGCTGCCTCTTCTTTCACACAGCTTTCAATGGGAACTGATGGACGCATGGGGGGGGTCATCTCTGATCCCATGCTTTTCTTTTTCTTCCCCAGCGATGAACACAGTTCTTCTCAGCAACCTCGTCTCTCTGCCCCGGATTGTCTATGCCATGGCCGAGGATGGGCTCTTTTTCCAGGTCTTCTCCCGCATCCACCCCCGTACCCAGGTCCCTGTGGTGGCCAGCATGGTGTTTGGCCTTCTCATGTCCATCTTGGCTCTTGTCTTTGACTTGGAAGCCCTGGTCCAGTTCTTGTCCATTGGCACCCTGCTGGCGTATACGTTTGTGGCTGCCAGCGTGATCATTCTGCGCTTCCAGCGGGGCAAGGAGGGAGCTCCCAATGCCTCCGGGGGGAGTGAGGCCGCCCCGGCATCTGCTGAGAACATCAGTGCTGCCGAGCCCAAGGAGTATGAATCATTCTCGGACAAACTGCAGCTGGTAGGCAAGGAAAGGGGGAAAACCCAGCGGGAACCAGGGCAACTGAAGGCAGCTTTTGAACCGTACCTGGATTTCCTCAGCGATTTCTACCCTGGTGAAGTGGTCACAGTGGGGGTGATCGTTCTCATGGTGTCAGCTATTTGCCTGTCAGCCATCCTGGTCTTTGGGACGAACCAGCTCCACCTGCCAACCTGGAGTTACGCGTTGCTGCTCCTGCTCTTCAGCTTGGCCTTGGCATTGAGTTTGTTCCTCATCAGCATCCATGAGCAAAAGCAGAGCACCCAGACATTCCAGGTAGGGAAGCCCGGAGCCAAAGGCCATCTTTCAGCCTGAGAGCCACATTCAATTTCTCAGTTCAGAAACTTTGGCCCTTACTTTGGCTCCCTCATTCTGGGGGCACATTCACAAAGGGGTAGTTCACACAACCCAGAAATCCTGGTGAGGAAATGTCCCCAGCAAAGTGCTGGTGTGAAGAAGGCAGGTTTTGCTGTCAGTTGTGCTTCATGGGGGCAGCAACTGCCAAAGTTTTATATGTGTTCTTCCGGCTCAGCTGGAAGCTGCTTGGCCCAAAAGTTTTGCTGTGCCAAATTGGAAAGTGAGAATGATCCCCACAGGGCTGTTGCGCCAATGCCAGGCATTTTGAGACCAATGCCATAGGAGACCTGCCTGAGCAATTGTGGATACTGAAAGGAGGGAGGAGGTGCTGACAGTCTGGAGATCAGCTTTAGTTTCCCCCAAAGCAGCTCTGCCAACTAGCTGATCTTGAAACCCCATGCCTCCAGTTCACAAAATCCTGGGAACCTCTTGCTTTCACTGGAGACATTCCACTCTTTGAACGGTCTCCTTCAACCCGAGCAGTTCCACTGTGTCATGGTGAGGAATATCAAAAGCCTCTTCTCATGCAATTGAATCCTTGGTCCTTCAAGCCCAGCCATGGGTCTCCAAGCTTCAGGAAGGATTCTCTCTTGACACAGCATGGAAATCCTTGGTATTTCCTGGTGGTCTCTCATCCAAGTGCTCACCAGGCCCAAGCCTGCTTAGCACCCAAAATCAAATGCTTGGGTGTGTTCAGGGTGGGATAGTGGTAGTGGCAGTGGCAGTAGCCACCAGCAGCCCTTCAGAACTAGAATTGCCAAGGTCTACAGTCATGCATTATTGCCTTGTTAGATTTCTTATTGCTCAGAAAGCCCACACATGGTTTCAGTGTTTCCCTTATCCTTTAAAACCCACCATGAATTTGGCCATTTGGGCTAACTCAGCAACCTTAACAATCCATTCTTCTGTCACCAGTGCTTCAGTCTGTTTCCAAGTCTGAGCAGACAATAGTAATCCATATTTGCTAGCCAAATCTTTATCCGTAATACCCAACAAAACATTTCTGTCACCCAGCTTTTGTTGAAAAGGCTGCTGACTGGTCCATGAAGCCTGGCTTCATCTTCCCTGTCTGCTTCCTCCACAGCTCCCACTGGTGCCCTTGACTCCTGCCCTGAGCATCTTCATCAATGTCTATCTCATGCTGAAACTCAACTACATGACTTGGCTGAGGTTCTCCATCTGGCTGATTGCAGGTGAGATTTGGGAGTGGAGGCAGAGAGAGAACTTATACCAGTGTGGTATAGTGGTCTGAGTGGGGAATAAGCACCAGAGCAGTTCTCTGGAGGCTCAGGCAAAAGCAAACTGCTGCAGCCTCTCTTGAATTGTGTGTTGTTCCCAATAAATAACCTTTGCCATCCCACACTCGATGTTGTTTGGCCACACGTGTCCCAGTTTTCCTCTGTGCAATGTGGGAGGATATGCTGCCACTGATCTTGCTCCCCCTCTCCCCACACCAGGCTTGATGGTCTACTTTGGCTACGGCATCTGGCACAGCAAAGAGAACCTGCGAGAGTCCCAGGCACATGCTGTCAGTGCGCGCTATGTGGTCTTCCCAAGCAGCAGCCTTGAAGAGACAGTCCAGACTGTGCAACCCAGCACACAGCCCTCACAGGGCTTGGAGGAAACAGTGGAAGAGGAAGCCAAGAGATGATGGGAGAGGCCTAACCAGAGGAGACCAGTCCCTTATACCCCTGCCCAGCTCACCAAGTTTCCAGGGTTTGGGCTGAAAGATGAGCTGTCCTCTGATCCAGCCAGGAAGCCTGTGGGCCTGGCAAGCTACTGCCAATGGAGCAGAGAATCCACTGCTTCACCTGTCTTGCTTGGCCCCTGTGTCTGTGACTGGGAAGTTAGACTCATCTTGTCATTGGACGCTCTTGGAAACAGCTCAATTTGTCCCAACTTCTGGCGTGGAATTGGCCTTGGGTCCAAAGCAATTCCTCCCAATCTGCAACTGTCCCCCTGCTTTCCAATTACAACCTGTTCTTGTTACCTTCTTTGGGAATCCTAGCTTGGCTGCTCCTCTTTGCCTCGGTCATTTCAGGGACTGGTTATCCACGCAAGAGAACTGTCTGTTTTTAGAATGGGTGATAGTGGCCAGGCCTGTAGTTACAGGAAGACACCATGCCGAGTGTGATATCTGGAAAGTACAAACAGCTTTATGGGAGATAAAGCCCTAGGACACCCCACACACACACTGTGAGCTTCTCTCTTGCAAATGCTTAGTTGTTGCTGCCAGGAAGGCCCCTGGGCTTGTGTATTTCAGACAGCGTAAGGGGAGATGGTATGAAAAGCGCACTTGAATGCCCTGTTAGGCCCAACTGTGCCACAGTGGCTGAGATCCTAATTGAAGTTGGTGCAGTATTAAGTTTCTTCAACATAGTGACCCTGAGGTCTGGGAGGTTGAGGATGAAGGGACACCAGAGAAGAAGAAGGGGAAAGGAAGCCAGTCAACTGGCAGCATAAGGGAGCTTGGTGAGGGTGGAGGTGCCCCTGACACCGTCCGTCAGCCCTTGAACAGCCATGACATAAGGAGGATCTAGATACCTCCTTGCACAACTTGAGAAGTTACACCAGCACAAACAACCCAGAGGATTCTGGGAGGTTTGATGAGGAGGGGACTGCACTGAATGGGAACATTCAGTGCAGCTGAACCTGGGCAGCAAACCTCCCCACCCCCAGGTTGTGGCCCATGTTAACTAGTAGAAGAAGGGGCCCATTTGGCTTTTCTACTTTGGCACCAACATGCCTTGGACCTGTCCTGCACCACAGGGTTGCTGCTTGTTTCTGAAGCCAAACAGAAAAGGAGCACCATCTACCCTGCCCCCCAGACTCAGAGGCCCCAGTCAGGCTGTCTTGGCAACCCCAAAAGTGACGTTGTCTCTCTAAGCTTGTAACAGAATCAGTTCAAAGCCTGGGACAGGGAAGGTTGGCTGGCATCCCACCACCCTGGCATAAATGCCATCTCATGGCTCTAGGTGTGTAGGATTCTGCTACCCCCTCCATGGGGAGCAGTCCATTATAAGCCTTTGACTCCATCAACATGCAAGGAGGTGCCAAGCCAAAAGATCAAGGAAAGCAGTGGATTTTCTTCAGTGCTTCAAAAGAAAAGTAAGCTTTTCCAGCACTCAGATAGACCAAGAAGATTTAGGTTGGATGGAGAACCATCGGTTGCTATGGGATAAGTTGGTTCAACATCTTTCCTGGGTCATTTCTCCCTCTCCCCTGGGCAAGACAGTTCTGCCCAAGGTGGGGGAGAACAAGGGATTGAGTCCTTGCCCCACAGACCAATGCAATCCACAAGGCCAATGGAAGGGACGGTAGACAGACCAGAGCAAGGACTCGCACAAAATAACAAGGACCCCTTTGTGGGTGACAGTGGCCCTCTGGATGCACTGGGCACATGCATTTTGTTTTCATTTTTTAATTCCCAGTGATACAGAGTTGGGGAAGTTCTGTGTTTTCTCCCTTGGGGCATTTCTACAGGCTGACCCATGCCATTTGATCTGAGGTTTTCCAAATGAAGCAAGGAAAGCATCACTCATTGTCAAAAGGACTTGATGCTGCTCCCAGCCACCTAATTTGTATGCCACCAAGGGCTTTGTCTCCCACATAAGCCCAGGCCCAGGACTGCCATGCCACAAGATAAGCCTCTTTGCTCTTTGGTGCCTTTCTGCTCTTCACTGTGCTCAAAACACTGGTCTCAGATCCCCTGTGTGGCCCCTTCTGAACTGCTTTTCACAGGCTGTGCCCCTCTGCAAAAGAGGGAGTGCCCTTCTTCATTTGTGTGGGTTACATGTACACAGCACTGATCCTTATCTGAGATTCAGGCCCAATGGCCATGAAAATGAAGGCAGAGCACCAGTCTTTTTACTTAAAATGAGGAGAACAGGCCTTCCATGACTAAAGGGCCCATGCTGTTGTTGAGGAGTACCGATGGGCCACAGTCTTGCTCGCACAGACTGCTGGGTTGTGTCCACTTCTGTCATCATACAGAGAGCTGGAGAAGCTAAAGGTGACATGGACAACAGCCACAGCTCTGGCTGCAGTCCATCCTCCCCTTGGCGTAGCATTAAAATGCAGAGGTAATGCTACGCTAGCACTTCCCAACCTCACACACAGAATAGCAACATCGCACAACATGTCTATGACTGGGCACCATTGTATAATGTACAAGGTACAACCGGAAGCACAATGTTGCTGTCTGCACACCTCCGCTTCTGCCCATTGGCAGAACGCATCCATTATCCTATGGCACATAATCAGCCTCGCATGCACAGGGCAACTTATGCCTACATCTGTCACTAACAGGAGGGCAGCCTTGGAGGCTCACCTGAAAAATGACCCCACGCCTCACATGGAACTCCTGGCAAATCAAGAGCAAGTGAGAGGCCTGTCAAGGTCTCCCTCGGGCTGAGTGCACAAGAAGATGACTCTGACACTCCTTTACTGCCCCACTAAAGCCCCCTATGTAGATAGCATGGCTACTTCTGGGTGTTTTGGAGCTGGGTACATCATACCAACCACCATCTGCTGTCAGTGAAGGTGCTTTCTAGTAGGCAGCATGTATTGTATCTGTCTGTTCTGACTGCTGCTCCCATCAGCTTTGAAAGTCACAGCTGTCACCTGGGTATTGGCCTCACTGCTACCATGCTTTCCTGTTATGCTGCTCTGTGAAGCCAACCTTGTATAAAGATTTGTGGTACCTTAGCTGTGTGGTCTGATGGTGATTTGATAGTCCTCACAAGAAATGTTTCTTTTTGCAAGCCAAGATGGTGGGAATGCACAAAGCCAGCTCTTGTTCTCAGCAGTACAGGGACCTCTTGGGATACTTAGTTCCAGACTTCTGGCTGCCAATCCCCAGGCCCCAAAAGTGACCCAGACTCCCTCTTCTAGAGAGGTAAAGAATGTGTCTGAGTATTTGCATCCCTGATGAGGAAAAGGGCCTCTCAACCTTTCTACCAAGAAAATGGGAGCAGATGTGAAAGTTTTCTGCAGTTCAGGACTCTTTTGGGGAATCATTGACTCAAAATACCACTAGGTAGGTAGACAGAGATCACATTTTCTGTCCAGAAAAAAAAACCACATCTTCCTGCCCCCGAACCTTGCACTCCTCATCAAGGCAAGATGCTGCAGCAGATCCTACTGGATCATTTTACAATAACAGAGGTGGCAGATGGATCCCGTATCACTGGGGTGGTGAATTTACCCAAGGCTTCAAAGGAACTTCTGAATAGGTTTAGCACCATGGATAGTTACTGTAAAGCTAGCAAAAACCTGGGCTGGATTCAGTGCCCACCAGCATAGGAGCCCCCAGCCCCCACTCCAGAATAGTCTGAATCAATCACTGTTCTACCAAAAGCTGTATTTCTGTAGAAAACCAGCCAACTAAAATACTTCTGGCAAGAAAGGAAAATGGATGGGGTGAGTAGTTTAGATAAAGAAAGCAAGAGAACATTTTCCTTTACCAGTAGTAAACATTTTATATGATGTTGCTTCCAAACATAAGCTTTCCTGACATAGGGAGCTTTCACACATAACAAAAGTACAGTTTTAAACCATTTTGTGACATTCCATTGGCTGAACTCAGTGAACATCAGGTACATTTCTGGCATGGGCATGTCCAGGACACAGTTCCTAGCAGCTGCTTCATGGATTTCAAGAGGTGGGGCCTAGGAGAAAAAAAATCTGGGAAAGTTGGGCTATTTGGCCAGTCTAGGCCACTAGAGAAACAAAAGGGGACAAGATGGCGACTTGCTGTGACTTGCTGCACAACAGTTCCTTCTGTGGCATGACTAGGAGTACAGTTCTGGGTGCTTCTTTCTGAGGAGGATAAAAAGTCCAAAGATTTACAAGCAGTTTCAAATTGGCATGAGCATTTCGCCAGCAATTCCTGGCAGGCAGTGTTCTCCTTTCGAGATCTTGCTTGGAATGACCAATGACCCAGTGCTCTCTGTTTGCCATGCCCCAGCTGCATTCTTTTCTTGAAAAACCAACCAATGAACACCCTGCTCCAGAGCCCAGAACCACAGAGTTGGAAAAGATCTCAAGGGTCATAAAGAGGTGTTGGGGTCTCCTTCTGTGGAGGTCTTGAAAAAGAGGCTGGGCAGCTACCTGCTGCTGAGGATGCTCTAGCTAGAGATCCGGCACTGAGCAGGGGCTGTAAAGCATCACATTTGTGGCTGGTTTTATGCAGCTTGGCCACTTTCCAGGGGGAAAATTCCCCTCCCAATTGGTGCAGTTTTTAAAAAGGGGTTGGAGGCCTCTGGGGGTCCCAGGAGACTTCAGGGGCCACAAAAGTTGAGCTCAAGGGCCACATGTGGCCCATAGGCCACACGTTCTCTATCTCCCCCGCCTCAACTTAATTCTGAGCTGACAATGCTGAGATATCTCTACTTCTATCCCAATTGGGGAATAAGAGTTAAATGCTGCCAGTTTCAATTTAGAAAAGACACCCATACCATGATTAACTGAAGTTTGGGAAATGCAAGATTAAGCACACGAACAAAGCAGTGTTGTCACAAACTAGGGACAGAGGAGAATGCCAAGCTCTGTTAGCCAAAGGAAGAGCAGAGGTTCATATGATCTTTCCAGTTCCATTGCACCACTGCTGACACCCAAGACTGAAGGTTCCCTGGGTGTCCAGTGTTCAGGATCTTCTTATGAAACCTACAGAACAGGAAAAATACACACCTCAAAAAGTCTGTGGCAAAGTTCCCTGGCATCGTTCTTCTTCCCCTGGGCGTCTCCAAATGAAGTTGGTGTGTGTGCAACTCTGCTCCTGATACTGTCAGCAGAGGACATCTGTGCCCTGTGGTGAATAATTCACCTTGCTTGTGTAGTGTGACTTAACGCACACATATGCCACTAACGGTCTAACCAAAGTCTACCCTAATTAGTCCAAGAGTTTATGAGTTGCATCTGTGAGACTTGTTTAATCAAAAAGATGATGGCGATGAATGAACCCTCCCAGCCGTGATGCCCCAACAAACCATGTTGCCCACCAAGTCACTTTCCTTACCTTTGATGGCTGCATTCTGAGCAGATGACTTGTTCCATCATGCTTGATCTGAAGGCTGGGCAAAACTTCCCGGACAGTGTCACAGAGTTCTGCAAAGTCCTCCTTCACCACAATTTCCTGAAGGGGGAGAAATTTATTCTATCACATCAAGTTTCCCAAGGGCAATGAGAGCAGCCAGGACAGTTCACAGTCTGGAGGCCTTATGTACCCAGCTGCCTTATGTACCCAGCTGCCTTATGTATCCAGCTGCCTGGGACCACATGGAAAACAAATCAGCCTCAGCTCAGAGGTGGGAAAAGAGGAGGGACCCTGCATCTTTGCCAGAGCAGATTTGCTTTCTGTGTACATAATTTGCAAAACCTACACTATCTCTTTCAGTTGTCCCTAACCTGGTGCCTTTCTGATGTTTCTAAGTATGGTTCCCATCACGCCCAAAAATAGGCCATACTGGCTGAGCTGACAGAAGCTGTGGTCCAAAACATCTGGAGAGACAGTTGGTCTGCTACAGTTTAGTTAGACTCTAGATCGTCTTCTTCTACCCAACACGTGATACCTACTGACAAATCCAGAACCTCTAAAGCAGTGTCCGGATTGGCTCGAATGGCTTTGAGAATCCCGATGCAACCTTCGTTTTGGATGGGGTTTCTGACCATCTGTAGATGATAGAAGAGAAGTGTCTTTGGCTTGTCTCAGCTGGAGCACTGGGATCCAGCCCTTCCAAAAAATTACTCACACTGAGGATCTTCAGAGTCTTGTTTTCCTTCAGGCCCAAGGCAAGCAAGAGGGCTCCTTCCAGTGAAATGCGATTATTGCTGAGAAGACAGAAAACCATCCTGAGCCCTTTGCTTTTTCTCTCCATCCTCCCAGCAGGCACAGCAGTCAGTCTGAGCAAAATTACGCAGCTATTTTGGAGAACTAAATCAAGAACTGCAGAGGTTCTAGAGTTGAGCTACAAAACTCAACCGCTGCCTCTGCCATTGGCCAGTACTTAGTTAATAAACGTCATCAACTATCTGAGGCACTGCCAAGGTCTGGTGGTTTGAGTGTGTTGAATTAGGATGCCATGAGAACGGAGTTCAAATTCCATTCAGCCATGGAAACCCACTTGGTGACCTTTAGCAAGTCACATTCCCTCAGACCAAGAGGAAGACAATGACAAAATGGTCAGAAGAAATCTTAAGAGCCATTGTGATGTAGCAGTTTGAGAGTTTTGGACTAGGACTCTGGAGGCCAGGGTTCAAATCCCTTCTCAGCTGTGGAAACTCAGTAGGTGGCCTTGGGTAAGTCAGTCTTTTGCCCTCAGAGGAAGGCAAGAGCAAATCTCTATGGAATAAATTTTGCCCAGAAAACCCTAGGATAAGGTCACCATGAGGTGGGAGTTGACTTGAAGACACATTAACAACAATGTGTGAGGGATGCTCTGGCATCTAAGTGAGCCATGTGATTTCAGCAAACATCACAGTCAAGCATGGCATTCCACATACAGAACTCTGCTATGGCTTCCTGTCACCACATTCAATGCTGTGCTGCCATACTGCCCTCACCCCTGCTGTGGCCATTCGGTTGCTGGTGGAGGGCAAGGGTGATTGGAGAAGTGCCTACTACGTCTCTGTAGCCAGAAGCAAACTAAAGATATCTTCCACCAAGATGTGAAGCCAAGGACTGTTACCTGACATGGAGCTCTTCCAACACATTGTTGACTTTCAGGGCTTCCCCCAGAGCAGCTGCTCCACTATTGCCAAAGCCGTTGTAGGTAAGGTCAACCACCCGTAGAAATATGTTTACCTGTGGAGGAAGACAGCCACAACAAAGCTCAGGTGAAAACCTGGTCTGGATCTTTTTCCTTCCCATTCCATTGCCCATCCCATTGCCATGCTCTGGGGGCTGCCCATATCCTCTTGTCAGCACATTTCTTTCTGGGTTTTGACTGCCTACATGCTCCACCTTCTTTCTGCATGTGGCACTAAGAGGAAGTGAGGCTCTCTTGCAAATTCCACTCTCACCCTCTCCTGTCAAGGGCTGAATGGAATCACAGTGAATAGGGAGAATCTGTTCGAATCCACCAAGCTGCTGAATCTGTAAGAATGGAGTGGGATGTGTCAGCCCAGATCTAGTAGCATTCTGGAAAGAATGTGGTTCCTACCCCCAAGCCTTTGGCAACTGCAACAGCTCCTTGGCCCCGAAGGGAGTTCCAGCCGAGATTGAGCTCCTTCAGGCTGACATTTTCTGCAATTGCTGCTCCAAGAACTTCCCCTGGGGAGCAAAAATGATTCCCAGCACAAGAAGTAGAAGAGAGGCAAAGGAGGTCAGGGCATCAGAAGTCTCAGCTAAAAGCAACAGCAACATCCAAGATGCCCCTTTGGTTTCCCTCCTTGCCAATCCTCCCTACCTGACTTCATGCACAGGTGGGCAAAGTGTGGTCCTGTGGCTGCATGGGGCCCCCATGGCTGCTTTTGTGGCTGCCAACCCCTCCAGAATCCCTAGACCACCACCCCCAAAAGAGGAGAATTGCCTCTCTCTGAGCCCTTTCACATGACACAATTAGAACACTATGATTCCACTTCAATTGCCATGGCAACACCCTATGGAATCCTGCAACTTGCACCCCAGGATTCTATAGGATGCAGCCAGGGCAGTTGAAGTGGCATCATAGTGCTCTAACTGTATCGTGTGAAAGGGGCCCTTGTTGTCTTTGAAAACAGCAATTCATCTTTCAATCAGATTGCAGAGTTGATCATTAAAAATACCAGTTTTTCAAAACCAGCAATAAGCTTTCAGTCAGCTCATCTTTCTTCCCCATTTGGGAGGAGCATTTTTGGTAGTTCTTACAGCACAAAACTGGCTCCCAAACCCACCACAGCTTCCCAGGGATGTCTTGTTATCATCAAAACCTGATGCATCTCAGTCATAAAGCTCAGTGTCTGGAAAGCTACCCGTATTTCTCTTCACAGAGCAGGAAGGGAAACACACGTGGAGGAGTGCCTGGCTATGTTCCTTTAGCCAAAGGTGAAATGATGACTTCAGCACTGAGAACCACAAGGGTCCTCCAGGGGGCTCAGAACTGCTGTAATCATTGTGTGTCTGGCTATGGAGATCCCACATGCTTGCCGCAAAGCACAGAATGTACATGTAGGGTGACTTCAAGGACTTCACCATAAGTTGCAGGGGGGTATATGGCTTAGTATAGCATGTCCGGAAGTAGATATTTACACTGTGCTGTGTTGAGGCCTATGTGTTTTAACAGCACATAATACATAGTGATGTATTATTACATAATAATATTATGTATTATTTTAAAGTGTTTTTATATATTTTACTGTAAATTACCATAAATAGATACAGATAAACAAATGCAATGCTTTTCTCCTCCTCTAAGTCCTACCTTAGTCTTCTTCTTTTCTCTTTCTGTCTGCCTTTTTTTTTCCTCTTCATTCCTTTCCTTAAGTTTGGCCGGCTGTTTCCTATTTTCTAGGCACACTCTCTTGCTCTCTCTCTCTCCCCTCCTGTTTGCCCTCATTTCACAGTGACCTCATCAAAAGGGAAGAAAGAGATCTAACCAGCAGAAAAGTGAAGTTTCGTCCACATGTGAAGCCAGTAAGAGGATTCTAAGCACTCCCAGGAAACTCAAAAGGAAAGGTTGCAAAGGAAGAAAAGGAGAGGCTAAACAGATCAATGAAACAGCAAAAGAAGGGGAGTAGCCAAACAATGAACGGTTCAGACATTTGAAACCCTAAACTTCTGATATTTTAAACATATGATACAAATACATGACCAAGTTGTATCCTCAGAGGGAGGCATCTTAATTTTTCTCCCCAACTAGCCCAATCCCTTCTTCTAGCTGTTCAGCAGATGAGACATTTGAAGAGTTCTGAAACTGGCTGATACTTGTGTAAGTGCTGAGCCAACTCCTCTCAATCTCACACCACAATACTGGATCATAAATCCCACTGACACAAACACACCCAGAAGCTGCCTCCACCAGAGCAAATGAAATACCACTGTGCCATTTTCATCAGAGCCTCTTTACCTGCAGCCTCTCCAAATGTGTTGTGACTCAGATCAAGGAACTCCACTTTGTTGTTAACCACAAAAGCATCTGCAAGGTATTTGGCTGCATGGTCATTTAGTTCATTTCCAGAAAGTTTCAGGACCACAAGTGTTGTATTTGCCCGAAGCATTGCCGACAGAGCCTTTGCTCCTTTCGCTCCAAGTTTGTTCTCTGACAAATCAATGTCTAAGACAGAAGAAGAACAACTTTTAGCACTGATGGAGTGAGGGTGGGCAATATTCAGTTTCCCGGGGCCCCTCTGAGGTCAAAACATTTCCCCAAACACTCTCTAGAAGGTGTGGGGGGCATTTTTGTCATGTTCCAAGGTCTCCGGGGATGCTACTGTGACCCCTCAGCTTCCAACAGGTGCCTGCCCTCAGCTGAGAATATCAAGAGTTACCATGCCCCCATAAGGCAAGAGAATAGGGCAAGCATGGAGGAACTCCCTGAATAATGAAAACAAAACCTGAGGGGATGGACTTTGGAGAGATTCTTCCACGGCATACTCCACTGTGGAACCATGAGGGCTGGACATTTGCCTTTTAAAAAATGAAAGCCAAGGATCTCAGGGATTTAAGAAGGGACCCAAGTAGAACTGCATCTGAATACTGTTACACCATCTACCTTTTGCCCAGGGATTGTTCTCAAGCATGCTTCAAAACCTCCAAATGTAGGAGCACACCTGTAATATAGTAGTTTTCCTTCAACATCTCTGCAACAGCAGCCCCCCCATCTCCATTCAGCCAATTGTCACTCAGGTTTAACTTCACAATGGAGGTGTTGTTCGTCAACGAAAGAGCCAGAGCTTTGGCTGCCTGCAACAGAAAAGAGGAAAAGGGAAACGTCAACTGCTCTAACATCCACATTACCTACTGAAGCAAGGGGCCCTCAACTGCAGCACCTTGGCTCAGCTTGGAGGGGGAACAGGACCACTGTAATTAGAGACTCTCAAGATGGAATGAACTTCCATAATAAAGAGATAACAAACAAGCCCATCGGGGAAACACTTGGCCAACAGTAGCTGATGGACCTGCTTGGCCACCCCTGCCCTAAGATGGAAAGGCCTTTCAGCCTCCCAATTTGTTTCCCATCTTTCCTATGGAGAAGTAGTTCTGTCCTGTGAGCCCTGGTGGGCGATACATCTCATTTTCTGTTTGGGAGAATTCAGCCTCTGTCTTCAGGCAAATGTCTCTGGGGGCAATTTGGCTAAGGATGACACAGAAGTATGTATGCAGAGCAGTCTGCTCTCCCTGCTCAATGCAAGATCTTGGCTGTAGTGTGATAAGTATCTGTCATTTGATACAAGCTTCTGCTCAGCAGTTTCTCACCATGATCTACCTTTGAAGTTGTAATGCAATGCAAAGTTTTGTTTTCAAGGGGGTGGCTATGTTGCTCTGACACAGCTGAAACCACTGAGAGTCCCCAGACAAATAAAAGACTTATTAACATTGGCCAGATATGAAGCTTCAGTTTGACAACCTAAACATCCTATCAATAAGCAAGCCAGTGCATCTATGCAGTGAGCTAAGGAGCCATTATGCCAATTCAAACCCTTGGGGACAGATCGGAATTTGTTAATGCATCAGCCCTCTTTCTCTCTGTAAACTTCCTTTGAATTTTCTTGTCGTTCTCTGTTTGCAACTACTTCATATCAACACCAGGCAGCATTAATAGGGATGGTGGAACCATGCTCTCTCCATTTTTACCTTCGGGCCAAGGCCATGGTGCATCAGGGTCAATTCAGAATCCTTCATATGCCGTAAAAAATAAGAGATGGGGACCACACCGTATTTTTGGCAAGTGTCAAGGTATTTGGCTTTTCCTGTTGAATCATACGACTTCTTCGAATCTGATGGAGGAAAAGAAAGAACAAAGTCAGACACTGATCTACACACTGCTTGCTGTTTATATCTTCCTTCAGCCAAGTGTTGGGAAAGTGTGGTTGTCAGACCAAAACACACACCAGGCCTAGCCAGCAAAGCCAACAGTGAGGGAAGATGAGTGAGGGAACAGTGAGGGAAATTACAACAGTGAGGGAAGTTACAATTCAATGACATCTGAAGGGCCACACACGTTTTCCAGCCTGGCACTAGGCCATACCTTCTATTTCAAGATCTGTGTCCCAGTCTTCTTCCTTTTCTTCTTCCTCCTCCTCCTCTTTCTCCTCTTCCTCCTCAGGATCACTCTCCACATTCCCTATGTAGCTGGCATCGCTTTCCTCATGTAAAATCAGTGGTTCATCCGTGGACCTGGAAAAAACCTGCAGGAAAATACTTTTAAAATGTACCCACAGTTTAAGCTGAGAAAGTCATCATGTACAAGTCCATCTTTCCTTGGGAAACAAGAAAAACTCCTTTAACAACAACCACCAATACACAGCTGGCGTACTTAGCAGCAACCTAGCAAATCAGCAATTTTGAAAGGTCAGTGCTGGGTTTTTTTTTTTCTTTCTTTTTTTGAGACACACTAGAAAAGCTTGTGCTCTGGAACAATAATAATATATCCATTAACTGCCCGCATGGAAATACTGGCAATCCTTTAAGCTGAGTAGTCTGGAAAAAATAATTGTTTTTCCCTCTCTGTTTACAGCTTATGCACTCCGTTGGGGGCCATTTCCTGTAACTGAAGAGTCACATCAACTCAGTGTACCTTAATTCTTTTTTTTTTAAAGTCGGCTTCAAGCAGTTACATGTGATCCCCTAACCAGGCGGAATGCTAAGCATATTTATTCAGAGGAAAATACAGGTACACCTCAATTCGCAAAGCAGCTGTGTTCACAGGCATGAAAATTTGGTATCAGAGACTACAATAACATGGCAAAAATAGTGATGGGCTCCTATTCTATTAAAAAAAAAAGGTAGATCGATCCATTCCACGTTTTACACTGAACTTCAAAGCAGCTGTCCGAGGCGCTGATCCCCTGCCCCGAAGGGGTTCAGCACCTTGCCTAGCTCCTTTAAAGTTCAGACTAAAACCCAGAGCGGATTCACTGACACAAGGGAGCCCCCATAGCTTGAGCCAAAGGAGCAGTCCTGTCTCCTTTCCCCTTCTTCCTCACAGCAGCCTGACGGCATAGCTGGGGACAAGAGAAGGATCTACCTTACAAGGTCGCTGTAAGGACTGCAAGTTGTAAGGAGTGCAAGGGAAGAAAATGGGATGCACTCAGCCCCCCTCAGCCCCAGCCAGCCTCAGCAATGGTCAAGAAACATGAGAGTTGTAGTCCAACCCATCTGGAAGTTGCAAGGTTGCTTTCCCTTGCACTGCTCTTGCATTTAAATAGGGCTGTTTCCTCTGTCCCCAAGGCGGTTCCTGACCTACCCTTTCCCCACCACCACATGCACTGGATTGCAAGTCCCATCATCCCCAGCCAGCCCGGTCAGGAATGGTGGGAGTTGTGGCTAGGCGGGTTTGGGACTGACAGCAATGCAATCGGCAACATCTGGCGGGCACCTGACGGACGAGGCTGCTCTAGGACTACAACACCCAGAATTCCCTGTGCGAACGCCCAGCGTTCCTGGTCTCCCCAGCCGGGCCCCGGCTTGGTCCTTGTTGCGCCCTTTCCCTCACCGCGGAACTTCGGGAACCGGCGCTGCCGCGACTGGCATCGGTCGGCGACTCGCCGTCGTGCAGCCGACCCGCGGCGTCCGGCTCCTGCTCCGGCACCGGAGAGAGCGGTGGCTTCGGCATCGGCACCGCCACGGCAGGGGACCAGGCCCTCTCTGGCTGCCATGGCAACGGCGTCGCGGCTGAGAGGTGAGGGGCGTGGCTTCCAGCGGAAGGGGCGGGCGCAGTCGAGAGCCGCAGGAGCCGATTGGAGGAGGGAGATGACGGACGGCGTCTCGCAGGCTTCTCGGATGGGGAAGGTGACGTCATCGCCCACTTCGTCTGGTCTGTCATTTAACCCTTGGAAGCTGCCTGCTGAGTTGGTGGTCGCGAGTTCGAATCCCGCAAGGGACAGCTCGTGCAAAAGTTCGGTTTTTTTTTCCCCGACCTTTAAAGGAACTATCCGAATTGTTGAATCCGTGGGGGTGAGATACAGCAGCTTGAAAAGCTCCCCCTCTCCCGGGTTTTAGCCCGAACTTTAACGAGGTGACCTAAAGCGCTGACCTTGTGGGGAGGGGGGGATATCGAGACTTGGCACCTTGGCGAGAGCTTCTTTAAAGAGGTTAAAGTTCGGACTAAAACCAGGAGCGGATGGCCAGCCCCAATTCCCACGGAGCAGCCACTCTTCCCTGACGTTGTGTTTTCCCAAGGGACGTTCTCTTCAGAGAGACTTTGAAAACAAGGAACTTATCTGCTCTTCCCGCTCAGTAACTTCTGCCACCTTGGCCCCCCTCGGACGTGGCTTGGCCCCACGGCTCCCACTTTTCCCCTGCGAAATGCGGAAGAGAAGGCGCTGTTGGAGAGGTTGGAAACATTTCCGCACTATCCTGTTCTAGCGCGATGACTCCACTTGCAACCTCCTATGAAATCCTGGGGTTTGCCGTTTCGGGAGGGGATTCCATGGGAGGTTGCAAGTGGAATCATCGCGCTAGAACAGGCTCGTGCGGAAAGGGCCCCGCTCGGATGGCGAGATCCTGCCTCCCTCCCGCTCGCTCCTTCGCCCCTCCTGCAGGAGCGCTGGAGGAGGATGCTCAGGGCCAGCTCCGACCTGGCCCCTTTTTTGGAAAGTTTCCCCCTTGCCCTTTAAGCTTCAGCGGGGCACCAGGCCAGGCCAGGGTGTCCGCCTCGCTCGGAAGCTGCCGGCATTTCCCAGCCCGCCGGCCATGGAGGAGCCCTGCTTCGGCTGCCTGGACTACAAAACGGAGAAATTTGTCCTCACCAGGAACCGAAAGGTCGGGGTTTTGCACCGCCTGATCCAGCTGGGGGTCCTGGCTTACATCGTTGGGTAAGAGGGGGGAAAGGCAACGGAAGGCGCGGGAGGGGGCCGGACCGAGGCAGAAGCGCAAGTCATGGGGGCTTCGGGAGCGAGACTGGGGCCCGCAGCCTGGAGGGAAAGGGCTGCATCGTCCGGCGTTCCAGCCCAGCCTCCACTGGAGAGAAGACCGCTCAGCCTCAGCCATTGCCAATGGAGAGAGGCGATAGGAGCCTCCCCTGCCAGAAGCGGCGATGGATTGGAGACCAGGATTCCAAGGAGCTGTCCACGGTGCTGAATCCCCATCCCCTGCAACAGCTTCAGCACCAAGGACGGCTCCTTCGAGTTCCCACCAACACCGAGAGCAGATTCACTGGCCCACTATCAGGGGAGCCCCCTGTGGCCATGGTAGGAGCATGGGGGACAGGACAGGACCCAGAGGGGAAGGGGCCACAGCTCTGGTGTGATTATTCATGGCTTGACAGATTGATTAAAATGTATTTGTCCTGCTCGGTGCCCTACGATCCCTGAACAGCATGCAGCAAATTCGCTTTCAGCTATTTGACTGAATTTACCCATGTGGCTCTCATGGCTCTCTGTTGGCCTCCGGCATCTCCAGAGCGGAAGAGCCTGCCCCTTCCAAACCCACAGGCGACAGGCTTATCTCTGACACGGCAAGTGGGAGCAAGTGCAATGGGCTTTAGAGGCACATGGTCTCCTTATCACAGCAGGGGTGCTACCACAGAAAAGACCCCACTTTTTATAGCCACCGGGAACATCAAGACATCGAAGCGGAGACCTCTTAGGGGCAGCTTATCTACAGGGCTGGCGTTTCCTCAAGCCTGTGGGCACCTTATTCTTTTGGCTGTATTACAGATGGGTACTTCTAGTGAAAAAAGGCTACCAAGAAAAGGACACCGACCCACACATCTCGGTGATCACCAAACTGAAAGGGGTTTCGGTCGTACGTATCAAAGAGCTTGGAGACCGTCTGTGGGATGTGGCAGATTACGTGAAACCCCCTCAGGTACACGTCTGTCTAAATCTAGATTCCACCTGGGAATTCTACATTAGCTCTCATATGACAAAAATCTTGCACTTTGTCCAATGGACAACATGTTACAGAAAATTAAAAATTATCTATTTTTTAAAAAACTTTTCCCAGGGAGAAAATGTGTTCTTTTTGGTGACCAATTTCATTGCTACACTGAATCAAGTGCAAGGGTTGTGCCCAGAGGTATGTAGCTGGCTGCTCTTTCTTGTCTCCCTCTTAGTTGTTGTTGATTTCGCTTTCCCTTGCAGCTTGGCTTGCTTGCACGAGCCACCCACCTAAGCACCTCTCTGCCATTAATCTGCTGTCTTGGATAGTGCCTTTAAAGTTCAGACTGAAACTTGGAATGGATTCCCCACCTAGCTGACATGGAAGCCATGAAATGCCACTGCTGCATTTGAGTTTTTATTTAAATTGTTGCAGCCTGTCGTTTTTGCATCACCTGGCCACTCATCCCACTTTTTCCAAATTTCCTCCTGTGCTGTCATAACACTCTTTGTTGTGTTCAAAACAAGCCATGACAATGTCCCATAGTCGTGCAACTCTGTCCTGCAATAATACAGGAGTCACAAAGGTTTCCTTATTGCCCATTGTGTGTAGCATCCTTTGATCCCTGACGGAAACTGCATGAGAGATTTGGACTGTCCTGCCAGAGAGCCTGTAGTCCATGGGAATGGTAAGTAGAATGGTTTTGGTCCTTGTTCTTAACCCAATCTGGAAGAGTTCCTTTAAAAATTATAATTGACTCCCTTACTAGTGATAGTGTTTGAAAAGGAATCTGTTCTCATTCAACCACACCCTCCTTTGGCGGGGAGAAAGACAGTGGCATGAAACTTGGAAAATTCACATCCAAACACCTCGACAAATGTTTTCAAGTGCCTTTCAAAGCAGTTGGTGCAGGTTGCTCAATCCAACCTTAAAAGGAACTATCCAAGGTACTGGACCTGTTTGGAAGCTAAGGCCCAATGCCTTCTGTGTATGTATCTGCCTTCAAGTTGCCTCTTGATTTCTGGTGACCTTATGAATCTCATAAAGTTTTCTAAGGCAAAAAATACTCAGAGGTGGTTTTGCCGGTTCCTTTCTCTGAAATATTGCCCACAGCACCTGGTATTCCTTGGCAGTCTTGCATCAGGGATGACCCTATTTACCTTCCAATATCAGATGGGATCTGATGCCTTTAGGGTGAGAGGAATAAACAGGCAAAACTTACAGATGTTCAGTAAGAGGCTTTACCTAGAACAGACCTCCCTCTGAGCAATTCAGATGTCCATCAGCTGTTGGGTGCCCAGCAAAACAACAGCAGAGACACCCCAGTCCAATGAAGTATGACACCTCACTGGTTCTTCTGTTCTCTGCACTGAGCTCTCTCAAGGCAGTCAAACAGAGCAGGGACTTAGATCTGGGCTTTGTTCTTTTTCAGGCATAAAAACAGGAAAGTGTGTCCATTTTAACACTTCCCACAGCACCTGTGAGATCTATGGGTGGTGTCCAGTGGAAAATGAGACCTTACCCAGGTACCAAAGTCCTCCTTTGTGATCTTGCTTCAATTGCTGCTGTGTGGAACAGGGATGGGTGACATTGCTGGTTCCTTGTGTCAACTATCCTTTCTGGTCAAATAGATTTTGCAGGTTTTTCAAACAAAAGAAATTCCTGCAGAACCTATTTATCCCAAGGCAAAAGTAAGATAAATATAGAAAGCCCTGGCAGCAATCCCTCTTTTAAACCACTCTCAGTTATCAAGGGGAAAAACTGTTGTCTCTCAGGATGAAAGAAACTTACCCCAGCTGTCAGATACCAGCCAAGCACAGCCAAATGTCCACAAGAAACATAACAGGATGCCTTGATGTCCACAGCTGTTAAAAACCACTGATGGATTATAAAAAGTAAATGGTCATATTCCTTCAGAGAATTCCTCCATTAGTGTTTTCCATCTTTTTTGTTTCTTTAATGTTTTCTTTCAGCAAGCCACGCTTGGCTGAAGCAGAAAATTTCACGCTCTTTATTAAAAACACGGTCAACTTTTCCAAGTTTAACTTCTCCAGGTAGGAGTTGAGATCATTCAATGGGCTGATGGTTGCCCGGGGTGGAGACCCTTTCCCCTCCACCAAAGTATTGAAGGTGTGGAGGGCTAGTCATTTTGGCGAGAAGTCGTCCTGGTTTTGCCTTTGGTTAAAAAGGATTTGCAAAGTATTTATATCATCCAAGAATGTTGCAAAGTCAGATCAGTGTCAGTGGGATTGTGGATTCCCTTTGTGGTTATACTCTGAACTTTCATATGCCGTCCATGGTACTTAACTCATAGATTGTAAGGTCCGGCACTTTGGACAGCTCCTGTCCAAGTCTGGACTACATCGCGGACAGATTTGCCACCCCATTGCCATGAAATCCATCATCCCCCCACCACTAGAATTTGTTCCTGCAACTGGTGCCCCAGAAGACCTCTTTAATTCTTGGTGTCTCATAGGACCAACACTTTAAAGACCGCTGATGACTCCTACTTCAAGGGCTGTCAATACAACGCTCTCGATAGCCCTTTCTGCCCCATCTTCCGTATCCATGACATGGTGGAGGCGGCTGGAGAAAGCTTTGGGGAGCTGGCCCTCAGGGTAGGTCCCTTTTCCTGAATTGCAAGAATTTCATTGGAAGTTATGCCATGAATGTGAAAGTTTGGGCATTGGCATTCTGCTTAAGACAAGTGAGGTATTGCTTAACAGATAGCTCACAGTGTTTTCCTGTTTATTCTTGTGGCATTTTGTGGCTCCTTACACAGGGGGAGCCATTGGCATGCGGATTGACTGGAACTGTGACTTAGACCGGGCTCCTTTGGAATGCCAGCCTCGCTATTCCTTCAGCCTTCTGGACAAGGAATTCAATTTCAGGTGAGAGAATCCATAGGCCAGAGTGTGTGAATGAACACCCTACAGAGGCCACTCATAATAAATTTCATTTTGGTAGGCGAGCATGAATAATTTGCCTGCTTTAATTCTTGCTAGGAGAAAACCCTTGAAAACTGCGCAGCTTTTGAAGACTATGGGTAGTTAAGCACTTATTCTTCACCACAAAAATGCATATGGGTTTGGGGTTTTGGGGTTTTGTTTTGTTTTTTGTGCAGAGAACATGGTTTTCCATACAGAAAATCAGGTTTTCTGAGCAGGAGACTTGCTTTCTCTGTACTTGCTGAAATCCTATTCTTCTACCAACCATTGAGCCCTTGCCATTATTTCACCTGGCAGCCCTAGTACAGAATATAAAGATGCAGGAATGCTCCTGAGCAAGTGCAGAGTGCATTTATCTCAGGACTAGTTAACCACAGAGTCTTTGCCTATCAGGAACTGGAGGAAAGGGACCTGGATTGTATCATATTGATTTGTAGGCCAGGAGTGGGAATTGTGTGGCTCTCCATTCATTGCTGGAATGCGACTCCCGGTATTGCTCACTATTGACTGTGCTGGCTGGCATTGCTGGGAGTTGTAGTCCAATGATATCCATAGGGCCACACAACTTTCATTCCTTTTCTAGGTGAGCACTAGAGATGCAAAAAACTCTCAGTTCCAATCTTGTTGGATTTGGTGACTTGAAGGTACATGCACACATACAAATGTGAGCCATTTTCAATGTCTCACTCCCTGCAATTCTAGAAATTTGGAGAGTGAAGGAAAGTTTCATCATGGGGGCAGAATTCTTATTTGGGGACCCCCACCAGTAGCTACCTTCTTACTCTGAAGATCAGATGACTGAGCCTGTGCCATTGCATTTCACAAATGCAACACGAATCCCACCTCTCCTGAAATTAATTTCCAAACCTTTGCAGGGCTGTTATTCACTCACTCACCCATCCCCGCTTGATCTCTTTCCAGAACAGCCTCATATTACCAGGACCCACAGCATCCGCCCTCCAGGAGCCTGCTGAAACTCTACGGCATCCGCTTTGACATTTCAGTCCATGGTCAAGTGAGGCCCTGAACTGTCCTATACCTGGGGGGATTCCTGCTGGACAAACTCAGCAGAAGGCCTCTTCATTGTCCTGGCTGTTGGGATGAATCAGGCTCTGCTCCCGACACCTCCACGGGAGATGCGCTGCCAAGCTGTGCTTCCGCCCCCCCTCTTCCGGTTCGCTCAGCATCCTGCCTCCCTTCTCCTCCAAACATTTGCAGATCTCCCCTGGATGCTCAGCGGCCATTCTCCTTTATCCCCTTTGCCACCCACACCCACCTTTTCCTCTCCCTGTCTTGTGGCACACAAAGCGTTTCCATGAAGAATTACAATGATCTATTATATCCCTCACAGAGAATATGGTGGGGGAAAGCTCCTGATTATCAGCGCCTTTCATATCCGATGGCCAGGTATTCTGGTCAGGTGGAGTCAGAGCTTTGCCTACAGATGTCATGAAGTTCAGGCATGCCAGGTTGAGTTGGGCAAACTGCCCACTTGGAACCTGGGAGTCATGCTGCCACTTGTGAGTGTAGACTGGGGGGGGGGGTGGACCAAGCTTGGAACAGTTACTTTTGCAGACAACATCCCCCAGCATTCCCCTCCCAGTGAAATAAATAAATGAATAAAGTCAACATGATGTCAACATAACTGTTCTCTCCCATGAGGTCTAAGGCTCTCCTAAGTGATTTCCTTTCTCTCTTTTAGGCTAGGAAGTTCAGCATCATCCCCACTGCTGTCAACTTGGGAACAGGGGCAGCATTTCTTGGGGTTGTAAGTATGCCTGGGTTGAAGGGTGACCACCCTGTGAATACAGAGGTGTGCTGCCAGAGGCTTCCTGCTGGGCGGGGAGAGGCTATCTTGAATGATGAATCTTGCCTGTTACCATCATAGGCTACTGTCATCTGTGATCTTGTGCTGCTGTACCTGGATACCAAAGCTGAATTCTATCGGAGTGAGAAGTATGAGGAAGTAAGAAGGACAAATGCGCCTGTGCCACTCTGCTTCTTGTTTGGGGGTGGGGGGACTATCTTCAAACACACAGGTCTCCCGCAATTGTTTTGGCAAACCAAGAGTAGGTAAGAAGCAGGGCTACACCTCCCAGTCTTCCTTTCCAGAGACTCTGCTGGCCAGGACTGCTGGGAGTTGTTGTCCAACAATATCAGTCAGGCTGCACGATTTCCAGGCCTACATCCAAGCATTAATCCCAACCAGAGTGAATCAACTATTCTGAACCAATGGGAACATAGGAGTGCAGCTACAGTGGGGAACAAAATGAGGACATTACCCCCTCAGATAAGAATTCTGCCTTCCCAATTGTCAGTCAGTCATTTGTTTGACTAAAAGCCATTGCACGTCTTTTGCAATCCAGTCCTCCCCAAAGCCACACCCATGGCGAGTCAACACTTTTGTAAGCTGCACTGATTCAATGGAGTTGTTTTGTTTGAGACGAACCACTGGCTGGAGCCCTTGGCTTCTGCTCAACCTGAAATCTAGCTTTTTAAGGTGGGGGGGGCAAAGGAATTTCAGCATGCCTTTGTCCAATCCTTGTGCAGGTAAAGCCCTGTGAAACCTGAGAAGGGAGTCAATGCATGGCAGGGTTTGTTTGTTTGTTTGTTTTGTTTTTTTGCTGTCTCTGGGTTGGATGGGCAAACTGTCAGAAAGAACTGAATGGTCTTCCCTGGTCATAATAAGGTCACTCTTGCTTTTTGCAGGCAAAGCCTCCGAAAGACAAAACCGCTAAGGTGGCCACAGAGCCTGACTGACTGAAGAGCTTCTACAGAAGGGTCTCAGTTTCCAACAAACGCTCAAGCAGATAAAATCTCCACTTGTAAACTTTGGTTGAAACTGGACCTTCCTGAAAGTTGAGACCTGGATTTCTAGCTGGCATTTTGGTGTGACTCCTGTTGTTACCTCTCTCTGCTAGAGACTGAGGATAGCTCCTGCCAGTCAGTGTAGGAAGTAGCAGGGTAGGTGAACCAAGGAACTGACTCCATATCATATCACTGCAAATACTTAGTCAAGCACTCTCTTTTGGGGTTGTCCAAGGTGGCCGATCCAGGGGCTAAATTTCTGCTCCAGAACACTCCAGGACTGTTCAGGGACTGCTTGAAATTTTATTTGTTTTACTGTCGTTCATTTATTACCTAGCTTTCACCCAACAAGGGGCTGGAAGTAGCAAGAGCAAAGCAAGATTAAAGCAAGATACAGCTTAAAAACCTGATGATTTAAAAAAAAAACCACACACATACAATTGAAGTATCTCATTAAAGCTAATAATTTCAAACAGTATAAAGTTATTTTAAAAGATGACAATAGAAACAATAAACACGCACCAACCCCACTCCAATGAAAGACTCTTAGTCACCAAATGACTGTTTACATAAAAAGGTCTTCACCTACAGTTCTCTTGTTGCTTTGGAGGGAATTGAACCCAGGTGTTTTATGACAAACACATCAGCTTCCTTGGTCATTTGCTTGTGAACAGCCATGTCGGAGAGCCATGAAATTATTTCTTCAAACAGCACTGTGCCAAACCTGCTGCCATACTTCTTTATGTGGGTAATGGGTCTGTTAGTGATCCTGGGCTGGTAACGGGGCAGGTTCAGGGCTGGTGGGTGTTGGGCTCCTCCAGCTGACCTCCCCCCACTGGCTGCCTCTTGCGCTCCTGCCCAGTTGGCTCTCCCGAGCTGCTCCTTCTTCAAATTGCTTCAGATAGAACTGCATGGCCAGCTGCTTGCTCATCACCTTGAGGGCTAAGAAGGCTGCTGTGATCTCGGAGACGAGGAAGAGGAGGAGGACCAGGTGCACCGCAGTCTCCAGGGGCAACCTGATGATGTGCTCGTCTGTCAGAATAAACAGCAGAATGGGCATCTCAATCAAGAAGGAGAGGAGGACAAAGCCAGCTAGTTCTGGAACCTGCCAGAGCCAAGGAGAGATAGAGGCTGTGGGCACCAAGGGAAGCACAAGGATTCACTTTTTGATGGCTGCCCTGACCCAAAAAGCACCTCAGATGCAACAGGCTACAGTCCAGAATGGCTTATACCAGAGAGAACCTGTTATCCCTAAATCCAATTTTGAATCCTGGCTGGAGTCAGCCCATTGTCCTGAATCCTGTTGGTCAGTCTCAACTTCAGTTAGACCCTCTGAGATCAGTTCTTCAACAAGAACTCAGCACAGAGGCAAATTGAATGGATTGAATGATCTACTTTGGTTGGGAGTAATAATACAACATTGGCCATGGAATCGACAAACACTTGGCAGCTGAACGCTTTTAGAACTAACAATTGAGCTTGGGCCATTGGAATGGAGGCTAGTGGTTCCCTTATCAGTGAGGCAGTGAATCTGTGCTGGGTTTCAGTCTGAATTTTAGAAGGTTCTATCCAAGTTGCCAGACCTATTTGTGGGAGAGGATTCAGCACCTTTTTCACCACTGTGGGGCCATGGAGATCCCCTGCTTCCCCTGAGCCTTCACTGTTGATTAGACTTCTTGTTTTCACCTGTTGATATCTCTCTCAGGCTTCTCACCACCCAAGTTGGGACCCTCCCAAAATTCCTTCTCTAGGAGCATCACCTAGTGAGGCTCCCCTGTCCTGTCCTCTTACCTTTTCCTGCAAATTTCCAATGTATCCAAGGTATAGGCGCAAGGCTTCCACTAGGATGAGCATCAGGTATGCAGCCAGAAGCAAAAACTGGTAGTACGTAGGCAGCAAACTATACTGGAAGGGCATTAAATAGAGCAATTCAGCAGCAAATCACTGGTTGACTTTAGCTGGGAGAACTCCAGCACTCCCAACACAAGATGGTGTAAACTCCCTACCCCATCTCAGTGTATATCCATGCCTATAAAGCAAGAGTGGGAATCAGGAACTGCAAACAGCTTGGATTTTATCATACCAAAGATAACACCCCAACCAAATCTTAATTCATGACCTTCAGGTTCCAACAGTCTTTCGTCTCAAAGCAAAATCCACTTTTTCAACCACATAAAACAACAGGGCGTGTAGTATAGTTTAGTATTAGGAAGTCCCAGCACTGTAGGTCTAGTACTAAGATAGTTTGCTGCAGTAAAATAATTAACACCTTTGTGTTCGTACAGCACCCAGCAGAGAAGGAACTGATGCCCATAGTCTCTCCAAAGATGCCACCCTTCAGTGAATTAGCCCCCCCACCTCCTCTCTCCCACATTTTGCAAAGTTCAGCTCATATTGACATTGTAGTACCTTGAGTTCCAGCATGATCCCTTCTGAGAGGCACCAGAAAGGGAGGTAGAAGGCATTGAAGTAGAGCATCATTTGTAATGGCAGACTGGACAGCACTGTGTGGCCTGTGTAAGTCCCAAAAAGGAGAAAGGAAAGATGGGAACGAGAAGATGGGAATGAGAGGATGGGATTGAGAAGATCTGATAGGAAATGGTCTTCTGTGGAGCAACTGTTGGTCTGTTCTATTATTTTGGCTTGCTAGTGGGACCAAGAGATGGTCGGGGGAAGCTCACACATTCTGTTTATTACATAAAGAGAAGGGTTGCTTAAGATAACCTGGATCTAAGCTATCCAAGCCGTAATGGAGTATTGCACTGGTGTAAGTTACCTGAAGGGTTTCAGTCCAAGGTGCTTCCAAAGCCACCCCAATATAACAGAACTCACTGCTTTGGCTGGTAAGCTTGGAAGAAAATACTTTAGGCACACTGTGCTGCCCAGGATCCCCCAGCCAGCTGTAACATTTCTGAGCTCTGTCCAGGCTTGTGATATAAGTGTCACAACAGATAATAAGAATTATTATTTCTGAGAGAAGGGATTATTTCTGAATTATTTCTGAGAGAAGGGTTGAGGGAACAGGGTGAGATGTGAGGCTCAGGGCCAGACAGGCTGTTTCTGAAGTCTGTGGTGTCGGCTGGAGGGTGGGTGCCGACAAGCGTGTCTGTGTGTTCTTTCAGCAGGGGAAGGTGGGTGAATCTGAGGGTCCCTGTTTGCCTCTGGGCAAGGCTGAAGGGCAGCCAGTTCCCTCCCCTCTCCATCACCTACCTGGGTGGTAGATTTGTGCCACGCCAGCATCGCCAGTTTTGTTGTTGACAAAGAGGGAGCCGCTGAAAGTGGTCAAACCCCTCCGGAGATTGGGAGGGAGAGGCGTCTGAAGCGCCATCCCCGGAAGGTGTGACCAGCCTTGTCCGACAGCCTCTAGCTCCTGATCTGGGTCAGGCAGGGCAGGGAAGAAGCTCTGCTAATTGCATTAACGAAGCTGGACAGCCCAGCTGTCACTCGGGCACAAAGCTGGAGATTCAATCCAGCTGGTGGCCATGCTGCTACAGGCACTCCTTCCAGGGTTGTGCAGCAGTGGCAAGAGAAGGGAGACAGAAGCTGTTGGCTCGCAGCACCCTGTTTCTCCCCATTGCCTGACTTCCTCTGTGGACACTGCCTTGCAGCCTTTTCCCTCTCACTAGCCTTCCACAGCTGCTCACCCAATAGATCTGTGGAATGGTTGGGGTGTGTGGATTCGTGCCAAGCACTGCGCTTGGATTCCTGCCATTTCACACATCCTCAGTCTCTCTCCAGCCTCGTGTCTTGTGCATTCACTACTTGTGTTGTGTATGACACTGGAGAGAGACTGAGGATCTGAGAGAATGAGCATGAGTGCCTCAGCCACCGCCTCAAAGGCAGAAGTGGGCAACTGTTTTGCATTTGGATGAGACTGTATAGTATCACATGGTCAGTTATCAGTCATCTTTAGTTGCCTTTGGTGTGCTCTGTATATTTTTCATTTTTTTTTCAAAATCTCTTTTATTATTATATCTGCTTGCTTGCTTGCTTGTTTGTTTATTTGAATCCCCCCCACACACACACACACTGACACTGTTTCCAGTTGGTGTTTTGTATGCTTGTGGACCACCCGGTGCTGACGAGAGATGCATCTGATGCATGGCATATCTACCCAGGATTTAAAGCACAGGAGCAGGGTAAGTTTGTAAAGAAAACAGACAACCCCAGAAGAAGAATCTCAGCCCAACTGGAAGTCTCCATAGTGGCAAACAACACAATTTCTAGCAAGACCAAGGCAGTGCGGTAGAATATATATTAGTTTATTTGGAACCTACAAAAAGAGGGCAAGTTCCGAGATGGCTCATCGCATGATGCTCGTGATCAAGTTCGCTACATTTAGACTGCCTGGGTAAAGCAGCCTCCTCCAGTCTGAACTACATCTCCCATCATCTCCACCAAGCTGGACATGCCCCCCTGGCCATGTGGCTGGGGATGATGAGAACTATGGCCCAGCACAGCAAGAGGGCACTGGATTGGGGAAGGCCGTGCAAAAGGGAGATGGGTAAATGAAATGCAGGAGGGGCCACTAGGGCCTCAGCTCTTGTGCATCCACAGGAGGAGCCAAGGGAAAAAATGTTGAAGCTAGACCCTACTATCTACAGGCATTTCTAAAACCATCAGACCTTTTGTCAGCATATTCTGTGGTGCTTCTCAGGTCTCCAGCCCTCATGAAGGTAGGAGACATGATGAAAGCTCCCAGTTTCCATTGCTGCAGAGGAAGCACTGGTGGTCTCAATCCAAGGGAACTACAGCAGGCCACAGACTGGAGAGAAAGAGCGGTCATCCAAACATGAAGGGGGTTTGGACAGTGAGTGGCAGCTGGTCACAATAACACAGGGAGATTCTTTGAGGGGCAAAAGGAGAATTGAGGACAGCTAAAGTGGAGCCCACTGGAATCTGGGCACAGCAATTGCCACCAGTCCTGAGAAACTGCCAGTGGCCCCATTCCTCTCTTTACCAGGAATGGCCACTTTCAGGAGTGTCTCTGTGAGGGAGAGAAAGAGACACTGCAGCCCCAAGTAAGACTTCTGCCCTTCTTCCATGAAATTTTCCTTCAGTCCCCAGATTTCTAGCATTGCGGAAAGGGAGAGACTGAAAAGGGTTTGTACCCTGATCACGTCTAGTTGTGGCCTTGGCATTCCCTGTGTCCCTTTGCCTACTCCTTTCCTTGGGATCCCTAAACTGGAAGGCTGAGGTCCTTCCTCAGAGGCCATGATGTGACACTTTGCAGTGAAGTAGCTATTGTCTCTGTCAGGACAGGCAACCCTTCCAGTGAATGGCAACAATGGCTAGTGGGGCATCCTGCATGCTGTTCCTCCTGCAGTGGGGCCCCCATTCTGCAAGAGTTCCAGTAGTGCCGTGAGGCCCATGGAACAACAGAACCCACTGAGCAAGGGGATCCATGGCACCATGATGACTCCACTTGTGCAAGATGTAGCTGCCTTTCTGCTCTCCTCCCAATGATGAAAATGTCGTGCAATGGCACCATTCAACTTGATAAGTCAGTTTACAACAATGCAACTTCTCAACAGGATGCCAGCCAATTTCTAAAGGCTCAACGGAGGTTTTAAGTAAAACAGCTAGAAATTTAAGGAAAGAAGAAAAATTTCATGAGTGAAAGAATTTTTATCTTTGTTGGGGAGACTGCCCTCATTTTGCCCTCCCCATAGCTACACCCCTGGGCACCTCCCCATAAGTACATATCCAGCTAGGCCCCAGAAGGCAAACCAATTGTTTTCCAAAGGCCTCTTTTTTAACTCTTTCCTTCTGGCTGGTCTTTGGGGTTCCACTAGGGGGTTGCTACTAAAGTGCAGGTTGATTTCTTGATGTGAATATTCCCAACCGTAGGACATTTGAGAAGGCAAGAGAAGAAGAACCAAGCCCAGGGAGAGATTCAGGGAAGTGCTGGATTCCTCCATGTCACCAAAGGGCACGTGGCAGGCGTCTCCTCCCTCTGGCAACCACCAAGTCCATTAAAAAAAAAAACTGGCCTCTTTTTTCCATGGCTGTTAGGAGCCTTTTCCAGTTAGCCAAGACATGTCTCCGGTTCTGTGGGGAAAAAACAAAACATATAATACCTGACTTCTGAGATTTCAGCAGGTATTGCATGCTTTCATGTGGACTAGAAATTTGCTTCTCTTTTTGGAACACTGTGCACTAGGGATAGCAAAGGATATAAATTTAAAAGCCCTCCCCCTGGGGAACTGATACCTCCCATATGGAGGCTTTTGGCTTAAGAGTCACAGCTTTCACACCACCAGCAAGCCCAGAAAATACAGATAAAAGCATACGTACTTGCCGTAGCGGATGAAGAGCCTTAATGTGCAGCAGTAAAAGGAGAAAAAGGAGTGAGAGATAAAACAAATGAGAAAATAAAAAAGGAATATTTGCCACAAGCACAATTGCTCTGTTGCAAGAAGATGGTGTGTGTATCCCTTCTCTGTACTTTTTTTTTTTTTTAAACTAAAACTAACCTTGGCTTCTGAGATGTCTGCAGGCATTGTTCACCTGCTCTCAACAGGACTAGAAACTAGCCTTTTAATTTTTTTAAAAAACTAGAAGCTGTAGCAGAAGAAGTTCTGTGTAAGGAAAACTGGATAGTGCAGATTGGACGTCTCAAGAAAATGGTGCAAGGAGCAGACTAGTTTTAATTATGCTGTGGCACTCCAGGCCATCAGTGAAACCTGAGCTTCCAGATTCAGGACTGAATTCAGACATACCCCCACACTATCAACCCCCATCTTCAGAGGGAGTGAAGTCCCATCCAGCAGAGGGTCCATTCCTTGACCCTGTTCTGATTTGGTGTATAGGCCACCTTGAGTTGCCTAGAGTCCATCTCAAGCCGAAAATGCAAAATTCAGGGTGCAGGAGGTCTGTGGGGAGCAAGGGCTGCACAGAACCAAAACGGGTCCCATGCGGCTCACAGGTCACAAGCAGCCGAGTGACCACACAGTCCAGCACTCTTTCAAACAGAAAAGAGGGGAAGGGAATGAAGCTGTGGGAGACACCAAGCTCAGCCCAGGGCCTCTACTTACTCCACATCTCGTTTCCGGATGGTTCTCCCAGCTCCCATGACATCAGCAACCTTGGAGACCAGGGGGTCGTAGTTCATACTGGCGACAGCAACCACCTCATCATTCCTAAAGCAAAAGGTCAGAGGATGGTGAAGGGAGGACTAGCCACTGTGGGGATGATAGAGCTTCTCAGGTGGGTAGAGAATCAGAATACTTCTCCCCACCTCCCACCTGCTGCTGCTTGGAGATGGCTGAGTGGCAGGGAAGCTCCAAGAACAACTGCCTCGCTGAAACCCAAGCAAGACTCTGTAAGCTAGAAAGCAAGTCATTGGCACTGTGCACAGTACTGACTGGGCAGCATTGGTGGCGTCAGAAGAAAGGCGTTGCCAGATGCGTCTCTGATTTCTGCCTGCTCACAAGCAGTGCGGAAAGCTTGTATGAGGCCACTACAAGGCTTTAAAGAAGGGCAGAAGGGGGACATTGGGCACTGCACAGAGAAGACAAGAATACCAACCTCTGCAGCACTTAAGGAAACCATCCAAAATAAACGGGGTCACCATAATTTGACAGAGGGCTTGAAAGCACATGTGCACAGCCCATGTAGAATATTGGCAAGTGTTTTGTTTTGTTTTTCCCTGTAGGAAATCCATTTTCCTAGCAGAAAATTGAGTGGAGGGTTGCCCAAGAAGATACATGTTTTGCTCCATAGAAAAATTCCTACACAACATTTCAGGCCATCAAATACTGGGACAAAATTCTCACTGGTCTATTATTCTTCCTGATTTGGACTGTCAGGACACTCATTTTTCAGCCTGGCAATGAATAACTGTGAATGTTTGGGAGTTTTTTCCCCATTCCTACTTCACCCATGGTCTGGTCTGCCCTCTCATGATACTGAACTGCAGACTACAGACTTGTGAATTCTCAGTTAAAAGAGATACTATTTCATGCCCTAGTCGAGGCGTGGAACTTTTGGCCCTCCTGGGAGCTGGGAAAGTGGTGTGGAGGACTACAACCCCCACAGTCCCCCAGCCAGCAGAGCCACTGGGGCAGAGATAGCAGGTTGCTGATCAAGCAGAAAGTAAAATGATGCCAGGGAATTTTCCTGTTCTTTGGAGAGCATGGACAAATGGGAAATAGGCTCCTTTTGTGATCATGCAGAGGAAGAACTGAGTGAAACACGAAGGGCTGCCTATTACCCAACGAGTCCAAGAAAAGATAGACAAAAGCTAGATAGCATGCACCTGCAATCCAGGGGAGAGATATAGCAGAAAACCCAGAGTTTGTCCCATCACCATTGGCAGGGGAAAGGCATGAGAAAATGGGTGTCCAGGAGCATAGGTACGGGGGAGGGCAAAGTGTTTGTTTTAAATCTTCCCAAATATCCACATGGCTCTTCTCCCTGTAGATCTCTTCACTGGCTATCAGTTTGGGCCAGGGCCCATGTCCAACTTTTGGTTTTGGTATTTAAGAGAGTTAACTCTGGAAGTTTGGTGCATCTAGCATGGTATGTTCCATTGAGGAATCTAAGATTGAGATCAAAACTGCAGCATTTAGAAGTACAGTTTAGGCATCTGAAGCAGAGGGAAGGGCCAGTGACCCAGGGAATTCAAACGTGGGTGAATAGAAGAGTCTGGGGTATGAATGACTGTCGCTGTCTCATTTTCTGAAATGATTGAAATCTGGGGACTGAGGGGAAATTTCATGGGGGGAGCAGAATCTTCATTGGAGAGTAAAGGCTTCATTTTGCCCCCACCTCAATAGCTACGCCCCCGGACGGTGTCCCAAATGCCCCCATTTCAAAGAAAAGAACCCCAATTAGCGGTCAGCTGGCAGGGTGGTTCAAAGTTACCTCCAGGATTCTACGCAGGGGGTCACCTGATTGTACAATGACCATCTCTTGGGGACCCTCCTAGATGGCAGAACAACACACAGTTCAGGCGCTCGCCACTGTAGTCCACTCAGCTTCTTATGCTCCAACCCAGCCATTTTCTTTGCTTATGATCCAACCCAGTCATATACCCTGAAAGAGGGCCTAGGTGACCAATGGTTCCACTATAGAGGAACAATCTGATGCTGCAACATTCTGTTACAGGCCCTACTTGCATTTTTAAAGTCATGGCCCTAAGGGCTAGAAGATCCCTTTCTAGTTGGCTTGGTTTTTTTATTGTTCCTCCCCATGCCCATTTCAGACCATTCCTGTTCGATGTGATCACAGCAGAACCACAGAATGCCACTCGGACCTGTCCAAAGGTTCTGAACATTCAGCAGCCTTGACAAATGGACCAAGAGGGTAACATCAGCATCCCCAAAAGGGTGAAAGGCACTTACTTGGTGTAAAAGGCTACAAACTTCAGTTCGTCTAAGTCCCCTCGAATGATCACATCATCAAATCCTTCTCCATGACCTGGAGAAAAGTGAGAAAAGCATAGACAGGAAAACCTTGCCATGTCACATAGGTACACAACATTAATAAAATTAAAAGGGGAAGCAATCCATATTTCATGTCAACGGGGTGGTGGTTCCAAGCCAAGTTTTGTTATGGCCTTAAAAGAACTACTGAGGAGATTTTGAGAATGGGGTTCAGCACCTTGGAGAGCTTCCTTGAAGGGCATGAAAACCTGGAGAGAATTCACTGCCCCACTGACATGAAAACAACCAGCACACTTATCCATAGCTTGCATCAATCATACAGTTCAAGTGGCTTTTGCATATTTCCTTTGTTATGTTACCATGTTCACTTTTCTGCACCCTTTGTTCTTCTTTGGTTAGTTCTGGGGAAGAGCAAATCAGAACTCTGTACCCTCCTGATTTTCTGCCCTTACAATCTCCTTGTAGGCTACATGGGTGTATTTTGGGGGCTCTGGAAGTGGCATGACATCACTTCCAGTTTCAGTTTCAGCTTATTCTCACTTGTGGGGGAGTATAGATTTTTCAGAGGGCCACAATGATGAAAAATGCAAAAACACCACACTGGGGAGTATGGCAGTTGGGGCAATTTGGGGTCACATTTTCACCTGGTTGTTTTAAATGCTGGGAGGTCCCAGAGCTGGAGCACCTGGGGGCCACAAAAGAGGTGAGCCATATATGGCCTGCAGGACACATTTTCCCTCCTCCACCTTACCTGCATAGCGGATGCTCTTGCCAAACATAGCTGTCCACAGGTAAGGGATGGTGCTGATTTCAGTCCCATGGGCCAACATATTTAGTGCGGCAATGCGTCCTGAACAGGAAGGGAGACATGAAGAAACAATGGCATGAACTAACAACATGAGTCCAGTTTCTCGTTAACGTACTTTGAGAGGCTCACTAGTGCTAAGCAAAAGTCCTGCTTCCTGTTTGCATCAACAGCCAGCAAGTGGATTTATTGTTACTTCAGTTTACATTCTACCCTTCCCTAACCAATCCCAGTGCATAATTATGCGGAATCCATTGTCTTCCCCCTCCACTCCACCTCAGGCGAATGAAAGACAGGCAGGGCAGGGGGCACGGAGCAGGGAGCAGAGTTCCTGCATTCAGAGCAGAGAAGTGAAAGATAATCCCATTTGAGTCTCAACTGGAGCTAAATCTATGAGACTTGATCTCAGCACATGAACAAGGCTGAAATGTGGATTCACAGACATGGCTGCCACCATCCAAGCTGGTTTGGTCCCAACAAACTAAAGATGCATCCCAGGCCCCAGATGTTCTGTCCACCATTTCCTAAGGAGGGGGTTTGATAGGAAAGGCAAAGGGGAAAGTTACAACCACACCTACCGTGCATGTGCGCCATCTGCCAATGAGGGATGTTCACCTTCTTGTTATTCCTCAGCGCCAATGGAAACGCAACAGCATCTCCAGCTGCGAAAATGCCAGGGATGCTGGTTTGCATCATCTGGAAGGAAGGAAAAAAGGGTTGGTTGTGACGGGGGCAACTCAGCTCACATCAAAAATCCTGGCAGAAGATTTAGAAAAGAGAGAGAATGGGGAAAACTGTCCACTGGGAGCTCAGAAGGGAGGGAGCCAACCTAACTCCCTGTGGCAGGGAGTTCCACAGTCAGGAGGTTGCTACAGAGAAAGCCCTGTTAAGTGAGCATGCCAGCCTATTTACAAGGTGTTGGAACAAACAACAGGGCCTCTATTGCAAATCTCAAATTTGGGACAGGTTCATATAGGAGGTGGAGCTCTATCAGCTGTCCTCATCTCAAACCATTTAAGACTAGCACCTTGAATTGACCTCAGAAGGAAATTGGAAGCCAGGGCAGTTCTTGTAAGCCAGGAGTTATGTGGCCTCTAAAACACACATACATCTCCAGTCTGGCTGCTGCATTTTGCACTAGCTGGTGCTTCTGAACACTCTTTGGGGGTAGCCCCATGTAGAGTGCTTCACAGTAGCCTAATTGGGAGGTAGCTAAGGCATGAACTAAAAGGATCACAAAATGCATCTTGCCAGTTGTATGTGCATTCCCCGCAATCTGCACAAAAGAGAGAAAGAGAAGGGGAGAATCGAGTGTTTTGGAGGCTTACCTTGTTCACTGCAATGAAACCTTTTGAGTCCACGTGGATGCCGCTCTGCTTCAAGAAGCTGGTGGCTGGGGTCGCACCTTCCCAAAAGTCAAGGAGAGATCATCGGTGGGAGGTCCTGCGTAGACAATCCTGCCCTCTGAACAAGTCAAGCCCCAATCCCTGAGCAACTGGCAGGGCCAAGGCAAATATCACTCACTAGCCTCAGCTACGGATGTCATTGTTCACTAAGTTCCTTCTCAAGGGAAGCAAGAAATCCATGAGTGACTCCCCAGCTTTTATACTGGCACTAAGAGCTGGAAGCCAGTGTATACTAGTGTTTGAGGCCCACCCCCACACTGAGACATAGCCCGGTGAACATCTCTTAGGTAGAATGCAGCTCCTGGGATGAAAGAGGTTCCTTGTCTTGGTTGTTTCACTTTATTTTGCAAATAAGTGCTCCACAAAGAGGAGACACAGTAGCCACAAAAAGGGCTAAACTAGTCAATCTGTGCAAGGTTGCACAAGACCAATGCAGTCTTTCCTGGTAAGCTGAGCACTTACCTATGCCTATGACACAGATGTCAGCCCGGAGCACTTTCCCACTCTTTAGCACAACCTCCTTTAACTTTAAGGGAGACAAGAAAAGAGGGAAATGGTGGTGAGTTAATTGGGATGCCCACGTGTCAGGGGTGATTTAGAGGTGGATGCCTGCCCTGGGAAGGGAGTTAGACTAGACAGCCCTTGGCGTCCCTCCTCCAAATTCAAGAGCCAAGATCCCACCTCAGCACTGAGTAGTGTAAGTCTCATAAGAAGGTATGCACAGAATGTGCAAGGCAATACTTGAGCTGAATGACACTGTTGAACCCCAAAGAACCCCAAGAACTCCTGTGCAATCCCACAATGGTGCCACATGTATAAGACTTCCACAATCTTGAACTGAATATGGTTGTTGCTCATCAGACCAAAATGTCCAACTGGTCCCATGCCTAGGACACTGACAGGATGGCAGCTCTAGGTTCAATGCCCCCAAATCCATTGAGCCCCAAATTATTGTGAACACTCTACCTTGCCCTCCTGTTCCCGCAGTTCTGATACTTCGGTCTGCATATAAAATTTCACTCGGTTGTTCTCAAACATCTGTCCAAGAGCAGAGGGAGACAGGATATTTCTATCTGAACTGGCTCATGCAGAACATTCAAAGAAACAGTCCAAAGACAACTCAACCCTCCTTAGTTCTTGGTGCAGTCACATGGATTTGAATCAACTTTCCCCAATTCTTAGGGCATTCACACAGAGCTGAATCAACCTTCTTCTGTTCCTAGTGGACTCACACAGAACTGAATCAATCTTCATCAGCGCCTTCACACAGAGCTGAGTAAGCCTTTCCCAGGTCTTACGACTCTTTCTCACCTCCAGTAAGTCTGCCAATGGAGTGCTGATACTGCCCTTACCTTCATAATGGCTCTCCCAACCTTCTCCCCAAAGAACTTCTTGAAAGGCACCTCTTCCAGCTCCACTACAGAGACAGAGTGGGCCCGGTCAGAAAGATAGGCTGCCACTTCCATGCCTGGAAGACAAACATCAAGTAGACTGAGCGATGATAGGGCTAAAGAACCTTGAGTCACATTGAGGATACTGCAAGGACAGATGGCACAAGCTGGCCTTGGAGCTTAATGGAGTGAGAAGGGGCTTGCGGGTTTAGCCTTCCCCACAGACAATGGCTAGCTTTTTTTTATTTATTTGTTGAACTCATATCCCATCTTTCTCCAAAGATGGGATTTTGCTTGGGACTAACATCTTTGTAAATAATCTTACATGTGCACAAAATTAAACCAAGTAGCTTCCCAACTCCCATATTCACTGAGGGGCTGCATTTGGATTCTTTCTACGTGGTAACTTACGCTATGTATCTTTGCCCTACAGTATGTTGTAGCAACTTTCCTTTTCCCTACAACTGCCTTTGAATATTGGTATTTTTTAGGGGATTTTGAATATTTCTTTCAAAAAAGTTTGTTTATTTGGAGTTTTATGCACTAGGCGGATTCCAATGCTGTACGTCAATGGGACTCCCTTGTGTTGGGATTTTGTTCCTTCTTTGCCGTTCCATAATATTCCCTCTGAGGCCCAAATACACACCTAGGAAAGAGGCTCCGACAACAACAGCATTTTTGCTGGTGGCCAACTTGACCACCCGGTTGGCATCTTCCACTGTCCGGATGGTAAAAACATTCTCCACTTCCTTGCCTTTACAGCTCAGTGTCTTAGGCCTGAAAAGATACAATTGCAGTGGAAGGTTAGAGCTGAAAACAGAAACTAAAACTTTTGGAAGTGTTGGGAGTTGGCAATCTTCATGCCTATCTTCACTAATTGCAAATAGGAACAGAAAGAATATTTTAAAATATTTAAAAACTGGCTGAAAAACAGGTTTCTTGAATGAGATATTCTGAGGGACTGTGGTTGCTGCTAATACGTCATGCTCCATAACATCACCAGGGGAGCATCAGATCTTTGCCTTGAAATCCCAAACCCTGGAACTATACTAACCTGCCAACCCTGCTGGTCACTTACGTGTTTCCAGTTGCAAGGAGTAGCTTGTTGTACTCCATCTTAAAACCATCCTTGAACACAGCCGTCTTGTTCTTGACATCTACAGCCACCACCTGAAACAATTTTCAAGGATCATTCAAGGCAAAAGGTGGGCCACTTTGGAAAAGCAAGGGGCCATGTTCACTCTCTAGGACCTTCAGCAGGCTGCACAGGCCCCAAAAAGCAAAAAGACAGAGAAAGCATGGAAAAATCAAAATGGTGGCCGGTTTACCTTGCAGCTGATAATCAGCATTTTATGTCTGGCTGCAGGGACGTAGCCAGGTGTTTCTCCAAGCATGCTTGATCATTGCAAACCACAAAATGTGGCATGCCTTCAGGGGCTTTTCAGTAGGTGTGGGAGCACTTTGGGTGCTGCAGAAGGAGGAAAGGAATACCAACCTTTCCAGCACCCCAAAGGGGACATCTGCACACATAAGGGGCACTTAGGTTTATGTATGTCCTTAAGAGAATTCCAGCTCCCTGAGCAACAGGCAGTCCCAGAAGAATGCCCTTCAAGAAAAGGTCCCTTCTCAAGGTGTTGTGCCACAAAGGTTGGTGAAAATGTACAGCTCACTGTGCCATCCCTGTGGCCCTATGAGGCTGCTAAAGAAAAACAGCCGGTGATGTGAATGGTCTCCTTTAAACCAGTTCTTCAGGTTCTCAGATTGCTACTCTAAACTCTGCAAAACCAGCTTGGCCAGAGAGACAGGGAGGCAGAAGGAACAGGTATCCCAATACTGTTGTACCACCTTTCATTTAATTTCATTTACTGTATATACTATGTATAAGTCTAAAAGAATTAGTCAAAAAATTGACTCAAAAACTCTGGGGACTTATCCAGGGGCCAATGTAAGTACTGTACCCTAACTCTTATTAAAAGAAAGGAACCATTCCCTTCTCTGAGTAGAGGGGGGAGAGGCAAGAGCTTAGTCTGTCCCGGGAGAAACTAGAAGAAGCACTGACCCCCTCTACTCTCTCGGCTGCAGCACTGCTTGTGGCCTTTTTGAATACTTGGGTGGGGAAATGCACTTCCCCTCAAAGAAGCACTAAGAAGACATTTCCTATTTTCAAATATCCTATTTGGAGGTGATTTTTAGCAGACTATCTGACCTCTGGGGAGGTCCAGTAGCAGGAAAATGACCCTGGATTCACTGCAGTTGCCAACCCCTCATCCATAGCTGTTGCCCAGTGGCATAGCCCTTAGCTTACAGGAACTGGACCCTTGAATTCAGCTTGACTGAAACCCAGGAGGTCCTTGCTGGGTACAGACCACCAGGGCTTTGGCTCAACCACTGAACTGTCTTGTGTGGTTTTCTAGGCACTTTTGATCTATTTGTACCTCCTAGCTTCACTTCCTATCCTCTAGTTTCTTGGCTCACCATCGCCATTTTCCTTGGATTGTCTTCAACAGCTTGATTCCTCTCTCCTCCTAGCCCTTTTCCACTGAGATAGTCATCAAACTCAAAACAGGCTCTTCCACCATTCCATGGTCTCAAGAAACTAGGTCATTTACAGGCTAGTGGAAAGTTGAAGCTGGAAAGCCTAACAATACCCGGAATCCCCACAGAGAAACCTAACAGTTACCTGCATTTCAGTCAGGACTTCAATGTCATAGGTACGGAAGAATTCTTTAGGGCGCAAAGCGATCTGGTCTGCATGGGAATCCATTGACTGAAACAAGAAGCCAATTTGGTGACCAGGGGTTATGGCATTTTAAGAAAGAGCACAAGAGTGTGAAAACTCAATGATGATCGTGGAAGTCAAGCTAGGGCACCCCTTGGGCTGTGGCAGGAAAAAAGAAAACACATTCAATGATACAAACCTTACTTAGCTTGGGTCTGTCATAGGGTAAGTGTCTGTCCATTGTGCACATCACAATCCGATCTGAGAAGCCCTCTTGTCGCAATGTTTCTGCACATACCAGCCCAGCAGGACCTGCAGAAAATATACAGTGGACTTGCCAACGTGTATTGGTTTGTATGAGTCAAATAGTCATGACTCCCTCCCTCCTCACAACTGTGGGATGAGCAGGCTAAGCATTCTGCGGGGGGCACCCAAAAGCTCTCCTTCAGAGGGCCACAACCCTAGGATTCTGAGGAAAGCTAATTCAGTTCCTGTACTAAAGCGTAGATAGACCCTGAAAGTATGCTGGGGCTGGGCTGAGCAAAATCTGATCCTGGGGCCATATGTGGCCCCAAAGGATGTTGTTGTGGCCCTCCAGAATCCTCAGACCAACTGGGCAACTATGGAAAGTTGGGAGCGTGCTTTATAGTAATCCAAATGGGATGTAATCAAGGCTTGTATTACTGTGGTCAGATCTGGCATCTCCAGTAGTAGGTTAGTCAAACTGGCAATTTTGCTCAATACACAGAAGAGTGACCTATCCAGTACCCTTTGCAGGAGACCCACTGATGTTCCTTCAGGGGATTCTAAAATCAAGGTGTGGTCCATACATGTCCCACACCCCAGCTCTTGCCCTCATCATTCCCTGCCCATGCAGGCCCCCTCATACCTGCCCCAATGATGAGCACATTGGTGCTGCTGATACTGTAGTTGCTGAGGGAGATGCACTTGCCCATCACCTTGGTGCGCCGTTGCGTCTGAAGAGCCTGCGGGCCACGGAGGAGACCCTGTCAGCCTTCCATCCAAGCCAACCAAGCTCAGGAAACTTTCAGGGGCCAGCTCAAACCATCAGGGGCTCTGGGGTGGAAATTCAGGCGGCAGCCATGCCCGCTCACCCACCCATCCCCACACATAAATTAACCCAGCACTCTCCAAGGAGTTCCCCAAAGCAACCCCATTCCCTTGACATAAGGTAGGGCAAGAGTGGGCAATCTCTTTCTGCCAGAGGGCTGGGTGCCATTTCGGAGATGTGCTCAAGGACGGCATCCCAGTGACAGGCAGGGTCAAAGGCTCCGAGCTTTGCTATCCTAGGTACTGAACCTGCTCCCTAAACAGGTCCAGGTTTTGGCCTAAATGTTAACGGAGCTCTCCAAGGTACTGTAACTACTTGGGTGTTAAGTTTAGTGCTTTTGACAGCTGCTTTCAAATTAAAACCCCTGGCAGAGTCATCATTCCACTGACCCCACAAGTATCAGCTGCCTCTGGCTACTCTCCCAGGACCCTGACGGTCAGCTCACCTGCTTGCTTGCTCGAATGTACACCTTCTCTTTCTCGATTTTCACCTAGGATTAAACATTAACTTTGAAAAAAGACAGCACTTTTTATGAGCCAACTTTCCCCCTCTTGATCAAATAGCCACATGATAAGGATAAACAAGAGCCCAGGCCCAATTTTCATCCCAACTGGAGTGGACCCATGGAAAGAACAGCACTTGTTAATATTCCCAGTTTCCATGGGTCTAGTTTAGTAGGGCTAAAATTAGATTCAGCCTTTTAGAAACAAACAGCACCACCCCATCCCATCCAAAAAGGAAATGGACTTTGTAAAGAAAGGGTCCCAGGGTTGAAAATTGGCCCCAAAAGTCCTACAGTTGCCAACCTCATCCTAAAAGCACAGCAGTATTCACCCCTTTTTAACTACGATGGCTGCATCTTAGAGAATCCTGGGATTTGTAGTTTGACAAGGCATAGAGTTCCTCCTCTGAGATCAACATCCGTAGGTGATTGTTTGGCACAAAAACGGTATTTGCTGTACAGAAGTAAGATATTTGTGCAGACATATTGTCTTCTGTACAGAAAACACTACTTCTTATGCAGAAAATGCTATAGTTGGAGGTCTTATTCTGTGCAAACTTTGCACATGACTATTTTGCAGAGAAAGATAATTTGCTGAGCAGAAAAGAATGTTTCTGGGCAGGATTATTATCTTCTACACAGAATATGCCCTTTGCTGTGTAAGAGTGCCACCTGTGAATTTTGCACAAAATAAGTCCCAAAGTGTGAAAAGTTTGAAAACTGAACAATTTTCAAAGACTTTTTCGGAGTGGGAAGAAAACGGCTGTCATTACAGATTGTTTCCTTTGAGGATAAAATTAACAAAGAATTACGCCCCTTTTTCTAAGATATGTTATTCTCAAGTCACATTATAGCCAAACCATGTTATCTCCAAGCTGGCAGGCAAGCCCAGCTACAATCTTACTTCAGTTTTCCCAAAGAACACTTTGCCAGACTGGCTTGTTAAATGCAGAGCTCTCACCTGAAATTTTGGCAAGCTGTCCAACCCTGGGAAGTCTTCTATGTCCCCTGTGCCGATGTTGAAGCAAGCCCCATGCCAGGGGCAGCGGATACGTCCCTTGGACAAAACCCCTGCAGAAAAGATTTTGAGAAGCCGCAGGAGGGGGCAAAATAATTCCGACTGCCAGCGTGAAACTGTGATATCTCAACCACTGTGGCTTTTCAGACAAAACCAGTAATAGGCAGTAATAGGAACAGGCAACTTTCAAGCACATTTGAGAGGCCTTAGAAGTAGGAACCTGCTCATAGTTTTCCAAAAGGGAAGTTCAGATTCCCAGAAGCTAAACTTTGGGCCTGTCTTGCCCTCTTTAAGTCTTCCTATGGAATCACAGCCTATGTTAGAATTCCCCACAAAACTTCTTTGGGCTTTTTCTGAAAGTCTAGGAAATGTTTCTGTTACTGCTAAATGCATACGATATTCTTGAGAAGACCAACTGACCTTTCACCAATGGTGCGCCATAATGAGGGCACTTGTGACCCAGGGCATAAAATTCTCCATTTTCTTTGACCAGCAGGGCCTTCCCACAGCCCAGATCTACCTCTCGCATCCTGGAATGAGAAAGATTTTTTTTAAAAAAATGGCTGAAATCCTACATCACAGGCTACATTCTGTAATTTTATAAATCTGTAGCTACTCTGCAGAAACATAATGAAACTCTGTTAGTAAATTCTGAGGATTCACATTCAGGCATTGGCAAGTGTGCCCCAATGCGCATTGGGCCCTTCTGATGTCCATCAGGCACTTCTGTTGTATTCCAGCACTTCTTAGCTGGTGCCTAGATGCCCACTGGAGAGTCCCCCAATGCACATTGATGCCCATTGCACATCAGGCCATGACACATCAATCACTCCACCACTGCATAACAGTTGCCTGACATTGCCACATCCCAGCAGCCTCTAGGTGAATGTGAATGCGGACATAGCAAAAATACTCAATTCAATTCAAAGCCACTTATGAAGATGTGAGCGCGAGCAGAATGGCAGCCAATAGCTTTAAACTTCTCTCAGAGTTCAATTGATTGCATCGTTGACACACCATTCAACAGTGAATTCTAATAAAGATCTACTCTAACTGGGATGAACCCAGAAGATTTGGCCGACAGTGTGTTTTGTGGCTTTTCATCAAGAATCCCACTCTCTATGCAGGGGTTATTTTTTTCATTTTTAAGTCATGAAGGGGAAAAAAACTAGTAGAAAAAAGGTTGGTTGACACTCACTGTCCGTTGTCCAGGTCTTTGATGTAACAAACGGAGGCTTCAACCACATCCTTCACATTCCGGTAAGGGTTGAGGACAATGGGATGCTCCTCTAGCTGATAATGTCGCGAAGTCCCATTGGCTTTGTAGATGATGGGACTGGCTTTCCCATTGGGTGACATCTCCTCTTTGGCCCTCTCTTTCTCAGGCAACACGACCTCAATTTTCACTTCAACTGCAGGAGCAAAACCAAGAGCTTTGTTACAGCATGCGAGTGATTATTGCTTTCATACTTGGCTACGGTCATTGGAGAAAGGTGGGAAGGGTGAGGTCCACCTTGAGCAGAACGTGGGGGACCTGGAACAAAATGATGGAAAGAGATTCTCCCACCCTTAACAGTAGTATCTGCACCAGCAGTGTGCAATCACAAGGAGTCCAGAGGGAGCAATTGCACACCAGTTCAATGGGAGAACAGACCTCCATCGCTCACAGCAGCTGGTACTCAGTAGAGCAGGTTTGTGGGACTTTTCCAATTGTGGCAATAGTATCACACTTGTGAATAAATACAGACAATAAAACATGAACTAGTTACAGATGTGTAACTCCAGATTACACCTCCAGAACTGCGATAGTGTATTCTAGCCACAGTTTCAGCATCCCAAGAAAGGGGGCAGGTAGTGCTTCCAAGGGAATACAAACAGAGCAAAAAGAAAAGTTTGAAGGGCAGGTAATTTTTAAGGACTCTCTCTCTGCAAGGATAGAAATTTGGGGACTAGAGGAAAATTTCATTTCGTGGTGAAGCGGGGAGAATTCTTATTTGGGAAAGCAATGCCCTCCCCATAGTAACACTCCAGCCTTGACTGCTAAAAAAAAAAACACACACAAAGAAAATACCAATAGTGGGGAAATCTATGTCAAGTTTTTTAAATGGTGGGCATTTTACCTTTTTATTGGCCAGCAAAAGAACAGCCCAGGGAGTCTGGAAGGTCCAAGAAACAGCCTTACCACACTTTGCTCACCCCTGACCTCAATGTCTCATTTCCAGGATGTCTAAACACAAATCAGTTTCAGGCGGTAAGATGCACTCTGTGATCTCAAGCCCAGTGTGGATTGTTTTCATGGAATCTTGAGAAACCACATTCATTTTTTAAAAAAGTTTCTAGCCCTTAAGGTTGCAGGGGGAAAATGGAACACAAGACCAGCTCCCCTGGGGCCCTTTCACACTACACAATTATAGAAATATACTTCTGCTTTTCAGCTGCCTTGCCTGTGTCCTATGGAATCCAGACATTTGTGGCTTGGGGAGGTACTAGAAGTTTTTGTCAAGGAATTCTAAATGCCCCCCCCCCGAACCACAAACCCCAGGACTCTATAGGATGCAGACAGGGCAATTAAAGTGGAATCATAAAGCTATAACTGTTTAGTGTGGAAAGGTTCCAATAGATCATTTCCTTCCCATGGTCCCCAGTTACCATCCTTCTAGCTCTTCCTGCTGGTCGCTAGACATCCACCTCATTTTCCCATCCTATTTTCCCAGGCAGTTAGAAACCAGTGCTAGGAATAGTGGGAGATAGATGTGGACAGGAGAATTAAACATTTAAATGATGCAGGTCTTTCCACGAACAAGGCCAGACAGATGGGTGACAAAAGGCTATCCTTCCCCATTACCTGGTGCCACCATTATTCTCTCCCCGCCTGTCCATTGCTGTTGCACATGAGAGCCAGCCTTAGGGGCTCTTCTACTGAAATTTAGGTAATCTTCTTTTCTCTATCTCCTCTCCCATCCCAAGATAAAATGATAAGTGTTATGTTCGCCTTTTTCAATCCTATTTGGCCAATGAGATCCTTAACTCGCCCCAGGAGACCAGGGCAAGATTTGCCATTTGCAGGACTGGTGTAAATGGTCCTTCAGCTCTTCCAGGAGAGAAAAAGAATGACAGGAAGATCAAAAGGAGACTTTGCTGAACCGCTCAGGAGCTGTGCAGGCTCCCACAGCTCCCTTCCAGCCACTGCAAAGTCTGTGCCAATTAGCTGGTCCCTGGGGTGACCCAAAATGTCACTTTGGGTACATTTCATTCATCTGCATCAGATGAACTGTGGATTAACTTTTTTTTAAAGGCTTGTTTGCAAATGGGGAAAAAAAGAGACCCCTTCCTGTTTTCATGGAAAAGCGTATTTAATATTTTCATCAAAAAAAATGGGGACTTCAAAAAAACAAACAAAAAAAGAAACCAATCAAGAAACCCCCAGTGTGCATCAGACCTGCCTGATGTGCACTGGAGCAACTCTTGCCGGTGTTTGGAGCCACATCTTTGCAATTCACCAACAGTTTTGTTGTGTTTCTGCAACATAGCTACGGATTCATAAAGTTACAGAACATAGACTGTGAAGTCGGATCCTGGCCATTATTTGTCCTTGCATGTGAGCAAGAAATATTTGAGGATTTGCATCTCTCTTGGAGAAACGCAGAATTTAAATCTAATCATGCAATTAATCAGTTCAATGCATCCAATTAATCAACAGGCAATTCTGGGATCAGTGGTCTGCCCTAATTCATTCCCATTTCCACCTTGTCATTCTGCCATGATTGAAGGCTTCATTGCCCCCTCCCTTCATTCTTTGCATCCAGGATTCGTGGCATGCTGGCTGACTTATTTATATTTACCACGTTCATTCCGTTTACTTTTCCTAAACACTGGCATGGTGGCATCAGCTTTTGTCCAGTCCTCTGGCACATCCTCAGTGCTCCAAGATTTATTAAAAATCAGCCTCAGTGGTGCAGAGAGCTCCTCGGCCAGCTCTTTTAAAACACCTGGGGGCAAGCTATTCGGTCCTGCAGATTTAAAAATGTTCAGCTTTAGTTGACACCGTTTCCCCCTCATCAAGGGCAGGAGTGGGACAGAAGAAAATAAGCAGAGCCTGGACTAGTAAGAACAAACACCCATGTAGTTAGTATCAGGAGGGAGGGGAGAGCTGCATGACCGAGCTCTTCCATGACTTAGTCTGAACTTTAAAGGATCTATGCACGGTGCTGCACCAATTTGAGGGACAGGAATCAGCACTCTCCTCAGGAGGTTCAGCACTGGGCCTTGCTCCTGTAAAGTTCTGACTAAATCCCAGTGTGGATGCCCCACCTCCACCACCCCCAGCAGGGAAGCCATCAACTGATGCTGATGGCATCTCTGCTCAGAATAGTGGTCCCCTGTGTCAAGAACTCTATAAAAATACTTAAAGAGACCCCCCCACACACACACACACACATACACACCACCCAAGTTATTTTAACATACCCAGCTTCAATACCTTTGGCATGTTGGAAATCAGCTGAAATTGTTCCCGCAGCCTTTATTTCCACACGAGGAACCGGGTCGCTCATGCTGCGACGGAGCAACAAGGCCAATGGCACTGGACTCTGGACTCCTGAGTTCGAATGTCTCCACTCCACCCCAGCCATAAAGTTCTGATGAGGCCTTTTCTGAACATTACGGCCGTCACTTTTCCCCTGAATTACGTGCTCATTTGCTACCTGACTTTCTCATGCCGTTCAATATCATTTTCTCCTAAGGAAGAGTAGGAAGCACTGCTGAGGGAGCAAATGCCACAGATTGCAGGGAATCCACTCTAGGTTTTAGTCTGAACTTTCCAGTAGCTATCTAAGGGCCTGGGCTGATTTGGAGCTCCATAAAAGTTCACTGCCCTACGGACAGCAAAGAGGGGAGCTGACCCAGAGGTTCCTGATGCAGTGGGTGCTCACCATTGGGGTGGTCCATCTGCTCCTGGGTTTTAGTCTGAATTGTAAAGGAGTGAGGTGGCAGTGACTAACCTTTCCCATTTCTCATGCATTGTGCTGCAGTGATGTTCAGTATAGGATTTGCATAGAGCTAGTATAGCATAACTCCATAAGCAGAGATAACCTACTGCTGAGGCTCAGTTCTGCCTCGGCTAAGTCCTTCAAGAAGTTGGCTTGCATTCTTAATGAGGCAATAAGGAAACGACAGTCACATGCTGCAGATTAAAAACTTGCAGGTTTTGTTCCCCCTAGCACCTTGACAAAGGGCTTAACCTTTCCAAACAGGCTCCAAGGACAACTGCGTCCTGCCAATCGGCTTGAGGAAAAGTTAAGAAAACTTGGTGGTTGTAACCCTCTTATTTGTTAGAAATCTTACACACTGTACAACTATACACTTTGATCCCATTTTAACAGCCATGGCTGCATCCTGCGGAATCCTGGGATTTGCAGTTTCCTGAGGCATTTAGAATTCACACCCAGAAAGCTCCTCTAATTCTCTCCCCAAACTACAGTTCCCACAGTTCTCTGGGATGGTGCTGTGGGGTGCAGTTAAAATGGGATCAGAGAGTTTATGATTGCACAGTGGAAGAGATGTGATTTTTTAACAAAAATGTTGACAGAATCATACCCTCCAACATTTCACAGATGAGAAATGAGACGCATGTGGCCAAGCAACATCAAAGTGTGGTCAAGATGGCCAAAGTCATTCATGAGGATGAACACAAAAGCAAGGAGAGGCTGCAGCAGTTTGCTTTTGCCTGAGCCCACTGGGAAGTTCACTGCCCCACTAACAGAGAAGCTACCTGCTGACATACCTGGAACTAGTGCCACAGTACAGCCAGGGCTGGGAGGGTAGGAGTGCCACCCTACACCTTTCCTGGAAACCTCCAGGGGGAGAAATTCACCTTTTCCATAGGTTGCAGATCCTCCCTGCACTGTTGAACATTCACAAGAACCCCAATTTTTCCAAAACCAGAAATGGAGCTGCAACCACTTCTTGGTTGGTTTTGTGGGGTTTTTCCTCCCATTCTTTTGGCAGTTTTGGACATTAACATACATCCCCAAGAATCTCAGGGGCTGAAAATTGCAACCTCAAACTGCCACAGTGTCCCACTCCAGTATAATAAGACAAAGCAGGTCAGACAACTGGCATGGGTAACGGGCAGATTCTAATTTTAATTGTGCCATACTAAAACACAGCCACAATTTTTGTGTCAGAGAACTCTGTCTTCACGAAAATGAGCTGTCAGCCACAGAGGGGGAAATATGTTCATTAGGGAATCATAGAAAGGGATTTTTTTTTCCCCAAGGCATTTAATTAATTTGAAAGAGAGTCATCGGGTAAGTTTGTATCTGTATCAGCATAGAATGACAAAGCCATAAGAAGAGGAATCAGTAGCAGCGAGTGGTTTCCATCTTAGTGAGGTTGGTGAGTCTGCTCTGGGTTTTAATCTGAACTTTAAAGGAACTATCTTAGTGAGTGGAACAGCTCCACACTGTCCTGGAGAGAAGTGACTAGTGGGTTGACACAGTTCTATCTTGGTTCCAGTGTTGTTTAACTTCTTTGCAAATAACATTGTGACCCTCTCCAACTCTAAGATTCTATTATTCTCTGCAATTCTATGGCTGGTTGGCTGGCACATCCTGATTATTCCACCAGTGCACTTTACGTGAAAACAGCATCTCTTTGTTCCAAAGTTGTTCCGTTAAATCCCTCAGCTGGTGGATCTCAAGTACAGGGCTACATCCTCTCACCTCTAGAGTCTATGTGCTGAACTCAGAAAAGGTCTGATTTTGGGGATTCTGGGAGCTGTGGTCCAAAAAGGAACTATTATTTTTCCAAACTGTGGGAAGAGCCATTCAACTGTCAGTTGTGGGGAATCACTTTCTTTGCCAGCTTTACTTTTGCCCCCTGCCAGCCAGGATCTGCAGCTCAGAAGAAACTCTACAAAAGGTTGGTTGCCAGGATTAAACACTGAGACCCTAAGGGTATCTCTTTCTCACCTGCCAACATATGCCTGACTCAGCACTTTCCTTGCCTTTTGGTGCATGACTGAACTTGGAAGAGCCCAACTGTTTTCAAAAAAAGGTTTGGGGGTTTTTTTTAAGTAAAAATAAATGAACAAATCTTCAAATCATCTCATCCTCTAAAAAGGAAATCCACCCAAGGGCACGAACCCTTGGAGAGAGAGTGACCAGATTTGACCAGACTCTAGACCAATTAACATTCAAATGGCACTTTAATGAGTCAAAGGCCCCTCATGGAGGTTATCTCAGTGACCCCACAATCTGAGCCGTTTTATTACCCGGGGATTATCTCTGTTTATCATTACCTGCAGACCTTCTCCAGTTACAAGACAGCAAGGGCAGGGAAGCTGTGACCAAGATCACAAAACAGATAAAGAGAAGATCCCTCCAGGTAGGACAGGGGTGGGGAGAGTAAGGCCTGTAGGCCAACAGCTCAGCTATGCAGCAAAATGGAGTAGTTCAGCCCCCCCAACTTCCCTAGGATTCCCACATACCTCAAGAAGGAGACACCTTCTGCCCCCCCCAAAAAAAAACTGTTGGCCAAAAATGATCTCCCTTCCCAAGTACTAACCAGGGCTGACCTTGCTTAGCTTCCAAGATCAGATGAGATCTAGTTCCTCCAGAGGTATTTATGTCCCCTAGATAATTTTTAAATTCATGCTCCCTCCTTCGAATGCATGTTGTAAAAAAGTGATGGATAAAAATGCTGGCTTGAGAATTCTGGGAGTTGTGGTCCTCAATAAGGAACTTTGCCAAGCTCTGAGACACTCCTCATAGAGGAGACCTTCCCTGATGGGCCATACAAAGCTGTTGACACTACAGCAGTAAGGGCAGCAATGCCAGAAATTTTCCAAGATGACATTTGAAACAAGGGCAAAGCTCCAGGAGGAAACATTTGTGTCTGGAATGTACCATCAAAGCCCAGTAGCCAGCCTGATCCACTAGAAGTTTTCCCAGAAACATATATGTATAATAATGAGCCAATAATTCATTTGTAAATATAAATTTCTCTGCTCCACATCCAGGGTCCAGACAGAGCTGGGGGGCCACTATTTGATTTTTGTTTTTAAAGCAGCATATTGAGAATTTATGTCATCATAAACCCACTTGCAATCATATCAAGTGGAATAGTGCCACTGTGCAAGACATAGCTGTGCTATTGGGAACTTTGTGCAAGCAGAGCCAGCAACACGGCCATGGTGCAAAGGTCCCACTGCACAATGTGTCCTAAGGCACGACCTGTCCCACGGCAAAATAGGAGCCCCTCTGCATGCCCCCACAATTCATCAGCATGGCCCCCACTTTTCTCTCTTCATCTCTTTCTCACTCACTCCCTCTCTCTCTGTCTCACACACACACATACACAGATCTGCCTCTTCAGCTTAAGATGTGTATGGATTTGCCTTCCCCTGCCCCACCTGGGCCAAACAGAGGGGATGCTAGGATGCTGCTTTAGCATCCAGTGCAAATATCACACCTCTTTCAGATGGTCATGGCAGCCGCTTTGAATTTCAGGTGCCATTCCAGGCATGTCCTTCCGCAGCCAGATTCTGCCGTCTGAGTCAAAGTTACATGTTCCATCGGATGTGGCAAGGGGCTGTGGTGTAGAAACCTTTCCCAGAGGCCCCCAGTAGTTGGAGCCTCAGGCCTGGCTCAGTGTCAGCAAGGACTTAACATTTCTGGAATTCCTTCCACGGCTGTGCATCTTTGGATTGACTTTTTCCAGAACTTGGTGGTGTGGATTTGGGTGACAGCCAGGCCACAGAGAAAGTCATTAACATCCAAACCACCCATTCATCATAGGATGGGGGGGAGGTGCATGAAGGTTAGATCTTTCTCCCTCAGCGGTTGGGGAGCAGCACCCTCTTTGGGGCTCTGTTGTTGCTGCTGCTGTTGTTTGCTGAGAGGTTAGTTGCTTCAACCTACAGCAACCCTATGGATGAGAAACCTTCAAAAGCCCTGAACATATTGGCTGAAATCCTACACCACAGCCTGCTCTTTATAACCTCATGAATCTTGTAGATATGTTGCAGAAAAACAGAGAAACGCTGTCTGCGAATTGCAAAGATATGCCTTTGAGCCCCGGCAAGAGTGCATCAAGTACTTCTGATGCTCATTGGATGTTCCTGTTGTGCTTTGCTGCTTCCTAGCTGGTGTCCAGATGTGTATTAGATAGTGCTCTGATGTGCATTGGTACCCACTGCATCAGACTTTGGAACATCACTCACTCCACCAGTGGTCTTCCTGGTGACTGCTCCCACCACGAGGAATTGCCTTCCACGGGAGGCTAGGCTGATCCCGTCTCTGGTTTTGTTTCACTGGCAGGCAAAGGCCTTCCAGTTTAAGCAGGCTTTTGATGATTGACTGTTCACAGGGAGCCTTCTTATGGTGGTAGATGGGTATTCTAATTTCAACTTTTGTGTGTTTCTGATAGTTCTGTATTGTTTAAGTTATGCTTTTAATATGGTCATCTTTTGATTGTTTCTTAATTGTATGGTTACTTTGTTTTATCACTGGTTGCTTATTGTTTGCCTCGGGTCCTACACTTGGAGAAAGATGGCACATAAATGCCCTAAATGAATACCTTTTCCTGCCCCAAACATCATACTGCAGCGTGTCTCAGTTTCATGAAACACAGAACAATCTGACTGCATAATGACAGCATGCCCCAAAACAAAGGTACTCTCAGCAGCGGTGTCACTTCTGTGAACCAATCATAACAAGAAGCATACATCACCTCTGTGGTCCTCTGGAGCAGTGTCAGAGCAAAGAAAACATGAAGATAAATAAATAACGACCAACAAGATGAATAAGTAAGAGCCCAGATCCTGCCAACTCCATTCCGAGCACCCAGCATTGCAACACTACACGCTAGATATGCTTACCAAGAGCTCTGGACAGTACCTCCTCCCAGGCAAAGGAAAGGCTACCGCTTTCTGTAGGATCAGGAAAGCCTGGCAATCGGGCAGCAGAGGTGATGGCAATGCCCCATGGCCTCCACCCATTTTTCCTCCTTGTGCCATCATTCTTTCCAAAAGCAAACCCAGGGGGGTGAGGACCTACAGCAGGGTTGGGATATCCTTGCTCCTTCACATGTTTTGGACAGCAGTGGCTGGTAGCTCCCAGGCCAGTGAGGCATGGAGTCCACTCTGGGTTTTAAGCAGCTCTCCAAGGTGCTGAAACTATTTGAGGAGAGAGGGTGCAGCCTCGATTAAAATGTGGACTGGATTCACAGCCCCATTTGTCATAATTCTCCTTCTGGAGTCAGAAGACTCAGACATCAAGAATTTACAACTCCTGAGTCTGAGGAGCTGGGGGCTGAGGTAGAGGGGGCCCCTACTTTACCACAGGAGGTTGAAGATGTGGTGCAGTAAGCTGCTGAACATAGGAGGGAAACAGAAAAGTTCTGTTGGTTCCAGAGAATCTTAAGCAGGAGACACTGACTAATTAAGGCACCTGGTACTTTGAGAAAGCTGGCTATAAATTTCTAGCAGTTCACAGAAGGCTTTGTTGCTTACAACCATTTATCTTAGTACTAAGTCCACTTACCAAGACACAAGTTCTGTACTGAACTTCAGCCAACATTTTTGCCCTTCAGGTATCAATAGGTCTCTAATCAGCCCTTTTTACTGTTGGAAAATTTCCCTGTGGATCCCTTCAGCACTTTTTGCGCTTAGCAGTGGAGCACTACTGCGCAACCACATGACAACACAGGCGAGCCGACCCAACAGGGGTTGGTTGTGGAATTGCCATGAGTGGCACGGAGATAAATTAAGCAAGCTTAACTATTTTAATTATCCTGCAACAGAGAGTCCAAGCCAGCTGGATAGTTGTTCCTGACCATTAACAAGTGACATGAATGAGTGTGGACATGCCCCTTGGGGCTTGAGGAATTTCAAGATTTGATTATTATTCCTGTTTTGGAAGACAAAAATAGTGACAGCAACTAGCTGCAGGGAATTTGTGTTCTCTTGAGTGGATTGTTTTTCAAAGGTTTTGTGGTTTGTTTCATAAAAATTGTTTCACATCCCACCTTGAATGTTCTGGCATGCTAAATTCTACATTTGTGCAACCAACAGTGCAATGGCATCAAGGCCTTGAGCTCACCTACTGCGCAACTGCCTATGAGTGCTCCACATGCCCAGTCAAAAGTGACCAGGGTGCATGTGGAATTGTCCCTGCCAAATGGGGACAGCCACAGAGTATGAGATACCTCCCACTCACCTAGAGGAGCAGAGATGAGGGGCTCAGCCCGGAGATCTGAGAATTCTACTTCCAGTGCCCCACTTCTTCCATTAGGTCAGATGTGGGTCGCATGCAGCCCTCTGGGAGTTGTTGGACTGCAAAAACCATGATGCCTCACTACTTTAGGAAGTAGTGATGGAGACTACAATCTCACAACAACAAAGCCACACCATAACCCTACTAAAGCGACATTTCTCTCTTGTCTGCATCAATCTCACAATTCTGCTACTTCAATGCTGGTTCCTGTGTAGTTGTTTTTCCTCAATTCCTTGGCAAGCCAGCTGACCTCTCCTTCTCTCTCACTCCAAGCTGCCAGATTCCAGGGTTTTTTGCATTACCTCCTGCTGTCTCGGGCCTCTTCATGTTTCAATAAAGTCACCCCCAATGCATCATTGCGGGGCCCGCCTGAAACAATGTTTTTCTCGAAGGATTAGCCAATCGCCTTAATAATTCCTCAGTGTAAAAGGACCAGAGAATTAACATTCTCCACTGCTCTCTCTCTGTGGAGTGGTCCCTTTGGCACGCCTGACCTAGTTTAAGTGCTGCTCTGACCAAAGAAAGCAACTTGGGACAGAATGGAGAGGGCAAGTTGAGGCAGAAAGGGCTGGGGAAAGTCACTCACCTGGCTTGGGTTTGGAGAAACATCCTCCCATGGTGAGCAGAAGGAAAGAGTCCCGGAGGGAACGTCAGGAAATCCAGACCTCCAAACTGGTGAGGGAACAATCACGAGTCCCAGAACTTCACCATGATAGCAGCCAAACCAGCAGCACAGACACTTCTGCTAAAAAAGGGCCCCTGATGTCCACATCTGTCAACACCACATCAGGCCTTCCCTCGTGACCTACACGGAAAGGAAAACTCAGTGAAGGGCTAGTCATCAATAGAATCAAGTCCTCAATCCAACATCCCCCCCCATGTAGCAGAAATATCTGCAAGTGGGGGTACACTACATCAGCGTACACAACCCCCATGCAACACATCAACATGTGTTCCAATGTGCAATTTCAACATGCAATGCTGCTGTAGGCACATGCTCTGTGGCACTCTGGCAAATCATTTGTCCCACATGTATAGCTATATTCAGGGTTGCCAGATCTCAGGGCCTTGGCCAGACAGCTTTGAAGTTCTCATCAAGCAAAGGATGTCTGAGAAAAACCCAACTTCCTTTTCTTAATCCTCTGGATTCAGCCCTTGGTGACCAGTTAATCTCTGAGTTCCATTCCACCCTGAGCAACACATCAGTTGAGTACGTGTCTGCACTTTTTATCTTTGCAAGGAACAAACAGAAGCAGCAATTCCAAACCTCAAAAGGAAACAGGTGTACTGCTGAGTTTTCAGTGTGTCTTTGGCCTAGCCCCAGAAGGACATGCTGGCCAAAATCCAAACAATAGTCCCACAAAAATAGACTCATGGAATCAACGCTGAATGACCAGTTGGATCCTATGCCAATCCCCTTGGTTCCATGAGCCTATGCTTGCTGGGTGAGCTTAGACCACCAGTGTGAATTCAGGCACCCCTCCAGATGTTCTTGGGAGTACAGCTCTCAGCATTCCACCCTAGGAAGTGTGCTGGCTAAGGCTGCTGGGAGTTGCAATCCAACAACATCTGGAGGGATGCATGATTTCCACTCACGTTTGCACCTCAGCAGGGCTTGGAGACCTTGTGGCCCTCCAGAATCAGCCCTTCTCACTCTTATTACCCCAGAGAAACCCTTGAAACAATTCTCAGCTCCCAGAGAACCTCTGTGTGAAAATTACTACGCCTACAGTTCAAAAAGAAAAAAGTTTTCTTTCATTTCTTTTTTCAGTCGCAATATGTCACGGAACCCCTAGTGACTCTCCATGGGACTGTACGGCTCCAGGAAATCTTGCCTAAAAAAGTCCGTCAGTCCCAGCCAGTACGCCCAATAGTTGGGGATGATAGGATCATCCCCAATCAGGGTAGGAGAGTGAGGAGAGAGAACCATGAAAGAAAGGGAGACATCTCCCTAGGTAGGGTTGCCAGTTCAGGCATGTCCCAGGCTCTGAAGTTTCCAGGCCAAAATCTGGGACTTTGAGATGGCCCTGGGGAAATCATTATGGATATCATTCAAATGTACAGACAGAGAGAACATATTTTCCTATTTGGAAACAAAAACGGAACTCATAGTTAAAGGGTGCTTCCCAGATCAAGGTGAAATGGAGCAATTATTCTTTCTCACTTAGGGAGACAGGATAAAGCACATTTAGTCTAACTTGCTTCCTTCCAGCTGGAAAGTGGATTAAGAGCAGCGTGGATGGTGAGCCCTGGCCCCACAAGGACTGGGAGGGAAGGCGGAAGCAAACTAAGTAAATATAGAGACCCCCCTTTGCAAGTTGGAAGAAGAAATCAACAAAGCCTTGTAAACTGTAGCAAGCTGCTGGTTTAATAGCTCAGCTGGAGATTTGCACCCAGACTTTTTCCTCTTACCTGGAGTTGAGCCCCCCCCCCCCCACAAAACTGGAGAATTTGTACCTTTGTCTCCCACCTGGAGGTGGCCCAGAGATCTGGCACGCCTATCCCTGAGACCACTGTGCCCTTAAACCCCACGCCTGCCTGCAATTTCAGCAAATCCTGTGTCCTTCTGATAAGATCTGGTCAACAGCCAGGGCTTTGAGGTTAACTCTTTATCAGCTTTTATAAGCTAGACTGACACTCTGCCAGAATTAATCATTAAGCACAATTAGCAATTAAGATGTCAAAGGTGCGGTGGTAAAAGGCTTGATTAATTTCACGGGTGCTGAATCATAACAAACAGGACGGGCCATTGGTTGCAGGGCATACAACCCATGCAGGCTGGGTGACCCCAGGAAAGAAGATGTCGTGGCTCTCAAACTTTTTGTCTGAGCCCTGCCCAGTAGCCTCAGACAAAAGCAAACTGCTGCAGGCTCTCCTAGCTTGTCAGTTCTTCCTGCTTAATAACTTCTGCCATCTTGATACCACCACCACATGGGTCCCGGGTTTCATCTGAGAAATGTAGAAGGGTATGGGCTTCAGAGCCCCCCGAGCCTCTAGCAGGTCCTCCTCTCCATCCCCAGGGTTTTGTAATAAGCTTCCTTGCCCTGTAAAATTTGTCCATTCTGGTTTCATCCATTGTGTCACATTCTCTCAAGACCGAACTCTCCCTTGAAACCAAAAGGACTAAACTGAGGCTATCGTACTTTGGATGTGCCATGACATGACCGGGCTCACTGGAAACAACAGTAACACTGAGGAAAGGGTTTCCTCACATGCAACAGATTCATGAGCAGAAGCTTCTCCACTACATACAACCCTGACCTTCAGATTGTGTTGAAGGTGATTTAAAAAAAAAAATAGAGGAACTCCCAGGGATACTCATCAGAGATGAGCACTGGAGACCTGCCAGAACGTAAAAGCATCTTTTAAAAATATTTGTGGAGTCACCGTACCTCTAGTACTTTGCTTTGATTGCAGGTTTTCATTTTTTAATTTTTAAAAAAAAACACACTGCAAGTTTTTGCTTTCTTTAAAAAATCAGTTGCAGTACAGGACTGTTTCCCAAACTGTTTTGCCAAAAGAGACTTGCCCAGGTGCCCAAAGAAACAGGGCTATTCAGCTCGCCATGCTGTGAGTGCCCAAGCGCTGACCTACCCCAGTGGAGGTGGCTAGAAAGAGGGAGGGTCTCTGTGGGAGTCCCTGCCCTGTCCAGGCCTCTTCTTCCCCTATACAGATCCTATGGGATCTGTAGTTTGGTCGCCTAGTCAGAATTCTCTGCTAGAGATCTCTTGCTCCTTGATGGTGAATTCTAACTGCCTCTCAGGACTTCACCGAATGAAGCCATGACTATTAACATAGGATCAAAGCAATACAAAGGATAGTGCTGATAAAGCCTCGACTGAATCAGTGGCTCTCAGAAGAGATGAGAATTTAAGGGCATTTAAAATTTAAGGGAAAACCCAAGGCAGCTGGGGAGCTCCCTTCAAGTTGTGAGAGCTGGCATGGTGCAGCAGTTTGAATGTCAGACTACAACCCTGGAGGCCAGGGTTTGAATCCCCACTCCGCCGTGGAAACTCGCTGGGTGACTTTGGGCATGTCACACTCTCTTGGTCTCAAAGGAAGGCCAAGACAAACCCTCTCTGAACAAATCTTGCCCAGAAAACCCTATGAAAGGTTTGTCCGCCATAAGGCAACATAAGGCAACAACAATCCAAGGCATCTATCCCACCTTCAAAATAGGTTCAGCACCTTGGGGAGCTCCTTTTAAGTTCTCCTGTTTTCCTGGGCTGCTCCTCACCCCGTCACCCATCAGGGACACTCTCTGCCCTTCTCTCCCAAACCCCCACTGGCAAACGTGGCAGTTTGCCAAGGCCAAGCTCAAATGAAATGGCAGGTGAGGGCGGGATTTTCAGTGACTCCTGGAAAGCCCATAGCTGGCAAAGAGGAAGCCATTTCAACTGTAGATCTCTTCTCTACAGATCCCTCTATGGATCTGGAACAGAAAAACAGCGGGGTGACGGCAGGGAGCAACAACTTTGCAGTTAAGAGGTGGTGTCAGGATCTGAACTCAAGACTACGCCTGCTGGTTCGCCTATGGCTCTTTGAGAAGCATTCCTTCCATCTCTCTGACAAGACAAGAGAGGCAAGGGGGAAAAGATTCTGCCCCCACTCCTGCACATGCTGCCCCTGCCTTTCAGCCAGAGCTGCTTCTGCACATGGAAATGTCAGGTTTATCCTCTGACCATGTGGATGTTTTTGGGGTCAGAAGGAGCACGGAGCTGTTCTTCCGGGTGAGTTCACAGGCAAGCCCTCGGCGAGGCTTTACTACAGCATCGTCAGCTCCCCTGAAGGCTTCCGGCCTCCCCATCAGCATCTTTGATGTGGAAGGATCCCGGGGACGGCTCAGCAGTTTTTTGAAGGGGACCAAAACTAGGTCATGTATTTTTGGGGCTGGCGCACGGCACACTCCCAGATTTGGGGCTGCGGATTGCACGGCCTCCCTGCTCCTATCATCCTCATCTGGAGAAATGCTCCAAGAGAGCGCTGTGAGAATCTGTCCAACCATAAAAAGAAGGGAGGGGGAAATACCTATATTTCAGCATGAGTTTTGTACAGATTACCAGCCCCTTCGCGCTGAAATAAATCAGGTCATCTTAAAGGTGCCACAAGTCTCTTTGGCCCCAGGGCCTGTTGGTCAGCCCCCACGAGGTGAGATCCATTGCATGAATGGGGGATGTGGGAAGCGACACATAAGAAAACCCCAGTAAGTGGAAAGCAAAAAAAGGGAGGGGGGATGCCTTTCATTTTTTTGCAAAGCCTTCTCCTAATGCAAAAGAGGAGGAAATAGAGGAAGGAAGGAAGGAAGGAAGGAAGGAAGGAAGGAAGGAAGGAAGGAAGGAAGGAAACTTTCTACATCACTTTGTTCTTCCAGCTTTCCAAAAAGCACCCCTCTCCATCCCCTTCGGCCATAAAAAAAGAAGGAAACCATAGACCTGCCGCACCCTGAAGGTTATCCCATTCCTTTCCGCACGGGATCAAAGCGGTCCTTTTCCCAGGTGCCCAGAGCCCCGCGTTTTCCACGTCCGCGGGTCCGTCCTGGCTTCGAGTCCGAACGTTACCCGCGATCTCTGGGAACGGGGCTGGCCTGACCCCGTCTGGCAGGCCGAGGGGTTCCGCCCTCCCCGTTCGGACTAAAACCCGAAGCGGACCGGGAAGCCCCGCCGCCGCCGCCGCAGTCCAAAGACGCCTTCGCCCTTGGGAGGCTCCCGGAGGGTTTCGGAGCCACGTCGGCCGGGGCCCCGAGCCTGATTCTTAGGGGGGCGAGGGAGCAGGAGAGAGCGGGACCCCGAGGGGTCTGGGCGACCAGCCCGCCGCTGCAGAGGAGGAGGAGGAGGAGGAGGAGGAGGAGGAGGGAGGCGTCGCCGAGCCCGGGCGAAGGGAGGCAGGGAGGGAGGGAGGCAGGCAGGGGGGAAGAGGGGCAGTCCCACGGGACGCGTGGCCTCGGGGGGACGGGAGAGCCCAAAGCCGGTGCTTTTCCGCCCGGCCGGGAGAAGCGCGGCTGCCCTGCGGTCTGCCTGCGGGAGCTGCAGTCGGTCTCCGCGGCGGGGCGAGGAGCGGATCCCCCTTGCCCTCCCCCTCCCCTCCCCTCCCCTCCCCCTGCGGGAGGGCGCCCCGCTCCCCCGGCCCCCCGCTCCCGCGCCCCCGGCGCCTGCCCCCTACCTGCGCCCACGGGAGCCGGCATCAGGGGCGGCCGCTCGGACCCGCCGCCGCCGCCGCCGCTCGCCCGGCCCCGGCCGGCATCGTCCCCGGCCGCGAAGAGCCCGGAGAACCGGCCGGGCCAGGGGGCGCGTCGCGGTCCCTCTCCCCGCCGGGAGGGAGTCCTCCCGCAGCCGCCCCCGCCGCCCGGAGGAGGAGGAGGAGGAGGAGGAGGAGGAGGAGGAGGCCAGCTCGGCAGGGCTTCCTTCCGGCGCCAGCCGCCCTCCGCCTCTTCTGGGCCAAGCCCGGCACCCCCCCCGCCCGCCGCCGCTCCTCCGCAAGCGATCTCCCCCCTCCGCAAACTTCCCGCAAGAAACTTGGAGGCACCTGCGAGAAGCCGAGCCCGCGGGGTCCCGGTGGAGACGCGCCCCCTGGCGGCCGAGGGCGAGAAAGACACTCGCCCCCCGCCATTCTAGACTTATAAATAATCATCATCATAATAAAATGTATTTGTATCCAGCCTCTCCTCATGGATCGCTGCTGGAGGCCAGGGAGGAGTTTTCCTGAACTCGAGCTGGCCAGAAGAGAGCGCCAGCGAGCAAGGACTACAAGTCCCATCAGCCCCCCCAGCCAGCGTGGCCGGTGGAGCATGGAACTCTGCCTTCCTACTGATTTGGAGGATGGCTCTATCCAACCCACGATTGGCAGTGGGGTAGTGGAGCCAGGGCTTGAAGGGTCAAAGCTCTGGGATTTTCGTTCTGGATGAGCAGGGACTACACAATCCATCTGCCACTCCCTTGCAGGCTCTGAGTTTATCTGGGATCCTCCCCAGAGCTGGAAGGAACAGAGGGATTTTTCGGAGTGACGAGGGATTGGGATGGCCCATCTGAGTTGCAATCCAAAGTATCCCTGGGCAGTTTGGTCTTGAGTGGACAAGCATCATTAGCCTTACACAAGGCCTGCTCTGAGCTGCTTTATGTAGGTCAACCCAGGGCGGTCAGGATGTCCCTCCTATCGCCTAGTGGTTACGCAACTGGCCAGGCCTGGCCCTGCTTGGCTCCTGAAATCACAGGAGACTGGGAGCGTTCAGGGTAGCTGACAGGCAGGCTGGGGGGTTCTGGGAGTTAACAGTCCCCGAAAGGAACGTTTTGAAGCTCCCATCTGGACACGCAGGCCCAGGCCAGAGAAAGCGTTGGGGTGTCCTGGACAGGCCCATCGAAACTGGCACCTGACGGCAAGCTGGGCAGGCAGTTTCTTGCAGACTTCGGAGAAGAGTGGGCTCTCCGAGTCGGAGACCCTCTCCCAGGGTCAGGAAGCCACGGCTGAAGCCCTCCTGACCCGTGGCCATCCAGCCTCTGTTTCCAGACCAAGAAGGAGACTCTGTCCCCCACTGAAGCCGTCTGGGCCACCCTGGACCAGCCCTTACACTGGCAAGGGTTCTCCACCTTTGGTCCTCCAGCTTCTGCGGACTTCGTCTCCGGAAACACCCATCAGCACGGCCCATGGTGAGGGATGCTGGGAGACGGAGTCCAAAACATCTGGAGAACCAAAGAAGCTCCTTCTAAGTGGCATCTCTTGCCCTCGACTTTGGCTGCCCTTCAGGAAAGGCTGGGTGGGCCCTTCGAAGGAGCTGTCCGAGGTGCTGAACCCTCGGGCCTTGGCCTGCGTCTCTCAAGTTCGGACTAACATCCAGAGCGAGTCAGAAGCCGAGGGCCTTCAAGGGCGGTTGCAAAGCTCTCTCCACCCCCAGCCCGACCTTCTCCCCCAAAGGCAGGGTAGCCTGCCCTTCTCTGGAAGGCCTTTGGACTCCAGAGGCCATCAGCCCCGACCTTCGGCCTTCCCGGGTGGAGATGAGGAGCGTGGGGAGTCTTTCCAGCCCCGGAAGGGGTCACCCCAAGTCCCTCGCCCCTGCTTCGCCAACCCCACGAGTCCTCCCGAGCTGTGCCACGTTCAGCTTTGGCGACTACAACTCCCAGAATCCCCGCAGGAGGGGAAAAAAAATCCCGAGCTCAGTGCCTACACCCAAGGCAGGCTCCTCGCTCTGGCGTCCCCCTCGCCCAAGATCGACAAACCCTCCCGACTCGAAAAGCCCCCCAAAAACAGAGAAACCGAGCGAGCGATCAGCTCGACCTCCCCAAGTGGGTTGTGGGAGCTGTAGTTTCCCCAGCCTCTCCTCGGGCAAACTACATTTCCCAGCGGCCTCTGCACGCCTTCCCCGGGCGCGCGCGCACAAAGGCGCGCGAGAGGAGGTCCGGCTGCCTGGGATCGGGAGAAGTAAGTATTTTGGGGGGCCGGGGAGGGGGGAGGCAGTGGCGATCGCCGAGCCCGAGCAGGAGACTAGAGGAGAAAAGACAGTTACTGAGCAGAGAAGGGGAGCGGCTCCTTTCTTTCCCGGAGCCCGTTCGAGGTCCTGGGCTGGCGGTGGGCGTTAGGGGACGAGATTCTCGAACCCCGGCGTGCGGAAGGGGCGCTGGGGCTTCGGGACGGGCGGCTGCTTTGGGGAGGGGGGTCTCGGCTCTCGGGGAGACCTTGCGGGCCGGGCGGTGGGGAGCCCTCTCTCAGAAGGGCTCTGCTGGGCGGCGGATGATGGGCGTTGTAGTCCAGAGAGGGCGCGATTCCCAACTCTGGAGGCTCGGGATGGAGAGGGCAGGCAAGAAGTCATAGCAGAGAAAAGCACGCGCAGGCTCGCTCCCCCGATCGCGGCCCCCTTTCTTGGGCAGCTGGCATGGACCATCCTAACTGTCATATTCAATAATATATTTTTACATGCGAGATCTCTTGCCCAGTCCCTTCATAGCTGCCCTTCAAAGTCGTCTTCATTTTTTATACACACACACACACACACACATATATATATACACATATACCAGTTTTAACACAAAATAACAAAAGCACCAACTAACATTTTTAGCATAAACATAAACCAACATTGCAACACCATACTGAAACAATAAAAAAAAAAACAGTCTTCTGAGTTCTTGAGTGCAGTCTCCATTCTGACCGACAACTGAGCCGAGGGACAGGAAATCTTAAACTGCTTCAGGCTCAACTGACCTTCAGGTGGTCATTATCTTTGCTTTCTTAATGTTCAAGGTTAAACCCCTGCCTTTGCACTTTCTTCCTTGACTTTCATCGAAAGAAATCTCCTGGAGCCCTAGGGTAATGCTGAAACCGCTATACCACACTGCCTCCCCTAGGGAGGTGTTTTAGGGAGTGGGGCACATGTATTTAGCGGGGCTTTGCCATGACCGTCCTCTGAGACTGAGAGAGTGTGACTTGCTCGAGATTTCCCAGTGGGTTTCCAGGGTGGAGGGAGGATTTGAACCCTGGTCCCAGTCCAATAACAAAGCCACTACATCATGCTGGCATTTAAGAGATGGCCCAATAGGAAGAAAGTTTAAGCCCATCCCTCTCTTTTCCAAAGCTAAGCCTTTTCTCCCCCTCTTTGGATTGGCTTCTGAGACTGTTGCCCAATTTTTGAAATGCTTCTTAAAGGTACGGATTGTCGTGCCTCTAGTCTGTTCCTAATGGAGTGTAGTTTAGTGATCTGAACGTTGGAGTTCAGCCAAGATCCTTTTTGACCCTGTAAGAGTGTAAAGCGCTTCTTTATCAAGATTCGAGGGTGGCGTACCAAATTCATTAAAACAATTAAAATAGAACACAAAACTCCAGAGCTAAGCGTCAACATCAACAAATCCTCTGTAAGGTGGGTATTAAAATCTGCAGTGGTTTCAGCAAGAAGGTAAATTACTGAACAAGCAGTGAAACACTGTCAACATTTGGGGGGGCCTGTTGTATCGCACCTTGGGGTGCGATGGGGCAAAAAAAAAACACAACACAATGGAACTTGATTTTGGAACCACAGCTGTCACCTTTCTCTTTCCCTCCTACCCTAGATGAGCATTACCTCCATCCTGAAGACCTCCAAAGCCTACATCCTGCTTAGATCTCATTGGCACCTCAGGGCTTACTCCTCAGTGGTCCCATCGGCTCCAACGCTGGCCTTTGTGCCAGCCAGTCCCCCCATAGACCCCGCAGGACTTCAGAAGCTGCAGGAGTTTGTTTCCCATTCCCAGAAGCTCTTTGTCTTGACCGGAGCTGGAATCTCCACCGAATCCGGGATCCCAGATTATCGTTCCGAAGGAGTAGGCCTCTATGCCCGGACAGACCGGCGGCCCATCCAGCATGCCGAGTTTCTTCGGAGCGCCAAAGCCCGCCAGAAGTACTGGGCTAGAAACTTTGTGGGTTGGCCTCAGTTTTCATCCCATCAGCCCAATGCTGCCCACCTGGCCCTGAGAAACTGGGAGCAGCTCGGGAAACTCCACTGGTTGGTAACCCAAAATGTCGATGCCCTCCATGCGAAGGCTGGGAACCAACGTTTGACTGAGCTCCATGGCTGCACGCACAGGTGAGGAGGGATGAGAAGTAAGTCCAGCTAACAAGGAGCTGGGGATGGTTTTGCAAGGGGTGAGGAGGTCCCTCCACCCCATTCCCAGGATATCAAGCCATAGGCAACCAGCTCACAGCAGCAGTTGGAGCACTTTGAGACTGCTTTAACTGCCACAGCTCTGTCCTATGAAATCCTGGGATTTGTCATTTGATGTGGTGTCTAGAACTCTCTGGCGAGGTAACCTTGCCAAACTACAAATCCGAGTGTTCCATAGGACAGGCTTGGGATTTTGTTTGATAGGGAGAGAATTTCCCCTCAATAATTTCCTTGCTTCTGAGGTTTTTCCTGGTGGGTTTTTTGTCCCCCAGGGTCTTGTGCCTTGGCTGTGGCGATCAGACCTCCCGGGTTGACCTCCAGGCACGCTTTGAGGCCTTGAACCCCACGTGGCAAGCCGAGGCCCATGGGGTGGCCCCAGACGGAGACGTCTTTCTGACGGAGGAGCAGGTGCGCACATTTTGTGTCCCTGTGTGCAAGAAGTGTGGCGGGCCCCTCAAGCCAGACGTGACATTCTTTGGAGATACTGTTTGCAAAAAGAAAGTGGACTTTGTGTACCAGCGCCTGACAGAATCCGACGCTGTCCTGGTGGCCGGCTCGTCCTTGCAGGTCTGTATGTTCACAGTATTAAAGCATTTAAGCCTATGCTAAAAAGATAAAGCACAATTTAAAAGAGGTAAAAAGGCAACTAAAAACAGTTTAGTTTAAAATTGTACAGCTCCCTCAGCCTTTCCATTTAAAAGCCAGTCAGAATAGAAAGGTCTTTGCCTGCGGACAGAAGGACAACAAGGAGGGGGCTGTTCTGGCCTTCCTGGGAGGGAGGTTCCAGAGTCTCGGGGCAGCCACTGAGAAGGCCCTCTCTTGCATCCCCACCAACTGTGCTTGTCATGGTTGTGGGATTGAGAGAAGGGCCTCTCCTGAGGACCCAGGGCCTGGGCAGTCTCGTACAGGGAGATGTGATCTGCCAGCCACCTTGGACCTGAGCCATGAAGGGCTTAGCTGAAAGAACATTTTTTGGAGGAGGGGCTGCTGGGTACTTTGAGTGGGATGCACAAGGGACCAAAGGCACACGGGTGATCTGTGGACCACACAATCCACACCTCCATCCCAGGGTGATGCTTGGTTTGTGTCCTGGCAGGTGTATTCAGCCTACAAGTTTGCCCTCGCAGCTCGTGAGCAGAAGCAGCCCATGGCCGTCGTGAACATTGGCCCGACAAGGGCCGATTCCTTTGCATCTCTGAAGCTGAGCGGACGGTGTGGGGAGCTCCTGCCGTTGATTGTCCTAACATGATCCAAATCAGCACACCAGGAAGCCAACTCTCTGTGGAGGGCTATGCATTCAGGACTCAGATCTTTGCGCAAGTAAGTTTTGAAGTCAAGGGGGAAGGACAGGGGCTGGCTGGCTGACTATCCCACGGGGGGTAGAGCAGCAAAGAGGAGGATGGACCAGAGCTGGCCAGAGTCCTGTTCTAGAAACTGCAGCCTGCAAAGAGCCATAAGCAAGGGATATCAGTCAAGATCTCTGAACGTCACCATTGCTCTGAAAGTTGGGTGCTACCCTCCTATACTGTGCTTCTGTTTACAGGTTCCGCCTGTTCCAAAAGTGGATTCAGTGGCAAAACAGCCAAGAGGTGCCACCCTCAAGAACAGATTCTTTGGACACCAGCCCATTCACATCTTCCCCTTCCTGACAAAGCTTCAGAGCTCTTTTTTTCCTCCATAAACTCCTTGAGTTTTGAAACAGTGACCAGTCCTTGCTTTTGTTGTGGGGTGCCATGAACCTGAGAACAGGTGGTTTGCTGGCTTGTGCCGCTTGGAACAGCATCTCCCAAAGACCAAAGGGAGAGAAAAATCTCAGAAGGCCTTGTCTCTCCCCCTCAGCGAGCCCACCGCTCTTTGGAAAAGATGAAGGGGAAGCCGAGTAACTTCAAATAGACTTTAAGACGGGTGGGATCCAGAGCAAGGGGGAAGATCTGGGGCAGGGGGTTGCTGTCTTGCACAGGATGAGGGGGCTCACGTCCCCAAGACTGACATGGGACTTACACTGTCCAACTGTGTCTGTTGGGAACATTGCCATGGCCTTGTACCCCAAAACAGTTCTTCACCCCTGAGGGTTAGATGATTGTGCTTACAGGGTTCTGAGGGTTATTTTATGTGAACCAGAATAAATTCTTCGAGAGAAGCTGGACAGAAAGAACGTGAATAAAATGGAAGATATTGATTTCACTGGCCTGTTTGGGTCAGCAGGATGGTGTTGAGCAGGTGTGGGCCTTATATGTCAGAATGGGCTACTGAATGGGGGCCAGGGGCCACTCCAGAACCTCTCTCATGGGCCGCACACCCCAGAGCAAACCCAAATACCTTCATGTTCCTTTGCAGACCTTCTCAAAATGGCAACTGGAAGTGAGGGGCCTCAGAGAGGGACTGCAGAGGAAATGGAAGCATTTGGGAGTAGTATGGGGTTCTGGAATTGAGTTTTTGCCTCTCACCAAATGCTCCTGAATACATTTAGCAGTGACAGATCCTCTTATGGATTGGTAAACAATGTAGGAAATAGTATCTCACATGCAAGCCCATATCTGCTGCATTCACACGTTACATCAAGGGTAAGCAAAATGTTTTCCAGTGGCTGTGTGTTTTGAAGAAAAGCCCCTCCTGGGCCTCAAATATAGGCATCCTGCTCTTTTTGACAGACCACTTTTCAATTATCTGCTCTTTCGACAGCAATCAGAGCTACTTCTCTCCTCCACTCCACTTTATGCATATACGACAGCTCCATAATTAAAACTGTCTAGCTTTTTCGTAGCCGCCCTTCCAAGTCCTACTAGTCTTCCGATGTCATGACTGCAGCCTCTGTTTTGTTTAAATCTCTTTTATTCACAAAAGAAAAAAAAAAATTACCATAACCGGTATTTCAACTATACATTATACTTTAGCAACCAGAGTGAAGAAAGCACTTTGTTACTGAAAGCCTTCTGCCAATAATCTGTATTTGTTTTTCACAGAAGTCATTGTCCTTAAGTTTATAGGAAAGGAAGTACAGTTGGGTTTGGAAGCTCCACCCCAGCCTTCCCGTGGGGCAAATAGCTGATTAGAGTGGGGAGAGGCAGGCAATGGATTTTGATCCTTATTTGCGCTTGCACTAGAAGTGCGAGTGGAGTTTAATGATTGATCCCAGAAAGAATCATGGCTGTCCGTCAGTTCCTTCTCTGTATCCTTGTCGCCCTGTGTGCTTACTATTTCTACAGCCAGGAAATCTTCTCTGAAGGTAAGCAAAATCAGAGCTATCAGCTGGATACCTGACTACTAAAATGCAGGGACAAGGTTATATAGAGGGACCTGTTGCGGTTGCTGTAAGGAAAAGCATGCAACTCTGAAATCCCACTTGTGGATAAGATGGCCACAGTGCAAAGTTTTATCAGAATCTCGTTCTTTCCTTCCTGGTTCTGTGTATGATCTTATAAGAGCTGAATGTTCTGTTTGTGATTTCTATTGTGTATTGTACGCAACCTCAAGGGTGTTGCTTTTTTTTGTGCTGTATTCATCTTACAGTAAGTGTGTTTTTGTGGTTGTGTGCCTTCTAGCTGCATACCTAGCATCATCTCCCAAACAGCAACCTTGATTATCTGCAAGTGAGGCATACTTTGCTAGATGTGGGGCTCTCCTGTTTACACAGCCCTCAAACTCTGCGGGGCTCTTGCCTTCCTCTGAGACTGAGAGAGTGTGACTTGCCCATGGTCACCTCGGGGGTTCCATGGCTGAGGAGGGATTTGAATCCTGGTTTCCCAGAGTCCAAATGACAATGCACTCTCCGTTTGGAACATTTCTCTGTGAAATCAATGAGTATGGGGCACATGGCATGCTTCTTAAATTATCAGATGCGGGGAACCAGGAGGACTTTTTCCCCAACGTGCCAGGGAGTGGCACCACATTTGTGCCCACCAACTACAACTGTTTCTTCCATCTGTGGAAACCTGTCAAGTTGCCACAGACCAGCATCCAATGGCTTGTAGATTGATACTGGTCCATGGACCACTGTTGCTGTAAAGGACAGATGACAGTTACCACTCCACATCTTGTAAGATAAGGGTTGGGGGGCACAAACACAAGGTTGAATCCCCGTTTTGGACTGAACCTTTGTCCAGTCCACAAGGGAGGTTCATCGCTTGTTGGGCTGCGCCAGTAACACACCACCATTTTCTTTTTATGGTTTGCTTTTGCATCGTAACTGCTGGGTCACTGAGCAGGAAAGAATGGTTTTTCAGTTTACAGCCTTCCTTCAACTCTGACACCATTTTCTGATGAGGATTGGCACTCTGGAGACTCACCTTATCTAATTACAGAAGGCTTTTATAGCCCACGTTCCTTCCCTCATGGGACTCCTGGCAATGCAGTTGCAAGCCATCCTCCACCCAAGCTGTTATGAGATCCAGTTAGAAAATCCAAAGGAGGGCAACCATCATATCATAGCTATTATATCTAACTCTTCTATATAACAGCTTGTGCCACGGGACCTTGCTACTTGAGGGAACATCTCTCCCTCAAAAACAAACCAAAACAAAACCTTGTGTGGTATGTTGGGCCAGTCCCTCTCTATCACCCTAAATTCATCCAGGGAGCTTTACAACCAAGGCAGGATTCGAACCCAACTCTCTCTGCTCAAAAACAAGCCCTCGGCCAACACTGCACTAACTATCTATGGGGGAATTACTGCATCAGGTGTGGCCCTGCAGGGATTCAGGTGTGGCCCTAACTCTCTCAGGGAAGGAAAAGGAACATTATTTTGTCATCTTCTGTGTGTACAGAACTGGTACGAGGGAAACGTATCCTGGTGACAGGTTCAAGCTCGGGGATTGGGGAGCAAATTGCCTATGAGTTAGCACGGATGGGGGCCCACGTGATGGTGACAGCCAGGAGAGAGGAGCAACTCCAGAAGGTAATATTACTACTACTAATATTACTATTATTTTTTTTATTATTATTATTATTATGTGATATTACTATTGCTGTTCCTGCTGCTGCTGCCTCTGTTATTGTCACCACCTTTTCTTGTTTTCTGAGCTTTTGTGCCTGTAGGGCCTCTCTAAAGAAAAAAATCCAATGGGTGCTGATTACACTGAGATGCAGAGACAGAGCAAACCACTGACCAGCTGAATTTGTCACCCACGCCATTATTTATAGGCAGAGGAGCCCTGCCATCAAAAAAGATGGCAACTCAAGTGAGCTAATGTTACAGTCTCAAGTTAGGGAGGCCCTGACTACCAGGAGCTGTAGATCAAAGAAAGTAACTTTTCCAGCACTGGAAAAGTTCTGGTGTCTTTCCAGATGCACAGCATGGCTAGAAAGGCCAATTGGTTACAAACTATAGGAGTTGTTTGAAACCGTCAGCTGTTTGTTGGTGCTTCTGTGCAAAGTTCCAACAGGAGTAGTGAACAGAGTCTAATAAAAAACATTATGTATCTAATCCAAGAACACTTCATGTGTGTCAGAATCTGCTCACACTGGAGTTGGCCTCCTCTATCAGGTACAGCAGTGGCAAGCAAATTACGGCTAGTGGCCCACATGTGGCTCCCAGAGTCAGGAAAAAAAATGAAAAATTGCCCCTCCAATGCTCCCCAGTGCCCTCTAGGGAAGCAGGGGGCAGCCCTCCCTCCCTAGATTTCTCCCCTGTGTCCTGAAAACTGGAGGAGAGGTTCCAGGTCCTGAGATCTGGCAAGTGAACCACCCCTCCTGTCCCGCTACCATCCCGGATACATACATCTATAAAGGGATTACTTTTTGAAAACGTGAAGACTGGAAAATAGCCAGCTTTGGGATGTATGAAGAATCTGAATCTAAAGTCCACCCCTTGGCTCCTCGAACCCGGTCCTGTGTCTTCTGACCAGCAGTCCTGCATGGCTGCCCTTCACAAATATACGGCAAGTTCCTGCCATTGCAGCTCTTCCTGATTTCTCCCTTCGTTTATTTTTTCCTGCTCTCTCCAGGTGGTCCAAAAGTGTCTGGACCTGGGCGCCAGCTCTGCTCGGTACATTGCGGCAGACATGAGCAATTTGACTGCAGCCCAGAAAGTGGTTGAAGAAACCAAGAATGCACTGGGTAAAGATCCAAGCCTGTCCCTCATCCAGCACTGACACTCAGGCCTCTGGCACTGCCGTCACTCACAACTTCAGATGAGGCTTTAGAGACAGAGGGCCTTTCCGCACTACACTGTTATAGCGCTATTATTCCACTTTCAACATCCTATAGAATTCTGGGGTTTGTAGTGTACTCAGGCCAAAGAGCTCTCTGGCTAAGAATTCTAAATGCTCTTCCGTAAACTGCAAATCCCAAGATTCCATAGGAGGTTGAAAGTGGAATAATAGCACTATAACAGTGTAGTGCGGAAAGGCCCAGAGTTTAGGCCTCCACAGCAAAGGGACCCAACCCAGCAAAAAGAAGAGTTCCAAGTGTGAATGTTTCTCAGTGGTGCACTCTCTGCAGGGCTAGAAATTTGGAGAGTGAAGGAAAATTTCATTGGGGAGGCAGAATTCTTATCTGGAGGGGGCAATACCTACATTCCCTCCTCCCCCTAACTGCACAACCACAATCCTTTGCTATCCAACCACCCAGCATAGGCAGAGGGAATCCCATATGGAGAGCCAGCGTGGTGTGGTGGTTTAAGGGTTGCACTGCGATAGTTGGAAGACATGCTTCCTGTGCTACATTTGGTGTCCCCTTCTTCTTGTATCCTGCCTTGGTATTCTTGTGGTCTCTGACCATAGCTCTCCCCCAGATGTTCTGAGATCCACCACCTGTGTAATGAAAAAGGCTGTGCTCGCCTCTGGTAATCCCAAGGAACACCATGGAAGCCATCTGATACCAGTGCAGTTATCTTGGGTGCTGTTAGTATCTCTTGTACCCTTTTCTTTGCCAGGAGGCCTTGACCACCTTATATTGAACCATGTGGGGTCGGTTTCTCCATTCGGTCCATTCCAAAGAGACATGGAGTCCGTGATCAAGGCCATGACGATCAACTTCTTCAGCTACGTCCAGCTAACCATTTCTGCCCTGACCATGCTGCAAGAGTCTCATGGGAGCATCATCGTTATCTCTTCCATGAGCGGTAGGCAAGGAAGTGTCTGGCGAGCACCAGTCACCTCCAGTTTGAACAGGTTTAAGTGTGGGACTTCCAGCCAGCAATTGGGGACTTCTGGACCTAAATCTTACTATCACAGAATCATAGAATCGTAGAGTTGGGAGAGACCCCAAGGACCATCCAGTCCAGCCCCATTCTACCATGCAGGAATACACAGTCAAAGCTCTCCCAACAAATGGCCATCTAGCCTGTGTTGAAAAACCTCCAAAAAAGGAGACTCCAACACACTCCACGGAGGCAGCAGCATATCCTACTATTGAACTGATATTAGCATCAAGAAGTTCTTCCTAAGATTTAGGTGAGATCTCTTTTCCTGGAGTTTGAAGCCATTGTGTCCTAGTCTCTGGAGCAGCAGAAAACAAGCTTGCTCCATCCTCCATATGGCAGCCTGTCAAATATTTAAACATGGCTGTCATGTCCCCTCTTAAGACCTTCTCTTCTCCAGACTAAACATCCCCAGCTCCCTAAGCCACTCCTCAGAGGGCTTTATGGTTTCCAGGCCTTGGACCATTTTGGTCACCCTCCTCTGGACACCTTCCAGCTTATCTATCTCCTCCTTGAATTTTGGTGTCCAGAACTTGGCACAGGGTTCCAGTGAGGTCTGACCAAAGCAGAATGGAGTGGTACTTGGGATCAACCTTCTAGAGATTATTAACAGCTGTTACTCCCAATCAGAATTGTTACTCCCAATTCTGCAATCACCCCACCAAAATGCTTTCCTCTCATTCATAGGCCGCATCCCATCTCCATTCTCCATCGCATATGCGGCAAGTAAATCAGCGCTGGAGGGCTTCTACAGGAGCCTGCGCACTGAATTATGTCTTCTGAAAGCCGAGCTGCCTATCACTGTTGCCCCATTGGGGTATATCGACACAGGTGAGCTCTAGGCCACAGCCCCGCCTTTTCCATGTCTGCCCATCCCTCCTTGGTCCCAGCACTTCCTGGAGCTGATCGGCTGCTTGTGTTCTTTTGCCTGCAGACATGGCTTTGGGAGCATTAGGAGACAAAACCTTGATGACGCCAAGTCCAAAAGAAGAATGTGCCCGGGCAATCGTGCAAGGTGGCATGCTGAGACAACGGGAGGTTTTCTATCCTTACTGGAGCACAAAAATCCCCCTCTTGCTCAGAGATTGGGTGCCAGAACTCTTGGAATACCTCATTGGCAATGCCTTCATAGTGGCAAACATCGTCTAGGAAAGGCTTGCACCTCTGTTACTGGTACATGGGTACTAGATGTGGAAACCACGTCAGACCCAAATGTCGCCACAATGGGAAAAAAAATTAAAATAAACCTGTCAGTTGGCCCCAAAGCATCATTTCTTTTGTAGGGATGGTGCTGACTTTCAAATTTCACTGTAGCAAGTCTCTTTAACCTGTTGTTGTTGTTCACCAAGGTGAGCAAAGTGAAGCTGTGGCCCTTCCAGGGGTCAAAAACAAATTTGTCCCAAAATGCCCCCCAGGATGGTATTGGCAACCTTACCTTCTAGACTGTATGCAGCAGCTTCACTGTTTAATACCAATGATGAAGTTGAAACCAGTTTGGATCTGGATTTATATACGGTCATCCCTGAACCTTCATGGGTTTTAATTACATCTTTTTTATCATTCATGAGTTTGTAGCTGCTGAGGCTGTTGGCAGGAAAGGGGGGAGAGGGAAGAGGAGCACAGGAGCTCCTAGGAGTCAGAGGGACTTGGAAAATCTGGTGGAGGCGTTGTGGTGCCAAGGTGGGAAAGAAAGATACATGCCAGGGCTCTGGGTGGGAAAGATGTCTGTAGCATGCATGTTGGGGTGGGCTTACAATATTTGCATTTTTCCCCCTTTTGGAGGTAGCCTACACCCCAACCCCCACAAAGGTTGAGGACCAACTGTAGTTTCTCCATAGCTAAGTGGCTATGAGGCTGGAAAGAGCCAAAACTCCTGTATTTCAAGTGGCACCAAACTCAAGGGGGAGACCAGCAGAATGACCTGTCTGGTCTTGCCACTCAGATCTTATGAAGCACTCTGCCCCAGGTCTTGGTCAAAGGGAATAATGGAGACCAAAAGCCAGGAAGACCAGCATCCTAGGCTTTGGGTATCTTCTGCGTTGAACCTGGACAGAAACCTGATCATCTTCTTAGCTGGTGAGGCAAAGCAATCCGTTGAGTTGCAGTCACCTCCTGATCAGTCCATCCTTGTCATGAACAAAGGACTAGGATGTAATCTGGCTCACAGTGGCCTTGGAAGAGTAGCATCCTACTCATTGCCCGCTCAAGCTTTACTCTGTGGTTTACTACAGGCGTGCTGCTACAACAAAAATCTCTCTCTCTCCAGCCATCCTCCCAATGCTTTGGTTGGTTTGTCCTGATACAAATATCAGCCAAAGAAAGGGGGAAAGAAATCATCCTAGGACTTGGAAAATATACTAACTCACTTACTTACTTCCACCTGCTTGTTTACTTCAATTTACTTTACACTCATAATTTACAATTTACACCCGTTTGACTGCACTTGGATATTGCTCAGCCACCCATATCCTGGTTCTCATCTATGAAATGCCAGAGGGCACGGACACCTCAGTAGCACAGCATACAAACACACACAAAACTATACGGGAAGAGAAAGACAGACAAGCAGACAGGCAAATGGGAGCATGCAACGAATTTTAATTCGTGTAACTTCTTCCCCCACATGCAAAGTAGTTTAGGCGCCTGATGGGTTCAAGTCGGGGTCGGGGGATTCCTTGTCGTTCTCGTCGTCTTTGTTGTCTTTGAATCTGGCCTGCACGGGTGTGTCAAAAGCTGAGGCAGTGCTGGGCGAGCTGGTGGTTTGAGAGGACGAAGCACCAGGGGGAAACCTGAGATGAGAAAACAAAAGGGAGAAATCCTGGGTCACCTGGTGAGAACAGACAGAGGAGTCAGCTTCAGAGCCACATCTTGCCAGAAAATTCTGTCATTCTCAGAGAATTCTAGCAGACAATGACCAGCAGCCTACAGATTCCAGGACCCCTTGATGGAATGTGTGACATTTAATATGGTATGAAGCCAATATAGGCTAGTTCTGCAGCCTCCAGTGCATCCCAACCATGAAAAAGGAGAGTGCTGTCCTGTCAGAAGAGACCCTTACCTTGGGGGATTCGAGCGTCTCATGGGGCTGACAGGACTGCTGCCGAGGAATCCAGGTTTGAAATTGGAAGGGTTCAACATGAGAGGGCGGAGGTCAACTACGCTATTGAAAAAGAGAAGGAAGGGGGAACCTAGCTCAGAATTCAGCCGGGTAAGCAAAATTGAGGTTATTCACTCTGTGGACCCATCGACACTGCAGATTGACAATGTTCTTGGGAAGCAAGAGCTCCACAGAGCATGCAAAGATCTCTGCTAGCAGGCTCACCAAACTTCATTTCCTAAGACCATTGGGTAAAAACTGTGACCAACTGAGCACTGACCAAACTCCCCCCCACACCCACCTTTTAAGCTGCTGCAATCCTCTGCATGCCAATTTCCTAGCCATTGGAGAGCAAGGAGGTGGCAGAAAAGCATGCACCTATCCTCCCAAGGGCCTAGCTATTGGAAGCAGGCGAAAGAGGGTGCCATTTGCCGTGCATTTAAATTCTGGCCCTCCAAACAAAACTTTCCTTCAAGCCCCAAATTTCCTAGCCTTGAAGTCACTTAAAACACCAGCTGAGCCTTTAGAAATATAGACGAGGCATCCAAAACCAAAGCATCCTGCTAGTGACATATGCGTGTGTAAGCTATGCTATGCATACAGTCTTCCCTTGTCATTCCACCCTTGCCGTGCCACCTCTTAAGCCCCTCACACCTTTTATGGCTCACAGGTGACACGCCAGCCCAGAGCTGTTTCAGGTCCATGTTGGGGCTGATGCTTCTCTCCATCTAATGGGAAGAGAAAAGAAAAGACTTGGAATCCACTGCAGACCACAGCTCTCCTAAGGAATCTTCTACAGCATTCTTCCAGATTGGTTCTGTTCACTAGCTGAACTGGAGATTTGCACACAGCCCATTCCTCTTTCCCAGAGCTGAGCCCATCCAAAGGGGAAATCTAACAACCCAAGCTCATGTAGGGAGTTCAAATGCACTGGACCCAAGCTGTACAACAGACGGTCCCCATTCTCATTGAACTCCATTCAGGACTCTGGTGGAAACTCAGGGGCTGGGGGTTGTGGTGGAGTCAGGGGTACCAACCCGCTTTGGATAAGCACTAAAGATGTGGGCACCTCTGGAACAGGTTGTGGGGGCCGCCATCTGTTCTGTCTGGGGCTGAATCCTCCCAACATGAAGGCTCTCCGTGTCCTTCTCTCTGGCGGTCTCCAAGATGCTCTCCTGGCAGCTGAAAGGGAGGAAAGCACCAGCCCATTGTTATGGCTGCACACTGCACATAAATGCTCATACACATTAGATGCATTGCACATGGAACCGCAAATGCCTACTGGGTGACTGCAGGGGACTTTAAAAAAAAACTTTTAAGGTTCATGAGGGAAGCCTTATAGCAGATTGAGGTCAGCAGTTTATTTAATGGCCCAATGCCAGGTGGACTCTGGCTTTGTGGGTTCCACTCCTTAGTGTAAGGTCTTGGCCAGTGTTTCTGGAGGAAAGTGCAAGAAGTGTGAGACTTACCACGAGCATAGCTGTTGGCCTTCTTCATTTCATGTTTCAGTTGTTCCATTCCCTCTCAACCTCCATTTCTCCCAGGGCATTTGCATAGTTCACATCACCCTGAAGCATGGTAAAGAACTTCGCCTGGAGATAAAAAAAAAAACCCAATAAGGGATGGGAGAGGTTACCATGTGAGGATTAGGAGTTGTGGTTGGGACTAGGTATGAAATGGCAGGAGGTAGAGTTACACAATGAGCAAGTGCTACTTGCAACCATGAGCCAGTGATACCATTTATTTAGAAAAGAAAATACCTTGCAAGAAAAAAATTAGCACCCAAGGGGATGTTTCTAGCCCATTCTGTCCCTGATGTGTTAGATTTCTCCTTGCAAGCAAACTGTTGATGTTTTGAATGCAGACGACTATCTGGATTCCGATCTGCTGAGGATTTCAAATGCCAGGCTGGGTTTATCCACACTGGACAATTATAACTGTTTGGCTCCACTTGAATTGCCATGACAGTGTTCTATGGAATCCTAGGATTTGTAGTTTGGTGAGAGATTTAAGAGTTTTCTGCTAGAGAACTGTAATGCAGGGGAATGGACTACAGCACCTTTAGTAAAGAAATGTCAGTACCTTCCTAAACTACAAATCCCAGGAAGCCCTAAGGAGCTATGGCAATCAAACCGGTCTTAAACTGGCTCTAATGGCACAGTACGGACATGCCCCAAGCTGTTTTGTTTTGGAGCGCCTGGCAGCCAACCTCCTGGAGACCCTGGAGGGGTCTCAGCAGTCTTACCTTCAGGTATTGCACCAAGCCAGCCTTCTCATTTTCTTCCTGTTTCCTCTTCGTACCACTCGCTCGCAGATTCTGGGATTCTCCTCCATTTGGGCATAAAGGTCCTGCAGTGCTTTCTGAGTGTAATGCAGCGACTGTCCCTCAAAGTCCTGGGAGGTGATTCGCTCACAGAAGGAGATGATGAGCGGGTACTGGTTGTCGAATTCATCGAGGGTCTCCATTCTGTGCCCAGGAAAAGGGGAACAGCGGCAGTGAGGTAGAGAAGCATCAGGAACAGTTCCACCAGCACCAAACGAAACCATTGCCTTTTCTCTTTTCTTAAAGGCTCTGGGAGCGCCATTAATGGATTTCCAAGCGTACAGAGCCAGGGTTTTTAAAAGCGGCAAGTTTTCAACTGATTCTCATTGTTGCTTTTAAAATAGTTTTCACCCTTTCTCTGTTTATATGTTTCAGTCTCCCCCCACCAGATTTAATCTTTATTAACTTTTGTAAGAAATAAAACAAACTAATCCACAACTACAGGAAAAGAAACAGAAAGAAGAAGAGAAAAGGAAACAAACTACAAGGTACACAGTTTAGAGTGGGGGGGGGTTAGCTTGGGTAGTTCAGAGTGGGTGTTAAAAGTTGTGGCTCTTTGCCCAGGTGGCAAAATTGATGAGGATTTTAAAAGACAAATACATGGAAGGTGTTGTGAAAAACTGGAAAGTGTTTGTGTGTAGATAGGTAGGTAGGTAGGTAGGTAGGTAGGTAGGTAGGTAGGTAGGTAGATAGATAGATAGATAGATAGATAGATAGATAGATAGATAGATAGATGGATGGATGGATGGATGGATGGATGGATGGATGGATGGATGGATGGATGGATGGATGGTTAGATAGGTAGATAGATAGATAGATAGATAGATAGATAGATAGATGGATGGATGGATGGATGGATGGATGGATGGATGGATGGATGGATGGATAGATAGATAGATAGATAGATAGATAGATAGATAGATAGATAAGGCAGGCAGGCAGGCAGACAGAGATATATTGAACAATAAGAAATCTGACAATGTAAAACTCTGCAATTGTTAGTAATTCCAGAAAGCTGAACATAGCTCTTTACTGATAGAGGAAGACGTGGATATTAATCAAATTTTCTTTTTCATTAGGGCTGGTGTGGGGGGGACAGAGCTCTTTAGTGCGTTAGTGCAGCTGGCACGTGTTGACTGTAATAACTGAGTTTTTAGGAACATGTTCTCATGTTCCAGCCTCTGTTTAGTTTCGTTCTCATTACACACGTTTGTGGATTATGTTTCCATTTTGATCCCATTCTTTACCTTCCATCTGGAAATGTTTTTTTTAAATGGTTTAGACTGTACCTCACCCTGGGATTCTGGAATAAAGGGGGAGATAGAAGTGTTTCGAAAGAAAGAAAGAAAGAAAGAAAGAAAGAAAGAAAGAAAGAAAGAAAGAAAGAAAGAAAGGCAGGCAGGCAGGCCAGCCGGATGGATGGATGGATGGATGGATGGATGGATTGATTGATTGATTGATTGATTGATTAGGCTGGTTTGGGACACGCTTCCTGGGCTTCCGCTCTGTCTGAAGACACCGCGCAAGTAGCATCTTTGGCAGCGCTTGGGCAAAATGCCTTTTGGACCACCGCGCCCAGCATCCCGCACCGGACTGCAGTCGAGGGAAGACTTTTCCAAGTCCATCCAGAGCCCGCCTGCGCCCCCCGGGCGCGCTTCTTCCCCTCCTCTTCGGGGAATCCTCCGCCGACCCCCGGCCCGGGACCCCCGCCATCGCTTCGAGGCTCGCCGGAGACCCCAAGCGACCTTCGAGGGTTTCCGCTGCCCGTGGCGGGGAGGCTCCGGCAGCCAGCATGCCCCCCCTGCTGGGGGATTCTGGGCGTCGGAGTCCCCCCGACGGCTCTCCCCTGCCCCCCCGGCTCCCTCAGCGCCCCCCTCCCGTCCCCAGGGGGCTTGGGGAGAGCCCACCTTTCCCCTGGGCTCGGCCGGTGGTGGGTGGTCGCGAGGCGCTGCCGGGCTGTCTTGTGCGCCCGCGTCTCCCCGCCCGCGGGCCTCGGCCGGTCGCCCCCATTGTGACGCCAACTCGGATGGGGGCGCTGTAATAAGGGGGCGTGGCAGGCCTCCCTGCGGTCCGCCGTCTCCGGGGATCCAGCGGGTCGGGGGTGGGGACGGGGCTCAGGGCTGCGGGACACGTCGTGCATTGGACGATGGCTCTGGAGACCGGGGATCGAATGCCTTCTCGGCCCTGGAAAGCCACTGGGTGGCCGTGGGAAGGCGCCGCCGCCCAGCCTCCGAGGAGGGCAAAAGCAAACCCCTCTGGCTAAGGCCGTTCCCGCACTAGCCTGTCATAGCGCGATGATTCCACTTGCAACTTCCGATGGGATTCTAGGGCTTGCAGTTTTGGGAGGGGCCAGCTGGCCCTTCCCAAAAATGCAAACCCTACGATTCCATAGGAGGTTGAAGTGGAATCAGAGCGCTATAACAGGCTAGTGCGGAAACGGCTTAGTCTTGGCAAGAAAAGCCCCGTCATAGGGTGGCCTTCAGGTTGCTGTAAGTTGGAAACAAAGGCACGCAAGAACCAGAAAAGAAGCCATCAGTTGTGGGGGTGGCTTTATGACTCAGGAGCCCTTGGCTTTGTTGAGCATTTATTTCACATACTCCAGTTTTTATATGCTTATTTATTTTATTTTATTTTATTTTCCAAATAATTTCCAGCTTACCTTTCAGCATAGACCCTGCCTAAGGCAATTCACCTCCCCTACTCTGGAAAAGTCCATAAAAAACACATCCACATGAGCCCCGAATGACAAGAACAACTGCGAACGGGACTGCAAAGTCTCCAAAAACTCTTGTATACCCTCTCCATTGTCCATGTCCAGGGAACTGGCATGCAATGGCAAGGTTGCCAGGTGAAAAACAGGACAGGAAGCCTGTACCTTTAATTAAAACATTCCAGCAGGACACGCATTGACATTTCCTAACAACTCGTAAAGAAAGGTACAGGAGTCCTGTCCTCTATTTCATGTGGCAACACCAGAGCTTTTGTGTGGAGGTGAGGTGGTCTTCATTTGCATTTGCTTGAGTCGAGGTTCTTGTGCTCTTTGTTGTATGGGGCTCCTGCAAAGCAGATGGCAGCACTGCGGTCACAGTTGCAAATAAATGCCTCGCAGTCATTATTCTTTTCTGGAGAGAGAGAAGAAAAGGAGAACAGGAGGTGAGAAACACCGAGCAAACGTGCTACAGGAGCCATCCCATTTTTCATGGGATCACCCACAAGCAGGCAGTGGAGAGGAGGCTGAACTCATAGGAGCTCAGAGCTAGCAGCGACTGTGGGCAGATGCAAAGGGCCTTTACCGCTGCAAGTGACCTCGGTGCCTGAGCAGCTGTAACTGTAGGTCTTGGTGTAAGGGTTGTCCAGGATGAAGATGCAGTCCGGATGCTTCTTGGCCTCAGAATAGCAGTTGTCGTGGGTTTGACAGCATCTGCTCAAGAGGCAAAAACATGCGGAATGATGGGTGTGAATTCAGCCGCTCCCTTCCCAGATGAGGCCAGGGTTCAATTCCCTCCTCAGCCATGGAATCCCACTGGGTGACCTTGGGAACATCACACATTGCCAGGCCCAGAAACCTCCATGAGAGGTCCACCTTAGAGTCCCCATAAGTCAGAAACAATTTGAAGGCACACAACAACAATAACAACAACAAGAAGAAGAAGCCAATAATGACAATAACAGCTCACTGATTTTTTAAAAAGGCCTCTTCTGGGCCTAAAAGGGCTCAGTGGGGGCAAAAATGCTGCCAAAATGCCCCTACACTTCCTGGAGGGCAATTCAGACAAAAAAGATTGACCCTCAGGGGAGGGCATGAAGGCTATAGAAACAGCCCAGGGGCCCATACGTGGCCCACAGGCCACACTCTGTCCACCCCTGGTCTTACAGGACGAGGCTCAGGATTAACCAGAGTGCCCAGTGATGATAAGGTCTTACTGCTGAGGCCAGGAGCATCTTTTTGGGAGGGCTGCAACTCTGCTTGAAGCAACACTCAAACAGCAACATCATGCAGAAAGGCAGCAGGGCAGACTCCTCTGAGAACAACCGATTTAGAGTCACTTCTTCAAAGCAAGGAAAAGACGGCACACATTTTGGAATGGACAGAGGTGATTGTACAGGAAAAGGGTGTTATAGGAAAAAGCCCAACTTACTTATCCAGGTCATCGACAGGGGTCCCGCTGCCCCCCAAACCACAGTAGCAGCCATAGTTGTTGTACTCCTTCAGGGGGTCGCTGCCTGGGATGGTGCATTTGATCATATTCCGGAATTGCCACAAGTTCCGGAGGATGGCAGCATGGGGTGTGCCAACTGAAAAAGCGAGAGAGAGAAAGAGATCTGGCAGAGGACAAAAAGTGCTTCTGTTTTGCTTCCACTGTCCCCTTGAAAGAGTCTTGTTCTGAATTTTCCAAGCTCTGTGAAAGAGTCAATGTTGCCCCCCACCCCATTGCTGGAGAAGCTTATTGCAGCCCAAGTCACCACACTGAATGTGCCTTAAGAGGTTCCTCCAAAGTGGTGACACACAGAGTTGTGATGGGCAGCCTCTTTGGAGAGGACAGAATTCTGCTGAGCCTGTACAGCAGGAGCATTGGAAAGGATCTGAAAGATAACCCAAAAGCCCAACCCCTGCTGATGCACAAATCCAATACTTTCGAGTTCACACAAGCTCGTCATTTGATTTCCTTTTTTTAGTATTACTTGTATTCCAACACCAACACAAAGAGATAAACACAAAACAAAAAGACAAATGCGAATACACCATCATATGACAAAGCAAAACATATTCGAAAGAAACCCTCTCAAAGATAGACTCCATTTTCCAGCGATATAAAAATATAGTTTTCTTCTTTTTCAGTCAATAATCCTGAATACTCGTTTCCCAACCAAGTGAGAAAGCAGGGATCTTGTAACAAATCTTCCAAAGGTTTATGCTGAAATCCAGGTAGCCTTGGGTTACCAGTTGATATTAATCCTTTAATCTGATTGCTTGTGGCATGCTGAGCCTGGAAGCCTGGAAGGTAGCCATGGATCCCAGAACCTAGGGGGTGATAAGCTCCATCCAAGGCAACTCAACCCCCCCCCCCGAAATGATCTCGCCAAATTGGACTGTCAAGATTCCTATGAAGTTGAGCCTCCACAGGTATCATGAATTAGAAGTGCACAAGTAATTAAGCTTGAAGAAATATTTGCACAGCAACTTTCGGTGATCCCTCCCAAGAATAACAAAGCCGGCCTTGAATCTCCTATGTGTGCTTATTTGGGAGTAAACTCCACCGCACGTGGAGGACGACGCTTCTACATCCGCACTGGGCTTGGAAGAGTTTTCATAGCTAAGCATGTTGCAGCGCTAATCAATGGGGAACATAATTTGCTGGCCCCTTGCAAGTACCAGCAAGGAGGCAAAGGGGACAGAAACTGGCCTGACAGTGTTGAGACACACACCCCCAACCTCTATAAGCAGCCCCAACCTGTCCGTGAGTAAAGAGACAAAATTAAATTTAAAGGCCCAAGGAAAAGGAAAGAAAAAGAAATCTCTTTCCCCGGGAAATGGTTGCTCCATCCCAGAAGGTGGGAAAACTAGGATAATCACAGTCCATTGAGTCTTTGGGCGCCCTGGCCCCAATCTATGAAGTTTTTAAAGGTCAAAACCAGCACCTTGTCCTGAACCTAAAAGTGAATATGGCTCAGGAGCTGGTGGAGTCCAGCATAACACCCCTTTACCCAGTCCTAGCAAGCCACTTTACATCTCTTAGAGTGCCACCCAAAAATGAGAACAATTTGGTTTTCTGCTCTGCCAGGCCTGGCTAACTGGAACTCACCTGATGCCAACGTGAGGAGGAGAAAGAAGAGGTTCATGGCGTCCGTTGCCTGAGCACTAGTGGCACCTCTAGGCTTTCCAGCCTCTTTATAGCCCAACCTTACCTTGGCACCAATTTCCAAGATAAGAGAGCCGTGTTTGTTTTTCTATAAGCATCTTTCCACCACCAGAAGTCAACAAGGCAGCTGCCTATCACACAAGGCTATTGGGAGGGGTAGGGGAGAACACCAGACCAATTTTCTTTCCAAGAAGGACCTTCCTCATCCATTGGGTAGTTGTCCTCCCCACCAAGGGAAATTTAGTGTTACTCTGCAACATAATTCCTGTGGTGGCCATGTGGGGCAATCCCTTTTCCCAGGAAGGACTTCAGTTTGAACTAGGATTCGTCAGGGATCTGCTCTGGAACCTGTTTTTTTTTTTAAGTGTTTTTTTAAGAGAGACCTTGGGATCTCTTCCAGCTCTAAGAGTCTGTGATTCCACTGAGCTGCAGGAGGCAGGAATGGGGTTCAACCAGTTTTTACTCACACCATTTATGAAAATGAGCTCAGACCAAGGCAACTAAACCCTTTCAGCTCCTTAGCCTTAAGGTAGCTATGGCCAGATGGAGAAGGCTCTACCTCTGTGCCAAAACATCCACTCTGAATCGCTCAGGTTTTACAACAGTGATCTTGGGAACCTCCAAATGACTTTGGGATCAGCCATGCCAAAATCCACTGGCTGGAGGCCTGCTTTGCCCAGACGGTGGAAAAATAGGAGCTCATAAATCAAAAGAATCACATGCAACAGGTGGCCAGGCACCCACAGCCTTGCCATTCCGGACAAAAAAAGAGGGCTTTCGGTTCCTGACGGAAAATGTTTCCACTGGGCCCATCCGGCCAAGGATGGCACCTTGCCTGGAATGGGTGCCACAGCCCCCCCCCTTAGCAATTAGGGCTCAGTTCTCAAAATGTTCTTGTTCCTACTTACGGCTTGGAGTGGTCAGGCGGCCTGGCTCTTGGGATGCTGGCACCCACCCAAGTTTCCAAGGTGGTAAAGAAAAGCTCAAGTGAAGCCCTGGCGACCATCCAGCATGGTCCTTGTCGTCCACGTGCTGTTGGTCACCTGTTCTCCCGTGACAAAGGAAGTCAACCGTCTCCTCCAGACACTGGGAGACATGGGCTTGATGATTCCAGGTAGATCTGCTTAGTGTATAAACTGAGTACAGGCCAACCTCAGTTAGCAAAACATCTGGCAAAGGTGCTCCTTTTCATGACCCCATAGCCCCCTTTCCCCCTCAGCTTCTGTCTTGCTGAAAAGTTTTTAATTTTTTTTCTTGTAAACACTAGGTGGTATGTTCAAGCATACCTCTGCAGCATGTTAAAGTGCGGCATAGCTACGTGAGTGTTGGACTAGGACTCTGGAGACCAGGGTTTGCTTCCTTGCCCAGCCATGGAAATCCACTGGGTGACCTTGGGCACATCACACTCAGCTCCCCAAAATCCCATCATAGGTTCACCTTTGGGTCGCCCATAAGTTGAAAACAACTTGAAGGCACACAACAACAACAAGACAACCTATAAAATTGGTCACCAAAATGGGAATTGTAAGCAGAGTGGAAGCCAGTGAAGGAAAAAAGTTATCCCTGGATGTAACTCCGCCATTGGATATTTGCACGGCATTGAAGTGCTGCAAAGGTTTTGGCCTGTCATTCCTGCAGTTGAATGTCTCTGTGTTCTGGTGTTAGCCACAGGTCCAAAAAAAAAATGGCCTTTTGGACTGATATCCTAACGCTCGCTTGTCACAGACCACCATCAAAGCCAGAAGCCATTTTTCAAATAATTTATTAGGAATTTAAAACTGAAAATCTGGAAAAAGGGGTTACAGGTCTGGAGAGAACAAACATCCATGTGTAATAAAACTGGCTTCATAAAAACCACAGCTTTATTTTATTTTCTTTTATTTATATTATAATTTTTTTAGAAAAAGGAACACCCACACAAGAGTCACTCCCAAACAGGAACTCCGACATCTAGGCGGCAGCCCAGTGGTGGTGACACAACCTGATTGGGAGGTGGGCAACAAAGCAGCTTAGAGCCTCTGTGTGTGTGTGTGTGTGTGTGTGTGTACGTGTGTGCCAAGGAGGAGGCACAACTGTGCCCGCCCCCTGCTAGTGGCACACATCCCTCCCACCCTCAGGCAAAAGGACTCTGAGAATAAAAATAAACCCCCATAAGCTGCAGCTGCTCTTTCACTTCTTTTCTTTTAAAAAAAGACAGACATACAGACTCAGCTCAGTAACAAAAAATTATTGCTTTGTGTTTCCAGTACTGATTAGCTAGGCTCCTCTCCCCTCTTGTTTCATCACCTGGAGAACCCTCCCAATATTTTTCAAGCTGCTTTCATGTGGGACCTGGGTGGTGCCTGGGGTCTGGGGACTACAGGGAAATGTTGTCTGAGAAGAGGAGGGAGGGAGGTAGAAGGAAGGTGTGAGACAGACAGAAAGACAGAAAGAGAGCGATAGAGAGAACTGATGGAAGCATGGGTGGAGCCACTGTTGCTTATGGGTTGGACATTTCAGCATTCAGGAGATTTTATGCAGTCAGCTGAATCCAGTAATAAAACTCTAGAACATAAGATTATCGGAAGCTGCCTTTTACCAAGTCAGATTCCTGACGTATCTAGGTCAGTACTGCTGTCTCTGACTGGCAGCCACTTGTCTCTCCAGGGTTTTAAGCAAAATTCTTTCCTACCTATTCCTGGAGATCCCTGGTCTGCCCTTGGGGTGTTCTTGCAACCAAGACCAAACCAGGTCCAACCCAGCTTAGGTTCCAAATTCCAATAAGCCTGGGTGTGTTCAGGGTGCTGATTTTTTTCCCCATTGGATTGCTAAAAAGACAAAGAAATGGTTCTTACCAAGCAAATCAAGTCTGAGCTCTCACTAAAAGCAAAGATGAATACACCAAGGCTGTCGTACTTTGGACAGACCATGAGAAGGTGTGACTCAGCAGGAAAGACAATAATGCTTGGTAAAATGGCAAGCAGTAGGAAAAGCAGGAGACTGCACATCAGGGGGATCAGCTCCATCAAGGAAGCCACAGCTGCCTTGAGTCTGCAAGACCTGAGCAGGACTGTTGATGAGCGGGGATCTTGGTGGTCTCTTCTTCTTAGGGTTGCTGTAAGTCAAAGTCTAAAGCATAAAAAGAAACCGCAGGTGTTGGTGGTTCTGATCAAACAGTGTTCAGCTCTGACTAAATCTTGGGGACACAGTTGCACCTCCCTAACTAGTCTAGGCCAAGTCTGTGAAAATGGTAAATTCTTGTTTTGTTTTGGGGTGGTTTTTTTTTTTTTTTTTTTTGAACAAATAATTAGGGTTTGAAAACACTATACTACTTTCCCCTGGCTTTTTTCCTCATCAGGCTGCATCTTAACAAAAAGATCAAACCCTTTTAGCAAGGTCTTTGGTTTGAGTCTGAGCCCATTTCAGACCCAGACCTATTGCCAGAAGGCAAAGATCTCCCAGCATGTTGACTACAACTGGAAACTGAATCCAGGGCTGTCTATGTGTTGCACAGGGTCAAGCACAGCTCTGCCTCCAAACAGGCCTTCCAGAAGGCACTGCCCCCAGTGACAGCCCCAGATGAGGAATCCTGTGCCGTACCTGCGCTTGCTGACTTTGCACTTTGCATGGTGCTTATAATGCCTAAAAACTGCCACTCATGGCAGTGACTCCCCTTAAAATCATGGTATAGTCTCTCCCCGCACCTTTCTTTGCCTCATCCCCACTCCCCAAATGGAATTTTGCAAAACCAGAAATGAAGTTGTACCCATGTCTGGGTTTGCTCTGGAGGGATGCTGTGGTCTGTGGTGAGCCTCAGAGCATCGCTCTTGGGGCCCCAGAGACACAGAAATTGCCCACCCAATCTTTCTAATGCAATGAGGATGAAGTGAGTTTTCTAGCTGGATCTATTTGCATTTTTCACTTCAGGGAACAAAATGGCACCCTGCTGAACGGGTTCAACAGAAATCTGAAGACATGGCAGTAGTGCATCCAAACCCTTTTTATTTTCTTCACATGCTCCTGCTCACTTCAGGAAGGTTTAAGGAGCAGAACTTCTCACCAGACTGTATCCCTAGAGGGCCTGCTCCCCCTAACCCCACCCCAAATCATCTTGGGCTCTTGAATGAATCAGGCCTTGACTCCATGGAGATTACAGGTAGTTTCAAAAACATTCAGTCCAAAAACCTGGACAAATTACTTCTTTGGGCAACAATTCCCAGAATCCCTCAGGGCTCCTGAAAGTTGTAGTCCAAGGCTGAGGTTCCACAGAGATCCAGAAGGGGGGCTGTAAGAGTATAAGGAGACCCCCTGGTAAAGCCCCAGCAGCCAATCAGTCAGGGGGAGAGCTGCGTGAGGTGTCATCCAGCTGCCATTGCATGGCTGCATGAAACCATCACACAAGGAGGTAGTGGAACCCTTCTTGTACAATGCCTCCCCCAAAGTACTTATGCTGGCATCACTCCAGGTTATATCAGCATGAGTTACCAGGAAAATGCTGGGCACAAAGAGTAATTTTCTCAAGTTTGGATGAAGTTATGGGAGTTGGACGCCAAAGGGAGGTCAGTCGTTTTCCAGCCTCCCCACAGATCTGATGGCACCTCAGGAGGTGCCATCAGATCTGTGGAGGGGCTGGGAAATGACTGATAGTTCCAAGGGACATGCCCTAGTGGGGGGAACAGCAACAAGTCCTTCTGCAGTGGCCATGCCTGAGAGTGGAAAAAGGACTCCACATTGCATGGAATGAGAGATGGAGATGGGATGGGGTGGAGAATGCCTGGAGGGAGGGGGGAACTTGGACTTTCTTCCCCTGATACTTCTAGATTATTCTGAGGTTACCTCCTCCCACACCACTTTGGTCATTACAGTCAGCCAACATCCCTCCCCCCCACACACACAAAACACACACAGGCACACCAGGGGAAGCCCAGCTTGCCAAAGCCTCCAGCCCTAACACCTCACGTTGCCACCTTGGCAAATGCCACCCTATCAGAGGAGCAGTGGCAAGAAGTGACACCAGCTCTGTCACTCCCAGCATCCCTGAGAAGATCCAGGATCCCCCTCCTAGTCACACTTGGCTTCGACCAAGAGTTGAACAGCCCCCCACCTGAACTGGAAGTGATGGGCATGCCCTTGACCAGAGATGAAGCTATGAGGGGGCAGGGAATAAGGACATTGCACCCCAGTAAGAATTCTGCCTCCTCCAATGAAATCTTCCTTCAGTCCCCAAATCTCTAGAATTGTGATCACATAAAACTTCAGTTGAGCCTTTAGAAATCCAGGGTGGACTTAGACCTCATAACACCTGGGGATTCGTGTTTATGGTCATGAACAATCAAATATGACCTTCAAAACCTACTGTTGCAGCCAGGCAGAACCCCAACCAAAGCCATTCTGAGGCACTGCAAATCAAGGTCCTAGAAAACAAGGTCTGCAGCACTCTCCCAGTTGTAGGGTGCCCTGAGACAAGCAGCTGGGGCAGGACCCCAAAGAGTCTCTCCAGCTGCCTGCTCTCAAGGCACCTCACAACCTGGAAAGCACTGTGGATGTCATTTCCTAGCTCCCTGCCCTCCAGAGCCTAGAAAACACTTTAGTTGGGGTGCTGCTAGGCTGAAACAGTAGATTGGAGAGGGCTGCATTGTCAGAGGCAACTACAATGAGGGAGTTGTGTCACTGCAGTTATGTTGACACTGGAGGATATTAGGTCCAGTTTGGGCATACCGTGAAAAGGGTCTAGCAAAGTGAGCCAGCAGGCGGGAGAGTTCTCCATGTGAACAATTTTCAAGGACTCACTCTCTGCATGGCTAGAAATTTGGAGACTGAGGGAAAATTTCACCAAAATTCAGAACTATTATGGTGGGACAATGCCCTCATTTTGACCTCCCCCATAACTACATCCCCACCCCAGACCCACTAGCAGGCCCTGGCCCCTTCGGCAAGAAGTGAAAAATATTAGGAGAGTTGTAGCCATTCAAAGCACTAACAGAGACAAGTAGCAATGGCTAAAGCCCTTTGCAGCTTCCAGGGCGGCCAGCTGCAAGACAAGCGGTGCCTGCCAGGGTGAGCACGCCCAATGCGGCTCCACAAAATCGCCCCCAGCTGGGTCAGTAGCATTCATCCAGCACCCTTCCCTCCCCAAGCTCAGCCCAAACCTTCCCTCCCTCCCCACAACAACCTTACCCCCCTCCCCTCCCCGCCACACTCCTCATCAGAGGTCTTAAAATCTTACAGTAAAAGATATTTTTAAAAAAGAAAGGAGGTTCATCGTGGTCCAACCAGAGTATTGCTCGCATTTATGGCATCAAAGCCAGGAAAGAAGGAAGGAAGGAAGGAAGGAAGGAAGGAAGGAAGGAAGGAAGGAAGGAAGGAAGGAAGGAAGGAAGGAAGGAAGTTAGTTTAACAAATCCAGAATTTGCTCTCTCGTGGAAACAAGGCCAAAGGCTACCTTGCAGTATTTACATATGATATAGGAAGATCAAGGAAGGGAGAAACGTAATAACAATAATAAACCCACAGTAACCTAAAATCTAGAAAATGGGGGAGGGGATATCAGTTGTTAGGAATAGTGTTTTTTTTTTCACTTAGCAAAATATACAGTTTGTATTTGATCCACAGCAATGCCCTCGAGTGTTCATGTCCTGCTAATTCCACCCATGTCCAAAGGCCCAATGATGAGGGGAAAAAACTTTTTTTTAAAAAAAGCAAAAGAGAGACAAACTCTTAAATGCTTTCATCTCTCTCTTTCTCTCTCTCTAGCTTTCTCCATTCCCTTCAGAACTGCCTTCGTCTGACATCAACCGTTCCTCTGAAAAGACATCGGGTTGGGTTTTTCATTCAATGACCGAGTCCATTCCTTCCCCTGCCCCCAAAATATATATATATTTATATATATTTCTAAAACAAACAAACAAAAAGATTTCAAAACCAAATAAAAATTATTCCTCAATAAAAGCTAACTACGCACAATCACAAAACAACCCCAAGTCATACGAAGGTTCTTCTTGGTGCTCCGAAAAAGAGCTCCAAAAGAACCAGAATGAAAAACCAGGAGGGCTGGTTTCGCCCCACCCCGCCCTACCCCACCCTATCCTACCCCATCCCATCCCATCCCATCCCATCCCCTTCCCTCCCTGCCCCCAAAGACTAAAAAAAAAAAAAAACTAACCCGCTAACAAAATAAATAAAAGAAGAAATCAAGTGGGTCAGAGGGGTTTGGGGAGAAGTGTAAACGGTCTGCAGTTAATAAGAAGAGGAGACAAGAGCTCCTCAGGTTCAAATCCAGTGCTTTCTGGTCAACGGGAGACGGCAGGGCTGGCCAGCAACAGCTCGGTCAGCAACCTTAAGTGTGCAGTTTTCGTGACTCAAATGAAATCTTGGCTCATCTCTCAAGTTGTTGCCGGATCCTCCAGCTTGCCATCCTTGCTTCGCTCGCTGGGGAATCTGCAAGAAGGAAAGAGAGGGGGGATAAAATGATCATTCAGTGGAAAAGGGGGACCAAAGACTATCTGGGAAAAAGTCTACTTTCTTGAAAGAACAGATTGTTTCTGAGCAGTCTTCAATGGCAGACCAATGTACACCTCATTACAATAGACAAGCCAAGAGCTGTCCCCTTCCATTTCCCTCCCCTCTATTTAATAACCATCTTACCGACTTCTTTCTTGGTCCTCAGCTTCAGTGGTAACCATTAGTAAAAGCTGTTGCAATCAAAGGTCCCTGCAAAAGAGCCATGTTTCATTCATAGGGAAAATCTTATGATGTACTTTCAAGCCTACTCTGATATATGGGCCCTCTCCCAGAGTTTTCTTGCTCAGATTTCTTCAGAGGAGGTTTGCCACTGCTTCCCCCTAAGGATTAGAAAGTGGGATTTTGCCCAAGTGACACACTATACCATGGTGGCATATCTATTATGTCTTAAACATGCATGTCCAAACATCCTATTCCTGAACAACATGACTTCAATCCAAAGATAGCTTCTGTGTTTTTATAAAAAAAACAGTTTTGTAAACATAATTGAGTATTATGACAGTGTGCCACTGGCCCACCTGTCCTGACTGGCAGAGACTTGTCCTGCTGAGAGCCAGCTGTGAGTATTCAAAGGCAGACAGCTATTGCTCAAAATCTGCTGACACAGGCCGCTTCCTTGTGTGAGCGATGTTGTGTCAGAGCTGTGCATGAAAGCAAGTCGGTACCGCAAAACGCGGTTTGAGATTGCCCAGCTCATGGAAGAGAATGCTCAGCACTGCATTCAGAGGCTGCGCTGATGTTACATGGCTTGTGCAGGAGAACTAAAGAGAATAAAAGTGAGGATACAAGAGCTGTGCAGGATCAGACTGATGGACTCATGCCATTTCTCACAATGGCTAACTGTGGGCCTGTTGGAAATCTACACACTGCCTCTAAGTCCAATAGCATCAGATATCAAAAATCATGAGATACAGAAAGCAAGTGTGCTGCAATTAGTTCCTGTTTAACAATAAAAAAGACATAACTAAATTACAGACCAATTGTAATTTAACAAGTCTCCTCTAGCTCTTAGGTTTGGCTCTCGTCCTTTCACCTGGAGTGAGCAAAGTATGGTCCACAAGCTGCATGCGGCCCCCGAACAAAACAAAACCCTCTAAATCTCTTCATATGCCCTCTAGGGGGCATAGGGAGCATTTTTGCCACACATTTTGCCACACCCTAGGCCATTTGTAGCCCAGGAGAGGCATTTTTAAAAAAACAGGAAATGAACAAGAAGTCATTTGCAGTTACTGCCTGCTGTTTAAAAGGTTATTGTTGCCCCAATATTCTGTGGCATTTGGAGTGAAAAAAAAACATTTTTGATTTTTTTGCAGGGAGCATGGTAGCAGGGTTGCAGTCCTCCAAGGTCTCCTAGGGGGCTAATGCGTCCCCCTCCCCCACCAGCTTCCCACAGTTTCCTATCCCTCCTGATGGGCTCTGGCTTTGGGAACCCTTGGGCACATGTTCCATGACCTGAACTCTCCCACCATCATCACTCACCCCTAGGCTGTGGCCAAAACCAGTACTCGGGGCAGGACTTGCCGCGCTGATGTAACTGCTGACTCCTGAATCCTGATTGGCTGCCCCGTAAAGTTCTGCCATTGGCCCAGGGCTGGTAGTGCCCAGGAAACCGCCGGTGCGGCTTGGAGTGGAACCTACAGGAAGAAGCAGAACTAGCCAGCCAAGACACCAAAATGCAGAACTGTCTCCCCTTCCCCCCACTAAAACCCAGTAGAATGCTTCCCCGTCCCAGCACTAGCAACCCACCCCTCCAGGGAAGCCAATGTGCCAATTACCTGTCCCTCGCACCACAGCTGCCGCCGCTGCTGCTGCTGCCATTGGTCCATATGCTGTGAGGGGGATGGCTGGAAGTGATGAGGAAAAAAAAACTCAGAGCAAGTCCTGGCTGCCCCACATCCAAGGATAGGATTAGCAGGAGTCAGACAAGTTCCCAACCCAAGCTTTGGTCCCAGGATTTCATAACCCACAGTCTCAGCTTCCCTCCTGCAAGCCACAAGGAGCAGTTCTGGCCAAAACAAAGAAGTACAAGGACTTGTGGCAGGGAAGGGGCAGATCAGCTTGAAATAAAGTTCAGGCGAGCACCCGCGAAGGCACAGGTGGAGAATCTCAGGTCCTGGGGTTAAGTCTGACCTGTGAGGCTTCCCCAGATGGCCACACTCTCTTCCCCACTACCTACCTCTCTCCTACGGCATAATTACTAGGGGGAAGAGCTTGAAACAAAAATATATAGTGGCATTTTGGCATCCCCTCCCTTTTAACTTCTACCTCCACCCACTACTGAAAAGTGGGCCCCTAGAACTTCTCTGAAATTGACTTTAGCTCTCAAGCTGAACAACAGTCCCCACCCACACTTGGACTTTTGCTCTAAACTCTCCAACAAGCAAGGAAGCCTGACCAAGAAGTTCTCTAAAGGTCCAAATCAGGCTCCTTTGCTTTAGCAAGGGAAGCCATGTCCCCACCCATCCACTCCATGTCCCATACAAAGAGACATCCTTGCACCATCCAAATTATAGAAGGAAAAGACCATGTGAGGGGATGTTATGGAGGGTGACAAGGGACTTCCAGAACCAGTCAGTCTATTAGCTTAGAATGAGAGAGAGAGATTGAAAGAGAGAGAGAGAGAGAGACCATGCTTTATACAAAGCTTGGGGAAACAGCAGCAGCAAGAAAATGCCCTTAAGTGTAAGTACTATGCCAAGCCAAGTGGATACAGGACTAAAGGGAAGCAATAACAGCAGGCATTAGACGTAGAAGGAACAGGGAAAGAAGAATGTCGGCCCAAACTTGTCCTTGGCCTCCTCTCCTTGGTTTCTGACCCCTTGAATCCATAGGGCATAGTCCTGAAGCAGTAAAGGGGAATCCATACCCTTCCATCTGTAGAAAAACCAGAGGTGCTTTGGGATTCCCAGCATTCAGAGAGCAGTTCTCCCAGTGTGTACCCTAGATGGGTCACAGCTAAGGAGCACCAGAACTCAGACCATATGTAGCACCAATCAGTAGCACCCTCTAGTGTTCAATATTCTTTATCTCTGTGATCATTAAAACACTCCTGTCAGAAAGATCAGTGTTTTTATTCCCATTCTGCACAGCAGAGGAGGAAACACTGAGTCTCAGAGACAGGGTGTGTGGCTTACAGATGTTCTGGAGGCAGAGGCAAGATTTGACCCTGTAACTTCCTGGTTCCCAATGCAGTCTCTTAAGCCACAATCCCATGCAGCTTCACCTGGAAATAAGTCCTGCTGCAATGAAGGGGTGCTCTTCCAAGGTGACATGTGGACAATTCAGTTGTCAGCCCCTGTACTATACAACTCTTAAAGAAGGCTACCATCTTTTAGCATTCTTAAAGTGTTCCCGCACTACAAAGTTAGATCTTACTTTGTCACAGTGCCATCCCATAAAATCCTGGGATCTGTAGTTTGGTGAGAGACTTAGAATCTCTGCTGGACAGCTCTAGTCTACTAAACTACAGCAGAGATGCCTAAGTCCCTCACCAAACTACGAACTCCATGACAGAGCCACGGCAGTTAAAGCAGAATCAAACTGCTTTAACGGTACATTGTAGACATACCCTCTGACTTGTTTTGTCTGGGAGTTCTCATTCATATCTCACTAATATCAAAGAAACCTTTGGAGAGAATGAGAATCATAGAGGGCTTTCTCCAGCTCTGTGCTCAGATATCTGGAAGGCCAAAGTTTCCTCAGCCATTCTGGTCTGCCCTGGCAAATGTCAGAATGACATAAAATGAAAGCAATGCTGTCAAGTGCAGTCATTGGTGTGTTTTCTCTTGGGAATCAATGACAAGACTTTAAAGAAAGGGGTGTCAACAGATTTCCTCTGTTTCATATGATCAACAGCATTTCAATGATAGTAAGAGAGCAACAGCTTCCCTGGTCCATAAGATCATAAAAGGAGCCATACTGGATCAGACCAAAGGTCTCTGTAGTGCAGCATTCTGTTTGCAGAGTAGCTAAACAGCTGCCCATGGGAAGCTCAATAGCCTTGCTTTTACAAGGCAAGGGTACAATTGTACCCTCCATCTTATGCTCCCCGGCAACACATACACAGAAGCAGATGCCCTCTGATCCTGGAAGGGACATATAGCCATCCTGACTAGGATGTATTGATGGCCCATTCCCAGTGAATTTATACAATCCCCTGTTAAACCCATCCAAGTTGGGGGCCATCACAACTTCTTCCAATAGTGAGTTCCACAATTTATCTATGCCCTTGCTTAACAAGCTTACTACCTTTGATGTTGGTGGTGGGTCAGTGCAGGGAGGGATGCTATAAAAATAGAAACAGCATGGAGAGCAAACAGGGAATTGATGGGAGTGAAGAGGATTATAGTCCAACATCTCTCAAGGTTCCCAGGTTGCAGAAGAGTGGCATAAAGCCATGGCCCTTCAATCCACTCAGCCCAAGGTCATATGCTCCAGCTAGCAATGGACCTCCACAGATTCAAGGCAAAAGCTATCCCCAGCTTCACTGTGGCTTTAGCTGTGGGTGGATACTGGCAACCACCCACCTGGAAAGCAGCTGCTCTGCCACTGAACTGAAGTCTAACAGGCTCCCTGGACACAAAATGGTGGCATCTACCATTGCCTGGTTGCCTTAACTGTAACAGCAAAGAGCAAGAAATGAGTGTGTTGGGGATGGGAGCTGTGTCTGTCTGTCTGCGTACATCCTTTGGGAATTGGCAGTGGGTACCCCCTTTGAGTAAAGCTGTGATGATGCAAGTTTGCCTCAAAAAGAAGCCACCATGGGGCAGGCAGGCAATTAAATTTGGGAGAGGAGAGGCTACGACTGAAAGACTGCCCCTTCTTTTCATCGTCTGCTTGTTTCTGTTTCCCATGCTTCCCCTTTCCCGACCCCGAATTGTCATGTAAGAGGGCAATGGGGGCCACCTTGGATTTCTGATACCCTCTCCCTTCCCCCAGCTGCAAGGCATGGACTTTGATGGAACTGCCCCAAGCCACCCGTCTTCCCTTCCAGCTTTTGCAAGGTTGAAGGAAATTGGTGGGACTGACCTGTAAGCTCAGGGAGAACAGGGGCACTCGGGAGAGGGGTCCGCTCTACCCGGAATTCTAAAAAAGGAAGGCAAGACATCTTAGGACACTTGGTCAGTTCCACTTCCCCCCAAAAGAGAGAGGATCTGGCAAAGAGGACAGGGGGCAGAGGGATCAGGAAAAGACAGGACAGCAAACACAAACACTGCAGATTGGTCCAGAAACAGGGATCCTCAGAGCTGCAGCTTGTGCTGAGAACAGTCAGAGCAAGGAGGGAAGAACACTAGATTCAAGACCTGCCCTGGATAAAGCACCAGGGCAGCTGCTCAATACCACTGTCTCAACTTCACTTGGGCCCCTACTGTAAACAGGAAGCAACAGAGGTGGCCCTCCCTAAAGGTTTGTTGTGAAACACTTTGCCAATTAAAATGCTCACATAGGCAACCATGAGCAAAGAGTGAATCACGTACAATGTACAAACCATATAAAAACGTATGCACATATGAGTGTGTGTGTGTTATTTTCAAAACAATTAAATAATCTCTAGAGTTAAAACTATTTAAAATTCATTAGAAGACAGAATGCTACAAAATCAACAAAACAGCACATCACAGCCTATCCCAGTCAGTTTCTAAAAGCCTGACAGCCTAAGAATGTTTTAACTTGCTGGCAGAAGGAGAGAAAAGTAGGAGCTGTCCTAGCCTCTCCCTCTGCAGAGAAGGAATTCCAAAGTCTGGGAGCAGCCACCAAGACGGCCCTCTCCTTTATTCCCACCATCAAGCCTGGAAAGGTAGCAGGATAAAAGGAAGAGTCTCTTTCAAAGAGCTTAGAGATCTAACAAGTTGAAATAGAGAGATAAGGTCCTTCAGATAGCCTGGCTATTTTGGCAAATCCACCACTCCTGGTGATAGTTGGTCATTTTATGCCTCATCCTCCAATTTGGAAGACAATGGAAGTGGGGGGACAGGGCAACTACAGGCTGTCCTTTCCCCACTCCTGGTGTACAAGAACTGAATTCAGAGCAAGGAGACAATGGGATGCTGAAGACATCCAGACACCCATTTTTTCACAGGGAAATAGATGCAGGCTGTCTTTTGAGGAAATCCAGGGTCAAATCTGATTCCAGGGTGACACTTAGGTCATGACAAACCTTGGAGGCAACATAATGAAAATCATTGGCATGATTGTTACTTGCTACTTTTGTGACTCATAGGAGAGTGCAACATTTCTTTTTAAGAGCAACGGAATGACTTGCCAAAGCATTGCTTTTAAAGTGTGACACTTTGGTGGCATTATCATTATTGATCATGGTTAACTAAATGGTGACTGTAACTAAAACACTCTTTAAAAAACACCAAACAGAGAAAACAACAGCCCTAAAACCCTTGATCAAGTCAGAAAGTGGCCTCTGTACAGTTGCCAAGAGTTGCTTTGGAAACAGCACTCTGGACAATGCATCTGCTTTTATTAGGGGAATGCTAAGCCACCTAGCACTGGATGAATCCTGGAGAATGGAAAGTCTGAAAACCATAGCCTTGGGTAGTTATCCAGTCTTGTGCGCCTTCTGTAAAGAGGTCAATCAAATAAAAAAAAAAAGTTGGCTGCCTGGACTTACTGACATACTGGGCTCCTGAGCGTGACCAATGACAACTATATCTCTCGTCAGTGGGAGAAAAACACCCTTCCTCTTTCAACATCTCAGCTTGGCTGCTAAAGCCAGATCTGATACGATGAAAGTGAAGGCTGCCTCCTGAAAGAAGGATAACCTTGAGGAAATGCAATGGCACTGGCAAGTTGATTTTTATTGCTGGCTTTGCCCATCCTATGCAGATCAGAACTTGGAAGGAACATGCTCCGAGGAACAATGTTACCTACAGCATATTACTTTGCAAAGCTTTTGTTCTCGGCTGGCAAAAAGAAAGAAAAGGTCCGCCTGTCTTCTGCCCTACTGTCCTTGATCACATCCAAAACTGGGTAGCCTCCTTTCTTGTTCTCAGCATTATCAGTACTTCTAGAAATCTGGCCTTGGATTATTGCAAAGTGTTTCACAAGCTATATATGATTCATCTTTTTGGGACCCTATCAGGTTTTCATTTGTGCATTTCAGTGACATTTAGGTCAGAGTACAGTTAAGACGTTTGTTCTCTGCTCTGCTTTCAGAAAGGCAGCAACTCCGGGAAAGGTCTCAAGTTGAAGGTTGGGGTAAAGAAGCAGAGGCGGCAAGAGAGGGAGGGAGGAGAGAAAGAACAGAGAGAGGAGCTTGCAAAGGTGCCATTTTTAGGTCCCATGGGAGCATCTAATTGAGGTTAAACCACTTCATCAGCTCCTTCTGCTCCTGAAAAGAAAAGTCCTTGCACAGCTCACAGTTTGCAACAGCTCAAATGCTCAAACCTCTGGTTTCCCTGCATAATTCACATCTCCCTTTTAGGGAAGGGAGGCAAAAGAGTGGAGAAAATGATGGATCACCCCAGGAGAGGAGCCCACCCTTGGAAAAAACATGGAGGAGGACGTACCGGGAAACTGGTAAGTATAGCCAGGAGCAATGCCTGTGTAACTTCGGCTGGCATAGGTGGCAGCCTGAAACCCTGGATAGCCTATTTTCAGAGACAAAACAAAACAAAAAAGACCAATACATCCATAGTTTCACAGCAAGACGCATGGCAAGCTGAGTTTTGCTTCATGTGGCTTCTTATTCTCTGGTTCATACGCTATCAGAGGTCACCCCATCCCACGGGCATGTGGGGTAGAAAAGAATCCTCACTACATTGGCTTTGATCATTTGGACCATCACAGCAATTGGCAAGTGGGATGAGCAACCATTGCCTGGCAACCCCTCCCCTTCTATAGCTCCAAGCATTTTAGTTAGCTCCATAATAAAAGGATCCCCTGGGTCAAATGCATTCACCTGAAGAGAAGTCTCCTTGTTGCAACTCTATATGAACTCTTGCTCTGAAGCACACACAAAACAGGAAGGGCTTCCATTGAGGGTTGTACAATTAGCACCTCTACACTTTTTGGAGCAATGTGTGCATCCAATTTTAAACTCCAGAGAGGGGAGAGGGAGGTAGGCCTTAGCTATGTGATTTGGAGAAATCCTGCTCCAGTGGCAAATTTATCTGCAGTCCTCCCCCTCAGCCAGAAGAGGGCATTGCAAGATGCCAAACAGAACTTTCCCACCAACGGAATCCACATCATAAGACCTGAGACATCAGAAGTTGAAACAACAGAGGCCTGATCCTTCCTATCCTCCCACAACCTAGCACAAGTGTTAACCCAGGTCACTTGCTGCCTGGTAGGCTGGAGTACAGTGAAGTAACAGAGAAAAGGTGGACAGGGAGCAAGAGAGATCCTTTCCCATCCTTACCCAACATGCCGATCCCAAGCATGAAGGCATCCATCCCATAAGGCATCACCCGGGACCGCCCTCTTGCTGAGCCAGTGGGAGACATCACTTCCTTTGGCTGAGCTTTTTTACATTCCACCTGGCACGAGAGACAAAAAGATTCAGATCTCAGTGCCCTCTGCTGCAAGGTCAAAAGACCCCAGCTGGACAAGCGCAAGAAGCTGTACGTTCATGGTGGATCTATAAGTAAGCCACACAGACCATTTTTGTGACTAGGCCACATACACATACTATTGGCAATAAGTAAAATATGGTGCCCACACATTGCCCTACCCTGATCATGCCACCCAGGTCTTCTCCTGATTCACAGCAGGGCAACTTGTATCTTTCCAGCTGTTTTTTTTTTAAACCAAAATCCCTCAACACTAGCTATGGTGGCTGAGAAGGATGGGCACAGTGAGCCAGGCCAAAAATATCCAGAGACCTGCAGCTGCCTACCCCCATTTCATCCCATCCCTTTGCCCCCAGGAAGGCTCCTGCAATTCCAGAAGAGGTACAACTAACAGAAATACTGGAGGCAAGATTTTCCCATCCCTGCATCCCCAAGCCACAGAAAAGCTGCCCTTGTTAGACTTCTGCCAGTCATGCAACTTGTAAAGGCATAGGCCAGGAAAAAGTTGGCAACTCTGTCTGGCAACTTCCTCATGCCTTCCTGGTAGCCATGTGCTCTCGTGCACAGAGTCCAGGGAGCAGGCTGTCTGGTACATGCCTCTCCATTACCTGGAACTCTCACACCTCCGCCAATTTAACCAGGAATGCCACTCCACCTTTACTTCTAGGATTCCTGAAAATGCTCCTTCACTTCAGGCTCTTCAAGCACTTTGCACCCTCTCGATGTGATTGGGGAGTGCATCCTGGAATTGCTAAATAGCCCTATTAAGATTCTTTCTCCAATCCCTATACACCTGTAAAACAGTAGGGCACAAGTGGCAAGCTCTGAAGGCCATGGCCAGCTGACTATACAGCCCCAAGGAATGCAGATTTTCTACCACTCATGCGTTCCACACTTGCCAGGGCCCCATGGTCCTTATCAGCCTTATGCCTCCCACCTCCCAGTCCCTCTAACCATTTTGTTGTTGATCTCATGGAAGTGGATCTCGCAGACTTTCTCCACAATGTCTTCACTCTCAAATGTGACAAATCCAAACCCTAAAAAAAAAAGAGAGAGAGAGAAGAAAAAGAAAAGAAATAAACAGACTCAAGTACATAAAGGAGTCGTCTCCTTTTCTTCAGCAGCCTAGGAAGGGTCAATACGACCCCCTCCCCATCGCTCTGTAACCCATCACTCTGTAACCAAACTCCCCAAACAGGATGTTGGGAAAAGGTGACACAGGAGGAGCAGCCAACCCCCTGAGCTGGACTCAGCCCCCGCCCCCAGCTCAAATTACCCAGGACAAGGTAAGACACACACAGCCTGATGGAGCCACATAGGTGTCAGGCAAGAGAAAAGAAAGAGGCCACCTTCCCGTCATCACAGGAAGCGGTGGACAAAAGCCTTCTGTGCTAAGAGGGGAGGCAGGAACTTGGGTAAACTGACACGGCTGATGAAGGAAAGAGGGTTGAAGCAGGGAGATAAAAGAGAGTTGCCACCTGAGTATGCCACGGAGGGGCGACGGCACCTGGTTCCCACAGAAGCTCTCCCCCACAGGCACACACACACACCCGTAACGCCACCTTGCCTACCACGTCAAAGGAACAGGCCTCACCTCGGTGTCTGTTAGTCGTCTTGTCAAACATGAGCATGGCATCATCCACCTGGAGGACACAAAAGATTTGAGCTGCTGGGGAGGGGTGGAATTGAATTTGGGGATGGGAGGGAATGAAGAGGGCACTCACAAATCACTCAGCCCTCCTCCAACTGCCTTTTAAGACAGAAAGGTGGCTGCCATTGGGGGGGGCACTAGGAGGGGGCAGCCAGCTGCCAAGCTACTTCATTGAAATGGGGTCTTTTTAAGGGTGGAGAGGAAAAGAGGGGGACTCACAGGATGCCCAAGTGCCCAAATGTCTTGAGATGGACCTGACTCCAATCTTAGATGAGTCTTAGTTAGCCCAACCGCTCCAGCCGACTGATCACTGCTGGTGATTAGAAATCACCCAAGGTCATCACTCAACAAGAAAGCTATTTCCAGCAGTGGAAGAGGGTGGCTGGCATGTCATTGTGCCACCAGCTGCCACTGCTATACAAGTACCAGAGGGCTGTTATGGGCTTCCAAGTGGACTCTGTCTTAAGGTGACCCCATCCTAGGATTTCTCAGCAGGGGAAGTTTGCTATGGCCCTCCTCTCAGGCTGACAGAGTATCACTTTTGCACAAGGTCACCCAATGGGTTTCTGCGGCTGAGCAGGAATTTGGTCCATGGTTCCCAGCATCCTTTTCCAGCACTCTGACCATTACACCACACTTGTTCTCCAGCCACTGGATACATATGGACAATCACTTATCCTAATGCTAAGTTACCACTTAAGGCATGTCATCCTTTGGTAAGCCACACAATTGCAACGTCCTTCCAAGAAAGGAGGGGAAATGTACCACAGTTCTGCATCCAATCAAAAATCCGGAGGTGCAGTAACAATCTCTTCACCAATTGGCAGGGGGACACAGTGTGCCTAGTGCTTTTGCATATTCTGCCCCCCTCCAATTACAGAGAAACCTCTTTGGGAGCCTCCTTTTGCTACCCAGCTGATGGCCCCCAACCACCCAAATTCGCCATGAGAGGAAAGGATGACTGAATCACTTAGAGATGATCCTCTGTACTCACCTAACAGGGTTAGAATAGTTGGAACAGTGTGTGTATGTGCTGAAAACTTATCCCTTTTGGCAAAAGAGTAGATTTTAGGAGAGATCCAAGATTAAATGCTAGGGCACCAGAGTGTGGCAACTGCAAGAGCAGCAGCACTGGCCTCATCCCTGGAAACAGTCTAGTCTGCTGGGCCTCTTGCTCAGCTACAAACCAGATGTTCCACCAGTCCAAACCTCAGTGGATGGGCAGCAGTGAAGAAGTCAAATGCGGGTCTCCCTGAGACCCAGCTACATCACTCTCTCATGCAGCTTGCCTTAGTGACGGCAAGCTTACAGCCTGAGAGAGGGCAAGGGGAAGCACACAATGAGCCTTCTCTCTTCAGGTCAGAGTTGGTGTCAATTGGCAGGCCTGGCAAAACCAAGGTTGAAGGGCTTTGAGACTGACATGCAATGGGCAGAGGAAGCAAAGACGATTATCTCATTTACCAGCAGGCATTCTGGGGGGAAGTGGTCAGCAGTGGGACGGAGATTTTTAACAGCACAGGGTACTTAATGTTCTAGCCTTCTTAACCCTGGAGTGTCAGGTATACCATTAAGTCCTCAGCCAGCACTTCCCCTGTGCCCTGAATAACGACAAAATCATTCTGCCCCAGACTCCAGAGAACATCCTAGTAAGTGCCTGGGGCTGTCTCCTTTTCTCCTCAGGTGGAACTCCCCACTAATGTCCCGCAATCTCTATAATACTGGAGCAGCACAGTGGCCTTAGAGGGAAAGCACATTGTGTCATACATTGATCAGGTGTCCTTGGCCAGCTGCAACATGCCAAAACTAACTTGCAGGGATGTTGTGTTACTGAGATCACAGCCAAGACCCTATGTCATTTCAGCATAGCGTAAACATCCACAGGCAGAGTTACAGTAGGCAACTCCTATACTGAATTCCAAGGTAGCACAACACAGGTGGATCAGCTGTCAATGCTCATGACTGACAACCCCTTGTGCAGCTGCAAGGCTCAACGTGTAAAGGGAATGCATTAAAGCCAATGCATATTCCCCCACTAGTCTGTGTACTTTAATGGGATACCACATGTGCAAGAGTCCTGCATGTCCAATCCCATTTATGACTGCTGCATACTGTCCCTCACCCAAAAAGTCACTCTGTATGTGTGGTGCAGCCTTCACCTGTGAATATTGCTAACCAAATGCCAGCCACTCCTAAATTAGAAACCAATATTGTAGAACATGAGCACCTAAAAGTAAATAAAGAGTAGCAACCTCATAGGAGAAGTACCTGGTGCAGTCAAAGCACCCAGAAAAGAGTCAGCTCCTGTCCTGAGGACACAACTGCTGCTGGAGAACTTCATAATTAGAACTGAGCAGGGCTGAGCAACCATGGAAATATGCTTTCCACGTCTGCTCACGTAAGCAAATCAAAAGTCCCCATTAGGGAAGCCACAAGGCCGCGGGCTCATGAAAGCTAAGGTCTAAGGGAAAAGAGGCAAGCAGTGGCCCCTGCCAAGTGACGGCAATGTCTGGAACAAGAAGCCAGGAAGGTGGTGGATGGCACTTCTCTGGGAATAGCCAGCCAGCTGGCTGGCTCTCTCCCCAGAGCTCTCCAAACACGTCCCCAACCTCGGCACCACCGGGAGAGCTTTCAATCCTCCAAAAGAAAATGTGTGTCCTCAATAGGCTCCCGTGGCCATGGAAACCCAGGGCTAGGGAGGTGGGATAAGCAGGCCTGGCCGGGCCTGGCCGCCAAGTTCAGCGCTAAGTGTGAGTGGCAGCCCTTGGTGGGCAGTTATTGTCGCAGCCAGCCGTTGGGTGCTGCGTTGGGCAGAGCCCCTGCTGGCAGGGGTGGAGGGGTGGGGATGGCAGGAGAGATCCCCGCAGCTCCCCTGGCCCGCTCTCAGGAGCCTTTCTTCTCTGGAGGCAGCCCTGGCTTTGCCAACGCCCAAGTGAGGCCTGAACAAAAGACGCTGCCGGGGATGGCTTCTCTTGGGGCCAGGTTGCTGTGGCAACCCAGGCCCCTCCAATCCCAATTGCTGGCTCAGATTAGTGTGAGCTCTAATGCACTCTTCTGCAAATTGGACACACAAAAAAGGCACCCAGCTGGGGTGAGCCCTGCTCTCAGGAGCTGGCCCTCATGGGCCTTGGGAAGGGAAAGGACGAGGGCCACCTTTTTGAGCCCCTCATCTCTGTCTTCTTCCTCTTCTTGTTCCTCCTCCTCCTCTTCCCACTGAGGCCAACAAAAGCAGCCTGTGACAGAGAAAAATGAGAGCGGGACAAGAGTGTTCCCTGAGGTCTCGCCTGTGCTGCAGCTCAGTCACAAAATGCCCAATTAAGCCCCTACTCATCCACTTCACTAGGCTACGGACCACCATGCTGCAGCTGTGTTTCTTCCCTCACATCACAAAGGGAGGGAAGGAAAAGAGACCGGAAAACATGTTTCTTTCACACAGTATCAGGTCCTTTTTACCACACTGTTAGAGCACTACATTTCTCCTTTAAGTGTCATGGCCTCCTCCTACAGAATCCTGGGATTTCTACTTTGGTGAGACCCTAGAGCTCTCTGACTCAGACATCCAAATATCCCTCCCTAAACTACTAATAGTAAGCGTAAATACCCTGAAGGCATAGATCCCATCTGATCTCGGAAGCTAAACAGAGTCAGGTCTGGATAGTGCCTGGATAGTGCCAGAGGCTATATTTCAGAGGAAGGCATGGCAAAACCACCTCTGAGGAGTCCTTGCCTAAGAAAACCCTATGAAGTTCACAGGTTGCCATAAGTCAACAGGCAACCTGAAAGCACACATACACAAACTACCAATTTCAGAATCCCATAGGATGGAGCCACAATCCTTGAAGTGGAATCATAGCACTATAATGGTGTAGTGCAGAAGGGCCCCTGAACAGTTGGGCAAAAGGACAGGGCCCCATTCAGTAGAATAAGCATCAGAGCTCAAGCTTCAGAGGGTTGTCTTGTTCTACTTTGAAGTTAAGTGAAAAATTGCACACAAGCATATAAAGGGGTAGGGTAACCCATCAGGTTCAACATCAAAAATTACCTGGGTGAACCAGTGCCTGGCTCTTCTCCATGTGTATCAAGGATCGAATGTGACAACACTACCACCATGTGGCTATGGTTGTGTTTTGGATGCTTCAGTAATCCTACAGGGTAGTGATTCCTAAGCTTGATTTCCCAGGCATTGTTGGACTACCACTCCCATGTGGGCTCCAGCTTCTGGGAGCTGATGTCCAGCAAGGTATGGAAACACACGGGGAGAATCAAGAGAGAAGGAGAACTGTCTCCCACCTATATTCTCATGTCCTTTGCTCACAGTCTTCAGACAACTCAATCTGAATTAGAGCACCTGCAAAGTGAGGAACAAGTACTCCTTAAAGCACTATGTTTAACCTAGAATCCACTGGCTCCAATGTCAACAAGGTGTGAATCCATTCCAGGTTTTAATACAAACTTGAAAAGTGCTATCCAAGAGACCAAACCTAATCTGGAGATAGGGTTAAGCATGCTGGACAGCTCCTTTGAAATTAAAACTAAAAGCTGGGATGGCTTCATTGCTCCAGAGACAATGGAGCAACCAACCACCACAGCTAGTACTGGGGGTAAGCAACACACACAGTTCAATACAGTCCCCCTTTCAGGTTCACAAGATCAAGAAGGCACTAACATTGCAGACTCATGCATAGCTATTCAGAATTAAGAAAATGCCCCACGCATGCAAAAAAAATGTAAGATTTATTCCACAGGAAAAAACATGCCTCAAGATGCTATGAAATATTTTCTTTATTAATTAATGTGTTCTGGCCTCTTAATATTTTGAGCCGTTTTTCAGGAGGCCATAAGAAAAAAGAACAAGCCATGTATGTAACCTCACAAAAGGCAAAATCATTCTAATAACTGTACCCTGTAAGGCTGTATTGTAATGATTGTAATAATTAAAACATCATTCCACAGCATCCTGAGATATCATTTATACAATAAGCTCAGTTCAGTGGGATTAACACCCCGGTATGTCTGGACAGAATGCACTGCACTACACTTAAAACTCCCTCCATATCTCACCATTCACTTTAAATGACCCAGGCTGCTTCCCACTGACATCTAAACTAGCATGTTGTATAGCTATTAGATGAGGTAACCTTGGGAGACTGGGTTGGAGGTGTGTGTTGCAGGGGAACTGTTTACCAACAGTGACTCAAGTCCTCTGTATCATCCACCTCAGCCACTCCTTGCCACAGACAGCCGAAAGTTTTTCTGAAGGAACATGGCACTTTGGAGCGTGGGCACAGGGCTGGTCATTGAGCCCTCAGTCGAGAGGCAGCTGGTATAAATAGCAGACTCCCCCTCAGCCGCTTTTCCTTTCTATCTTCAGACATCCTATCCGGAGGTGGACTCTGAACCAGAGGAAAATGTGTTTTGAATTTTATTTTTAAATATAGAAGTGGGGAGGGAGACTTCATCAACCACAGAGGCCCAGGACCTGCAAAGATGGCAAAGTTGCATCTGGACAGACCACTTAAAATGCAGTTGGGACCTACACAATGGAACACTTCTTCTCCATTCAGAAAACCCTTAAATCGTTCACAGAGCCTCCCAGAGAAAAGCAAAAGCCCAAACTTTTGTGGGTTGAAGGACTCTGGGTGGAGGGGGGGCAACAAGGAGCTGGACTATTCTCAGCCCTGGTTTGCATCTTCGAGGTTATGGGTGGCAGTGGGGGGGGGTGTGGCGTGAATTCAGCCTGAATCATTCATAGATTTGAAATCATCTTGCCTGCGAGGAGGTGATGGGGGTGGGGAGAAGCAGCAGGTGTGAACCTCGAAGAACGTGCAATCACATCACCTGTACGCAGTCAGACCTGCAGTCTCAAAACAACACCCAGTGGGACCAGCTCTGTCTCTGATCATCTGAGAATAAGGTCTGATCCTCACAAACAACCAACGGAGAAGGAAACCCGTGGGCTCAGCTGTGTGCCATTTGCAGACAGAATCACAGAAAGCAGTCTTCCTCCAATAAGCAAATTTGGGATGCACTGGATTACAGCTCCTATCTACCTCAGTTTATGAGACCAGCATATCTGGAAGGCAATATGCTTAGGAAGATTGGCATCACCAGTGTATCCCTGCATACTGAAAACCAGAGGAAAAAGAGTTCTAACTAGTCGTGCCTCCTGGATCAAACTGGGGCAGGAGGGAGGTGCTCACTTCCTACCCAAATTCCAGGGGCTTGCTCCCCTGCTCCAGTCATAACCCACATACAGTTATCACTAATTACCATCCTGAATTGAAAGTCTTCTATGTGGTGTTATTTTTGGGGTTGTTGTTTTTTTCTCCCAGGAACACTCACCCAGGCCCTCACCTATGGCTTCAAAGCAGTACAGAAATGGGTATTTATGAAACCTAGACCAAAATTATGGTCACTTCCTAAGAACCAGAGAGACTTTTTCTTCCTGCTTCCACAGTAGAAATAAACAAAATAAAATAAAATAAAATAAAATAAAAAATTGAAGGGGTCACAGAGCTGACAGTTAGGGGGGAAATGCCAGATGACCCAAACAATAAACAGTGGAAAAATCTTCCTGTACAAAATTTGTCTCCTTTTCAGTATTTTAGCAAACTCTTTTCTAAAATTCCAGGGGAGAACTTGATGGCCTCTCCTTCAGGGAAAAATTAAAGGCTAACGATCCATTGGCAACCTGACCTTCACCAAAGGTCAAAGACCCTTCAAGAAAGCCAAAAATACACATCTATTTAGGACTGCTCAGTGACCTAAAATGAGCATCAGTATTCCAGTGGCATCCACTTTGTCCTGCCTAGCATTCACTATTGCCATGGTTGGCTACACCCCAAACCAGTCCTTGATAGCTAGCTTTAGTAGCCTGGTATACACTGGTGGCCTCCCATCCAAGTACTAACCATGGCTGACCCTGTTTAGCTTCCAAGTCCAGACAGGATCGTGTGCCTTCAGGGTATTTAGGCATTTTACCATTCAGTATATTTGGCTTATTAATTTTACCCTATTTTTTTTTCTTCTGAGGAGCTCAGAGCAGCTTACTTGTGACTCTCAGGTAGTTCTCCAGCCAGGAGGTTCTGAGATAGGGCCTGTTCAGGAGCAGAACAGCCCCATGGACTTGTGCTCATCCTATAATAAAAAGAAGCTGCGTTGGGACTTTGGGAAGAGATTGTTCTGCTGCAAAAAAGAGCCAGCAAGCAAATCAGACCTCCCACAAAGGAGATGCGTGTGTGGTTGACCTCATGCCCCATCACAGACTGGACTGAGTCCCATGTCACCTGTGAAATTATGAGCAGAGGATCTGGAGATGAGTTAATCCTTAGACAGGACTTCATGGGCCATACCAGCCTGGGAGCAACCTTCAAGAGCCGACTGTGCCCCCTCAGCTTGCTGTGTCTCGGAGTCTGGATGAACCATGTGGGGCCCATCCTGATACCACATGGGCTTGGGAAACGAGTTGGACAAGGCAGCCTTTGTGTCCCCTTCTCTGCTTGAGTCTTGTCCAGCCCATTCACACACACTTTACGCAGGCCAAGAAATGATTCCGCCGAGAAAATCTTGTCGAGTTCTTACACCATCACCCGGACGAGTTCTGGAATCGGTGCGCTGGAGCATGGTGAGGAGAGGGATATACACAGACCATTTCTCTTTTTTCACTAACCCTACTTGAATATTCTACTTTCATTCGCTAGGCGCTACAATCTGGAGATATGCAAATGGACGGCTGCTAAACACATTGCTACCGCGATCGTCTACACTGTGACCTTCAAAACTACAAACAGAAAATTAACACAACAGTGGAGAGAAAGAGGGAAGAAAAAAAAACTAAACAGCTGAAATGTATTTTTCCTAAATCTAGGTCTAACTATACAGAGAATGATTATCTATCTACAAAAGTCTTTGGGCACACTACATGAGTAGAAAAGAAGAGGGTGAGGCTGGTTTTGTGATTCTCAAGCTGGAAGACAGAAGAGGAGGTGGGGGGAACTACACATTGTATTTGTACCTTTGATCTACGGAATGCTGGGACACGAACGTGCCCCCTTCACTGGCCACTAGTGATCAAAGAGCATCCATGGCCACATAGGAAGGGGCTCTGTGGAAGCAACGTCATAGAGAGAGCTTAAGAACACGGCACAACTGAGTCTTGCACAGAGTGATGGGCTGTTCTGGGGGAGCGGAAGGGCTTGAACAGCTGCAAGTTTCAAATGGCATTCAGCACTGGAGTCATCATCCCAGGAGGTATTTTACAAGTCATTCGACAACAGAGAAGGCAATCACAGGGAACTAACCCAGCTCATCTCCTGCACAGACCACTAGTGAAACAAACAGCACCTGGCACATGCAGCCAGCCCAGGGGCAAAAGCATGGCTCCTTGCCCATGAGATGCTCCTGACAGATCACATCCCTAGAGCAACACTCCACTCCAAGTAAAGGAGTGTTTCATTCACAGAAAGCTCAGGCTTCCCGCTGGCCGTTAAGGCTCTTTTTCACCAAATGCAGGTAGGAGTTCTGTTCATCAAACCTGGAACTTCAACATCTCCCCCAGCAATCCATCCCAAAAAAGGACTCAAATTCTACATCAGCCCATCATTTTCAGACCATTCAAAATGCTTCCTCCATGTCACTTGGATAAATTAGGTTGAACAGTTCCAAGTTATCCAAAAGCAGTTACATCGTGCTACCATGCACACACATCCACCGGAGGAAACGGGACTAGAAAACAAGGTATGGGGACAGGAACAAGAAGGAGCAAAGCAGATGCCAATGAGGCAATGCTATCTGTGAGACCAACCCTGTTCGAACTTCCCTGAGCAGACAAAAACATCTCTGTCTTTCACATTCAGGCCCAAAGATCTTTAAAGCACTTGTTTAGCAGTAAGTCCCATTGATTCAAGGGGGATTATTTCCAAGCAAGCACGTTGAGGATTATAGGCTTTCCCAAAGCTGGGGGGGGGGGGAATAGAGTTGAGAGGAGGCAACATAGGGGCAGAAAGAGCTTCACCCACCCTCACCACTGTTATAAATTATTCTCATTTTCCTTCCTAAAATCATCAAAGGGTTCCAACTGAGTGTTTTTCTGTCAAACACATCTGAGAGCCCTTTTCACATTGTACAATTATAGTGCTGTGATTCCTCTTTAACTGCCATGGCTCCATCCTGTGGAATCCTGGGATTTGCAATTCAGGGAGGGGTATTTTGAATTCTCAGTCACAGTTCTGGTGCCTCACCAAACTACAAAGCTTCCACAGAATACAGCCATGGTGGTTAAAGTGGAATCATAGCACTACAATGGTGCAGTGTGAAAGAGCCCAAAGCGTCATCTCTAGTATAACCTTCTCCCTAAAAGGCCTTGGCACCAAAATGGCAAAAAGTCGCCTGCCCACGTTAACAGGGCTAAGCTAGGAGAGCAAATTTTTAGCTTTCCTTCTGAAATGAATGGGTTACAAAGGTCTGGCAATAGGCAAAGAGATACTCCAAGCAGCTGCCTCCAGGACATGAAGCTCACTTTGGCCGCTGTGTTGAAAGTACAGCTAGTTCAAAATATAGTCAGCAGGCTGTGAACTGGGACTGGTCCATGGAGCCATCTCACACTTCCTGAGAAGTAGGACCTGAGCACAATTTCAAGTCCTGCCAATCCCTTTTCAAGCACTGCACCTCTGGGCCTATAAATACTTGTAGGAGCTCATAACCCCAATTCAGCTCCCAGCCTGAAAACAGCAGACTTGCTTGGGGGAGACAGAGACCCCCCAAAAGGACACCAGCTTCCAGAATGGCTTGAAGCACCAGATGGCCAGTGAAATTCCAGGAAGAGAAGCATTTCCAGGTCCTACCACAGGCAAAGGGGAGATGCCCACCACAGGCAAATGCCCACCTCACTGAGCAGTCTGTGGGCACTGATAAAGGTGGTTGAATGAAAGGGATTAGAAGCTTGTCTTGGAAATTCCCTCAGGCAAACTTGGAAGAGCAATTCCTGGAGGACAAAGTCCTATATTAAATAGCAGGTAAGGCCATTCAAGACTTTCCACCCCAATATCTTTGGCCAGGGCTTGGAATTTGGAATGGGAGGGAGAAGAGTACAAAATTTAGAATGGAGATGGAGTTAAGTCAGACTTTAGCTTAGGAAAGCTTAGGAATGGTTTGCTTCTGGACCATAACTTCTAATATAGTTCAAGATTTCACGGCGTAAATCTCTGATGAACTCGCCTTAAATCCAAAAGCTATTATAGTCAACTCAATCAATGGTTGGGGGCAAAGATAGCACAAAAAAACATGAACCCTGGTTACATTAGGTTCTGCATGCTTTTGCAATATCACAAGGTTCCAGGGTTCCAGGGGGAGGGGAAAACCTTTAGAAACTTTCCCCCAAAATTTAAATTGCCAAATTTCCAGATAACAAACCCTAACTATGCCTTTAGCAGTAACTTAAGATGTAGAAAAGAATTGGTGGGTATGCTTATTTTCACAGGCAGGCAGGCCTTCATCTGCAGATGTCTGCATGCCAAACTGCTCTTAAAGGCAGAAGAGTTGACTATATCATATTGTGCTCGTAACAATTTATACCATACAAACATTTCTATCAGTTTGTACTGATGTAATACTAGTTTTATACAAGTATTTTGGTCTTTCTCCCCACCAAAGAATCGTGGGAACTGCAGTAGTTCAGCAAGAGTGCTTCTGAATAGGACTATACTTCCCAGAGCTCCTTGGCAAGGGGGCTGGTTCTTTACCCAATTCGTGATTGCAGTCTAGATATGCTGAAAGGAAGAAGACAGTATGGAGCTGAACCCAAGGCAAGGCACTTACCTTCCCAAACTGCTCAAAGTACTGTTTCACATCCTCCACCGTGGTGTTCACAGAGAGGCCTCCCACAAAAATCTTCTTAGTCCGTGTCACCATCTAGAAGACAAGAGGACAAGGAGGCAGCAAGGTAGGGCAGGGCCCATTGCATTTTGCTCACCAAAGGAAATACATCATCTGACACTGTGAAGCCAGATTATGGCAAGACCTGTGTGTGTACACCACAGGGCTTAGAAACCTTCCTTTTTTGGACTCTAATTCCCAGAATCCTCCAGCCATCCTGGCCACTGGCCCCCAAATCAAGACTCCAGACTACAGGACACATGTCAATTTCAGCTTATTCTGATCTCATCCTCCCTCAAAAAAATCACTAATTCCAGCAGTTTTCCCACCATTGCTTGAGAATACAAGGGTTTCTGTGTAGTTTTTCAACCCCTATTTTCAATTCAAGAATGTGTACAGCCAGTCAGGAGGCCTATTTCAACCTGAGCCCAAAGTCTTCTAAGAGTGCATTCAGACAGCAAAACAAAGAGCAGTGCAAAGAATCTTGTAGAAAAAAAGTGCATGGAAATAGAAATATGATTCTTTCTTTTTCCAAGGATACTGTCAGCCAGATAGGAAGCAGCTTGCTGCTGAATCAGATTTTTGATCTCTTTGGTTCTGTACTGTGCATGTCAGCCTTTCCCAATCAGGCATCCTCTAAAGGTGTGGGTCTACACCTCCAATCAGGCCCAGCTAGCTAGCTCTCCTGGATCCTAGATCAAGGTCTTTCTCAGTCCTACTTGGTATGGTCAGGCATCAAATCTTGGGACCTTTAGCGTACCAAGTGGCTCGACCACTGAGCCACAATTCAGACCATGGACAAGTTATTTTTGGGATGGCAACTCCCAAAATCCCTCAGGCAGCACGGCCCCTGGCCACAGTGGCTCAAGGATTCTAGAAATTGCTGTCCTAAAAGAAGGAACTTCACAGGCTTTGGTTCATCCTTCACACAGCTCTGGGCACAGCCACCAGAAAACCCATCTCCATGCTGTGAGAAACGCAGCCTTACACTGTGAACGGCTGCCACCTGAGGCAGCCCCCTTCAGTGCAAGAGTTATTCCCAAATGGTTATCAGAACATTCATTTCAAAAACATCCCATGCCTTCCCTTCCTCCACCTTCAGCCCTGCAGGACCAGCTGAACCTGACAGGGACCCTAGGGTGCCCTTTGAATCAGCTCTCCCTCAGCCGCTGCCCCCATGGCTCGGCAAGAAACACATGCTCCTAATTACCCCAAGGAGCGCACAGCTAATCCACCACAATTCTCGGGCTTGGAAAACAGCCCATCTGAACACTAAAGCACCTTCTGTCACCCAACTGCTTAATGGAATTAACCCAATTCCAACCACATGCTTCTGGCCCTGGGCCCTTGGGATACCTGATCTTCTTTGGCCACCCTGTCCATGTCACCCTCTTCCACACCCTTTTCTTTGCATGCACGCACAATGAACTCCTATCCCATACTTTAAAAACCTGTCAGAACCCCCAAATGCCAGCTGCAAGTTGACCAAAATCAAAACTGAGGGTGATGTTGCTGGGCATCAGTGCGCTTTGGTGAGCCAGTGTGGCCCACCAGGAGTGGGAGAACAGAGTGAAAACTGACCTCCTCCCTCCCTGCAATTGTCCACCTAAGTGTAGACACTAGACCATGTTATGCCATTCACTGCAGAAACACATCCTGATTCCCCATTGCATGATAGCAGCAACAACTCAAAGGTAACTCTGCCCCAACTTAAGACTGTATAAGAACTGAGATGTAGATCTGAAACAACTGTACACAGGCCGCCCCAGGGTAGGATGTATAATATACAAGATATAATCAGCTCCAACCACCAACCCATCATTTTGCAGGCAGCCTCAGGGCAGGGATGTCAGAGTTCTAGCAAACAACTGAAGCCTCAAGCCTGCAGAGTTCAAGCAGCTGCTGCTCAGTTTCTATCCCGTTTATGCACAAAATCATTTTCCATCCATAATCATGGTCTGAGCCCTCAAGCAACATTCCCCAACCCAGTAACCTCAAATGGCCTCGACTAAGTCCTCATCATCCTCTGCTACCATGGCCAATTGCTATATTGTCTAAGGAAAGGGATACTGCAACCTCACATATCCAAGGAAACCCAGTCTAGGGAGTTCTCTTATAAAGAGGACAACATATCTTCAGAATATGAACAAGTAGTGGCTGAAACAATCCCCAAAACCCAGAGCCCAGCAGACTTTTAACTGTGGAGATTTCAGCTGGAAAGAAGGAACTGGGAGGTACAGTGAGGAGCCCTGCTTCAAAGGAAGTGATATTTACAAAGGAGGAAGTGCATCAAATACACCTGTCACCTATAAAATCAAATGCTGGAAGAGCTTGGAAATAACTTGTTTAAAAAGAACGTGTTGCCCTAGCTTGTAAGGTTTTCCAGCAACACATTCAGGGCCTTCTTGGTGGCAGCTTCAAAACTGTGGAAATCCCTTCCAAGGGAGGTGCGGCTGGTCCCTTCCTGTTGTTCTTTTTGTTCAGGTGGGGCTTTGGCAAGTGATTGGCTGCAAGGGATTTTTAATGGGAGAGGGGAGTTGGACCTTTTTTAGTCTCTGCAGCGCTCTTACATGGTTTTTAAATGATTTAAATTAAGCCATTTAATTGTGTTTTAACTGCACGACTTTTTGTGATTTCTGCTGTACCTGGTTTTTATTCATGCTGTGAGCAACATTAAGCCCCAGTATTGGAAGAAAGGCAGGATGTAAATAAATGAATAAAAATTAAATGACCACTGTTATGTTAATTGTTTAAATATCAAACGATGCTATTTTGCAATTTCTCATTAACGCAAACTCACCATGGTCATTTTCATCAATCCTAAATCAAGTTTCAGGACTTAATAATTCAATGACCTATTTAACCAGTTAATTATAAAATTAAATTTCTTAATACTTTGGGATCAACAAAGTAGAACGTCTAACTGATTTAACATTCATATACTGGGCATACGGCTAATGGCTCTCAACTCAAAAGTCGAGTCAGCTCCTGAGAGTTGAAAACAGTACCTACCTTGGGCTGAGCTCTGCGAGGAAATGCCACCTTTGGGTCAATCTGAAAGAGGAAGAGAGACAGATTACAATGGTACCCAGTGATTTAAGGGTTTGTTTGTTTGTTTGTTTCTGTAACTGAACCATGACACCACCTCGAGTGAACTTAAGCAGATGATCTTGTGAGCAAATAAAGTGAAACAGCATGAAAGACGTCCATGGGTCTTCCTGGATGGAAGAGCCCATCTCCAGTAGAAGAGAGGGCACAATCCACCAGGCAGTCCTCACATACAAAGCCCAGTAGAACGAACTGGAACTGCACGTCTGTTCTTTCACAACTACAGTTCACCACCACATGACAACTTCCATATAGACTCTTTCCACTGCCTTGTTTAGTCTTAACAAGCAACTGAGAAGCAACCAAAGTTTTAACCAAAGCACCTGGAAGAGAAAACAGCCAAAAAACTTTGAATGGAGCAGATGTTCTGGAACAGGTACCCGGCTGGTATAGTCACTGCAAAGTTCCCCCATGCCTACTTGCCAAAGATTGTTCTGACTTGTGCACGGAGTCACAGACAGAAGTTAACTTCTACGTTTGCTCATACTTAGCATTCATACCATGCTCTTCAATACCTTAGCTTATTTAATGTATTTCATTTAAAATCTTTATACAGAGCACAGACACACATATGCAGCCAGCTGAATCAGACTTCAAGATGACATATAGCAAAACAGAACAGCATGCTAAAATGATACCAAAGATAAAAGCGGCAAACAAAGTCTTAACCCACATACAGCCTGCAATCTATGCTGGAAAGCAAGTCCAACTGCACATAGAGTAGGCATGCACACAATTGCATTGCTAAGCTTGTTCGGTTAACTCACTCAAAATCCAGCCATCCTCACTGTGGAACCCCTTCATACTATACAATTACAGTGCCATATGCTCACCTTCTCCTTTTCCTGCTAAGGCCTACTAAGACATTGTTTTAGCTTTCCTCAGGGTGATGCCATCCACGTGTGGTTAACTATGGCTGCTATCATCCCCAGCCAGCATTGCCTATGACAAGGGACCATGGGCATTGTAGTCCAAAACATCCCAATGGCACCAAATCTGTCTATAAACCATGGGCCCCTTCACTTAGAGCACCATGAGTCCCTTCCAACTGCCATGGTTCCATCCTATGGGATCCTGAGATTTCTAGTACCGGGAGAGGTACTCAAAATTCTTAGCCAGAGTGCTCTAGTGCCCCATCAAAATACAAGCTCATTGCTCATTGGAGCAATCCTATGCTGGAGTCATGCTGGCTGAGGGAGGTGAAAAGATTTGGCGGCAGGCCAGACACACCACTGCCGTGACAGACGCATCAGCCAAATGCTTTGCCACCACAGTGATCCTGCCAGGGAAGATACTGGCGGAAGGACAAGCATGGTGGCAGCAGGGGATAACTGTGGGAGGGGGGCAAAATGAGGGTACTGCCCCCTCAATAACAATTCTACCTCCTCTAGGAAATTTTCATTCAGTCTCCAAATATCTAGCATTGCACAGAGTGAGATACTGAAAATCCTTCACACCGAGAACTCTTTTCTTTGCTGGGCTGGCATTTCCTGGGTCCTTTGGCCTGCTCCTTTGCTTTGGGCACTTGGGAGTTGTTTCTAACAGCTTACCTGAAGTTTTATACTACCGCCACACTAGAAATTTGGAAAATGGAGAAAAATTTCATGGGGTAGAATTCTTATGTTGTCCTCCAACACACATAAAGTAGCCTCAGAAAGGGTACTTTTGTGGATTATGATGCCCAGAATCCTCCAGCCTATTGTGATAGTGTATCTTCTCCACAGAATCAATATATCAGGCATCTTACACAGTAGAGTAAGCAAGACAGAAATTCCTGTCCCCAACGACCTTACCATCTAAATTTCAACAGCAGAGGAAGCAAGAAAAGCAGGTGGAGGTGCAACAATGCAAGGTGAGGAAGCTGTATCAATACAGCTACCGGTATATGTGCTCAAGGACTGCTTTGGAGGAAGAGGTGAGGTGGTGGACATAACTATAGGGGGACAAAAAGAAGGCCCTGCCCCCAATAAGAATTGCCCCCCCCGGGAAATTTTCCTTCAGATCCCAAATTTCTAGCAATGCAGAGACTGAAACATTGAAAATCACTCTCGCCTTAGAAGCTGTTCTATTTGCTGTGTTTGTGTTCCTTGGGCCTCTTTGCCTGCCCCTTTGCTTTGGGTGCCTCAATTCAATTTCTAAAGGCTCAACTCAAGTTTTAAGTCACTGTGATGCTAGAAATTTGGGGGCTGAAGGAAAATTTCATTGGGGAGGGGCAAAATTCCTATTTGGGAAGCAATGTCCTCATTCTGTCCTCCTATTGCCACACTATTAAGGCCACAGCAAGGCAGTCCTGGGACTAGACTTCACAAATACATTCTGAAGTACATCACTTTATCCTGAAGGTATGGACTCTCATGTTCAAATTCTCTTCCACACCACCATCCCTGAACTCAAAGACTAGGTGCCAGGTGAGGAGTCCTAGCTCAGCCTTTTCCTTTGGCAGGCTAGTTGTTTTAGATGCAGGAACCATTTCTCTCTTTGTGTATAAAACTTCACTGTATGAGCTCCCACTCGTAGTCTGAAGTGGGCATAGCCTGGGCACAGGTAGTTTGATTGACGATTGATGTGATAATTTAGAATATTCATATGCTGCTCAATTGGCAGTGCCCTTGGGGGAGGTTGCAAATGCAAAAACTATTCAGTCACAACACAAATTTGTGCAAAATGTGATGTTTTTATTTACCGCAACAGCAAATTTAACAATAAAAAGAAAGCACTCAGCTGAAACACATCAATGGATGAATGCCTGCCAGAAGAGGAAAGCCTTCACCTGGCATCTAAATGCTACCAAATGAGGATGCCAAGCAGGTCCTCACTTGGAAACATTTTTTTCCTGACTTTAACACCCCAAATCCTCCAGGAATTAAGAAGCTGAGGCAAAAGGGATCAGGAAGGTTGACAAATTCAGACACAAGGGGCCGCCATCACATGCCCTTTCTGCGTGGCATTTGCCATGCGAAAGGGCGCCTGGATGTCACGCGATTGTGAGGAGCGATCTGCACGACGCACTCACAATCGTGCAACGCTCCAGGAGCCAGCAGGCGCTGATCACGCACCTTTTCATTTTCGACTGGAAGCTGAAAATGGTGCACGATCGCACATTGTTCCCGGGCCCTGCGTGCACTTACTTGGCGTGGGGAACCTCTGGAGCCACGCCAGTTGCACTTCCTGCCTCAGCACAGCCTGGGAAACTCCCAGACTGTGCTGCGGAAGGAAGAGTCAGGGCTCTTGCGCGAGCAGGTAGCTCGTGTGGAGCTGAAGCAGCAGGGAGAGAGCCTCTCGCCGGAGGCTGCTCACGCGATCCCCGCACCCCAGCGCCAGAAAAAGGTAAGGTGTGGAAAGGGCCACAGTGGCGCTATCTGAAAGGAACATTTGTAGAGTCATTCTGGTGCCTGGGGCAGAATATCCAACACAGTTTACACTGCTCCTGACCAATAACCATAGGGCACAAGTCACCTATGAGGCCTCTTGCACCTCTCCCATTAAGGCAGAGTAGCCGGCACAATTCCCAAGTGGGTTGCACCCGGTGGTCAGAGCTCTCTGTCTTTCATTTCCAACTTTGATCAGAGCCAAGCCCATGCTGCCCCCTCCCACCTTCCCTCCAAGAGTAAGCAGTGAAGATATCATTTGGAAGTTCCTAAGGAAGGCAAATGCCTTCCCATGCTTACTTGCACCATTGAAAGGTTCCAAATGGTACACTGCTTGTGTCTAGAGGGGTTCCATTTAGCTGCTGTGACCAAAAATAAAACAAAACATTAAATACAACCCACCTCCATGGATACATTTAATCCTTTTAAAAACCATCCAGATAACCCCCAAAACCACATCTTGCAGCAACATGACCACACCACTGAATTATGTAATGTGGGAAGGAAAGTCCTGTGCCTTGGATGCTCTGGAAACTAAAGCTTCATGACCTATTACTGGATGAGGGAATTTCCCTTACTCCAGTACCAATAACTTCAGGTTCTTTCTCTTTTGTGTCCAATCATAATTCCTCCAAACTGAAGAGCATCCTCCAGCCTCTTCAGTGGGGGAACAAGGGGTCAGCAAAGTGCAGCCCTGGAGTGAGAGTCCCAGCATTCCTTCCCATGGATTATGCTGACAATTTCTGATGGCGGTTGCAGTCCAACAACACCGGGAGGGCTGCACTTTGTCCATACCTCCAGCATTTCTGCAGAAAGAGGATAGCCCCACGCCTCCATCATTCTGGGTTACCTGACTCTGGACTTCCCAGAAGCAATCTCTGTTCTCCATCGCTTGGCAGTGCTCACACAGACACACAATCTCCTTTGCATGGCGACAGAAAGGCAGAAACCCATGGGGAGTTCTGTATCCTTGGGACAGCCAGAGGGCCAATGGGAGATAACAAGCCCAAACAATCATCCCCTGTCTTTTTCAGTTCTCAGCCAGCAGCATTCAGCTCCTGCCAAGATGAGACTCCCATCTTTCAGCCAAAGTTAACCCAGGCCTTCCTCCTCCAGCACAATTGACCAGGAAGAAAGAATCCATCTGCTGGGCTTGCTGTGGCCTGGCAGGCAGTCGTTTTCAAGAAAATTCTTCCCCTGAGTAAGCAGCTGTTGTAGGCAAACTGAGGCTCAGGAGGAAACTATCATAGGCTAGAGGGAGTATTCCTTTATACAAAACCTTAGTCAAAAGAAGGCCAAGCACCCCCAGCTCCTGGCCTGGGCCTGCCCAGGGGAGGAGACCCTGCAGAATGGTAGAGCTTCCATGCTCCCACCTCCTGGAGCAGCATGGTCTCTTCTATTCGAGTTCTGCTCAGCAAGAAAGGTGGGACCTGGGAAATGCCATCCAAGGAGGCAAGTGCAGGTTGGCCTCCCAATGGGAACACAGAGGAGAAAAGTTTGCAGGGAAGGACTGGCAAACCCCTTGAGATCACAGTCCTCCCTTCCTCCCAGCAGGAGGGGGGCTCTATGGGTAAGAATCAAGGGTGTCGTCTACCCACCAGCCAACCCACCCAGACAACGGCATTTTCCAAGGCACCTTTTTCCAACACAACAGTTCTCCAACTGGACTATAATTCACAGCAGTTTCAGCCAACATGGCCCTTCTCACACTGACTGGGGATGATGGGGGTTGTGTTCCAAGACACCCAGAGGGTGTCAAGCTGGGGAAATTGTTATCAGGACACACAGATGTCTGCCCTTTGGCAAGGCATGGTCCTCTCTCCCTGAGTGTCCCACCTGTCTGAAAGATGAACAGAGGCAATAAAACTGATCTACCATACAAGGTTGAGATCACACACCTGACATGCTGTCAACACAATGCTACATATGATGTATGTGTATGGGCCTTCAAGTTGCCTAATAAATAATACTCTCCTCTAAAATCCCTTTTGGTTTCTTTTGCAATCATGAGGACTAGTGACCTTACAGAGAAAAGCAAGGGAGCAGTTAGCTTCTTCACAAGCCTACTACCACTCCAAGCACCCTGTAATTACCATCAAAGTCCATGTAACCATATTTCACTTGCTGGCATCATTATCTGTGAGATCTATTGCCAAATCAATGTCACAGCTAGACAGAGCCACAGAAGACACGTCGGCAGATCTCCAATGCCAGCGAAGCTACAAATTGCTTCATTCTACATCTGAAACGCCCCCACAACTCAGGAGATGAACAAAACCCCTCCGAATGCTGCTGTTACCTACACATCATCCAGTCAAGCCATGGTAACTATTAAGCCTACGGTTCCATAAACAAATCCCAGAGCCCTGTGATCTCACAAATAAAGACCAGGTGTGGAAAAGCACATTTTTCCTCCTCTCACATATGCCCTTAACTCACAGTCCCAAGGAGACAGGGGAAACCACTGGGACAAACAGCCTTCAGGGCTGGTTCACCCCAGCATTCTCATCACTGCATCCTTTCACATGTGTAAATGAGCCACAAGAGATCCCATGTCACAACAGAAAGCTGGTGCTGTGGTTAGAGTGTAGGGCTCAGACTTGGGAGATCCAGGTTTAAGTCTCCCCTGAGCCATGGCTGGACCAGTCACACTGCCTCTCTGCCATTAAATTGTATTCGGAAGGTAGTTCTAATCCATTTTCTGTTGACTTGTTTAGTATGTAATGGGCATTTTATTCTCTTAGGTTTACAAAGCTGTTGGCTGGCTCATGTTGCCAAGCAAATAATTTAAAAATGAAGCAGCAGAGCAAAGTCTACCAAAGGACAAGGCAAGGTGGCAGATTTCAAAGCATTCACTAAAATGTGGACTTTTGTGCTATTGCCGATGGACCCTCCGGGGGGTGTTTGTGAACTGGGAGCAAAGAAAATTATTTTGTCTCTTTAATGCCCTTTCTGTTACTTTGAAAACTGTACAGAAGTACTTTTTTTGTTTGGAGAGGGAGTCCATAACTTTCTTCAGACTCTCAAAGAGCTGCATAACTTTAAAAAGATTAGCAACCACTAATAGGACAGAACTGAGTTCTTCTGCAGAGGTCGCATTAAAACTTCCCACTTCCTTCCCTCCATCCAGCCACCCAGATGCATCAGGGGATTTCAATAGTTGGGGCAACCCACATCATGTTCTCTACAGCCTGGGACCCCATCTGTTCTCCCTTGGTTCCCTGCAGCCCTCCCCGCTTCCTTCCCATACTACTGCACGCACAGGGGAGGCCCACCTGCCTCCCCTTTAAAAGCCAAGAAAGAAGGCGCTCCCTGGGCAAGGAGAGGAATGAGTGTTGGCAACCACAACTTTCATCTCACTGGTGTTTGCTCAGCCAAGATGTGCCAATAGGCACACCACTTGCTCTTTTAAAGTGGAGGCGGGGGCAAAGAGAACCCCTTCCCACAAAGATCCGTGATAGGTTTAGCTGATCAGGAACCAGAGCAAAGTTTAGAGAAGAGGAAATTGCCACACACACACACACCAATTAAACCTCTCTTCCCAGCTACAGCTGAATCCTAAGCAAGCTTCTCAGAAGGCAGTCTCACTCACTGCAATGGGACTTACTCCCAAGTAACCTATGTCAGCTATTTCCACCTCCTGTAGCCAAAGAAAAAAAGAAAAAAAAACCCACCAACACTTTCAAAACTCAGCATCTTCCTCTCAGCGATACCCTTCATGGCCCTAGTCTCCTCCAGTCGATGTCCGGAGGCAACCCCCAAACTCTAGGGGCCTTAAAAACTAAGGTGGGAACAGGATCGAATTTTTATTTTGCTGCTTCCAAAGAACCACAGAGCCTCTGTGTTGAGCAAGGCTGGACTAAATTTAAGGGGAACGTTCTATGGGGACAGAAGATGATGCACACCTCAAAAGGAAGGGTTTTGGGGAGCTAAAACAATTTTCGCAGCAAATCCTAGAGACAAGGAAACATGTTTTCTTTTGTTCAGCTTGGGCCATTCAGTTCATCAAAAATCAACCTCATCCCACACAGTGAGGTAGAAGCCTCTGCAAACTCCTCCTCCACGAGCCCCACTGAAAAGAAAGGACAGACAGACATCGATTCTCTTCTTTTTCATGAGGGTCATGCAGCAAAACTTTTGGCAGGTTGTTGCTCAGACTTTTAATTTTTTCATGGGTGGGTTTTCTTAAAAAAAAAACACAATAATGTCTGTTTCTGTTTCTCTACACAATTCTAACCTTGAGTCTGATATCTCAAGTCCAAGATTTCAACCATAAGAGAAATTGGTTAAAAAGTATCTACTGGCAATACTTTGCAGTCCAATGGCAGTGCCATCTATCTGCCAGTACCTTTGCACACATGCAAGCACCTGAATTGCAAAGCAAGCTAAAATACATGACAAATTGCCAGATTCACCATGAATCACACAACCCAATATTGAGAGATCTGAGTTCCAATCTGCCCTCAAACCCAGTTCCTCATTTTCATTTAGCAATGGTACATTTGGCCTTGCTCTGGCCACTTGTTTAGCTCCCCAGGTGTTAGGGAAAAAATCCACCAATAGGGGGGTCAGCCCAAATCATTTGCGTACCTACAGGTGGAAAACCCAAACAAAGAATCAAAATCCAATTTAGAAAGGGGGAATCTGATTAAACTGAAGTAAAGTAGATATCAAGTTGCCTGTCGACTTGTAGCAAGCCCATCAATTTCAGAGGATTTTCTTAGGCCAGAAATATTCCAAGGAGGTTCACCAGTTTGCCTTGTTCTGAATATAGCCTCAGAATTATTATTAATTGGTAGCATCCATTAATATTATCATTAAGTCTTTTGTGGATTGCCTGTCATTCCACCAGATCACCCAATGTAAAATAGAGGAGAGAAAACATTCTTTTAAAGACTTTTTTTTTTTTGGCACACAGAGGTTTCTACCACAGGCTCTAAAACAACTTGGGCAGGCCACCAGTTGGATCAGCCTCAGTTGCCCATTATTAGCCAACCAAATACCCACCATATGGTGAGAATGTGAATGGAACAGCTGTACTGGTTGTTGATCACTTCAGCATGCCCCCTCCCCAATTCATTCCAGCTTCTTTGCTTCCAGACGGCTTAGGCCTAGCAATCTTGGCCCCTTTCCCTGAGCACGAGGCGTGTTGCTTCCTAAACAAGTGAGGATGAAGGTGGTGTAATTGCTTCTCATGTGAGGAAAAGTCTCCTCTCTAGTTCTTAAGCAGAGATCCTGGTGGCAGGTTTATAAGACATACACTTAGTACTTTATCCTCTGCTTTTTTCAGGTTCTCTTTCCCGCCATGCTGGCAGAGATGAGAGAGAAAGTATAGACAGACAGAGAAAGCTTACAGAAGTAGGGATATATTAGGACCACAAAATGGCCCGTTTCACAGGTGTGTTGTGGACCTGTATGAAAGCATCAGATGGCAACCATAGGCCTTCTAGAAACAGAAGCAAACAGCATCAAATATCTCTTGGTCTTCCCCAAGCTCCCCAGCTGAGAACAGATGCTCAGGACTTCATTACCACAAAAATCATTCTGTCTAAAGGTGGGTTCAGGTGCCCCAGAGCTCATTTTGATGCCTGATGAACAGCCCTAGCACATATGAAGAGTGCAGCTCTAAGCACAGGCCAAATGACTTTCCCCACTCTGGTGAGCTCCTGAAGATCTTTTTCTCAACAGCTTGGATTCACCAGGAGAGAGCTTCACACTAAATGAAGATTCCACACTAAGTCTGAGCCCGCAAGGGATCCCTTCTAAGATATCTGAAAGGAAAGGCTTATGGGCCACCACATAGGCTCCAAGATTTCAACTCCCTTGAAGGCCTGTCAAAGGTGGAAAATCCAGATCAAATCCTGCCCCCTGTGCTTCCACCCCAAACCAGACACTCACTGAGAAATTAGGCAAGGCTAACAGAGGTGTGAGAGAACAGACTGAACCCTTCAGAGAACTCTCAGTCTCCTTCAAGATAGTTGGTGTTCAGGACAAGGGACAAGGTCAGAAGCAAAGTGGGAGAAGAGACCCTCAGTTCCCTTTAAAGCTCTATACTTCCATTAAATTGATTGCTCGGTATCACACACCCCTCTCTTTCTAGGCCATCCAGCCAACCTCCTCCAACATCTCTCTCACCCGGAGAGAGAAAGTTCGGCAAAACCCAGCCCCTTCATCAAGAAACCCAGCAGCCTTTTATTAACCCTGCACCAGCAAGAAGCTGCAGCCTGCTCCAAAGACAACCGATGGCAGCCAGACCCTGGATCGATACTCCCGGCCCTCGCCAATTGTCAACACTCTCTAATTGCAAATTAATCCCAGACCCAACGGAAGGAAAAGCCCCAAACCTTTCCCCCAGCAACAAAACCAGAGCGCAGGAAGGGCAGGGGAAGTCAACTCACCGTCTTGGAATCCAGTTCGTGTCTGGACTGGGCCAGAACCTTGTCCACCCCAGCCTGGTCCATGAAGGTGACAAAACCGAATCCCCTGTGCGGTCCGAGGGAAGGAAGAAAGAGGAAAAGTTGGTCAGCCCAGAGGACAGGCAGGTGGGCTTGGAGGGATGAGGAGGAAGAGCAAGGCAAAGGAAGGGACTCACCTGGAGCGCTTTGTCAGTGGGTCCCTCATGACCAGGCACTCCTTCACCTCACCAAACTGGCTGAAATACTCCCGCAAGCCTTCTGGAAACACAACAAAAAGACACCCATGGGCCCCTAGCCCCCCAGACCCCACCCCAGAGGAAGGAGGATGGGAGGGGGGATTCCCATACCTCCGCCAAGAGGAGGATGAGGGGAGGAAAGAACAAGCATCCCATCAACAACATCCTGACCCCAGGGAGGCACCCCTAAAGCCCCAGCAGCAGAGGAAGGGGTGCACCCATCAGGCTAGTGGGTCACAAAGACGCCCCCCACGCGGGACCCCTCCCCGGTGGCCCAGCGCACCGCGGACGCCCCCCCGGGGTCCCTCCAATCGGGGGAGGAGTTGCGAAAGTTTGGGCTGCAGGTGCCACGGGCGGGCGAGGAGGACCGCATCCAGGGGCAACCCGACCGGCCCCCTCAGCCCCCCGGGCGCGCGCGCGCACACCTCCTCCTCCTCCTCCTCGCAGCCCTCGGCCGGTCGCCCCGGCCCGCCCCCGCCCGCCGGTCCCGCTTCTCCGCCGGCTCACCTTGCGTCGTCTGCCAGCTCAGTCCTCCGATGAACATTTTGCTAGCGAGGCGGGAGGGGGAGACGGGGGGGGAGGGAGAAACAAAACGAAAAGGCGCGTTTAGCCAGAGCCGGCAGCGGTCGCCGGAGGGGAAGGCGAAGGGGATGGGGAAGGCGCGGCGCGGCGGAGGGACGGGGCAGGGGGAGCGGCGCCCCTGACTCAAGGGGAGGGAGAGGGGGAGGGGGAGGGAGGAAGGAGGGGAGCCCCTGATCGCTGGCGGGAGGGGGCGCCGCCGCCGCCGAGAGGGAGAGGCTTCGCCAGAGCCCGGGAAACTCCTCCATCCATGGCGGGCGGGCGGGCGAGCGGGGGGCGTGGGCGCCTCCGGAGCGCTCCGGCTTTGCCCGCCCGGGGGCGGCCGGCGCGAAGAAGGAGGCAGCGGCGGGCGAGAGGAGAAGTGAGAGCGCGGTGATCGGCCATGTTGGCGGCTCTCCCTCTTTCCCCCGCCCGCCCGCCCGCCGGCCCGCCACGAGCCCGCTCCGGCCACGAGCTCCCGGGCATCGCGCGGGGAGGAGGCGGGGAGGCGGGCCGGCTCCCGCCGGCCGGCCGGCCAGCGAGCGAGCGAGGAGCCCGGCGGCCGGCGGGCGGGCGGGCGCGGGGCTCGGGGCGCGGGGCCGGGCCAATACCAGGGATCGTGAGGCGAGTCCGGGGAGGAGGCGAGGCCGGGCTGGCTGGCGTCGGTCTCCATTCGGACCTCTTCTCGGCGCGAGGCGCAGCGCCACACTCCCGGGGCAGCTGAGGAGCGCTGGAAAAGGGGCCGGACGGCCAGGCCATGCTGCCCCCTCCCCCGACCCCTCGCAGCCGGGCGGGGAGGGGGAGGAGGAGGAGGAGGCGAAGGGGAAGGGGAAGGGAGGGCCGGGCCCGGCGGGGACCAACCTGCCCGGCTCCTCCCACCCCAGGCAGGCGGGGAGCCGGCGCGAGGAGGAGCAGAAAAGCCCGGCCGGCGGCTCGCGCGCGCGCTCCGGCTTCCTCCGCGTGCGGGGGCGAGGCGAGGCGAGGCGAGGGGAGGGCGGCCGTGAGGCCCCTCGCCGGCCCCGGCGCCCTCGCTGCCCAGGGCAGCCCCCGCGCCGCCCTCCGGGGCGCCTCCCCAGCCGGCCCCGCGAGCCTCCCCAGTCCCAGGAGGCGGCTCGGTTGCCCTGGTGCGCCGGCAAACAAAGGCAGAGGCGGCCGGGGAGGCCCGCGGGCTTCGGGGCCCCCCCGGCCTTCCGAGGCGGCCCTCCCGGTCAGGCCCCTCAGTCGGCAGGGGGAGGCGGGGAGGGGGCCGGCCCCCTCCCCTCTCTCCCCCGCGCGCGCCCTCCCGCTTTGTTCTCTACCTGCCGAAGGAGGCCTCCATGGTCAAGGGGACCGCGAGGGGGGCCTCCCGCCGCCGCCGCCGCCGCTTCCACTTCCCGGGCCCGCCACCTGGCTCTTCATGACGGTTGTCTCCTGGCCCCGGGGTGAGGAACCAGCCCGGGCCGGCGAGGGTTAAAACTCACCCAGCCGGCAACAATAATCAGCATGTGACAGGGCCGGCGGGCGGGGAGGCCGAGCTCCAGGGAGCCCCGGCGCGCTCCGCGAGGGCGAGCAGCGGGTGAGGGCCGGGCCGGGCCGGCGCGCCCCCCGACCCCCCCCACTTCCCGCCGCCCCGTCGGCCCTTGAGCGGCCCGCCTCGGGAGGGGGCGCCCCTGGCTGCCTCGCCGGCCCCCCCCCGCGTTCTTGCCCTCCCGGGGCCTCGAGGGGAGGCGGACCCCGGGCCAGAAGCCAGCGGTTCCGAGCATCCCGGGCCAGATTTGCCCCAGATCTGTGTCAGGGGCGCTTTTTCTGGCCCAAAGGTGCCTTTTTGGACTGGTGAAAGCCCTTCGCAAGGGGTTGTGGGGTCTCCTTTGCTCTCTGACGTGGCCAAAGGCCGACTCCACCCCAGGAGGGAAATGCTGGCTCCTTCTCTTTGTTCGGGGGCAGAAAATGGGCCCTTGGCCCGGCTGCTGGGGCCAGTGGCCATGCTGGCCAGGGGAACCTAGGAAGTGTGGTCCAAAAAAGGACACCTTCCAAGTTTCGAGACACAGGGCTTAACTTTTGCCGTCTGCAGTGTGTCCAGTCCCTGGAATGGCCTAACTCTTACCTTTGTGTATAAATCGGCATTCAAAGGGCAGTGTGGGAGCCAGGAGGGCATGGCGGATGAGCTGCCCTGGCCCCGGCCACCCTCTGCCTCAGCATCCTGTGTCTTCTTATTCTCCTGTGAATTGTGGCTTGGCACTTGCCCCTGGCTTGTTCCCACAGAGGGCAGGACGGGCAAACGCACTTCCTTTGAGGTCAGCCCAGTCCTGTGTCCCTACCCAGGGAGCAAGCCACTTCGCAACCGTGCGTGAACCTTAAAAGCATGACTAGCGTCGCCTCCAGGACCTCGAAAGGGCCCCAGGGAATGGCTCCCGTGTTAGGAAGTTCATAGTCTAAACAAGTGGGAATTATAGAATCTTTTGGCATCCATCTCAAATGTGTTTGATTTGCTGCCCAGACCTTAAATGAATGGAAAAGGCTGAGGATTGCCTCCATCGCACAGCCCCGGTCCTACGGTGGAGCCCCATGGTGGTGGGGAGCTGGTAGATTTGTACTTCAGGGGTTGGGTAGTGGTTTTAGCACTGGGTTACCACAAATCAGAAATGACTTGGAGGAACAATACAACAAGGTTTGTTTTTCTCCTTCCTTAAAATGTGAAAGGCTATGAGCCTGCCTGTGTCTTGAGATTTGCTGCTGGGGAGGCCCTTCTCTCTCTCTCTCTCCCACCACCCTCACAGATACTTTTGGGGGGAACTTGGGAGACGAGGCCTTCTTGGTGACTGCTCCCTGTCTCTCTGGAACTTCTTTCCCAGAAAGGTTACACTGGCACCTTCTGTCCATCTGTAGAGTACCCATGCGTGCACTGCTTGAGAGAGAGGGAACTTGTAGCTTTCAGAGGTTGGACTACAACTATCATCATCCCTGACTGGGGTGGCTGGGGCTGATGGGAACTAGAGTACCACAACCGCTGGTGAGCCCCAGATTCCCCAGCCCTGCCTTGTAGCAATGGCAGCTGTGGCTACCATGTCAGAGCATGGTGACTTTGCTCTGGGTTTTAGTCAAGACTTGAAAGTGGCTAGCCATGGTGCTGAACTTTCTCTTCCAAATCCAGCCAGAACCTTCAAAGTTCAGACTAAAACCTGGAGCAAAGGCAGCACCTAATTGATATGGGAGGCCCCATCTCCTGCTGCCTTGTAGCATTTCCCCCTGCTGAATGTGTTTTTCAAGGGCATCCACATTTGTCAAGGATGTGGCAACAGTGGCCTCTGTTCTGATGACAATGCTATCCCACAAGCTTTATTTGAGGTCCTGAGCTCTATTGGTCTAATGTCTTCTTTTTAAAGACACTCTGGATTCAGAACACATTGCTGGGGAAAAAACCTTCTGCATTTGCTGCAGGACAACTGTGTTTAGATCTATGACTTGGTTGCTCCTACACTGTAAACTTCACCATATCAAGCCACCTATCTATATGTGCATAGCAGGAGAAGAGCAGATGACAAAACTGAACCAACAACATTTGAGAGACCTTTCTGGTTAAAGGACTGGAGTTCAGTAGCAGAGCAATCTGGAAGTGATTGTGAGTCTATTTCTGTTCTGCACTTCCAGAATTTTTGCCCAGTTTTCAGCCTGTGCATCAGGTTGTGGGGCAATTAACTGGCAAATCATCACACCAAGAGTGGCAGTTCACCATTTCAGGGCATTTTCTTTTACTCCCCAAGTTCTTAAAAGCTCAGGACTCTGATAGCCTTTAGGGGTGTCAGGGTCCTGAGAGCTGCAGGGGTAACAGGGCCATACTTTTTCCACCTTGGCCACAGAAAGTAGAAAATAAAACCAAGCTGGAGGAACTAGTTACCTGCTGTGGTATACCACTGCTTCTAGAACAGCAACAAAAAAGTTTCCATCATTACAATTTTTTAAAAGTAACTTTGTCTGTCTCTTTTCTTAGCAGTAAGGGAAGCTGATACTGCGTATTTTGCTTTTTGATAAACACAAACTGCAGACCTGTGATATTTCACTTTCTTCCTGTCCACCTTGTTGTCATCAAAGACCACAAAGCCGCAGAACCAGCCATAACAAGAACTGTGTGGTATTCCTTTACCACCATTTACTGAGGCCTCAGCGCTGTAACAAAAATGCGACTTAGAAGTTCCTGTTAGGCTAAAAAAGCAGTATGACTATCCCTTGCTACATTGCAACAGCAAGGCCACTGTCTGTTCTGCCTCATTAATAATTATTGCCCTCTTGATGTTGCTTGGCCACACGTATCCCGGTTTTCATCTATGAAATAGTAGAAGATACGGGGTATCCAGTTAAGGGAACAGGAAAGAGAGTTTACCAGGTTGGCCTAAGGTATTGTGGAGCCTGGGGGCAGAAACCCCAATTGTGCTCTGATTGCAAATAGTGGCCAGAATCAAATAAAAGGTGGTAAAAAGATAATCATTAACTGCTTCCTGTTGGCTGTCCTCTCATAGCAGTTGCCTGAGGTCAGCCTCTGCTTGCCCTGTGGAAAGGCCAGGCCTGGAAGCCCTACAGGAGCTGCCTGCGGAAATAGGATTGGCTGACCAGCTAAGCCCCCATCCAGGTGCTAGGACAGAAATACATGCTCCAAATCTCCATAAGCAGCTCAGGGTGAGTGACAGGCTTGGGTCCTGGAGGCCTTGCCAAGGTATCAACCAGAGATTGAGTTGCATCTCCTAATCACTGATGGACACGCTGTACTTTCCAGAAGCCTGTGTCACCATTGTGTCTCCATTTTGGAAATGGCTTCCTTGAGGAGGCTAGTCTCCCTGACTCCAACAGAATGCTCCCAGCCATTTCTGAAGCCCCAGGTTATTAAGCCATTACCAGCCTCTTGACTTGATGGATGTTTGTTACTTTTACATACCATCTTTCCTCCAAAGAATTCTAGGAGTGGGGTACATCGTTCTTTTCCTTGCCACTTTCTTCTCACAACAACCTTAGGAAGTAGGTTAGGCTCAGAGGCAGGAACTGGCCCAAAGTAACCCAGTGAGATTCATGGCTAAGTGGGAACTGGAACCTGCATCTCCCTAGTCCAGCATTATAAGGGCTACACCAGAGATGGCAGGCAGTTCAGCAGTCCTCCAGCTATGCTGGCGAAATGCACCACACAGAAGGGGAAAATACAAACTATCGATAGAATTAAAAGCATGTAAAAACATGATCACTAAAAAGAAAAGTAGCTAATACAGCACTGAGGCGCTGGAGTGCATAGGCCATCCAGAGAGCGGCTGCTGCCTCCTCCTGCCCCTCATTTGTGGATGGCGTTGACCTTTGCCTTCCTGTGTTTCCTTGAGCAGGGACCTGTTTCTCATCAAGGCAATGAGCGATGCCCTCACATCCTTTGAGGCGGGGAAAATGGCTTCCATCTCACCACAAAGGCTCTTTGCTGAGAGGAGAGTTCCAGGCCTGACCAAAGACAAAATTGACATCTGACCCCCAGATGTTGAGTGGGCCCCTCCAGTTCAGGGGCAAGGCCAGGCCTGGCTGGGATGTTCCTGTGGTGTTTGCTCCCACATTTACTAGTAACCATACCAGGGACCTCCCCCCATGGCCCACAATCTCATACCCTCCAACATTTCACATATGAAAACCAGGACATGTGTGTCCAAGCAGCATCAGAGGGCAATCAAGAGCACAAAAGTTGTTCTTGAGGAAGAACACCCAAGCTAGGAAAGGCTGCAGCAGTTTGCTTTGGCCTGAGTCTACAGAGAAAAGCAAGATTCTGTTGCCTCCTCTTCTCTTCCTCTCTTCTGCACTTTGAACTCACCCTGCAGCAATTGAAGTAAGCTGAAGACAGAAGAGGAAAGTGGGAGGAGGAGGAGAGAAAAACTGGGATGTTTTAAAAGCAGCTGAAACAGTGGAACAACAGAGGAGTAGTGGGGGGGGGTATCCTGGCCAAACTGGGACAGCTGGAGGATATGGCCTTGCAGAGGACCAGGCACTGAAATTTGTTCCCACCCAGCACTCTTCTATCTGCTGTGTTCTCATTCCCTGGATCACTTTGCCTGCCGCTTTCACCTGGGGATGCCTGAACTGTACTTCTGAAGGCTCCACTGACATTTTAATGATCAAGATTTTGAGGACTGAAGGGAAATTTCATTTGGGGAGGGAAAATTCTTTTTGCGGGGTGGAAGCAATGCCCTCATTTTGTTCCCTTGTACCTCCACCCCGGCACCTTAGAACCAACCATAGGGGACTTTTGCAAGCTGGGTTCTGGACTAGACCCTGTAGCAAAAATGCATCACTTAGTGGGGGAAGCTCATAGAGAGATGGGAGGGTGCTCCATTTAAGCTGGGTGCCAAGCTGGGCGCCAGGCCTGGGAACTCTGAGGAATGTAAGCAAGTGGAAGAGACCAGAGTGAAGGTGATCTGAATGGGAACAAACCCGGCTCCTGAATAACAGCTTTTCTTTCCAGCCTCAAGGAGCCTTTCTGAGGGCAGTGTGTGTGAGGCACAAAAGCCTCCCACTTGAATCGGTGGCCTTTTTTAATTGGGTAGGTGGGGGAGGAGATGGCAGGAGCTAGGTGCAAGGCAGAGGTATAGCTGGGTAGATGAGAACAATTCTATCCCTCTTCCCTGAAATTTCCCTTCAGTCTTGAGATTTCTACCCTTGTAGAGAGCGAGACCTTGAAAATCCTTCCAACCTTGACCTCTTCTGTTTGCTGTGTTCACATATGGTCATTGTTGTGTGCCTTCAAGTAGCTTCCAATTTAGGAGAACCCTAAGGTGACCCTAGAGCCAGCGTGGAGTAGTGGTTTGGGTGTTGGACTATGACCCTGGAGACCAGCAGTCACTTCCCCATTCAGCCATGGAGCCCACTGTGCTACCGTGGGTGCATCATACACTCTAAGTCCCAGAAAACCTCATGATAGGTTCATCTCAGGGTCTCCGTAAGTCGGAAATGACCTGAAAGCAGACATTAACAAAGCAAGGTGAGCCTATCACGGGGTTTTCTTGGCCAAATTTGTTCAGCGGAGGTTTACTGTTGCCTTTCTCAGAAGCTGAGAGAGTATGTCTTGCCCAAAGTCACCTGGTGCATTTCCATGGCTGAGCAGAGATTCAAACCCTGGCCTCCCCCAGTCCTAGTCCAACACCATCATGTGTTTCCTCCTGTATGAGCAGAAAATAAAGAGGAGGGAAATGGGAACATCACACAGGGCCTGTCCCATTCTGCTGCAGTGTGGCCAGGCTGGCTCCTGTCCCTCTGGCTTTGTGTAATGGCACATGTTCCAGCCCAGGCAGCAGTGGCCAAGTTCCACGGACCTTTCAAGCTCCTCTCTCCCACTCAGCATGACCCAGCCTAGACTAAAGGGATCTTCACTAGTCCGCTTAATCCCCATCTGTTTTGTGTATGTTTCCTCAAGTTATTCTGGAGATCACAGAGGCAGCCGTCACAGCATTTACATCCATGTGTTGGAAAGGGCATTGACACAGGGTTGTTCCATGGCCCAGCGTTCCTTATCCTATTTTGCAGGGACGGTCCTGATTAATCCTTTGCCATCCCACTTTTCCAGTTGTTTTCCAAATATCCCAGTTTCTCCCTCCTCCTCCCACTGCCCCCCTTTGCCCTTGGCTTTACTTCAATTACAGCAGACTGAGTCCAAAATGCAAAAGGAATTTACTCTCAATTAACTCAGTGGTGGAAAAGTGAAGGGGGCAGAATCTTGCCCTTCCTAGGAGGCTCAGGCAAAGACAAAGTTCTGCAGCTTCTCCTAGCTTGTCTCTTCTTCCTGATTAATAATTTTTGCCATCAGTTTCTACACAGTTCCATAATCCTTATTTCTTGTTGTTGGGTGCCTTCAAGTCATTTCCAACTTATGGCAACCCGAAGGTGAACCTGTCAGCATAAGTTTGAAGCAACTTGAAGGTACTCAACAACAACAAGTAAGGATTGTGGAATTGTGAATAAATAAAACTTCTGTCACTACTCTCCACAGAAGTAAATCCTAGCATGTACAGCAGGATTTGCGCAGGATTGTGTTCCCTGGAAAAGTTACCAGTTCTGCTCATGAGATTTCTAAGTAGTTTGACTAAGCAGGGTGTGTCTTAAATTGTATCTGAACTCAGATAATTTGAGTTTCAAACAAAATAATAGGACAGCATGGGGTCCAATTAATCAGATCTCCACTTAGGCCCAGGGTAGAAACCATGCTGCTTTCCAGAGGTTGAACTGCACCCCTCAGCATTCCTTACCTATTCTGGGACTGCTGGAAGCTGCAGTCCATCCACATTCTGAAGGGTGGCATGATTTCTACTCCTGCTCAAGACCCTGACAAGACTCCCTTGCTGATTTAAAAAATAAGAGCTGGCATCCTAGAGGTGAATTATGCCCTTTTACTGGCCATTTTGAAAAAGATCCACTACCTGTCCTTAAAGTTTCCAGGGAGAACAATTCACATTCTAAATAGGTTGCAGCCCCCGCCACACACACACACACACACACACACACACACTGTTGAACATTTTTTTAAATTGCTTTTCCCAAAGCTGAAGAAGATGTCTGGCCGCATTCAGCTTTGAAAATTACCCCTCCCAAAACACAAACATACACATATCACCAGTCCTGTTGCACTTGTCTACCCCTGGTTTAGAGCATGTTCTACCGTCTATTACTTCTGGGAAGTGCTGGGATTGGTGGGGGAAGGTAGGGCCGTGTTTCTTTAAGAAGGTCATTTCCCTTGTCCTGGCAGCCTGATGTAGGACTTAGCCACACTTCTAAAGAAAGGAGAGAGGCTAGAAATTGGATTGAGCAAGTCCAGGGCTCAGGATGAAGCCGGATGCGTAAGGATTGTTATGCTAATCACTGGAGCTCTGAATTTCCACCCTGCCTTCTGCATCTCAGGGCAGGGAAACAAAGCAAGCAAGAACCAAGTCCTCCCAGGCAGCCTCACCTGTCTGAGCACCCTGTGTCAGCACACCCATTACACATCCTTCTGTCCAACCAGTTAAAGGCAGAAGATATGTTTGAATAAGAAGGGCTTTGCCTGCCAGTGGAAACAGAGCAGAGGGGGTCCAAATGAGCCTTCCTTGGGAGGGAATTACTTACTTACTTGAAGTCACTGACAGCTTGTGTCTCCCATGCCAATGAAGCCATTTGGGTTAACTTCAAAAGAGCTCTCTGTGGTGCTGAACCTATCTAGATACCCATTTAGGAATTGGGTTCAGCACTCTGGAGAGCTCCTTGAAAGCCTGGATTAAACTCTGGAGGAGATGAACCCACTGACATGGCGCAAATGCACCTGCTGACAGGCAAGCCACCAGCCACCATAGACCTCAAGTGTCAGCTGCTGTCTTCTGGGATTTTAAGTTTGGGAAGGTAGAGTGCTCTGGCTGAAAATCCTAAATATTACACCAAATTACAAATCCCCAGTATTCCAGAGCATGGAGCCATGGCAGTGAAACTGGTGTGAAAGTGCCAACATTGTGTCATGTGAAGACCACAAGACAGGGTGCTCCAAGCTTCCTAGGTGTCCCTTTGTGGTTATAGGGTGAAGCTGGAGGATGGGGGTGAGTGGAGAATGAGGGCACTGCCACCCAAGTTGAAATGTTGTTCTCTCAATGACTTCTTACTTCAGTCCCCAAAGGTCTAGCATCACAGTGACTTGAAACTTGGGAGCTGAACCTTTAGGAATAGACTTCAGGCACTGCAAAGTTTGAGGTGGGAACTATTATCAAGTCCTCACTCTCTGCAATGCTAGAAATTTGGGGACTGAAGGAAAATGTCATGGGAAGCAGAATTCTTACTTGGAGGAGCAAACTCTCATTTCCTCCCTCCTGTAGCTACACTCCCAAGAACCTACTTGTTATATTTGCAAGCCATTTGGCTGTTACATACCAGGGGAAGTGATCGAAATAGGCAACAAGAGCTAAAAAGCAGTTCTTCTCAGGCTATCAGGTGTGCAGGACCAACCACTCTTTTTCCCTAATGGGCCAGGGTACGGGTCCATATTTGTGCCCATTGGGTACAATTTGTTATTTCTTCCTTTCCTTTCCTTCCTGGGAACCTCCAGATACTAGCAGCCAATGGCTCACACACTAGCACCAGTTTGCCAACCACTGCTTTGAGTTGCCGTGCTACAAGGGACCTTGCCTTTCCACATGGCCTACTAAAAACCATAGTCTCAGGATTGGGAAACTGAGGTATACACTTATGGCTGGTGGCTACCATGTTGTGGAGGGAGATGCACTGAGCATTTTTAGTACAAACTGTTAAGGAAGTGTCCAAGGTGCTGAACCCAAATCCCAACCAGGTTCGGCACCCTTTGAAGGTTCATCCTAGAAACACAAGTGGAATGATCGGTCCCCTGGCATTCAGGGCCTTGTGAAGTCACGAGGGTTGGCTCCTGGGGATGTTCTGAAGCAGGATGCTTGAAGCATTCCCTCCATTTGCACAGAGTTGGCCACCCAAAACGTCCTTTCCAAAACGATGCTCCTGCCCTGAAATGTCTCCTTCTCACCCTGAGGGCCAAAGGAGAGGACTCAGGACTGGGAAACTGGCAATTCCAGAGCCAAGTGCTAGACCCAAGGCCAAGGACCCCCAGTGCTGACAGCCCAAGCCTCAAGCAGCCCTGAACCATGGGAACTCAGGAAAAGCCTGAGGTCGTCCACTGGCTCTACCCTGCCACCCTCCTGCCTGGATCCAAAGGTGCCCCCCTCTCCCGCCTCAGCTTGAAAAACAGAAGCTGAGGATATTGGGGGGCGGGGTCTGGCTGTGTCTGCCTGCCCTCGCCTGTATCCACAGCACCGGATGGCAGGGGTTTGGAGGAGCCGGGCTTAGCAGAGCTATTCAAGCCAACCGCAGCCTGGCAACCGGGTTGGTGACAATGGGCGTCCAGGAGGGAGAATGTTTCCGCATGCCTGATCAATGGGAGCGGGTGAGACAGCCGAGCAAACAGGAGCTGGGAAAGAGACCCAAAAGAGAAAAGAGAACTTGCTCTCTCTCTCTCCCTCTCTCTTTTTTCCCCTCTTTCTGACTCAGTTCCTTTCATTTATCATGGCGCTTTGTGGGACTGGTGACAACAGAGCCTCTCAGGAGGCTCCGTGGAGGGAATTGGGGTGGGGTGGTTTCTCCCTCCCTTTTCCACGTCCCCCACCACCACAATCAGACATCAGGCTGTCCCTTTTTTTCTTTCCCTTTCTTTTGTCACTTTCTAGAAAGGGGGGCAGAATGAAAATGCCCCCCTCCCTTCCCCCCACCCTGAGGCCCATCTGTGCTCCTGAGGTTGTGCCCCAAAGAATGTCACTTTCTCCTGACAGAGAAAGGAGCAGCCAACACCCCCCGCCTTCCTTGCCCCCTTGTTTGCCGACCCAAGAAGAGAGAAAAGAACGTTCCGGTGGAAAATGGCAACCGTGCCCAGCGGCAGATGCTTGGCAGAGCAAAACGTGGACTGTGAAACTGCAAGGCTCAGCTTGCGGGGGTCCAAAGCCTCTTGGTGGGCCCAACTAGAGTAAACCTATTGAATCTGTGGGATTTACATCTGTGCAGCTTACTCAGCAGTCATTGATTTCCTGGGTCTATACCAGTTAAGATCATTAGTCAGATTCAAGCCAAAGGTTGGGAAAGTTCCTCCCTGGACTACAACACCCAGAATCCCCCATGGCCGTGCTGGCTAGGGATACTGGGAACTGCAGGCCAAAAAGGTACTTTCCCCAGAGCTTAAGGAACACCTAATGGCTAAGATGCTGTAGTGAGGAAGCAAGAGCACAAGTTGATCCTCATGGGGTTATGCTCCAGTTGTGCAAGGCTGCCACATTAGCGAAGTATAATGTTGCACAATCAAAGACACAACCCAGTGCACACCTGCACATGCGATGCACATCTCCAGTCAAAGGGGTAACATGGATGCACAACGCACATGTGCATCTGTGCACAATGGGCAGCCACACGGAATCATGCACAATGTGCAACGAGGCCACAGGCCCAACGTCATGCCTGCCACCTTGGACCCTATGCAGCTGTTCCCCATGAGGCTAAAATGTCCAACCACTTCCAGAGAGGAACCTGGGCATGTGTAAGACACCAGCAGGATAGCATTTGAGAGGGACTTCCCCAGATGAGCCAGGGACCAGCAGGAATTTCTGAACCAGCCATTGGTAGACCCCCAAGTAGCACAAGGTACAAAGGGAAGGCCGCTTCTCTTCTCTGGCATCAGTATGGAGGTCCCAATAAAACCTGTGGTGTACCTGCTCCAGGTAGTAGTCTGAACTTTAAAGGAGCTCTCCAAGGTGTTGAACCTCTGAGCACATCCACATCTTTCCCTGTTTGAGAGTGTTTTGGCCAGCTGTGCCAGGGTGCCAGGGGCAGAAAAATAACCCCTCCTGCTCACTCCTGGACTCCAGTTCCCATCTTTCCCAATAGCCTTGTCAGCTGGGGATGGTGGGTTTTATAGTTGGATTCCTCTGAAAGGGCCTAAGCTGGAGATAGCTTGGTGATGGATCTGGAAAAAAACTCCAGAGGGACTTGATGGTGGCTTAACATGTCTGTGTTTCTAAATTTATTCCTTCTCCCCCCACTGCCCCTCCACAGTGCGGCAACTTGCCACAAGACACCGTGATTGCAAATCGAAGCAGATCTGGGGGCTCCTGCCAAATATGCAAAGGAGCCATCTCATAGCTGGCTCAGAAGAAAAGCTTTCAAAGTCATAATTTTATTCTTTTATCTGTGGAAGTGTTAAATACTGATCGCCAACAATACCAGCTCCACATGCTGCATCAAAAGCCCTGAAAAGTTCTAATTGATAATAAATAATTCAGCTCCTTGCCCAGCCCCAAATTTGCTGAAATCTTGGGCTGTGATCCAAGCAAATGATTAAACAGGCTTTTGTGATGGGGAGAGGGAAATAAGTGAGCTGAAAAATTATAGGCTTTTCTTATCTTTTTCTCTTTCTTGCCTCCAGAACCTCCATGTTACTCCCATGTAGACACATCAGAGAACGGCCTGCTGCTCATCTGGCACAACTCAGATACCCTTCATGGGCACTGGTATTTACAATCTCTCATGTCTGGCTTCCGTATTGGTGGGACGGTGAATCTGCTCTGTGCTTTAGTCTGAACTTAAGGAGCTATCCAAGGCTTTGAACATTGAAGGCAGGTTGAGGATTGTTGATAGCTCCTTGGAAAGCTGACATGGGAGCCACTGGCCAGAATCTTGTTGGAGACCTACGTCATTAAATGTTATGCATTAAGCTGGAACAGCTGCACTTGATCAGAGCTTGTCATCAGACAGAGAGAACCTATTTTCCATTTTCCTGGTTGGAAATTAAGTGCCTTTTGGACTTGCAACTATTCGATTTAAATGTATTATAACCTTTGCAAAAGGTACTGAGCTGTACAACCAGGTAGCAGAGTCTCTGCCTGACTGTAGGTTTGCATGCCACTTAGTCTCTCACCTGGATGGGTACTTGTTAATTGCTCTCAGTCAACTGTGACTTCTGGCGACTCTAGGAAGGAGAGCTCTCCAAGACTCCTTGTTATCAGCAACCCTGCTCAGGTCTTGGAAACTTACAGCTGTGACTTCCTTGACTGAGTCTGTCCACCTGTAATATGGTCTTCCTCTTTCCTACCACCTTCTGCCTTACCTACCTTTATTTTTTTCTAGTGAGTCATGTCTTCTCTTGATATGGCCAAAGTACGACCGCTTCAGTTTTAGTCATTTGGGCTTCTAAGGAGACTTCAGGCTTGATTTTCTCTTTGTTGCCTATTGCATTCCAGTCATTCCTGACAACCCTTATGGCAACCCTATGGTGAACCTATCGCAGGGTTTTCTGGGGCTGGGGATGTGGTTTTCATGGCCAAGTGGGGAACTGCACCCTGTTCAAAGTCCAACATTCAAGCCACTACACCCTTTATTTGTCTCCTTAGCAGTCCATGGTATCCACAGAACTCTTCTCCAGCACCACATTTCAAAGGAGTAGATTTTCTATCAGCTTTCTTCACTGTCCAGCTTTTACAAGCATAACTGGCCATCTTTTTGTGCAGACTGGGAAATTCCTGGCTCAAACCTCTTGAACCTCTGACTTACACACCATTGAGTGGAGATAATCATATAGGAGGCAGCTGTAGCTCAGTCATCTCAGGAGAGCGAGAAGCAAGCAGATTACCCTAGTCTCATCCCAAAGCTGCACATCACCAGGGTGGAGTCATCAAGGTGAATGTGGTTTAATAGGTTGCTGCTTACCGTCTTAGGGTGCTTACTCGTTCCTCTCTAGAAATACAACTGGCCTTTCTAATCGCTTTTCTCATTGGCCATCTCTGTTGAGAAATACCTATTCTGGGATCGGAAAGCTGGCTTCACCTCCCAGTATATGACAAGAAGGAGAGCTGTTGGCCACAATCCTGCCTGAGCTTTGCACAGCATAAACTTCCGCCTGCAGAGTGATGTGTGACTTGGGATAAGCAAGCCTTCCACAGATTGGCATGTCTCAGTTTTCATCTGTGAAATCTTGGAAGGTACAACCCAAGGAACCATGCAAATTTGCTCAGTCTGGCATATTTTATGTGGGTTGCAGAATTCAGGTTTCAGGTACAGAACTGGCATTTCACAAGTCACCCTGGCCCCCACTGATGGTAAGAACATGTGCCACTATCCTATGTTGGTGATTTAGTTGTGTATACATAGTAATGCCTTCTGGCCATCCATCGCCCCCACCCAGCCCACCTTAATAGCCAGCAACTGGACTAGGTCAGGGTCTGTTCAGCAGCCAATAGGGGTGCAAGGAGGAGGATGTTTCCAGACCCCTGACCATCCTTCTCCTGCATCCTTATTCTGATTGCTCTCAGTAAAGGGAGAGAGGGACAATGAACACGGCTGATTTAAGTCATCACCCTTGCACCTCGATAAAGGACCTCCTTTGTCCAATGTGGCTGCTGGCTGTTAAGGTGGGCTAGGGAAGGGACATTTACACAGCCTTACTGAATGCAGAGTGGTTACAGATTCATAATCGTAGGTTACAAATCCATAACTGCAATACAGAATGCCAGCCATGCTCTTTAGGGTTTTGGTCTCACCACAGCCCCATGAGGGAGCTCAAGATGAGACTGGCTTGTCAGAGAAGGCCAACTGAAGATGGCAGAGGAGAGATTTCAACTTGGCTTTCCTGAATGCCTCGCTAAATACCCCCCAGTAATGCCATCACTTGCCTTTGGATAGCAGTGGCTCTGGGTGATCTCGTTGAATCCACTGAGCCAAGTGAATCTGACGGGAAGGGTTTCACACGAAAAAGAGCAGGAGACTTGACTCTTCCACATTCTTTGAGGCTGAAAGGCAGCACCTGATTAATTCAGGTGTGTATAAATAACTGTCTCTCTGGCACAGGCAGCATCACGTCCTCTGTTGTGTGGCAAAAAAGCCTGGCTGAGCTGTAATTAAAAACTCCTCATTGCTACTACCAGCCCGAAAGTCTGTCAGGCTGAAGAAAGGAAGGAAGTGGAGAGAAAAAGAGAGGAACTGGCACTTGGACCTAACAATTATGCTCTTGATGAATATGGGGGGAGAGAATAAGGGGGGGCAGTGGATGTGGATTTTAAAATCCTTGAGGAAAAGTGGAGACTTTGTGGAATGGAAAAAACGAAAAGAAAAGGTTTGTTGGGTGGGCACCTCCAGGGCCAGGTTGCCTTAGATTGTGAGGCCAATAGAATCATGTTGCCAGATGGAAAACCAGAGAAGGCTCCTGTACCTTTGGAAGAGGAGAATTTCAACAGGTGTGGTTTGTTACCAGGTGACAGAAAAAAACACCCCTGCTGAATTTCCCTCTTCAACACAACCGTGACAGGTACAGGTAGGCCTTCCAAAAACCCATGCTCTTGACTTTGGTTCTACTAACCCCAACTACCTCTGTTTTTCTCAGCAGTCTCTCTCAAAATGGCAAATTTTCCAAACTTTCATTGGTTAGACCAATGCTTCTCAGGCTATCTCATGCAGGAAACTGGCAACTGTTCCCCCGGTACCACCATGTGCTGTTGGCTACAATGATTGGTTGGTTTGTTTTCCTGGAAATTCGTCAAAGACCAGCAGCCAATAACTCAAAGGCTGGAACTGGTGCAGGGACAATCCTTTTGAGAAGCATTGGGTTAGATAGCCACAAGTGAAATCCTGTTGGTTAGTCCCAACTAGAGGAGACATATTGAATCAATTCTTGGATGGCGATTCAACACATAAGCAAGCCCAATTCATTCAATGGATCTTCTGTAGTCCTAGATTCTGTCAGCTCAGACAGCCACCTTTCCATGGCCACTCTGTGCAGAATGTACTAGTTTTGCACTCTTGAACAGGTCTTCTTTCAAGAGGTTCTTCCTGTGTTTACATGGCATCTCTTTTCTTGTCCTTTGAGTACATTGGTTCATTTTCTACTCCCAGAAGGAAATAGAAAACAAGCTCACTCCATCTTCCACATGACATCCCTTCCAGGATTTGAATATGGCTATGATATCATCTCTCAAAGTTCTCTCCTCCAGGCTAAACATACAGCTCCCTAAACTGCAGCCTTTCTTCCTGGGAGCATTGTTCCAGTCCCTTGGTCAGTTTGGTTGCCCTTTTCGGTACCTTCTCCAGATGCACAATGCCCCTTTTGAAAAGCAGTGACCAAAAATGCCTAACGTATTCTAAGGGTGGCCTCATCCTCATAGCTCTGAATGAAGGTATCCAAAGCCAAGTTTCCTGCATGGTCAGTCTTTTCTCTACAAGCCTGAGACATAGTGATCACTTGAGTAAGCGCTGTACTAATTATTGCCTCTAATGAGGACACCAATTAGGAAGAGCAATTGACCAGTTTCATTGGTGCTTTCTCCAAAAAAAAAAAAAAAAAAGCAAGGTACTTTTGGGTACATCCAAGGCTCGGGAACAAAAAGACAGGTCTCTTGTTACTACTTTGGAACAGGTTGAGTGAATACTTTCCTCACACACCCAGCCTCCAAGGTACTCAGGGGCTGTCCCGTCCCCCATTTGACCCTTACAACAACCCCACAGTCTAACTGGCTGTACAGTCTAACTGGCTGTGTTTCTCATGGGGCCACAGCTTGAGCCTTAGACACCTCTTCTCTGGGGTGTATACATCCCTATACATCCCTTCTATTTGCTCTCTCCTACCTGTGGTCACTGCACCAGTGGTGACTAGTGGCTTCCATGTCATTGTGGAACTGAATGCACCCTGGCTTTTAATCCAAACTTCAAATAAGCTATCCAAGATGCCAAACTCTATCCCCCTCCCCAGAATATGTTTAGTGCCTTGCGAAGAGACTATCAAAGTTTGACTGAACCCCACAACAGATTCATTGCCCCACTGACTCAGATGCTTAAATCATGGTCCTAGTGTTTGAGTTTAAGGGGCAGTGCCTACTTAAGCCCCCCAACCCTTCTCTTCACCAGCCAAAGAGTACAAGATGTTTTTTTGAACTTGCAAGAGGAGGGGGAGGATTGTGTCCAGAGGAGGACAACTAAGACTGTCAAAGGTCTGGAAACCAAGACTTAGGAGAAATGGATTAAGGAGCTGGGTACATTTAGCTTGGAGAAGAGATCGGGCAATGATGCAATTGCCATCTTTAAATGTCCGAAAGAACGTCATGCAGAAGATGGCTTAAGCTTGGCTGCCACCAAGGTGAAATACTTTAGTTCTTCCCTCTGTTGCCTGTTATCTTCAGACCAGTCTTGCGAAGTAGGCTTGGCTGAGGCTTCTTTGGCTGACAGCGCATTGGAAACAGCCCTATTCTGCCACTCCAGCCAGCATGCCACACTGCCTCTCCTCTGAGCTGTAAATACAGAAATACAACACAGCGCCAGTGTTGAGAAATACAAAGAAGGGGAGGGGGCTGTCAACCTAAACAGGCGTGCAGGAACTATAGCCATAAGCGTTAAGAGGCCCATGCTGATTAATGCCCTCCTGGCACAGAGAAGCTCCACAGCGTCTTTGTCCCTCTTTTTCTCTGCACCCACCACAGGTGTAAATGACATTGCCTGTGCATGCATGCACCCCCTTTCACACGCCTGGGCCTGGGCCTCAGACTCCATCAAAGCCCTTGTTTTCCCAAGCAGGATTTATTTATAGTCTGGACCCCCTTATGAATCTGAAAAGAAGGGAGGAAAGACCTCCCTGCGCCTGCTTCTCTTCCCTCAGGGTTCCTTTCATGTGGAAATGAGAGAAAGATGGGAGCCCCCTCCGGGTCACAGGAGAAGGGTTGGACTCTTTAATTACTCCGAGAGGAAGGGAGCAGGCTGCCCGGCTGGAGCAAAGATGGTGGCTCCACTGATGAGAGAGAAACAGAGGGGGAAGTTATTTTCTCTGTTCTTTTTGTGATTGGACCACAGTGAGGAAATTCAGAGGTTCCCTATTCTTTCTACGTTATTGCTGCCACCAGCACCGATATTTCTGTTCAAGAAACAACGCTTAGGAATACAGCTCATTTGCTCACAGAGGTACGTAGTTGGCCGTCTGTATCCACAGGTTCTGCATCCACAGACTCAAGCAACCACGACTTGAAAATATTCAGGGGGAAAAAAATCCAAAAAGCAAACCTTGATTTTGCTGCACACTGAGCACCACACCAATGTGCAGGCATAACCCTGCTGTAGCCTCCTGCCATTTCACCGATCCTCAGGATCTCTCTGGCACTGGTTTGAGTTGTTCACCATTTCTTAAAAGGGACATCACTTCCCTGTGCCACTGTACATCATGGGACTTGAGCATTCTCAGATTTTGATATCCACAGGGAATCCTGGAACCAAGGGCCCATTGTACCTATATAGCCCTATTCAGGCCTTATAAAGCTTGACCACAGCAAAAGGACTAGGAAAGAGGATTGTGGAGTGCTTATCCACGGCAGTGGAAGGCTCATCCAGGAGCGCTCGTCCTAGATGGTGGAGTACAATGGCAGGCCTCTCCACAACCATTTATCTCCCCACTTCCCCCTTCTCATCCAACTCCTTCCCCTAAGTCTTCTGGACCACATCCTCTCCTGGTTGTCTTCTCCTAGGCTGCACTTCTTCTTGTGACCTAAGGTGACTCCTTTCTTTCCTTCAGCCTTCCCCACCCACCCCCTTGCTCTTGTTCTTGCTTTAAGTGCTTTTGCCTACGTGGCTCCTCTGTAGAGTTGGAGACCCTCAGCCCCCTTCTGTGACAGTAGAGCAGTTCAGTCAATCACTACCAGAGCCTTCCCTAACCAACAAAGGTGTTTGTCTGGTACAAGACAGGTGGACCTGAGGCACTCAACCTGCCCCCAAGTACCTGCCAGCAGAACATTCAGCCCTCTTCAGACATCACAAAGGAGAGTTTCTCTCTCATACAAAAACCCTCGCAGCAGCCCGTCAGAGTTCAGGAATACTACATTTTGGCCAGCCTGTTCGAAGCAGAGTGCAATGTTCCTCCAGAATGGGACCGAGAAGAGAATGAGCTGTTTTCTTCTATCGAACGCACAAGGTCGCATGACGTTACCTTTTTTCACAAAAGGCCAAGAGGGAAAGAACAACTTGTTCTCCATATCTCTTATATGGGTAATCAGAAGAGAAAGGGAGGGAGCAGTTAGAGAGGAGAAGAAAAAGATGTACTTTGAATGGCAGAATGCCGTACCCTCCAGCTGTCCTAATTTGGCAGGGGCAGTCCTGATTTACCCTCTGTATGTCCTAATTTCTCAGCTGCTTTTCAAATGCCCCAGTTTCTCTCTCCTTCTCCCACTTGCTCCCTTTGTCCTCAGCTGACTTCAGTTGCTGCAAACTGAGGTCAAAGTGCAAAAGGAGTTTGTACTCCATTAACTTGGGGGGTGTGTGTGTGGAGTCTTGCCCTTCCCAGTAGGCCCAAGCAAAAGCAAACTGCTGCAGTCTCTCCTAGTTTATGTGATTAACAACTTTTGCCACCTTGGCCATACTCTGATGTTGCCTGGCCACCTGTCTCTCAGTTTTCATTTGCGAGATGTTGGAGAGTACAGGTGAAATGCATATTTCTACCATTCCTCCCAAGGAAAAGGAAGGCAAAAGGACTCCTGGCTGGCCCACTTGCTTGCTCTACTGTATCGGCCTAGAGTTTGCTGAACACGTCCCCCTCCCCCAAACTCCAGAGCAAAACCCCTCCTCCTGAGACCCAGTTCCCAGGGTCTTCAAATGAAGATTTGCACAGCACTTCCACAGCCGTCCTGAAAGGCAGGACAATAGCATTCCATACACCTCCGTCCCTACCCCCCCCCGCCTTGCAACATGGACAAGCCCCCCCCACAGCAGCCCTGGGGAAAAAAAGAGGGGAGGGCTTGCCAACAGAGCAGGACAAGATTACAAGGGACACAGAGGTGGAGGGTAGGCAAGAGTTTTCCAGAGAGACGAAGAAGCAGGGAGGCCAGGGAGAAAGGGAAAGAGAGAAACACCTTTGCTCCTTGATCTTTGCTACTCTTCTCTCTTGGACAGGACTGGCAGATTCCCAGCTGCAGAGGGAGATGACTGCCTGTTTAAAAGAAATGATTCCTGGGTGTCCATTCTCTTATTCAAAAGGTTCACCGGGAACTTTCTCCACTACATGCAATGCTGACATTCAGATTGCATTGAAAGTGATTTTTTTTTTAAAGAATGAAGTCAATACAGAACTGCAAATATATCTGACATACATCAGTATCCCAGCAGTGCTTATTTTCCTGTCCACTGCCACGGGTTACTCAAACGAAAAAGAAGAAAAGTCCCTAAAACTCTCTACTGAAGCTTTTCAAAATAAAAAGTGCAACATTGCAATAAGTTTGGGGATATTTTTCTTCTTGGTTTACAATAACGTGCAGAAAGTATTGAAACAGGGTGGAAATCATGTTGTTCATTGATTAAATTGTATATGTCCTTTTGTCTCCACTGGGTGTCTAAAAGCCAGGTCTGGGGCTGTATGGACACACAATTATTATGTTAGCAATGCCTCACTTTTCCTTGTCCCCTGCCAAGGCAGGTATTAAAACTGAGGTAACAGTGGGTGGCTTCAGTTTTCCAGGCTTTCCATTGAATCAAATAAGCTCTGCTTTTAACACTTTTGCAGTCTGAATCCAAGTTGGGCAGGCATAAAAAGACTGTAAAAAGAAGCTTCTTTCTCAAGGATTTTGTAAACTGAAGTATGCTTGTAGTATAGAAGTTTTTAAAAAGTTTGTAAAAGTTTTTTTAATCCAACCAATCCAATTCAAATCTTCTTTTAAAAGAGTTTTAAAAATGCATTTTTGAAGGGATGCCACGTAGAGGAAGGAGAGGGCTTGTTTTCTGCTGCTCCAGAGACCAGGACAAGGAGCAATGGATTCAAGCTGCAGGAAGGGAGATTCCATCTGAACCTCAGGAAGAACTTCCTGACGGTCCGAGCTGTCCAGCAGTGGAATCTGCTGCCTGGGAGTGTGGTGGAGTCTCCTTCCTTGGAAGTTTTTAAGCAGAGGCTGGATGTCCATCTGTCGGGAGTGCTTTGAGGGTGTTCCTGCATGGCAGGGGTTGGACTGGATGGCCCCTGGGATCTCTTCCAACTCTACATTTCTATGATTCTATGATTCATTCGAAGCCTACTAAAAAGCACAGCATATCCATCCAACATTCTTCACCCCAGCCAGGTAAAAGCTAGAGGCCTGCTTACATCAAATGGGCTTTGCCTGCCAGCAAAAACAGAGCAGAAAAGGGTACAGCCAAGCCTTCCTTGGGAGGGAGCAGGCACTGAGAAGCCCCTGTCTCCCATGTCCTCACCAAATGAGCCTGTGAGAGTGGAGCAACAGAGCCCTCCCCAAACCTTGTGAGACTCCAGCAAGCTCATAGGGAGAGCGAAGGGCTTTTGCGTTAGCTATTGCTACTATCCCAGCCTACCTTCTTCCCAGTGCAAAACTTGAGGTGACTTATAACACCTTTTTTTTAAAACCTGCATAGTGAAAATTTGCAAAATACAAAAGTTCAAAAGTGATTAAACTAGCAAAAAGCATTAAAAATATAAATCATTTTTAAAAAAAACCCAGACAGAGTAAAAACACCACCCTCTTCCTCCCAGTGACCCTGTGATCTACCCAGCTGGAGCTGCCCTCGGACCAGTCTGCTGAATGCACGAACCAAAACGCAGCCCCTCTTTGGAGACAGAATGCGTCGCCTGCCACCTCATTGCTCCTCCAGGTATTGCAGCCGCTTTTGGCCCAATAGGTTTGAGCCCAGGATCTCCTTTGGGTAAGCCTGGCAACAGTAGGATCTCAATCTGGGCTGTGGAATTTGATTTCCTTCCTTCCTTCCTTCCTTCCTTCCTTCCTTCGTTTCGGTGAGCGTGGCTACTGTTCCATTCCTGTCCGCTTTGAGGAATACCAAAGAAGCCAAGGACAAAGGGGAAAGCGGGAGCAGAGAGACCAAGGGGGACAGCTTAGAAGCAGCTGAAAGCAGCGGGATGACAGAGGGCGAACTGGGACCCCCCCTGCCAGATCGGGGCAATCGCAGCATGTCTCCAGCCCTGGCAAGTTCAAGAGATTCTAAGCCACCCTCTGCTGGCTTGCTGGCTTCCCTTCCATCTGGACGTCGTCCCCAAAGTCACTTTTCTGAGTTCTGCTGCTGCCCCTCCCGGGCCCTTTCCGCACTCGCCTGTTCTAGCGCGATGATTCCACTTTCAACCTCCTCTGGAATCCTGGGGTGTGCCCTTCCGGGAGGGGCCAGCCGGCCCCAGGATTCCAGAGGAGGTTGAAAGTGGAATCATCGCGCGATAACAGGCGAGTGCGGAACGGGCCCCGCTAACTGCGGGTGCGTTGCGCTTTGCGGTGTTTTCAAGCTCCGATCTCCACCTGCGCTGCTGCCACCGGTTGCGAGGTGGGTGAGAGAGCGGACGTTTGTCCCCCGCGTTACAGCTCCCCGGCAGCCGTGAGATGCTGCTGTCCCTGCCTGGCTTCACCCTATCGAATCCTATGAGTTGGAGTTTTGGGAGGTGCTGGAGGATTTCCTGAGGACTGTAGGTCGCATCCCAAGCGACTAATCCCAAGATTCCAGTACGGCTCAGTGGTCTCAAAGTGCCGATGTGCCGTGCGAAGGATGCACGCCGTGCTAAGACTCTTTCCCCCGGAAAGTCTATGGGCGCCTGTCGTCTTCTGCTCCGGCGACCCCGGAATTCCCTGCATCTGTGTGACTCTACTATCTAGTTCTATGGAAGGGCAGTCTTGAGGGTCTTTCTAAATCTGCCGCCGTCTGACGTCATTGACCAGCGCCGGTGGCGTCTTCGCGTTTCCGGTTCCGAGGCGGCGCAGGCTTGGAGCGCTAGAGCAGACATTGAGAGGACGGTGGCGATGGCGGCTGTGGCGGCGACGGCTCTTGGCAAGTTCTCCCGGCAGTTGGCGGCCCCGGCGCCTCGAACCGGGCTGAGGAGGCTCCTGTCGGCGGCGGCCGCCTCGGCGGGGCACGGAGAGGGCGGCTCCGGTAAGTCGGGCCGTGTCGCCGGCTCGTTGACCGGGTGACCTTGCGGGAGAGCGAGGCGGGGGAAGGCCGGGCCCGTTATCAAGCCAGCCCGACCCAAAGTTAGAAAAAGGCCTGTTTTGGACTACAGGCCCCCGAATCCCCAGTAGGAGTGGAGAAGGGGGACCAACTCTAATTTGGGGTCTCGTCCTCAGTCTGAAGTGGGGCTTTGACAGGCAGGAAGACTCTCCCTTTCAGTATCAGATATCGAGATCAGTGGGTTCTTTTAACTGAATCGCTTCTAAAGAGCTTTTCCTATTTTTTAAATTGTGTCTTATTCTATTACTGCGGTGTGATTTAAATCCTGTAAATATTTTAATTCTGTTTTAATGTTCGCCTTTGGGGTGTGTTTCAATTGTACTGGTCTTTTAAATTGTGAATCACTGTGTGTCCCGATTTTAGGAAAAAGTGGGATATAAATTATGGTAAGAACAGTAAGAATATAACTAACGTTAGGAGCAAAATACAGGAAATAACCTTGTCGTGATTCTGAATTCTCGAAGGGACTGATAGGGGAGGGTGTTTCTCCAGCATTCTTATACCCAAAGATTGCCCAGAGAAGATAGTAGAAAGAAAGTACAGCATAAACATGGAAAAAATTTCTTATATTGCATGTAGTCATAGAATCATAGAATCATAGAATCATAGAAATGTAGAGTTGGAAGAGACCACACGGGCCATCCAGTCCAACTCCCTGTCATGCAGGAACACCCTCAAAGCAATCCCGACAGATGGCCATCAAGCCTCTGCTTAAAAACCTCCAAGGTAGGAGACTCCACTACTCTCCGAGGCAGCAGATTCCACTGCCGGACAGCCCTGACTGTCAGGAAGTTCTTCCTGAGGTTCAGGTGGAATCTCCTTTCCTGCAGCTTGAATCCATTGCTCCTTGTCCTGGTTTCTGGAGCAGCAGAAAACAAGCCCCCTCCTTCCTCTACGTGGCATCCCTTCAAATATTTAAACATGGCTATCATGTCAGCTTGTGGAACTCACTGTGACAAGATGTGGAGACTATTATTAGCTTCCATGCTTCCAGGTAAGCATATAAAAGAAGAGAAAGCTCTCCTGAGGACAAACTATGGCTTCCTTTTTGGAAACAGTCTATGAGACTATAGCTTGGTCTTTTGTAGCAAAGTTTTTCCGCTATTAATACTTGCACAGTGATCTAAAATACACTCAGATTGTTGGGCAGTTGAGATTATGGACTGTATTCTAAGGAGAGCAGTATTCAGAGTGACAGTAGTGCTGAGAAGTAACAGCCAACTCCTGAAATTCTGTTTTTGTGTGTGTGTGTGTATCCTGCCACTCAGCTCGCACATGGAAAATCCTCTCCTTTGTGGTTGCACTTCCTGGAGTTGCTGTCTGCATGCTGAACTGCTACCTGAAGGCTCAGCATGAACATGAAAGGCCAGAATTCATTCCTTATTCGCATCTTCGCATTCGGACCAAGGTATTGAACTCACACTGTTCCTAAGCCAATCTTGTTCTTAAGCCCTGGTTACAGTTCTCTGTTTAAAGCTCCAGTTTAACTAAACAGGGAGAGGTTTGCCTAGTTTTAAACCTAAATCTAGTTGTTAATTCCACAAATCGTTGACACAAATCATTGTTTTACCAAGTTCCTGATCATTACATGAATCCAACCTAGTTGTCACTAACATTAGATAATGGCCTAAACCCTATTGTTACTCCTGGCAAGAGTTAGAGCCATTGAATTAGTTGGATTTACCTATGTATTGTATCACCATCCAATAATTGATTGAAGATATAAGATCAGAAGATATAAGGCCAAAAAGTGTGGATGCATGAGGCCTAGGTTATAGCCTATAGCTTAAAGCCCAGTTCTTTTTGAAAAATTTGTGTGGAAGAACATTTCTTTTAAACTATCTACAAGACTTTGTTCAGTATGGCCTTTATAATGAACTAACTGCAGCAAGCTAAAACTGCCCTTTCTTGTCTCTTACCAGCCCTTCCCTTGGGGTGATGGGAACCATACTCTCTTCCATAACCCCCATGTTAATCCACTCCCAACTGGCTATGAAGATGACCATTAAGCAAGTGGACCACAAGACCCATTGAAGGTAGCTGGACCAGAACCTAAGCTGGGACCCACAATATAAATGTTCTGCATTCCGTGTACTGTCAAAGCATGTAAGGCGTTTTGACCTCTGACAGTCAATGTTTCACTGGAGGTCACTTAAAAATAAATAAAACACAACCGTTCAAGCTTTTCTCTGGACTCTGCTTGTCTAGTATTTTGGGGGAAGTTACATACTTTGAGCCAATATTGAGGGAATGTTTTGAGCTGGCAGTGTTGTCAAGAGAAAGTACTGTGCTGCAGTAGTTAAAGATTCTCTTAACAGAAAAGTTAAAATAAAGAGAGTATGAGCTGATATACTGTAACCTCACCACTTTTTTTTATGTTTGAGAACTGCACAGTCTGAAAGGAAGAAACAACTTCCTTCTCTAGTGTGGAAAGGGAGTATAAAAGCAGTAACATTTTCCTTATTGCTGCTTTTCAGTATAAAATAATCCAAAAGTGTACAGTCATAATAAAACATGCAATGAGAGAACCAAGACACAGTTAAATAGCACACAAGGGTGTGGACGTGGTATGCCAAACCTTTGGCTCCAACTTCTCTGTTTTCTTTCTGTCTGATTCCAGTCCTTCACAAATGCAAATGTATATTATTTACACCAAATTTACTATAGTGAAATAGTAGCACAAGCCATTTCATTACCACAATTGTTCAGCTACTTAGACAGATAAAAGATCAAATATTTATTTGAATAATATTTCTGAGCAAGAAAGCTTCCCTGAATTCCAGTGAAAGTAAATTATGCAGTCAGCTAGGTATTTCATATTATATTTTTTTGTTCTGAAGCTATAGTCAGAGTTCTTATGTTTCTATTGACAACATCCATAACTGCATCAAGCTCCACAGTCCTGACAGAAAACAGCACAAACTCAGCCCAAAGCTTGAGTGGAGAGATGCCTTTTCAGTAGATGCTGAAAGCTTGTGAGATGTGGCATCTTTTCAGGTCAGGGTGCCTGTACTGAGAATAACAGCAGCCTTAGAAAGGGTAATGGATCTGGGCAGGTATGGCACCATCAAGGGAGCACCTCCACTAAAACTAAAACTTTACCTCTGGATTAGTACACAAAAAAGATTCAGTTTGTTTTGACTTGGATGACACATAAAGAACTGGGTATCATCAGCATTCTTTGCATAGTTTACTCTAATTCTAATTATTTCCTTCAGTAGGTTCATGCAGACACTGAATACCTCTGGGGACAGAGTGGCATCTCCAGCTTAATTGCCATGGAGATGAGATATGATTACCCACCAGTGTCTTGTGGACACAGCCTTGCAGAGAGAAGTGGAACCATTCTGTCACTTTAACTGTGGCTCCCAAAACTGCAAGATTCATTGTGAAAACCATGCCACCGTCTCTGGCATCCAAAGCTGCAAAGAGCTCAAGAATGAACTTGAGCACAAATGAGGAGCTTATGGCCCTCCATATGCAATTGGGAACATAGCTCCCAGCAGCCTCAGCCAGCATAGTCAGTGGTGATGGAAGTTGTTGTTTGGTAACACCTAGAGGGTCACACGTTTCCCTCCTTGATCTACAGCGAGCATGGGCAACTTCAGTGGGTCTGGGGCCCAGTTTTCTGCCTCAGCGCCTGCTGGCAATTGTACTTAAAAAAATCCCAGAATTGGCTAGAGTTCAGTGTCTAGTCTGACGTTAAACAGTGTGGCTAGGAGTCTGCAGCCTATTTCAAAGGTGATTTCCTGTTCTTGGAGATACAATCTGTCCTTTTCTTTGCGAGAGAAAGGGTGGTCTGGTGCTGCAGAAACAACCTGGGGGTGTATTCCACCTGAACTGAGGCTGTGTCTAAACAATCTTTCTTCCAAGTGTATTTGAAACTGTGGAGTCACCACCCTCTCAAGCAGAGAGCATAAGTAAAAAGGCATAACTCATTTTAGTCCAAAACATCACTAACAGCAGCACTTCATTCATTGGGGATCATGTAGCTCTCTAGATGAAGGGCTGATAACTCCTACTGTTCTTCCCTACTGGCTGACGACGCTGAGAATACCAATCCAGAGGGCTGCCTAATTCTAAGCCACTGTTTTTTTCATTCAACAATCCTGCAAAGCAGGCTTGTAGCTGGTAACTTATTTCTTGGCTTCCTCATCAAGATCCAAAGTAATACCAAAAGAAAAAGTACAGCCCAAAACAAGCCATTGCAGTTCTACATTTTATTTGCCTAATTCAGTTCCCATTATTGCCCATAGCAGAACATCTATGCACATAAAGAGCGGCTCAGATATAAGGCACTTTCTGTGGGAAAAAACATCAACCTTTTGGCTCCTCTGTGAACCACAGCTAGATAATTTCTGCACAGGCCTGGGGCCCAGTTCAGAGGACATCTTGGGTGAACGATTCACTGTCCCTTCCCCATCAGCAACTTGGATTGCTGCTTCCCGGTGCTGGATTTTTAAAACAAATTTGAGTACTCCAGCTCCTGTATTCAGTAAACTTGTTAGACACTCTCTACAAGACAGCACTCTGGAGAAGATACACATGATACAACTTATTCTTTTAAAAGAGCCTAACAGTGAGCAAAGTGCCAAGGCAGGTGGCTGCAATTGCTATATCCCCCTCCCCCATTTCTGTGAGCCCCAGTGTAGTATTTCAGATGGATTGCTAAGCACAGCGGGGCCTTGAGGCTACCATGAAGATGGTGACTAGACCCTGATCATTTACAGTTAAAATTAAAGTATGGTGGCCATGGGGCCCTGGATTTGGCCAGCTGGACTGTGTGTTGATGTCAGATCTAATCTTGCACTGCAAGTGCTTGGCTGTGCATGAGGATCAGACCATCTGGGCAGGCCTGTTTGCTCAAAATGAGAGAAGCCACCCTCACTCCCAAAATTTCAGCTTTCCATAGCTAAAATGCTTCCTTCAAACGGGTCTTTTCTATGAAATAGAAATTGCTGGCATGCTCCGAGCCAACAGCAAACAGACTTCTTAACAGAGACCCCTACATCATGAATTGCAGATTCTAAAGCATACCTGAATGGCTGCCTCAGCAAAGATATCAGCAGTGGAATGACGGGACATAAACTCATATTAGTGCACCACTTAAGACCAGTTCCTGCTACAAAACCAGGCTTTCATCAAACATAAGGCTGGATGCAAACAGATAGAGGGTTTAGCCTCTCATGAGCTACTGCAAGCAAAATGACAAGGTGCAGCATGCAAAGCCTAGCTTTGAGTGGCATTTGCTCAGCTGCCTTGATGCCAAGAGAACACTGCATCAAAGCTAACACACTAAGGATTTCTATCAGGGTGGGAATCTTGAGGCTCTCCAGATATTGTTGGACTGCAACTCCCAGCATCCTGCAAGGACTAATGGGAGTTGTAGTCCAACATCTGGAAGATCACATGATTCTCATCTTGGAACTCACCTTGGGTTTCAGTTCCAGATTTCCTTTTGTGATCAAATGTAGGCTGTTAAAATGAAACTGGTCTCCCCCCTTTTTTTTAAACTAGCTATGAATCTAGCTAAGTGAACCTGTTTTACACCTACCCACACTGTACTGAGATCCCTCATTTTCAAGGATATCACTCCCTCTGTCTGCTGATGCATGAGATACAAAGGTGGAAAGGCACCTACAGCTTCTTGCCATTCTTGAAAGGAGAATAAATAAAAATAATTATCTACCCTCAGGTTCACTAACCAGACCTAACAGGTGGGAAGAATACATTCTAAACACATGTATTTTTCCCCTTCTGGAAAAAGAAAGTGTATTATCTAAAATTTTCACATCAAACCTCTGAATATAGGAGGAAAAGCTGGATTTCTTCACTACATTCTGAATAATAAGCATATGTAGCATATTATGTCTTTTGCAGAAAGGATACAATATTTCTGAGTGATATACTTTTTTTATCCCAAGGTAAGTACACCGCTGCAGCTGCAGAAGAGGTCTTTTCTGCTAGTTTTGTAAGTGGTACTGAGGGACCAAAAAGACTTAAGGAAACATTCCAACAGAACATATCAATTAATGTACCAGTCAGAGCCTCAGATAGTCATTTTAACATTTACAGTTAAGCTCCCATAAATAAAAGTGATCAGCTGATCATAATCCAATCACACAGTTCTCCCTGATTATGTTGTTAGAAATACATTCAACTGAAAACCTGAAAGAGCCATCAGAATACACACACAAATATTAAAGCCTTTCCCCAATTGTCAGTAAAAATGGAAATACAGCTACTGAATTTGAGACAGATGTTGTTTTGGAGAAGGGTCCTTAGATCTCAGTTCATCTGCTCAGAAAGCCCAGCTAGTCAGATCCTGTGAGCACCAGCCAACTAGTTTGCCTGTTTTCCAATGTTCAAAAGACATTTTTTCAGATGCCACAATGGTCAGGAAGAATTTTCTGACTTTCCTTTGCTGGGTCCCATGAATTCCAGCCCTTCAATAGGTATATCCTTCTCTTTAATAGCTTTCTGTGAGGAGAGAAAGAAAACAGAAGCATATTTTTAGAATTCTAAGCTAGGTCACAGAATTAATGCCAAAACATATCAGTGAGGTTTTCACAGTATAAAAGAGAACTTCAACATTTGGACTAAGGAGTGCAAAACTCCCCATTATGCCTAGAAGCCTTTACTAGAACATGTACTGAGTGACTTGGGTGAGTCAATCATGTTTACTGGGAAAGTGAGATGCAGGGGTCATAGGATGATCTGAAATGGGAGACAAAATTATGACCTCGATTCCACCTCTGCCATGTATTCTTAATCTGGCAACATTTTGACTCCCCAGTTTGCCTTCTTGTTTAGCCTGTGTTTTGTGGCTGGCTGCTGTACCACATTGTGATGGCACTCATGACATTTTCAGAGAATTCCAGACACGCTCACAAGCATAACCCAAAGCAAGCCTGGCACAACTATGAAATGAAGTGACCTGACTGCCTCAGATGGCAGAATGCCAGGACAGCACATTCATTATTCCCCAGCTGCACTCCCTGCAAAAAACAAAATAAAAAACCTTTTTTTTTGGCCCCCCAAAGCCCCTCAAAGAGCATGGAAAAGACCTCTTCTCCTAAGAGACTTGTGGCAAAAAAGAGCTAGGAAACTTACCCAGTCAGCTTTGCTGACCCGTTGAGATCTGAAGTCCTGGTCTCAGACTCTTAACCCATACAGCACGCTGCCCCTTTCAGCGCAAAGGAGGTGCCCTCCTTCATGCACTTCTATGGAAATCCTGCCCTGTAAGGGTTTCTTCGGACCAGATGCTGCCTACCTCTTAAGCGTGCATTGTGCCCTTGGCCTCTCCCTGCCCGGCATCCCATGAGAATTCATGGCCTAAGCCACAGAATCGGAAAAATCACTTTTTTGGATCACATCTCCCCTAACTCCCGGCCAAGCAGAGCCCTGGCTTTGCAGGCGGGGGATCCTGGGCGGTATGATTGCAAAAAGCAAAGTTTCCAAGCTCTGGTAGGGGCAGAGTCCAGGCTGGAGCTCCACAGTCCAGACCCCCTCCTCCAGAGCCCGACACCGTGCCCTTATCAGCAGGAGTTTCTAGACTCCTGTTTTCGTGACAAACTCCGCACACGCTCAGAGGCACCCCTACCCCCACCCCCCCCCCGCCGCCGCCGCCGCCGCCGCCTTGCCTGGACGCAGAGCTGATAGCGCTTGAACAGCTGGACGCAGGGGTCGCCGCCACCGCTCTCGCCCTTCAGGAACTTCTCGGCGAACCAGCGGTTGAAGCATTGGTCGTACTCCCGCTTCAGCTCCGTGCAAGCCTCGCCCACGCTGTTCATGGCGGCGATGCCGGGACAGCACCCGGGCCCCGCGAGGCCCTCCACCTCCGACTGAACTTGGGGCGCCCGGAAGGAAACGCGGCGCCCAGAAAGACCATCATTTCCGTCCTGGCACCCAGAAGCGGAAGTCCGGGAGGGAGGGCGGCGCCGGAGGATGTGGGTCCCGCGCCTCTCCTGCGTTCTGCGGGCAGCCTTCTGCACGCGGGGCGGCTTTCCCGGCCCCCCGATGCCGGCGGAGGAGGCGGGAGCCTGCCGGGTGAGGCTGGGGGGTGCCTAAGCAGGCGTAGCCCAAGGGCTTGGCGGTCGATGCCCCAGGTTAGGGTGCGGTGATAGCCAGGAGAGGGCTTCCGAGCGGCTCCAGACCCGCTTCTCGGAATTCAGAGGAAAGCCCTCTGCCCAGGAGGGCTCCCAGGAAAAGCCCCTCGGAATGTATGGCTACAGCGGGTTTAGGGATGGGGGTATTCCGGTGCTCTTTGCCGCCCCTGTATCCCATTGGACCCGTGTAAAAACGAAAGCCGTTCCTTTCTTTAGAAATGGAGCCCTGAGCTGAGCTCTGGTGCGGGTGAACTTCCAATCTGTTCTTGCGTGTGAAGGAGATGACCTCCAAGTGAAACGCCAGTTTGAGCGATCCTAAGTATTTCGCTTGGCAAGCAAGATTCGGTGGTCTGTCTCAATCGTTCCACCTCTCAGCAGCGGGGACTGTAACAAGTGTAACCCTGCGGTCTAGATGTCCAGCTCAACAGTAAAGTTACCGCTTGGGTTCAGTAACCGGGTAGAGGGGAACTTAAAAAATTGTGAAACAAAGGGGGGGAGCCATTATTTCCCTTTTTTTTTAAGGGCTTTTCAGCAAGAAATAACTGAACTGAGCTACTCCAAGAAATACCTGTGCTGGCTCGTATCAGCATAAAAAGGAACCAAGTAGCACCTTGAAGGCTGAAGGAAATAACTAGCATAGGCTTCTAAAGCCGCCAGTTCATTTCATCAGATCTGGAGTCCGTGAAAGCTTATTCTAAGTTCTTTCTCTCCATCTCAAAGGTGCTGCAAGACTGGTTTATATCTTGCTTGGGTCTAATTCCAGTTTCTCTGCTGAGAATGCCTTGCAGCATCTAAATGTGTGTGCCCTGCCCTCCCTCTCCTTCCCTTTTCAGAAGAAAAAGGTAACTTTGGAATTGCTTGATCATCTGGAGCGCCTAGCACTGGTTGATTTTCGCAACTGGGAAGGTGTGGAGCGTTTGGAGAAAGCAATTGCATTTGCTGAGCAACTGCACACTGTTAATACCGAAGGGGTACTGCCCATGGATTCAGTATTGGAAGACAGGTAAGTTTCAGGGACACACAATAACTGCTAAATGTACTTACTGCTCTCTCTATAGCTTCATTGCCTATTGATTATTCTATTGTCTACACAACCATTTGTTGTATTTAAAATCTGCCTTGTATTCCAATGAAGGAACATCACTTTGTTCTCCATCTAGGGCAAAGTACAGCCCCTAGCCCTCAGAGTGCCCCCAGCGCACTCTAGGAGATGTGGAGGACATTTCCATCGGCAAGTCACACTCTCTCAGGAAGAGGAGGGCAATGGCAAACCCTTTCTGACTTGATTTTGCCAAGAAAACCCTTTGGTACAGTCACCCTGAGTCAGAAAATTGACATGGAGGCACATAAACAGTTCTTGCAGTGTTATAAAATGGTGACCGATATTCAAAAGCATATCTTGCACTAGTAACCAGATGGCCAGTCAGTCCAAAACAGAATGCTGTCTATACCAGCTAGCACAGAACAGGAAAGGAAGGCTTTGCATATTCTCACAAGTTACACAGTGGTTCCTTTTGAAGGAAGGAACAAGGGACTTAAAAGTACACATAACCACTATCAGAAGTGCAACTAAAAGGCTGCAGTGAGGAACTTGGTTCCTTCTAACCTCATGTGGTGGCCCAACTCTTGACAATGAAATACAGTACTGCTGGTGAGCCTTTTCCCCCTGTGTTTTCCATACTACATCTAGGAAGCTAATTAACACTTTTTATGCCTCAGATGTTTGTACCTCAGGGACGACAGTGTCACAGAAGGCAACTGTGCTGAGGAGTTACTGAAGAAAGCTAAGCAGACAGTCGAAGAATATTTTGTAGCACCACCAGGTAACATCATACATTGTGCTTTAAGAGCTTGCATGAACATTCCGAAATTTTTCCAAGTGTTTAGGTGTGTCTTTGAAGCAGACTTCAGCCCCTTATATCATATTACCTAATTTTCTGCAGTCCTGCACAGTTGAAGCATACACACAGTTCAGTAGGTAAACAATTGCTTCTAGGGACCAATGGAGAAACACTCAAGTCAGCTCACATGACCTTTACCACCAGAAAAGCGGGCATAAAGAAAGCAGTGTTACATTACATCTTCAGTGGTGAAGTTCACACTTGTATGCAGGAAAGACTCCCAATCACTTTTATCATTTATATTAGGTAACATCCCCTTACCAAAGCTGGAAGACAGAGAGACTTTTCTGCAGAAGGAAGATGCCTAGGCAAGAGGACCAACTTCCCATGCCACCATTCACTTCTTTAATACTTGGATTCCAGTCCATGCAACTGCATCTTGAATTAAATCTTTAACCACAATGTTCTCTCTGACAGGCTGTTTACATGCTGCCTCAGCTCAAATTTATTGCAAACTGTTCTTGAGCATATGGTGTATGTTTATAATGCCAGATCTAGTCTAACATTAAGTGTATTTGAGCCAATTGAAGTTGGGCTTGGCTGTACTTAAGGACAGGTTTTGATTATAGCCAAAACATTTTAACCATCTTCATGGAAAAAGAAGGGACACAAACTTTACTCTGAAGAGGGCACAGTATAGAAAAGTAAAAAATCATGGAATGAGGACAGAAATGCAGTGAGAACACTTTGAAAAATGTGAGTGTAAATAGAACACAGGAACTTTCAGGGCCTGTCATATTCAGTCCCCCCTGATTTGTAACTTAAAAGGAGAGGTAAAAGACTATGAGCTCGGTTCACTCTTGGGTACTGTAACAAGGAAACTGAACTGTGAGAAGCAGGCTTTCAAGGCCTGTGCTGGCAGAGGAGTATACACAACATTTTATGATTTTAGATAGACAGAAGGAGAAAGAAATGCAGACCTCTAGTACTGTTTCCCTGCCTAACTCAAGAGCCAGCATCTCCTAAAATAAGGGAAACAATATGAAAACTGTAATGAAAAGTGTCAGTTTTATCTCACAGTAGTTTGCCTAAATACTGTGAATATGTTACATTTTAAAATATGCAGTATTTCTCCTGTATTCAAGATTGATGTGTGTGTAAACTCAGAAATTAGTAGCTTTCAGGGAACAAGATGTCTTGCTAGAGTTTGACAGATCAACATATATCAGAACAAGAAGCTAGTATTTTAATAAGCAAACTGTGTGAAACATTCCATGTAGGTATGCCACTAAGACAAGGAGTCTCAAAATAACTGGAAGAATGGTTAAAAGAAAATTATTAATACTTACTTAGTTCTGTATAAAAAATAGAGCCACTGTATCACTGACCAGACTTGTTCACTAAATAATCTCTATTCCAGATTTTTATATGGGCAGATAATCTATTTCAGAACAGGAAGTAAGTTTCATTATGCTGTGGACATTGATGTAGGAAACAGACTTTGTTGAATTGAAATCCATTTCCTCCGTTTTATTAAACTTTATGTATAACATATGCAGCCTGACCCAATGTGTATTTGCACAGAAGTCCCACTGACATCAATAAAGTTTACACCCGTAAGTGTGCAGCCTTAACACGATAAAGCAAAGCAGCTTTTTGGTACACGCTAAAACACAATGACGAGAATCCTGTTGGTGGCATGTGTGCATTACCTCCTTTTACAGCCATTGCATAAGGAGCTATCCAGTAGTTCCCTGTGGAATGCTTTGCCCAGCTTCCTTGCTGGAAGGGGAAGGCACATACTCCCATGGCTGAGGAGAGTATAGAGCATCTAGGCAGCATACTTTTCCCTTCCAGATCTCCAGTGTACTCACCAGAGATCTGGAGAGGGCACAACTCTCTCTGCTCCTGACTGTTGCATGGGTGCCCCACACCTTCTCCCAGCCATTGAATGCTCAAGGGAGGACACACCTGCCTTTCAAGTAGGCTTGCACACCAGAAATGTGGACAGAACTGCACAGGCAAAGGTTCACACTTCACCCAGCATTCTCAGGGCTAGCACTAGACTAAATCTGTCCATAAGCTATGAATACCTTCCCCACAGTTGAGGGCTGTCTGTTTAAGTGAGAAGTGGGTTCTGTGATTTTGATGTAAGAGCACACAACTAGTAACCACTTTCCACTCATTACTTTGATAGAGTAAGGTTTATCATTTCCCATGCTTTACATTGTCCTTAGTTGTGGAGAATTTGCTCTTATTAATGGATTACATGGACTCAAAGGGTGCGTGATAACTAGCATACTGTATTCTGCCACTAAGTCTGTTTGTAGTTTATCTAAACTCACTTCTAACATGTATGCTATCTTGGGGAAGCAAACTTCCATGGCCCAACATAATTTAACAACTCTAAACCTTGATATGAGTAAGCCAACTATGGGAAAATCAGGTGTGTACTTTGTAGCAGCCTTACTGTAGAAACAAAGCAGATGTTCTCCCAACAAAATACTATAGGCTGAAAAACCAGTATAAAACGCTTACTGCCACTATTAAAATAATTGAGATGGAACCTGATAAAGGGCTCGTTATCAAATAAAAACAATTTTTGGCCCTTATGACATCTGCCCTTACTGATAGGATTGGCCCTCTTAACTGCCTAATGCATCGAAGGAACATTTTACAAACATATTTATGACTGCTCCAGTGCCACCTTTACATCTGCCAGAATGGCCCTCTGTGAATATTATAATGAAATGAAAATTTAAATCTGTCAGCTCAAGGATAAGAAGACACTAGACCCCGATGGATTCTAGCCAAATGTGGGGAAGGAGCATCTGGAATGGAGGCCTTCTCCTCTAGCTACTATTTTCACCTTTACAGGCAAAAATGGAAGGTTCCCCCACTCATAGACTAAGGGGCCAAAAAAAAAAAAAGATTTTAAAAAGAGAGGTCCAAAAATGCCGCAAGTCTTTTGCCCACTGTGAGTAAACGTTATGCAATGCATTTAGGTGATAAAACTGCTAGCCTGGATGGAAGACCATTTTTTTAAAAAGAAGAAGAATGGAACAGATTGGCTTCTGTTATCATCTACTCTGAACCACTGTTTCTCACCCACTTAGCAGAGAAACAATAGCATTTTAGGTGGGAGTTAACGGCTTACAGTTTTTGTTTTTTAATTTAAAATGGGCTTTGGGCTCTATTTCTAGGAAGCTATTGTGGAATAGGTTGCATAAGATGTCTGTGTATAGGAGAATGCCTTATATACTCAGAGAAGCTCTCAGGCCAACTATAGTTTAGAGGGCAAATTGCTGAGATATTGTGGCCAAGATGCTGTTAGACCATGGAAAGATCATAAAGTTCCACCAGAGTAGTTATGCTGATAGCCCTTTTGTCTGGCCTTTTGTCTTTACCTATACAGCAACAGCCAGATAGCTCCCAGCTATAGCACTCCCCACACCACTGACCGGCTGTAGGGATGCCCCTGAGCATCACCCGGCTGTCATTGTGCAGCCATGGAAGTAGCAGCAGCCTTAACTCTTTCTTTTTTAGCTGTGTAGTGGGACTGAGAAAACATCCAGGCACATCCTCATAGCCAATCAGTGGATGACTAGTAGAGCTGTGCCTAGGAACCGTCTGGCTGCCATTGTGTACCTGGGGCAAAGGCACTGCACACAGAGGTACCAGATACCAATTGCACAATGTCCTCAAAAGTATTTACCTTAGCGTAACTGGGGTTTACACCAGCAAAAGTCACCAACAGGATTCTGCTCCCTGACATAAACCTACTGTCAAGTTTGCAAAATCCAAAATTATGTTTTAAGGTATGGAATAGATTTTATTAGACATGTAGGGGTAATGTTTAGGAACAAATTAGAGTTCACATTTTTAGGACTAAACTTCTGATACAATACTAGCTGGACTGCTCAACATAAACATACACTTAATCTGGTTAACTGCAGCCTGTCAGCAGTTGTCCCATTTCTTTCACATCCATAGCAGTTGTCACGTCCCTTCAGCCATTCCCACATTCAAAGCCAAACCTATGGCTCAGTTTGTATCTGGTACTCCCACTAAGATCAGCATATTCAGCCAGGTTGTCCAGACAGTCTAAGCAACTTTCTTCTCTGTGTTTTGGGGATCAGTTTACAAGTACACTATAACACAAAACTGATGAAATCGGTTTTAACTTACAAGTCAAGTAATAGAAACCTGGAACAGAACCTGAGCAAATGTTTCAAAAGGACACATTTTGAGTGAAAAGCACAGAAGGCCCCTACTATACTTCTGCCAAGTAGCTATTCCAACAGTCATGACGATCCCAAACCTTTCCCAGCAGTTATTTCACCAACTTGATTATACTGGCTGCTATCAAACTTTTCTTGGGTATTGCTCATGAAATCATGTACACAGACTGTTTTTGAAGAATTGTATTGGGCTTTTAGGAGAACAAAGTAAATATTCCTTCTGTGTTTTCACCATTAACAGTCACACTGAGCCATAGACAAAACTTTAAAAGGGTTCTTTACCCAATAATAGCAAGCAATTTAAAATCCAGGTATGGCTGTTTACACCAGGTTCCCAATTCCTACACAGAAAGACAGCCACCCACATTTGAGTTACAGAAACATTTAGTATATTTCAGGACACCAAAACAGGCTGAGCCGTACAGGTTTTCCACTGTTTTAAAACACCATCCTGCAGACAAACCATTAATGCTTACTAGTTCTCAAACTCCCTTCCCATCATTCAGAAGGAGAAACAAAAACAATTTACATTTTCCAAACAAAAAGTTTAAGTGGCAATGGTTTATAGGAATTCATTACCAACACTTCCCTAGTAAAAACTGTAAGTCATAAAAAAAGATTTTATTGAATAGAAAGGAGAAAAACAAAAACAAAAAACCAAGGCTTCCTACGAAAGACTATATCCATCCATTTTGGAATGTAAACTCTGAGCAGAAATAAAGAGCTCAGTTCACATTTTAAGAAGTCCCTGTTGGGTAAATCAGAATGGCCTGAAGGGAGAAGAGTAGCGTGGTGATCCCCTGCTTTGGTATGGAGAATCGCGACTCCTTGAACCAGAACGGGAGCGCGAGTAGCCATAGCTGATGCTTCTTTCAGGACAAACTCTGATATAGGATGTTTCACCCTGGAATTTAAAACAGAGAAAACCCAAACGTTGGCATAACTCCCGGTAGTCAACGTTATGAATGAATGAATGCCAAAAATGGAGACCAGTAACCAATGCACAAGTGGCTCAAGGTTGAAGTTTCCACACACAGGTAGTACGAATCCTTCTACTGCTGCCTTAGGCCAACTGGTCTGGCCACTGAGGTCTACAGAGGAAGGACATGTAACATAACAGGACTATTGTGCAGGTTATTAGTAAGGCAACTATAGCCAAGTTCTGTCCCCAGGTAACTAAGAGAAGAGTGAAGATGTCAGTTTCCAACTTTTTACTATCAGAGGAAAGAGATGTAAGCTAGTGCAGTCCTTCAGCATAGTTAGGAGATACCTTGGTGAATTCTCTCACCAGTTCATCTTAAATCAACTGTATCTCAGAAGCCGAGATTCTGGAAAGAACTTCCACAGCAAGCAGCATCCAGCTATGACAGAAGGGGTGGCTGCAGCAGATCAAGCTAGCCACTGGAAGAATGTGGTTGCAAGTGAGATAGCAATGCCCCAATGCTGGAAAAAAACAACAACCCTGGCTTTTGGTAGAATAATCAGAGACCACCATTAGGAAGAGGTTCCATGCACAGATGGGGAAGACTGCTATCTAGTAACCACCATCACTACTCATCAGCTCCTCTGAGCAGTAAGGCTGTTGTTGGCTGTACAACCTCTGGCTGCCAAGACAAGGTGAGCTAACCTTATTCAAACAGCCAGCCAGTAGCCATTTCTCTTCAGCCATTGGCTGTCAAAAGGGAAAAGGGGGAAAGTAAGTCAGCTTAACTTACCCAGAAGAAGTCAGAGGCAAGTCATCCCCAATGGTCATTTTCCACGTAACATAAGAAGGAAAACATAAAACCTGGTCTTGACTGTCAAGGCTCATACCACGCCATCAAATGGCAGGTTTCACAAAAGCTCTGACAGCTCTTAAACTGGATTCCTAAAAGGCTAAAGGGATTACCATTAGCCACCAATTCCGACACTATTGCTAGATTGTGCCCTGGAGCCTCTTGAGAGCATCACAACAGGACAGGTTAACGCATGTTCCTCCATGATTCGCACACGCACATGCTCTTCACCCACAGGCAGGAACCCACCTCATGAGATCGGAATTTGGTGTCATCCAGTTTACGCAGTGCGTATTCCATGTCTTCCTTGCGGAGAAACTCAACCACCCCCATTCCATCTTTCTGTACATCTGCATAACATACATCACCAGCTTCACGCATATGATCTTTCAGGTCCTGCCAGCTGCCTGATGGAGGAAGCCCTGAGCAGTGAGAACACAAAACATAAGAGATTGTGTAAAGAGATGACACTAGCTGCTTAGGCTATGCCAGGGATGGTTGTGCACCCTTGACCAGTCCCTCCAGTGTGTCAAAGGCTCCACTGCTTCCACAGACTTCCTGCTTTCCAGACAGTCAGTGCTACAATAAGAACAGAAGGATCCAAAGAACAGCAGTTAAGTTCCATTCCAGAGTGGATGAGCCCTCCATGTCCTCAAGGTAGTCCCCCAGGTAGCTCTAGGATTGAGAATGCTGGGCAATTCAGAGAAATCCTCCTGTTGGTCCAATGTAAACTTATCGCCCCTAACTATGACTGGACAGAGTGTACTCCACGTATGACTTAGTTACTCAGGATCAGATTCCCATCCAAGAATGATAGTTCCCTTCTAACAGTATGAGTATGGGTCCTTAGATTCCAATAGGTCATCCTTGGGTAGCGGAGCAAGGATACCTGTGTTTAACTATCAGCATGGCTACTAAGAAAAGACAAAGGTAAGTGGTTTCCCTGTTCCACATCATGTTCTGGAGATACTAGTATGCTCCTGGCAGTTTTGAAGAATGCTTCGCAATATTCTCTAGCAAGGCAAGTTCTCAAATTCATGCCAAAAGTCAAGAGATTTCTCCAGATATCCTCCCTGCCCTCCCAGGCTTCTGTGTGGGAGATGTACACCTGGGATTCAACATTTTTGTTCTCAGGTCCTGTTGCAAAGCTGAAGAGATTGCAATTCAGTGGTTTCCTCACAGTGAACACTCATATTCCTAGCCACGATGCCACAGCAGCATGCAGAGAAGCACAGTTAGATCACTGTGTTTTAGTTAAGTAGCGCGTGGGAATAAACATGTTTATGAGTTTAAGTGGACCATTCCATAAATTTGTCAGGGAGTGCTGAATTTTCTCCAGAGTTTTGATCACCATGGCAAAACCTCCAAAATATTTCCACTTCTCTCCAGTAAGAGGATTTTCCACCTGTCTCTCCTAACTTGCTAACAGATACCTATTCCAGATATGTCAAAGTTGCTTTCAGGAATCCACAAGGCTATCAATTGAGGGCTCTATTTCAGGTTAATTTTTTTCTCATAAATGCAGTAATTTACAGCTGCTGCATCACCAGCCTTTAATAGACTCACTTTTGTCCCACAGCATCATTCGCTTTAAAGTTACTTTAGCTATGTGATGTCATTGAGACCCATTCCTCATGGCCCAATACACTACAAGAATGTTCCCCAAGTTCTTCTTCCTTCCCTTTTCCCACCCACATAGTTGCCCACTTCCAAGTCCATTGAGCACACCTGCCTACAGGCAGAGGCATTTTTGCTCACCATTCATTTACCAAGATGAACTTCACAAGAAAGAGAGTTCCTCCACGTATCGAACCAGAAAGGTGTCTTGTCCTCTCGCAGCTCTGAAAAAACTCCTTCACAGGCACAGGTTTCATATTAAAGAAGAAACCTTCTATTATGGCAGCAAGACAATCCTTCTCCCCAATACAATATATGTGAGGCATGGCATCAGGATGGATCCTAGTCAGTATGAAGTAGAGAAGGAACATACCTGAAACAAGGACTCGAAATTCAGAACGCCGTGAAGGAGGGCCATTCCTCCCACGAGGCCCCCCACCAAAGCCTCCACCCCGACCTCTGGAAGGTTTGGGAAACTCAACACGTAGACGACACTGGCCATAATCGTAACCATTCCTCCCATAAACTGCATCTTCTGCATCTCTGTGAACAAATAATATATGTCTGTATTTAGCACTGTTCAGTCACCATCAGAGGAATATGAAAGGTACTAGAACTGTTGTAGTTCAAATATAGAAATATTGAGATGTAGAGGCCTAAAACAGCAGACTTCCAGTTTCCAAGCTGATAGACATTAGTACTTGGCAAGATCTACCAGAGCGTACAGTATCCTCCAGTCCTTAACAACCAGATACTTTGTGGGAGACAGAGATGTTCCTACCTTTGAATCACAGCATGACAGAAATGGATTGTACACATTACTCAGCATCAAAGCAGAAAAGTTTGCAGAAAGGAATTCAGAAATTTCAGCCTTGTGGCAACAAGTGTCCAGATATCACAGCATCAGGGAATTCTTTTTTTATTTTCCAAACACCAATTACCATGCTGACTTAGTACTCTCTCTGGAGCAGAATCAAGAAGACAGTAATCAGACTAACAAAGGTCAGTGCCTGGGGCACTTTTACACCAGCTACCTAAAAAGGCCAATGCCAATTGCCCAGAACAAGCTACTCTAAAGAGATAAAATAAAATTAAGAAGCTACCCTGTATACTTAGTTGAACAATAATTCATCCCATATGCTACCTTTCAAAAGAGTATAAGGAATATTTATCATATCTCCAGATAACACATAGCTAGGCAGGATAACTAAAACCTCAGAAGACAAGAATAACATTCCAAATAGGTAATAGAAAAGATGGGCCAAAGATTTTTTAAAAAAATACAGCAGAAACAAGCTAAGTTATAGGATGGGTAATACCTGGGGTGGCTGTGGAACATGCAGAAAAGAATCTCACATTTGCAGTCAATTACAACTGAATATGAGTCAACAATGTGATGTGGCTGCAACAATTTTACACTTCATCACTTCCAATTCCACTGAAGGAACTGTTTTATTTTCTTCTGTACCAGTCAGATCTCATCTGAATTACTATGTCCACTTCTTAAGTTTCATATATTAGACAGACAGGAAAGGGTTCCAAGGAGGGCAACCCAGATAGCCAGCAATATGGAAAACAAATACTATGAAGAGAGTAAAGGAACTGGATTGTCTAAAGAAGAAAAGACTGAAGGAGGATGTGACTGCAGTCTTTAAATATATAAAAGGCTGTCACGGATAAGAATGAAAAAACTTTTTTGCTGCTCCAGAGGGCAAGATTACATATAATGCACTTAAGTGTTTCAGGAGAGTAGATTTTGGCTGAATGTCAAGAAAAACATCTTTACAGTACAAGCAGTCTGACAACAGAACTAATGACCTAGAAGGGTGGTGGGTTCTACTTCACTGAAGGTCTTCAAACAGAGGCCAGACAGCCACTTGTTGAGAATGCTCTGGATATCAAGCAGTGGGGGTTTACTAGACAGTCCACCAGTCCCTCCAGTTCTCTGAGTCTACTGCATAAACTGATTATCAAGGATTTAAACAACATTTTAGCAGTCTGATTTAATTATTTAAGTAATTGTATTGAATTATAGACAAGTGGCATATTTGTTATCAAAAGTAACTTATAATCACAATATATTCTGCTCTTCCTTCCAAATTAAGAATTCAAGGCCTGAAGTCAGTCCAACAGGTTGTGCAGTATTCAGTAATTAGCTGTACTGAGCTGAGCATTGCTTAAACCTCAGCATCTAAATAAAACTACCTGATGGTATCCAAAGATATCGGAATCAGCATGGTACATACTAGAATCAGCACATATTTTTAAAGTAGATTTAATATATACATGAGAAACAAGAGACATATGGTCAGTGTGAACACCATCCACATCTGCACCACCCCACTGGTCCCACTACCATAAAGACAGAATAGAGCCTTTTTGCCACTTTGAACCCAAGTGTGTGTTCCTTATGCACTTTGTTTATAAGCAGATTGGAAGTTAAACGTAGGATTTCTTTTTCCTCTGTCTTTCTAGTAAATGACATTGTGAAAGCATACATAGGTTCAAATATCTCATCATACCTGGAGGGTGGGGAAATTAAGGAGTGTTTTCAAGACACAAAAAGAAGAGAGAAACTTTCACAAGTCTTTGAGAGGGGAAATTTGTGTAGCACTTTTTCAGCTCAATATTGAAGGAAGCTGGGGAAAGATGAGCCATGTGTCCATCTATGCGGTAGCACTTTATTGGCTACAGGTGTTTATTATGTTGTTTCCCCAAGAGCAATTTTTTTTTTTTGTAGAGGTGGGAGCCAAGTACAATATAGGTACCTCACAAGAATGATGCACACCTGTGCCATTGCATACCATGCACAGAGAAGTCCCCCTTCTCAGAGATGAAAAAGCAACTGTACGTAGGACACAAGCTTGCAGGGTCACCCAACAAAAACTGCATTCTAAGATCCCTTTCTTGTGATGACGAAAATCAATAGTGTGACAACAAGAAACAGACAGAATCTTGCTCTAAGCTAACAAATGTGCAGGAATGACCAAATTTCAGGGGCTGGAGCTTTTCTTGTACAAGGTCTAACTCAGATATTAATTCTCTGAGTATCTCTTGTACCCAAGAAAAAGGCAGAAAGGGGAGAAGTGCAGAACAGCTGGCATTCAATATTTGGGGCTGGAGGGAGGAAAAGAAGATGCAGGTCCAAGCAAAAGTGTTGAGTATCAAGTGAGATGGAAATGCTCTGGGGAGAGCATGCTGAGGCAAAGGGAAGAAGACAGTTGCTATTACAGACAACAGACTGGAGTGGGGGCTGAATGTCTTCCAGGCTCAAGTCTGTAAAGACACAGAGTGAGGGATTTACTGGCAAGCTGGGAAATTGGTAACGCAACCATCATAGACCTAAACCTGGTTATGCCAAATACACAGCACAAATCCCCATAAAAAGAGATTATGTTTTATCACAACAGGGGTAATTTAAAGGTGAGGAAGATCAGTTGAAAGCACCCTAAGTCCTGGTGCAAGAAGCAGTTTGTATTTTCTGCATTTTACAATCAAGGTTTCATGGAACTCCCATCCACCCTTTCCCCATGCACACGCACATTTAGTAGCAGCACCATTTTGAGGTAGGAAGCAGAATCCAACTGCACCAGGCTCACCATTCACAGCAAGGTTTAAAAGGTATCTCCAAAATTCAATTTCACAAGTACAGTGTCATCTTTAGAGGATTTACAATGGTTACTTTTTAAAATAATCTGAACAGCCAGGTTTTGAACACAGATCAAACAATATTAGTATTTTTTCTTGCCCTCCCCGACACTCTGCCAAGACACAGTTTTATGCTTTTGGCAAGAATGCCTTAAAGGTACACAGGGCCATTTTAACTGCTTAGGTTAGAACAATGGGAGAACTAGTGAGCTGCTCAGAGATATCAGCTGCTTCCAAACCTTGACTCTGCCATGAATACAGTAAAGGGCCTTTGGCAAGCCATGTCCTTTTAGCTTCGACACCTCCCCCCCCCCGCCACACTTCAATATAGGCATAATAATAGTGACTACCTTACTGAACTCTTGTAAGAATTGTAAGACAATCTATGGTGAAGTGCTTTGAATGTTCTGCAGGATTACTGCAGAGACCAGTATAATATCTTGTATATATGGCTGTTTAAATAAATAGTAAAAAATTATTATTGAAGATCAGTGTACCCATTTATAAAATAAATACATTTTGTTGTAAACATCATAGGTTATGCTGCCCAGTTAATAATTTGCATCCTGAGGAAGGAATTAGCAGGGACATTCTTAGCTCTGAAATGCTCATCCTACAAAGGTATACCTAGTGCCTAATTTAGTCTCTTCAGTGTCAGGCTTTTTACCCAGGCATATACACATGATCTCTCATTCTGTCTTTGTAATTTAAATGTATATTGTTGTATTCTTCTGATATCGCTCTTGGATTGTTTTATTGTACTTTATTAGACTTTAAAATAGTGTATTATTTATGTTATTCACAGCCTTGAGATCTTGTGTGATAAAGAATAATATACATATGGTTCAAAGTGATAAACAGAAAGAGAAGCCTTCCTAGCACACTTTGGTTGTGTATGCACATGGAGAAAGTCAGATGCTTTCCTTAGAAGCTTTTTGCTGGTCTTGGTTCTCATCTCCTACAGGAACTAGGCTCAAGTTGAGTGGAATGACTGAAATAATCAGCCATTATTGTTTCTTTCCCCCTGGGAACCTCCTTGGGGCAGGGACTTGTGAAATCCTATTTCCTAGCATTCAAAGTGACCCGCTGTGAGTCCATGCGGTACACTGCTCTTGAGTGTGGAGCTAGGATTCCTGGAGAACAAGGTTTAAATTCCTGCTCAGCCATGGAAACCTGAGCAAGTCCCACTCTCTCAGCCTAAGGCAAGGGCAAACTTCCTTTGAGGAAATCTTGCCAAGAAAACCCTAGAACAGAGTCATCATTAAGTTAGAGTCAACTTGAAGACACATAACTACAACAAAGCAACCTGCACAGTGGCACGAGAGAAATAATAACAAAGAATCCTGTAGCATGTTTAGATTAGAATTAGATGGTTTTATTTGGCACATTCTTTTGTGGGCTCCAACAAACTCCATCAGATGCACAAAAGCTTAAGCCAAATAAACCATGTTAGTCTTTCAAGGTGCCAAAAGACTCTGTTGCTTTTGCTGAACAGACTAACCTAGAATCCATTTTGGAAACACCCAACCATGGTGTGTTACTGACCCCTCCAAGCAATGGAGACAAACTATTCTTTCTCAGCAAGCTAAAGGTTGACCATGATAGCTGGTCACTGCACTGAGCCTACAATAAACATCTCCCAGCTTCACACACACACACACACACACACAAATGGTCAACCCACCAAGCCAGACTCTAGGATTTCTTGTTTCCCCCTCCTCCTTTTTGCAACAGCAAGCCTGAGAGAACTCAAAAGTTCCTCCCAATAAATGTACCGGCCACCCAGTACAGTTTGCATTTCCATTCCCGCTGACGCACACGATTACAAGCCCCCCACCCACCCACCCACCCACCGGTGTAACAGTCTGGCAACTGAGGCAGTCGCCCCCGCCCCATGCTATCTAACGAAGGGAGCTGCAGTCCACGCAAGCTTATGCCAAACACACCTCGGTCGCCTATGAGGTGCCATGAAGCCTCTCTGATGGCTTTGCTGCAACAGACTCAGCTACCCGCCCTTCCTCGAAGCGATAGAAAAAAGAATGGGGAGGACGGGAGCGCCCTCATAAAAGGGCGGGAAAAGCGAGCGAGGCCTCGGCGCTCCACGGTCCTGGGAGAGACGCACAGCACCCACCCGCTTCCTCCCCGCCTGAGGAGAAGCCCTGGTGCAGTGCCCGGGCGACCCCGCGCCTGCCCGCTTTCCTCTCACGCACCGCGGGTCCTCGAAGCGCACGAAAGCGAAGGGCACGAGCCCGCGTTTGCTCTTCAGCTCGATGTCCCGGATGCGGCCGTACTTGTAGAAGAGCTCCTCCAGGTCCTTCTCGCGCACGTCGGCCGGGAGGTTCCCCACATAGATGCGGCCGTCGCCCGTGCCGCCGCCGCCGCCGCCGCTCCGGCCACCACCCCCGGACATTCCGGCGCCGCCGCCGCCGCCATAGTCCATCATATCCCGGCCCCAGCCCCCAGACATCCTGCCTTCTCTCTGGCTCTCGGCGACCACAACAACGGCCACAGTCGCCTCAGCGGCCTATACCACTCAGGCTGGCTTAGCCGCTACCGCCACCCCCTCAGGCCCTACCGCAGAAGCTGACTGACGGAGGACAAAAAAAAAAAAAAGGCAGTAGCCCAAGTCCGCTTAAAGGGGAGGAGGAAAAGGAACTACCCGCGCGCTCCCGGCCAAAATGGACCACATCTGCACACACCCCTCACTTGGGGGAGGCATCCCCCCTCCCCTGTAACACGCATGCGCGAATGACTGCGGTTGCGCATGCTCGGCTAGGTTTTAGCACACCAGGACGAACACACTCACGCATTTCCCATAGACTACTTGTTATGGAGGAGTCCACGACCACAAGAATGGCTTTCTTAACTGCGTTCGGGAAATGTAATAGCACTTAAATTGAAGGCGTAAGAAAGGGTTCTTCTCTTTGGGTAACAACAGGTCGAAGCGGAAAACGCAGTTCCTAAACCGGAACCCTTCCGGATGTCTTGGACTACAATTCCCATCATACCAACCCTGATGACTATTCTAGGGCACCAAGTGAGGACAGGCTGTGTGGAAATCTTACTTCGTGTGGGTAGATGTCTTTGTGTTTAGGCTGAAAGCCATTAAAGAGTCGTTCTGGTCGTGCAAAGACAGCCCCGCTTATAACAACCACGTGTCCTAGATCACTCTGCATGATGCAGATTAGAGGCAAAGCTGATGCTGGAAGAGTGGTTTGCAAGAAGGGTGTCATCCAGAGTAGGTTCTATATTGCAAAGGGCTAACATGGGAGTGTGGTGTACAGTAGCCTTGCTCCTAGTCCAGTTACTGCTTCGTATTGTCAGGGAGGTAAAACTGAAAGGATTATTTATCATAAATGTGCAATGTGCCACAGTATTCTTATGCCTAGCAACATCTCATCTACCATTGTGTGTTTTTGCATCACAGAAATAAATGCTAGTAAATGGTACATTTTAAAAAGTTAGGCTCCTCTCTTCAGGCACTTTCTTCCAGTAACCGTTTGGGGATTCCAGAAAACGAGTGCACAGAGTAGACATCTTAGATTATAGCAAAGGTCAGTCTTGTTAAACTATCACCCTAAAACAGTTCCAATCCAACATGGAGCACACACTTGCATACAGATTCAACTCTGCTTCACTGCAAGAGCAGCACCAATTTACCCTGTGTTTCATTAACTTCCATGGAGATATACTGTTCTTTCTCCCACTCTTAGACTCCCAAATAACATTTCTCAGACTATTAAATTCTTTTGGTTTGTATCCCATTTATTGTATGGTTGTTCATCTTCAGCTTTTTAATAGAAAGTATTATGCATTATGGGTAGGTGAAGGGAAGAGAGATTCTTGGCATTTATTTAATGCATTAAATATACAATTAGTTCAGTGCCCTAAATTTACTAAGATAAAATAGTGCATTAAATAAAAGGTCACTTGTAAAGGATCATTTGTAAAATCCTTCATTTTAAAGTATTTTGTCTCGTAATAATATTTCAGAATTCAGCAGTGGGTAAATCGCAATGTGTGAGACTGTAGAAAGGAGCACATCTTTCTGAACACAGGGTGTGAAGGTGGCATAAAGCAAAAGGAAAACTCTGGCCCTAGAAATATGCATTAGGCTTCATAAGGAACAGGCAGCAAACAAGCCGACTCCAGATGAATCTTGAATGAGACAGCGCTGAGTCCGTGAGAAGTCACAGGAAGTTACTGATTCCGCTGAGAACACATCAAGGTATTCAGATGAGATTAAAACGAAGGAGACAATCTCTAGGCTACAGTGACAGAATAGATCCTTCCCTCCTCCAGAAATTCTGACTTCCTGAACAAGTTAAAATTGTCTGACAAAACATTATGAAAGCTATGCTTCTGAGATGAAATTTCATAGAGGTTCATGGTGCACACAGGGTGCCTAGATGTTACTGTAACTTTCAAGCATACTGATATAAGACTGTTCCAGCAATGGCCTAAGTTATATGCCAAGGCTATAAGATGGGTCATTTTAGGGCCTTTCTGTCCTACACTGTTAGTGCTATTATTCCACTTTCAAGATCCCGTGGAATCCTGGGGTTTGTAGTTTACAGAGGTGGTAGTTTAGAATTCTCAGCCAGAGAGCCCTTTGGTCTCAGTGAACTTCAAGCCCCAGAACTCCACAGGATGTTAAAAGTGGAGTAACAGCACTGTAACAGCTCACAGAATATTGAACAAAATATCTTTTTAATATCTTAGTGTTATGTTTTAAAATAATTTAAATAATTTAATATCTTGGGGTTTTTTATTGTTATGTTTTAAGATTGATCTTGTGATAGCCTTGTTGTAAGCCACGTTGGGTCCCATCTCAGGAGAAAGGCTTGATATAATCTCAGGTTCTATATGCTGTAGGAAACATAAAAGGTAACTTTTAAAAAACAAAAAAAAATTGTGGCATATTCCCGCCTCCTTTGGGAAGCCTGGAAATGCTGTTTTTCAGACAACTCCAGTGGTTGCACTGACTAGGGATTCTAGGGATTATAGTCAAAAAGGTAACTTTTAAAAATCTGTAGGAGTGGGTTTCGACTAGATAACCTTTGGGAACCCTTCCAACTGGACAACTGTATAATTCTGTGACCCTGAAAGGGCTACATACCGCCCAGACCAAAGCCCCTGGCCCCGAGAGGCCTAGTACCTCGACAGACTGAAGAGGCCTCCAGCAAGCAACCTCCCCATCTCTTCTCGTCGCCATGGCAACGGACGCCCGCGCGGTGCATGCCGGCCCGCAACAAAATGCAACAATAAAACTCTACTGGAGGCGGAGACCAGATAGCCAATAGGCTCCAAGGCGTATTGTTGTCGTAGCCAATGACCGCCGACGGCGAGAGAGTCGTCGAGGTCCGTCGCAGGCGAAGGGCGGTTGAGCTGAACGCGCGCGAGGTCGGTTTCCTCGGTTCGGTAACGCGAAGGGGGAGCCGGAGGAGCGCCGAGAGTGCCAACTTGCTCGTCCGCTCCGTCAAGGTCCCTTCCCGCCGTCCTTGGAAGCAGCCCAGCAGCACACGGTGAGGGGGCGCGGCCGCTTGAGCGGCGACCAGCGACGGCGTGTGGGAAAAGCCTCAGTTACCGTTATGGTCGGAACGTTTGGCGGCCGCCTGTAGCGGGAGGCACGAGTGCCGTCATAGAGCGGATGGACTGACAGAGTGGGTCTGGGATTTTGCGATGTTCGGGGGAGGTTCTTCTCAGGGGAGGCCGTCCCAGTTTTAATGTCGTCGCAAGAGTGGCATTTAAGTCGAATTGAACGAAACAAACAAACAACCCCGAAGTTGGGAAAGGGACGGGGGTTCGCTTTGGGAGGGAGTTGGAGGGAGGCGCGGCTGGAGGGGCCTCTGGGGGGGCGCATGTCAGGGTGGAGACGTTGCCCAAAGTTGTAGCGGCCGACGAGGGTCCGCAGGTGCCCTTGTCCCCTCCCTCTCAGGGCAGCGGGCAAGATTGGGAGCCAGAGGTCGCTTTTGGGAACGTGGCTTGGAGGAGGGAGGTTCCTCCCCAACCAGAAGTGTCGGGGAGGATGTTATTTCGCGTCCCTTGGCAATTCTGAAGAAACCATCCCTTCACGAGAAGGGCAACGAACCTGCATTCCGGGGCGGGGGCAGATCTGCCATCTGAGAGCAGATGGTTCTGCCCTTCTCCTGTGTCATGGGGAGAGCGTAAAGGTGTCCGTACTTTGGGTGGGTTTCTCATTATCGTATTGCATAGGTGGTTAGGGAGTTTTTTGCCCCGAGATGTAGGGTCTGCTGTATTGCAACAATCCCAGCATGGTAATCGAGCCTTCAGCACGTTGGTCGCCAGCTGCAGAAAGTTTGTTTCTGACAGACTGAACTTGTTCAAAGTATGGGAGGCTATAATCTGCCTGAATATTCTTGCATCCGTCAGCAGTGGTTACAGGTGGACCTGGAGAGATTTACAGGGATACCTCTTGCAAAGCTAAAGCTTAGAAAAAAATATTGATGGGTATTCAAGGTGTTTTTTTAGGTTACTGTGTAGAGGCTTTTAGATATTAAGGAATTCTCGAGATTCTTGACTTGCAGAACAGATGGATTGGCTAGCTGTCAGTTCTAATTTTGGCTCATTGGGTGTTGCAGGTAACCATGAGTGATCGAAAGGCTGTGATCAAGAATGCAGATATGTCTGAGGAGATGCAGCAGGACTCTGTGGAGTGTGCTACACAGGCCTTGGAAAAATACAACATTGAGAAGGATATTGCTGCCCACATAAAGAAGGTAATTCTGGATCTCTGAATCATTGTTGCATACTGCTGGTTTAGAATTCTTAGGGCACAGAAGGTGCTGCCAGGAAAAGAATCTAGATTGTGTGAAGGAACAATTGAAAAGCTTTTCCTACTTAAGCACACATAAAATTGCAGCCACAAAATTGTTGACCAGCAAAGGTGGTATTGTGTGTGAAAAAGTGGGTGTTTGGAGAGTTCTGGTCTGCCAGGAAAAGTTGGCCATTTTCCTGCAGCTTTCTTACAGTCTGCTCCATGTGGGTGGTCTAGCTGCAGGGCTGTGTTACTGAGATAATTCTAGAGGGCTGACAGGCATCTGTAGTCTTCTGAATTTGGCAAAGCTTGTTAGTGTGAAATATAAGTAACACACTGTGTAAGAACATATGAGCTTGTTCTTCAAAGATGCGGGGGCAAGAGAAGTACAGAACCCGAAAGCATTAATTAGCATAGGGCAGTAACAAGATACTGAAACTCTTGCAAATAGGGACAAATGGTTAGTGACAAACTCTTCAGACTTGATGAATCACCAACTCTATATTCAGGAGGAATGAAGCTGGATGTTACTCCTATATATGACTTTATCCCAGCTGGTGTAAATCTGTTGACTTTTCTTTTTATATTTCTAACACAGTTTTCTTGTGATCTAAATAAAACAATTGGGGATTACAGTAACAATATTAACTGATGGAAACTGCTTGAAAACATGGATCCCTCTGTATTATTATTCCTCAAAATACAGATTATGACCTACTGATTTTAAATAAACAGATGGGTGGAGAGAACAGTATGGTACTAATTAGTAGTGTTTTTCTTTCCTTGCCTCTGTCTATAAAGCTTTTGAGTTTGCATGGATCATCTTTGCAGTTCTTGAGTGTATTTCTCTATATTTAGTTTCTGTTAACCTCTGTGATGTTAAGATGTTAAGTGATTTCTCTTGCAGGAGTTTGACAAGAAATACAACCCTACTTGGCACTGCATTGTGGGAAGAAATTTTGGCAGCTATGTGACTCATGAGACCAAACACTTCATCTACTTCTACCTGGGTCAAGTTGCTATTCTTCTTTTCAAGTCCGGTTAGATATGGGACTGTTCCACCCAAAATATGCATTTGGTTACAGGACTACACGCTAATTCCAAATAGACTGAAGCCTTCAGCCTTCCCCAGGGAACATACCTTGATCTTCAAGCCTTTTGTTTTAATGGACAGGTACTCCTCTGTACCAGTTTGTGGTTTTGTTGTGGCCATAAAAAAATAGCAAAAAAATATCTTGTATGTATTTTCTTTCTATAAAAGACAACCATTAGTTCCTTTTTCTAATAAAATGGTTGGGAATACTCAGTGTTTAAGAAATGAATATAGTAGTTCCTGTACGTAGCCCAATTCATCTATAAAATCACTTTTTGCACTACAGATTTCAAATTGAAACTGAGCATTTCCCTAAATAAACTATATTGCTCACAGCCTTGGCCATGACTACACAATCCTGTGCAGGACTTGAGAAGTCTCACCTGTTTCATAGGGGTTACTTAAAGTAGTTGTGCATAAGATGGCAGCCTAAAATCTACACATGTATGAGGACTAAAGCCAATTTTAGTCCTATAAAAGTCTAGAGTACGTGTAGAGATTGTTTGGGATTAATCACCCATGGTGGGGAATTAGGGAAATAAGTGGCAGTGGAATGCAACTCCCAGCAGGTCTAGTCAGCATAACCAATGGTGATAAATGTAGAGAGCTACAGTCCATCACCTGGAGGGTCCCAACTCCTGCAGTAAAGGCAGAGGTCATTCATGATGTGTCTATTGAAAAAAAAAAGGGTTGGTATAAAAAAAGGGTTGGGCTGCCCATCTTCCGTTTAAAGTACACACAAAACAGATTCTGGGACTGCTAAAACATGAGAAGTAGTCCTTACCCCTTTTTGGGTATGTGCCTGAAATTCTACAGTATGAAGCTAGTGCTGAGAGTATACACAAAGTCGGGGCAGGCTTAAGGGCTCTCCAGAAATACCTAGCCACCAGTTCATGAGAAGAAAGACTGAATCTTTGACATGATGTAGCAAAGCAATGTAATTGTTTCTCATACACAGCACAGAAGAGAGATGTTATAATAAAGTTAGCCTTCCGTATTCATGGATTCAATCAACCATGGCTGGAAAATATTAAAGCAAACTTTGAGCTGTTCTCCCTTTTATATAAGGGACACTATTGTACTACACCATTGTATATAATAGGACTTGACTCTTGAGATCCTGGAACCAGACCCCAGCAGATACAGAGGGCCCACTGCACACGTATTTCAAAAATGAGAAACACTGGAAAATCTAAATATTATTTTAATAAATACACCCAAACACATCAGCCACATCTATCTGTTGATGAAAGGCGAGATCAAGGCTACTTAGAAATAAGTACAGGCTTTTACAGGCCAGTTTGGATCTTTCATCTTCTTTGCCACACACTGCTACACCAAGAGCAGTTGCAATGACAGAAACAGAGAGTTCTTTGAACCTTATAATGCAATCACTCCCCTAAAAAAAAGAAAATCCTCTTCAGATATAAAAGTAATATTTTTCAAGTCCCAGCTTCAAGTGGTAATGTAGAGTTCTTGGGGTGTTACCCAGCACAATGAAGAGGTGCTTTAAGTGGGCATGACCAACAAGCAACTTCCAAAATACAACAGTTGCCTCTTCTGAGTCTTATAATTTTGATTCTTCCAAGGGATCAGTTCTTCTCATGAATCACTAGCAGTGATCTGGCCACTGATTTGCACTGGAAGACCCAGCTGTGTGAATTTTTTATCATCAATATAATATCTTCACCCTTCTAATGTTTTTTTCCCAAAGGACATACACAAGGACTCTCACAGCTTGAAGCCAGAATGAATGGCCACAATGCCTGAACTCAGGTTTTGATATGCCACCTTCAAAAAGCCTGCATCTTCAATCATCTCCTTGAATTCTTCCTGAAATACAGTAATAGTGACATTGGCATTATGTTATAAAACTAATATATGGATTCCAGTTTTCTTCAGTGTCCTTCCCATAACGAGGCAGACACTGGAAAATTTTATTTATAGTCCAGTGACAATGCTCCCCCACCCCTCCCTAAACTACATGCACCAAGAATAACTAGACTTATTTTCAGGCAGGTATAGATAAGATATTGACTCAGCCAGAAAAGCTTTTTACCTGGGCTGGAAAGCGCCTGATGCTTTCTACAAGATACTGGTAGGCTTTCCAATCACCAGCAATAACCTCACCCAGCACAGGAATAACTTGGAAACTATACAGATCGTACAAACTGAAAGTAAAAACAGGAGATTAATATACATTGTATGGACTGAAAGTAGCAGGTTAATGCAGGGATGGTACACGTTCCCTGAAATGCCTTCCCTAATTAACATGTCTGAACAAAGGGCAAGTCCAAATATCAGCATCAAGGGAAATATCCTTTTAAGAGACGAAATCCAGGCTTGATTTGCTAAAAGAACTGTAAGATTTTTTTCTTAAGGCTGACTTTCCATAGCTCAAATAAGTGTGGAATAATTTGCACATTTAAAAAAATTAGTTTTTTCTCTCTCAAAATCCAATGGGTATTAAAATTCATTTAGGAGAGGAAACAGCGCCAAAGGTCTAGAGTAACACTTCCTGCTCTCCCGAATCAGTCTTGCCTAGTGGTAGGCAACAACCTGGAGAAAGTTACATAATAGTGTACCTTTCTGGGTGCCCTTTCAAACTACACAATTATAGTGCTATGATTCCACTTTTAACTGCCATGAGTAAATCCTATGAGATCCTGGGAAGAGGGAATTTAGACAGAGGCTCCAGAGGAACTTTCTAGCTTAGAATTCTAAATGCCCCTCTCTAAACTAAAAATTCCAGGATTCCACTAGATGTGTTCATGGCCGCTACGCTGAAATAACAGCACTATAATTGTGCAGTGTGAAAGGGCTCCAGTTTCTTTTCTTTGCTTTTAGTTTCTCTTTCTCACATCTGGACATATCCTATTTGGTGATGGAGCCCTTTACTAGTTAAGAGTGTGATGTATTCTCTTGATGCTTCAGATTAGTTCATTAAAGGAGAGTCTTCTACCCTCCCAGCCTAATCTGGGAACATGCATATTCCCCCACTCTCAGGGGAAGGGAAAAGAGTTTTCTCAAGTTTTGGACCTCCTGTATTCTTCTATGGGGAGGGCTTTCTCAGAGGACTGAAAATGCTTTAGGGATGCAGAGAACAGGACTTCTCTAGAAGAAATGTTCTTACTGCAAATTAATTTTAACTCTCTCTCACTGTTCAAAATTCTGCAGCAAAACTAGAAGAGCACAGATACACAGACACTGGTTTCACAGGGCCTGACAGCTTGTTTTGGTGTGGTATAACAGTTACTTGTTCAGGAAGATGAGAAAAAAATCAGAGAAACCCTTCTCTCACCTCGAAATAATGGAATTGTTGACTTGACTGAATTCCAGACAAAGAAACCGTCCTCCTGGTTTCAGGACTCGATAGGCCTCCTGAAGTGCCTGGAGAAAGACAGATTTTTGAAATGAAAGATGTGCTGAGTATTTGATGTTGATGCCTTGCATAGCTGATTCTGGAGCTCAGAAGGTGAGTGTGGGAAAACAGGTAGGGGTTAGTTAACCCTTTCCATTAACACTCTGCAATTATGAAGAGCTTTTTCAATAGATACCAGTCAGCTTCCAAGTGCAATGTCATTACAATTGCCAATTTTGAACAGCGGGGACAGATTTAAACAAAAAACCAGTGAGTTCCACCACCTATTGTAGCATTCCTTTTCCTCACCCCTGGTTTCCAGGACTACTCCCACCTTTCTTCTCTATTTTAATTATGTTCATCTCCAAAAGTCATCATTACAACTCAGCTAAGGTACTTCAGTAGTTCTTCCAAGGATAGTATACCAGTGCTCAGGACAAACAATAAGAAGGCCATTGCCACCTTCACATCGTATGTCTGAATTCCTAGAGACATCAGGTCAGCTACTGTTGGATACAAAATATTGGATGACTACCTGGGCTTCAGTCTGAGCCAGCTGAGCAAACTACTCTGCTCTTAGAAGAATCAAATTCAGTACGATCCAACCAATGGTACCCCCGCTTGCCTGGTCGATGTGAGTGACATTCCGGATACCAAAGGCAATTGTGTAAATGTCAAAGCTGTCGTCATTGAAGGGCAGCTCTTCAGCATTTCCAACAACCCAGGACAATCCTTCAAAGAAATATTGGACAAATTGGTCAGTGCCATTCCCTTAATTAATTGGCTCTGTCAACAATAGTCATGCTGACTGGGGGATGGGAGTTATAGGTGATGTTGGCTGGGGTGATGGGAGGTTGAGGAAACTTGTACTAGGGTTCTCTAACTGGAGGCCCGGGACTAAATCTAGCCCACAAGATGTCCATCTTCTCCTTGCCTTTGTTGTCATTCCACTGCCCAGTTCCCCTCTCACAGACATGTCCCTCAGCACCTCATTTTCTCTTCGGCAGACTAAAGCAACTGGCAGTTAAACTCTTTGTTCCATCAGAGGAACAGGAAGAAAGCCTTTGTCAGACTACCTGAGTGTGTTCATTAGATCACACTTCTTAGTCACATTTTCCAAAACTTGGTAAGCTGAATTGATTTTTCAAAACATAAGATTTATTACATTTCTTATTTACAACATTCTGAGCAAGATTAGATATTATTTTGATTACTCTGCCACCTATTGCTAGATACTCCTTATCTTTTTCTCTCCCAGGCACAAGCCAAGACACCTTGACCTGTATGTAGCTCAGGGATACTGAGCCTGCTCCGCATGCAGTTTCTGGCATTTCAAGTTGAAAACTTTCAGGTAGACATGTCTGAGAAAGACCCTCTTCTCTTCACCAACTACCACCAGTCAGAATAGACAATACTATACTGGACAGACTGACCAATGGTTTGACTTGGTAAAAAGCAGCCTCCCAGGTTTATACACAGCTAATCTCCCTCTCTCCTTCAAACACACACACATAGAGCTTTCCATGGGTTAAATCCCTTTCCAAAAATCCCATTACCTTCTGAGTAGCCAAGGTGTTGGGATTTCTGCTTCCCAACCTTGAGCATTTCTGTGTTAATGTCGCAGACCACTACATGAGATCCTCCCAGGGACTGATGCTCCTCTTCCTGGTAAAGTTTGGTAATCTCCTGCCACGATAAATTCTGATGCGATCTCAGCTTCTGTCGAACCTGATGTTCCCGCTGTGCACGAACATAATTGATAAACCGAAAGGCAATGTCACCTGCATGTGTTTTAAAAGGAAGATTCACATAAAGAGGATTTTCCCTGGAATTAAATGTTTTTTTAAGTATTTCAAGGATGTAAAAGAAGAAAGCTAGGACTTGGAGTGGTCATTCATTTGGCCCCTGCCAACTGCCCTGGGACTGACATGATGTGGAGGGAAGCACAGTTTATCCTATCTCTCAGCCAGACGGCTGTGAGCTCCACGGCTCTGTGTCTCTATGTGTCTGGCATTAATGCAATCTACAGTAAACCTGCAGAACCAGCATACTGTAGTGGTTTGGGTATTGGACTAGGACTCTGGGAGATTAGGATTCAAAGTGAATAAAAAAACCTTGAATAAATGTACATAGGATGTGCTGAGAGATGTAAAAACAAGTTTTAAATGATTGCATATTATTTTCATTATTATACTTAAGCTCTGAAAGTCTAATGGTGCCTACTTCAAATAATGAATACACATTTATAGAGACAGCTGCCTTGTATATTTTCTCTGGGTTGTTTCATCCAGTCACAGCCAGGGCTTGTCCTTAGCCTATAACTGTGGCTTTTTCAGAAAGGAAGCAATCAGTGAACCTAAGGCTGGTTGTGAATCTCCTAGAAGCATATGGTTCATTTAAGTAGGAAGCAGATACTCTACCGTGCCTGCATTCACCAGCCATTAAGCAGTGTCTATAGAAAAAGACAGATCACAAATCTATGGTTAACCTTCAAAGCAGAATCCAATCAAAGGTGCATCTTCCAAAAAATAGGTTCCCAACATCCTGGCACACAGCAAAAATTAGGTTAGTTTTTGTTTTGTTTTCATCTGTTTGGGAGTACACAACAGGAACTTTTGAATGATAATGTTCATTCTTAACACACTGTCTAAAACACCCAAACCCTTGACTCAATGAATGCTACTCTCCTATTTCAGAAATCTGCATATTAAGGAAAGCAGGATATTCCTTTTTTCAAATAAGTAAATAAGAGTGTAATGCTGTCTCAACTTGCACAGGCTCAAAGCCATCACTCTTAATACACCTGAGAGCAACACAAAGCTTACCTGTCCCTCCTGCTACATCAAGTAACTGGGTCCCAGGATAAGGATTCATTTGTCGCAGCAGGGTATCTTTCCAGACACGATGGATTCCCAAACTCATAGAGTCATTCATGAGATCATACTTCTTAGCCACATTTTCAAAAACTTGGTAAACTGAAACGGAATTTTCAAAACACGGTTAAATTTGTTCTATTCCTTGCCTACACCATCCTCAGCAAGATTAGATAAAACGTCAACTACTCTCCTGCATATTGCTAGATACCCCTTTCCTTTCTCTCTCATTCTGCTTTGACAGACGTTCAAATACAGCTGGCCCTCAACACTTATGAGTTTCACTTTCATGGATTTGATTATTTGCTAGTTTCTCTATCTAGCTCCTGCCGCCCTACCTCAAGTGCCTCTTTTCTACAGGAATCTTTCTTCTTGATGGCTCTGATCAGGCTGCCCATCCTCTTTTCCTCTTTTCAGCTCTTTATGCTTCCTCCTCCACTGTCCAGTCCTCTGCACAGCGACTACGCATGTTGTTTTATCTAACTCTAAAGCACCAATAGTGCCGTACTAAATAAGCGAAAACACATTTTACAACTTAATTATAAATACCGTTCGTAGAAGGCCTATCCAATGTAACGGTGGAAAACTTGGCCAAACCAAAGAGAAGACTTCGGATATTTCGGTCTCACCCTTTCCCCTCAACTTTCCACTCCACTTTCCTTCATGCAAACTTTCCCATCTCCCACCCCTACCCCGAGGCGCACCTCTTCCACTTCCCCACCCCCCCAGTCTTCCAGGGCTACACCCCCCCATTCCTTTCACACATATCACCTTGCTCTCCTCATAGAACCTGACCCCCCCATCTAAGCATAAGACGCATCCATGCCAATAGTATGTTTAAAAAAAACCGAATTACATGTAAGATCAAAGAATAATTGGGCCTGGCAGTTACAATTTTCAAGGCATTCAACTTTGTCAACGCCATCCTCGTTTCTTTAACGATCAGTGCTCCCACCCATTCGTTACCAAACGGAGACCCCGCCTGCAAACAGAGCTGAGAAAGTTACTTTCCTAGCTACTCAACGTCGCACCGCTCCTTCCCGCCCCTCAGGCCTTCAGGCCTTCCTTCGACGCCCGGTCCGCCTGGGCGACTGACTGTCCCTCCGTCACTACCAACGGCCCCGCTCTGGGGAAACGGTCCCTCCCGCCGCCGCCGCCGCCGCCGCGCTCACCCTTCTCGCCTTTCTCCGCCTCCGACACCGTCTGGAACCCGAAGTGGGTCTCTTTGTCGGGGGCCGGGCGCCTCGCCCCGCTGCACAAGCCCCGCAAGAGGAGCCGCACGCGCTGCCGGGGGCAACCCCCCCACGCCCGGCCCGAGCCGGCCGCCACCGAAGCCGCCATCTTGGCCTCGCGTCGACTCGAGACGTCCTCAGCTCCGCCCCTTCTCGCGCCGCGGCGGCCAAGGCAAGGACCACGCGCAGCAGCGCCCCGGCACGTCACGTCGCCGCGTGACGTCACACTGGATGGAGGGGGCGTGTGGTCTCTCCCGGAGGCGCTGCGCCTTCCTGTCCATCGCTTAGCGAGTTGATTGTATCAAGCAGTCCGCGGGAAAAGGGACTTCGCTAAGGCTTAGCCCCCCCCTCCGCTATCGAACGCCCCGCCGCCAGCCCGTTCGCCTTTATTGAGAAGCTGCGTCCAACGAGCTTCCGCCCCGGTCCCACGATGCTGTATTCTTAATCCAAAGCATGGCCGAGGGACTCTGTGGGGCCGTAGTAGCCGGGCTACTGGGTAAACCGATTGGATCGCGAGTCCCTCTGACCTCAGTGCAACTTCCTTCCAGGTAAACGTACCCAGGATCGGGTCGTACAGCCGGCGTTCTGTGCGCCCTCGTGCGTGTCTGTGCCTTCAAGTCGCCTGCCCACCTAAGGGCGACCCCGGGAACTTGAGCATAATTGTGATCGTCACGCCCTGCTGCTTATTTTAGGGAGCGTAAATCTCCTAGGACGGCCAGGATGCCAGTGGCATCCCTGGACTGCTGGCTTTCTGCTTGGTGTTCTCTTGCAGACATCTAATGTCCTACGATGGGGAAAAAGAGACACTGGACCAGAGAGACTCAGAGTCTAACCAGCACTGCTCTTTTTAATAGTGTGATTTGGCTTCAAGTTGCCTATTCATTTATGGGAACCCAATGAATTTCATCGTTTTCTTGGGCAACCAGTCCTGGGAGGGGGTTCACCATCGACATCCTCTGAAACAGAGCCTTCAGCGCCAGGCATTCCTTGATGTTCTCCCATCCCAGTACTGACCCGACCCGACCTTGTTCAGCTTCCAAGATCAGACAGGATTTGGTGTCTTCATTTAGGACCTGGAAATATATAAAGTTAAAACTCTGTGAACTAGACAATCTGCCAAGCCAGCTTTTAGACTTAACCACTATTTATGAACACATAAACTGCAGAGAAGGGCAGCCTGCTTGAGTTAGATGCGCTGACTCAGTAGTTACTCCTGCTGGTTTAAGAGTCACTGTGGTCATGCTCACTAGTCACGACCCAAAATCCCAAAACAGCAAATAAAAAAATGCCAGTTGGTAGGAAGGAGAAATTGCTTTCAGGACAGTCATATTTTAAAAGCAATGGGCACAGACGGGTTTAACCACTGTTAATTACACCCTGGCTAGACAATAATGGCAGCTAAAGTTAATCTAGGAACAAGATGGGATGTGGAATTAGGAAATACTCCTTGTGATTGCTGGTTTTCCCCCCAAAAAAACGTCTGAAAGTCACTTGTATTGTTGCATGCGCCTACTGATCTCAGCAGGACTTGTCTTCATGTTAAGGTGGAGAGATTTAAAGTGAAAAACACGAAGTGTTTGTCTGCTGGAGACAAAAACCAAAACAAATCAAAAACCCATCACTCCCTCAGTTCTGACGATGTCCAAAGCAGGCAGTTCACAGACTATATGATCTAGATCTGTAGAACCTCAACTGATGTCAGCCAAAAAGCAGAACACGGAACATCTACTTTTTAAGTCGAAAAAGTAACGTTTCCAAGTAGTGCAAGGACGCTTTTGAACCCCAGAAACCAGCACAGAGAACGCTCTTCCTCTGAGAACTAAACGTCCCACCACATTGACCAACCGATTCAGCACCACCACCACAATAACCCACCGGACCTTTATTTTGGCCCCCTTTGAATGCCTCTCCTTTTACGTCAGACGGGGTGTAATACCTCGGCACAAAGCCTGCCGGGAGTTGTAGTTTATCTGCAGAGCGCAGACCAGCGCTGACTCTAGGCAGCTCAGGAGGAAGAAACAGCAGCCACCGGCATGCATTGCAGTCGAGGCTGGCCCCGCCTATACCTATAAGTAGCCTCATCCGGGCCCTTTCTTGTCACTGCTGTTGGCGACTCGTCGCCATTAAGGGGCAGCGGCAGCGGGGCTGACGCAAAAAGGGCTCTGAGGCAGCCCGGGGGGCTTCCCTTGGGCGGCGACACTCCCCCCTTCATACCCCCCTCTAGCCGGCGGAAGCGCCGGGCTGGGGTTGGCCTTGCGGGGCTCCCTTCGGCGCTCTCCTTCCGTTGCGTCTCCGTCTGCGGGGCCCCGCAGGCCCGGCCGCGCGCGGCTTCTCAGCCTCTTTCGGCGCCGGAGACCTGTCCCAGTCGGTTTTTTCGACCCCCTTCCCTCGTCAGGGCGAAGTCGTGAGGAAAAATGTCGCCATGAGGGTGGCCGAGACGACTGCGCCGCGCCGACCCCGTCGCCGGGCCATGAGCCTGGGCTTCGGCCTCAACCGTCACTCGTTCTCACCTTTTCTCCTTCTCCGTCTTCACAGCGGCGCCTCGTCGGCGCCTTTGAATGCTCCAGAGTCCGCCCTCAGTAGCAGTAACAATAGCAGTAGCAGCAGCAGCAGCAGCAGCAGCCCCCGCGGACGACAGGATGGACAAGAGCAACCCCTGCGGCTCCGGCCTCGGTCCGGGCTCCACCTCTGCGGCAGGAGCCAAAGGGCAGCAGCCTCGTTCTAACTCGGCGGGCCCAGCTGGGGAGAGTCCAAGCCTAAAAGCGGTGAGGAAAGGGGAGCTGCTCCGGGCAGAATGCTGGGGTGGAAGCTAGAAGTCGGGGAGGATTCGCGCGCACCTTTTGTTGTTGTTCTTCTTCAGCAGCAGCAGCAGCCCACAGAACTGTTCGCCACCAGAAAGTGGAGATGGGCCCTGGATTGTATCGATTTTGGTTGAGGACAGGGTTAGGTGCTTTTGAGGAAGGGGTGTGGTCCCGGGTGTTATCAGCCGCTCTGCCATCAGGCTTGGCCTTCCCACGCTTTTAATACGTAGGAACAAATGCAAGGGGAATGGGCGTACTGCCCTTCTAGCAGCCCCAAAGCACCGTTTTCTCCGGGGCACCAGAGCTTAGACAATCTCTGGGCTGATAGTCTTATTTTCCAGCTAGGAATGTGGAGTAATTGGGTTAAAAAAGCTTTCCAAATAGGGAGTTTTGTGAGTCATGTGGCAAACCCAGTCGTTGGTGATGTTTAGGCAACAGGCATCTAAATTGTGGACATATTGAAAAGCCTACATATGTATGTCTGGGAATCCTGTTCTCATGCTTGCTATGTACTGTGGAATATCTTTCCATTTTTTTCTGGGTTTGAATTCAGGTCTATAAGTTGCAGCCACCTGTTTTGTGACAAATATTGGCATATTTGCTTATATATAGAATGCTTTTATATAGAGCGTCTAATGGGTGGCTTTTCAGCAAAGTTTCAAAAGCCGTTTAGTGAAAATGAGCAACAAGTAAATGGGTCTTTAAAAGGTTTCTTTAGAAGCTATCGTGTAGATGAAACTCATTGGACAGATGGTGTCAACAGCTGCTGGATTTCTGATCCTTCCGTGAAAAAAGCTGATGCAGCATTTCTTTACTCTGGAGGAACCCTTGAAATAATCTTGAGGTGTCAAAAAAATCTGTGCATAAAAATTATAACTACGGCTCAAAATGTATATATATTTTTAGTCCTGGTCACTGGCAGAACACTTAGTGACTTCTCACAGAACCCCCAGGGTTCCAGGGAATCCTGATTGAGAAGCCTTGCGTTGATGCAGCAGCCTCTCTCCAGTCCCCTTGTTGCTGTTAATTTTTCTAAGCTGCCAGTTGTTAGCCTTTATTGTAGTTGTGTACTTTCAAGTCATTTCTTATGGCAACCCTGAGGTGACCCTATCATGGGGTTTTCTGGGGGCTGTACTGCCCGGGAAGTTTTGGTCTTTTTTCCAGGGTTAGATACATTTTAAATATCACAACATCTTGCAGAAATTTACAGTCTCAGTCTGTTGTCTTAGCTGCTTTCAGAGTCTTATAGGGTTGTAATGTGCTCCAGGACTAGCAAGACTGTGTAGTATGGGGGCATTTTTGGTGATAACTCTGTTAGTGGCAGGAATCTGGCAGTGCTGGTCAAATAACAAGACTGTGGGTTCTGGTGGGCTGTGATGTTGTTTGCCGACTAGTCATTTCCAGGGTATGGTGACACTAAAGCAAACCTGTCAAAGGGTTTCCATGGCAATATTTGCTCCAAAGAGGTTTGCCACTGTTGTTTTTCTCTGAGGCTGAGAAAGGGTGACTTGCTCAAGGTCACCTAGTAGGTTTCCACGGCTGAGCAAGGAATTCCGATGCTGGTCTGGAAGAATCCTAGTTTACACTTACAATACTACACCATGTGGGTTCTGGTACCTAGTGCACCATGCTCCGAGGATGTTTGCCCCTATTGGAGTAGGAATTGGTGTGTAATACTTCTACGGGCCTTGCTTCTCAGTACAGAGCTAAAGGTCATGCTTATTCTGGAGCAGCTGCACAAAAATATCAGGGTGTCTGCACTTGTGGACTGGCTGTGCAGGCAAAGTGTGACAAGAATTGCAGCCCGGCAACTTCAGGAGGGCCCCAGTTACCCACCTTTGGATTATATAAGCACTGACCGCATAATCCCGTGTCTGTGCTGAAGTAAGCATGTGTATTCAAGCCAAATCTAGATGTAATTCTATCTATATCTATTCTGTTCTCTCAATGAGTAAATCAATTACATAAATTAAAATACTGCCCAAACCAATCTTTAGAGAACAATTAAAAAAAATAAAGCCAGGAACTGACTCAAACCACTTCTAATGCATTTAAAAATATAAGGAAAAGAAGTCCCACACCATCATTAAATTCTTAGCAGCCTCATGGCCAAAACACTAGTTAAATGATCAAAGTCTTAGCCTGCTAGCAGAAGGAGAACAAAGAGAAACCTGAGTTAGCCTCCTGTGGAAGGAAGTTCCATGGTCCTTTGCCTTGTGTTTGTGACTAAAAATAAGGTGGTGCAGTTTGTCAGGACTAAATATGCTGAAGTAGGTTATTGCTACTAAAGAATGTAGTATGGTGATAAAGGATTTAGGTGGAGCAAGTGGTGCCTTTACCTTTCGCAGATCATATGTGCAGGCACTGATTATGTTGTAATCTGCCTGGCCAGTAGTGCAAATGGCTGATGATACTGATGATGTAATCCAAAAATCCTATTAAGGTCAGTGTGACAGTTCTCATGTTGCAATACTGCTGACCTCTTTTCTGACAGGCATAAAATGCCAAATGTATCAAGGATGAGTGTTTGAAAAATGTGTATAGCATCTTCTCTGGAAAAATAAAATCTCTGTTCCATAGCAGTTGAAGGAATTTCATAGTTTCCTACTTACAGTTCTTTTATGCAAGAAGGTATTAGAATACAGAACAGAGATATAAAATTGCTATTCTGAAGCCATGGGGAAAGACCTTTTAGTACCCTTTAAAGACAGAAAGTCAGTTTGTTGTTGAAGGAACTGATATGTTTTATGTATATTTTTGTATATATTTAGTTTACTAAAAGAACATTTTATTCATGTCATTACAACTTGAATTTCTTCTTTAAAAGTTCTTCTTTAAAAAAATAAAATTTTTGTTACAAATGGAGCTCAACAAGGTCCTCTAAGGAACCTCTTTAGTTTTGCCAGTTAATTAAGAGCACACAAAAAGCAATGAAAATGGAAGAAGCCATCAACATTAGTAAAAGAGAGGAAATTATTTTGCCTTCTTTAGTCCTCCATAGTGTCAAGCAAACATAAAACACTGATTCCCATAAAAAGAACTGAGAAAAAGAAATTGAGACCAGGAAGGAAACCAGTACCAAGAATTGCAGTGATCAGACACTGTGCATTATCTTACATAAATGTCTTCCAGATAAATAGTTTTTAGAAATAATAATGGAGGAAAGAAGGATATGAACATCTGGTCTTAAACACTTTATTCATTATTCTAAAAGACAATATTCCATAATCCATTTTTTCATTTTTTTTCCTTTCATTTTTTTCTGAGAAACAGCTTCAGGAAAGAATGGAAAACTTTTTTTGTGATTTGTTTTCCCTGGCCTTTTACATCTCTAATGCAGAAGAAAATTGAAATTGGCAAAACTGTGAAATCATACTATTATTTTAGTGGCAGTTTCTAGGACCTTACAGAGAGAGAGAGAGAGAAATAGTTTCTTAGTCTTGCCAGAAAACCCTGTGATAGGTTCGCCTTGGGGTCTATATTCAGTATAGGTTAAAAACAAAGTCTGCCAGTAGACTAGAAAGTGGGAAGATCAGAGCTCAATTTTTGTTTAGTATCTGTAGTTTTCATTGGCGTTACTGGTTTATGTGTGAAAGAATCCTTGTGATGAAATGTTGTATGTGTGAACCTTGCCTGTATAGGGCAATGGAGGAGTTATTTGCAATACAGCTGACTTTGTTCTACAGATTTTACAACATGTGCTAAGCTCACTGCTGCTGAGAGAAGAATATTTCAGCATGCAGATACAATTAAAAGGGCAAAGATTTCCCCAAACAAAGGTATTTTGCAAACAGATGTGGAAAACACATTGTATTATACATAAAGGACCTAATTATGAGTCAGAAGTTTTTTTGTCACCTTGGGTAATCTACAGCAGGGCCTGGACAGAGGGAATATGTCTCTGTTGGCCTTCATAGCAGCATTCAGTACCATTGACCATACTATCTTTCTGATGCCTTCATCTGGGAGAAAAGTCTGAATCGTTTAGTTGTATGCAGTATGCTACTTTAGATGAAACTTCAGCTTGATTGCTTTGACATGGTATAAACAATCTGATGCAGTAGGAATTCCTCTTAGCTTACACTGTGGTGATTAATTGTGTAGTCAAGATCCCATTTTCCACTATTACTTTGACTGTTAAATTTTACTTCATCTCTTTTTAGATGGAAAAAATGCAAATGGATCCAAACAGCGTTATAATCGTAAACGAGAAATTTCATATCCAAAAAATGATAGCTTCTCAAGCCAGTCCCGTCGCTCCACTTCACAGAAAAGCAAAGCTTTTAATAAGGTACCTCCTCAGAGAGGAGGACAGGGCAGCGGCGTCAAACCTTTTAGCTCTTCTTCTAATGGTGGAAGACGAGATGAGGTGAGAACTGGAGAGCCACACTTCTTAGGACAGAATGATTGTGTAAAGAAACTGTTTCTTCTGTAGAAAGATGTATGTTTATCTGCTATGTTATGGGAAAATGTGAATTCTGTTAGTATTGGTTCCCATCTTCAAATCTAAACTGATGATATGATAACAGACCTTGTGAGAACATCCAGAACTGCTACATGCTCTTCAGACTCACACAAATACCTTGATCGTGGCCAAGTCTGTGTATCAAAAACTGCTGGCAAGAACCTGTCCTCACTCAGATGAAATGGCCATGGAGGTCTCTATTCCAGTACCTGCAGAAGGGGCTGCAGTAGCATGCACGTTTTGTAGTGTTCCTTTCTGCATATCTAGCCATCAGGCTTTGGTTTTGGATTCATGTCAGTTTTCATATCTGAGATGGCTGCCCTCTCAAGCTCTTGGACCATACTGGAACCTGTGAACAGGAAATTACCTGCATGAGTTAAACTGAAAAAGATGATCTCAGGGAATATAGTCTAATGTGGTGCCTGTTGTCCATATAGTACTGTGTCCTGAGAGTGCTGTTCTGTTTCACTATTAGGGGTCCTCAGTCTAAGCCTCTTACTTCTAGTAGCATAGTACAGGAAGATATTTGATGTTTTGTAAACCAAACCCTCTTTTCCTTTGTGCAGTCAGAATGGGGACATGTTGCAAGTGCATTACCTTCATCAAGTTATTTTTGATTATTATTCTAGTGCGTTTTGTTTACAAAACTAGCAGATGCAAAGGAGTGTAAATGTTAAAAAGCTATAACCATGTAATTTCTGAGAAATACCAGCCTGTTTTCAATTCACACTATATAGTGTACTCATTATAGGTAAGTTAGCATTTAAGTGAACAATAATGATCCCAGAAGTTTTGCTTGTAGTTTTTTTAGTGGGAAAACAGTTCTTAAAGCATTAATTCTGAGGGACAAGCCGAGTGACTAATTGGCTTGAATGTTGCTATCTGTACTTCAGCTTGAATACATAGGCTGCTGACACTGCTTCTTCTATAAAAGCATTTCAGTGCAAAAACCTTTGTAGCAAATTCTTTGTAGATTTGTGTTTGTTTATTTAAGTGGTCCTTATGTAAGCTTCTTAAGACCATGCTATCCCAAAGTCATTTAAACATAATAAGCATACAATTCCAGTAGAAGAAAGCTGACATTGTTCTTCTGTGTATTAGCCGACTAGTTAAAAGCAGCTTTAAAAAGAAAAGTTCATTGAAATGATTGAGTAGAGGCAGAGAGACACATTTCCGGTGGAAGTTTCTCAATTACTAATGCAAAAAGGTGTTTACATGACACTTCTAAAATAGTTTCTTGATACATTCTGAGCAATCTGTTGTCTTTGCAGGTAGCAGAGGCCCAACGGGCAGAGTTCAGTCCTGCCCAGTTCTCTGGCCCCAAGAAGATTAATCTGAACCATTTGTTGAATTTCACCTTTGAACCTCGTGGCCAGGCAAGCCACTTTGATGGGAATGGTCGTGGCACTTGGGGAAAAAGGAACAAGTGGGGCAGCAAGCCATTCAACAAGGAGCTCTTCCTACAGGCCAAGTGAGTGGGAGATCAGCATGGCATTGATACTTGTTTAGATACCTAAGAGAGGTTACCAGCCAGTTATGTATGGAATTCAGTGGAACTCCTGTAACCCTCTTCTCAAGCCCTGGTTATATTGCCACTTCCATTGTCCTTGTATTACGTGTATGAATCTTGAATCTCTTTCCTTGCTTATGAGCGTAAATGTGTTTCATAGGGTGGCAGGATGTGATTGTGAAGGCCAGTTCTGTCCTAGTACTGTATGAAGTAGGCTCTTCTAAGCATGTTTTGAAGCCAGAAACACCTAGGATTGGTTTAATGTACAGTTGTTTGATCCTGCAGATGTATATAAAACTTCAGAAGTCTTTTAGTATACAAATACATGTATACTAGGTTGCTCTCAGAATGTGTTGAGAGCAACCTTTGAGAAGTAACCATTTGAGCAAGTGGAGGCACTTGCAGTATTTTTCATTGAAACTCTTTTGTACTTGCCTTTTGGCATAAAGTTGGTTTAGGTAATCAGACATGATCCTGTTGTACTTAATCTTGCCATAGATAATTGTCATTCAAACTGTTACTTATCCTGAATATATATCTCTGAATCTCTTTCAAATAATTAGTATCAGGTAATTGTTATAATTGCTATATGGAATAATCTATATCAAATCTATTGTTTCCTTTTCCAGTTGTCAGTTTGTGGTGTGCGATAACCAGGACTACACAGTGCACTTCACTGACCCAGACACCCTGGTCAACTGGGACTTTGTGGAACAAGTGGTTAGTAGGAATGGGCTTGCCTTAAAGTCTTTATTAGACAAATCTAGGGAAACTGGCCACTTATCTTTTAAGTTAACCTGTCGCTTGCTTTATCTTTACACAAGACAGTCTGGAAACAAGCATTTGAAATATATATATGTGATAGAGGCAAGATTGGAGGGCATTAAGTGCCCTTGAAGGTAACAAGTTGAAAAGAACACTTCATCAAAAGCCCTCAGTCTGTGTTCTTAATGTACCCCCTCGTTCACTTGACACAGAACTGGGAGTAGTATTCCTTCCTAATCACGATCTTAATGAGAAAACATAAAGGAAGCCACATTTGCCCTTTCAGAGCTATTAGAATGTATCGGCAGTTTGCTTTTATTTAGAGGAAGACAGTCTGAAGAGGTGTCATGCAGAAAATAAAGCATACAGTCTCTGCTTCAGAAGGCAGGATGACTGGCTGAGGACCTGGTCCTGCTGAGTCGCAGAGTGCAGAGGTTAGGTAGTAACAACGGAGTAGCTTTCTGATGTGACACCCCATTTGTGGAGTATCTTCACTGGATATACCAATATGGCACCTACTTCTCCTCTTTTGCAAAATTTCAGTACAAACAATAATACACTTCCTGCTGTTTTTAACTTTGTTGCTCCTGTTTGTTGTGCTGTATATTTCTATTGTTAGTGTTGAGTTCATTGTAGATTGTTTTACTGGAAAGTGGCTTTTGAAGACTGAAGGATAGAAAATAAGTATTTGGAGTGAATCTTCCTTTAGTTTTTGAGGCAGAAGTGGAAATCATGCAGCTGTCCAGTTATTGTTGGACTGCAGTTCCCAGAATTTCATCACCATTAGCTATGCTTGGCAGGGGCTGATAGGAACTGTGATCCAACAACATCTGTAGGGCCCTATGATTCCCATTCTGCCTCTAAGGAAAAAATGCCCTTGATATAACTATACAGAATAATAAACTGGACTGTCTTTGCACTTTCCAGCGAATTTGCAGCCATGAAGTACCCTCCTGCCCAATATGCTTATACCCACCCACTGCTGCCAAGATCACACGCTGTGGGCACATTTTCTGTTGGGCATGCATCCTGCATTATCTGTCTCTGAGTGAGAAGACTTGGAGTAAGTGCCCCATCTGTTATGGCTCTATTCACAAGAAGGACCTCAAAAGGTAAAGAAGTTTTTTTTAAGCAATACCATCTTTGATTTGAATGGTAAGTCTCCTGTCACTGATCACTTCTCTTTCCTTACAGTGTTGTTGCCCTTGAAACTCATCAGTATGCAATTGGTGACACAATTACAATGCAGTTGATGCGCCGGGAGAAAGGGGTCTTGCTGGCACTGCCAAAGTCAAAGCTGACGAACGTGGAGCAGCCTATTCACCTGGGAGGTGAGCTGCACAGATGTCATGACCTTTGAGTGCCATTTTTGGCAGAAAGGTGGGATATGAATTTAATACAAGATACTCAAAATGACTACATAAGTCTCAGCGAACGTGGCCAGTGGTGGGGGACTTGAACTATAGTCCAGCAACTTCTGGAGATCCACAGATTGAAAACCATTGTACAGCATTTTTAGAAGGTGATGCAGCCTACATCAAAGTTACCCTGCCTCCGTCCCTTAGTATGAATAGAAGCTGTACAAAAGCAGATCCTGGCAATAGTTCTTCAAAGGCCCATTGTAAGAACTGACATCTTACTGTTGTGTATATGTGCTGTCTTCAGAAGCAGAAAATCATTCTAATGTTTCTCTGAAATCTAAGATGGGATTGAGCATAAAACTTGACAGCTGAAGGGAATGAGTGCTGTGGTTACGGACTTAGTGCTGTTGTACCTAAATAGGCCATACATATCAAGTGTCTGTAATGAGAAAGAACAGATTTTGCTGCAACTCCCTACTGAAATGCAGGAACTGTTTTTAAGAATATCAAATAGAGCATATGTGGTTGACTTGTGAGATATCCAAGCGGATGGTTATGCATATTTGAGTGTGTACTAAGTTTTGTATGTCTCTTTGTCCAGATGAGCAACACAGCCAGTATTCAAAGCTGCTTCTGGCTTCTAAGGCTCAAGTGCTACAGCAGGTGATCTTGGAGGAGAAGGCAGCACTTCTGCATCAGTATGAGGAAGACAAGCACACACCTGAAGCATGTTTCATTGAAGCGGCCATCCAGGAGTTGAAGGTGAATGTCCTGTAAATTTTGCTTGGGGTGAAGATCGGCGTACTTTTTTGGTCCATAATGTGACATCCTTTAATACAGATTCCTTTAAGCATGTTCATTCTACAGTCTTTCTGTTTTGGCAGATGACCAGAATTGAGTACACATAACCATGGCTTCTCCAAAACAGCTTCAGTTTGTAGGTCTAGTGGTGGCTGTCACTACTTTACGTGAGAGTGGAGATACCCCAGCACCCAGAATTCCTTGTTCTAGAGAGTTTAGCTGCGTTTGGGTTTAGTTCATGCTGCAGCTTCATGATTTGTGTAGTCATAAGGGGAAAAAAAGTAGTTTAGTCCTGACTATGAAAAAGTTTAATGTTCTGACATGCTAAAATTATCAACATTTCATGATGTTATTGTTGTTAAATAACATCCTGAACTAACAGAAGGCATCTGTGTCTCTGATACCCCAGGACAAGCAAAGCAGGACCCAAATCATTGTACATAACATGGTGCTGAGGTATAAATGTCTGGCTTGGCTTGTAGGATCGAGAGAGCAAATTGATGGCTGACCAAAATCAAGACAGTGACATTGTAGACACCACAGCAGCTTTGGAAGAACTAGTTGTGACAGAGGTATCTGACAAGGAAGCAGCAGCAGTGTCCCAGGAGAAAAAGGTAAGCCCCCTGATCACTACTGAAGTGCAGCTTTCTCAACTTGGTGCCATTAAGGCCATTAGAATTTGATTAACCTAACTTCGGTAGTGAGGCCTCAGGGGGATTTTAAACAAGATTCTCCCCTTTCCAGACAGACTGCTGTAAAATTTTGTTTCTTCTAGAAAGTGGTGGCAGAGATGCTTTAGGGTAAAAGTTATTGTGGGTTACACAAGGATGATAAAGATGAATGCTAATCAGTTTCTGCTTTAAACAGTGTGTTATACAATACCTTTCTGCATTTGATGAAGAAATTATGGAATCTCCCTGTGTGGATTCTGCAAGTGGAATTCAGCCCCTTTTAGAAACAGAAGAGTCTGTGGTGGATGCCAAAGAAGAATGTGGCATGGATGTGACAGGAACAAGTGAAGTGGGAAATTCTAGTCTGGCTGAATCTGCTCCTGAGAAATCTAGAATGGCACTCAGCAGTGGACACCCAAGTAGCTCTCCATCCTACTACTTCTACCAAGGTGAGCTGAATGCTCTAAGCTATCATGGTGAGGCTTCAGAAGGACAGTTTCATCAGGAATGATGTCTTAAAACCCTGTTGGATGAGGGCAGGCTGTGTGTGGAGGAAATCTGGGGCTGCTGTCAGGTGGAATTAGAGAACGTTGCCCTGTTTCCCTAGCTTTCAGTAACTATCCTGTGACTTTTCTTCCATTACTGTAGCTGATGATGGGCAGTGTCTGTATCTTCACCCAGTGAATGTTCGCTGCCTTGTGCATGAATATGGAAGCCTCGAGAAAGTCCAGAGAAGATCACTGCTACTGTGGTGGAAATATCTGGCCACTCCATGACAGAGGTAGCAAAGCTCCTAATTACCATGTTGATTTTGGTGGGTTTAGCTGTGCCAGGCCGCTGGAATGAACTTCATTTGAGATATGTGCTTAAATGCTTTCGCCCCATCCTTTGTTAGAAGGTGACTTAATTCGGTACCTGTTCCATCACCTTCTAACAACCTGCTGGGAGTGGGTTTGGATGTATTTAATAATTTTTTACACTTAGTAATACCTGTCCCTGCCAGCAATGTATAAGTGATGGTAACAGTTAAATATCACATGGTTTATTGGAGTTGACCATCATTTTTCCTAGAGAGATGACTTAGAGAGTAATGGGAGGTGCGGTTCAAAGGTCTCATAACCAATTCTGTCTCAAACCCCAACACTTGTCTACAGGATGTACGACAGCGTCATCGTTACCTTTGTCATTTGCCACTTACTTGTGAGTTCAGTATCTGTGAACTGGCCTTGAAGCCCCCTGTTATCTCAAAGGAAACACTGCAGATGTTTTCAGGTGCGTACTGGGAGTACTCCTTTCTATAAGAAGGGATGACTCCTTGGTCTGTCCTTAGCTGTAGCTGAGGAGTTACTTTTCTTGTTTTTATGGCCTGTGTTGAGAAAAGAGGAGTAACTAACGTGAGTGGGATTATTGGGTTTGGAAACCGGTAAATATTTGGGAAGCTGTGAATGTGGTAGGAAAATTAAACCTGAAAGTAATGCTCTAGAACTGAGCTTTGAAAGACCTGTGGTTGGCAGAGACAGAGAGCCATCAAAATGGTACAGAGTAAGAGGTTAATGAAAGAATTTTGCTGTTAGTCTTTTTTGTCTAAAATCTCTAAATATCTTTTAGATGATATTGAAAAAAGGAAGCGCCTTAGACAGAAGAAAGCTCGTGATGAGCGACGCCGGGAACGGAGAATTGAAATGGAGGAAAATAAGAAGCAGGGAAAATGTAAGTGGCATTCTTAGATTTGGCTGGTCCTGTATATCTCTTCCCATACTGAAATAGAAGGGCTTTTGCTGAGGGTTACATAGTTAAGCCCCTTAGTTAGATGTTAAAGGATTTCTGATGCTTGTCCTTGGCACTTAGTCCAGCAAGGAAACCAAGGAGGAATGTGATTTCAAATCTGCCAATGAGTATGAAGAAGTAGTAGGACCTAGAACAAATCTTTTTTAAGTGGGAATCTGAGCAGCATAACTTTAACCCCTTCTGGGAAGATAGTATCTATGAGGCAACAGACAGCACTTTTATTGGCTCTGGTAGCCACAGAAGATGTTCTTTCTTGATTGAATAAAACTGTCATAGAGATGGAACCTTTTTTTTTTTTAGATCCAGAGGTTCGTATTGCTTTAGAGAATCTGCAACAGTTCCCTGCCTTCAGTGCATGTTCAGGAGAATTTGATGGAACTGAGAACCAGAGCAACACTCTGCAGCCTTCTTTGGGCAGAAGCCCTGCTTCTCAACCAGGTGAGCAGCTGAATGCCTCAAGATTTAATTTCACTTCCTCTGCCAGACAGTTGCCAGACAGTGACAGCTGCAGCATTAGCATCGGTGGTGGTGGATGATGGGGTGGGAGCATAATACCTGGACCTGATTAAGCTGAAAGGACATCCGCAGACAAAGCACACACACTTATATGAAAAATAACTTTCAGATGATGCTTCAGCTGTGCTTAGAAAGCAGTTACAGAAGTCATGAGAGTAATGAGATCTAAAATATGGAAGAGAATGCAGGAAACATCACCTAGAAAAGTAATACTTAATGGGCTTCCTCTTTGCGGTTCTTGGTTTGAGTGTTAAATGTGTGACTTTCCTCCTCACAGAGCCCTTGTTGACTCCAGCATCATCTGCAGCCAGTCCTGGCAGCCCTTCACTTTGTGCTGGAAACCTGGAGGAGGAATTTACCCTCCCCTCATTTGCTGAGGTGTGTGAGTTATATAGGGTCTCCTGCTGTGCCGCCTTAGATTTTGGGTACAAGAAATTTAATTATTTGGAATATTTATATCCTGTCAACAAAGTTTTCAGAGACTTTGACATTTTGAGCTCTGTTAAGATAAAATTGTCTTAATGTAGTTAATGCCTTACAAACACATTCCAATGAAGTTGGTGTTTACATGTTAATCAAAGTCTGCCCTTCATCTTGCTAAATACTGGTGGTAGGAGATGTATCCTGTGTTTATAGTTGGGCAGGTAACATAGCTGAGTTGATAAAATTCCTATATAATTCCTATATAATCAGTAAAATTCCTATATAATCAGCAGAATACAAGAAGAGATGCCCTTGTACTGTTGAGATTAAAGGTGATGTGATTGAATTTGGACTCCAGACCATTCTCGCAGTACCCCTGCTGTGTTCTAAGCAAATAAGTTTTTCCATACATGACTGAAGTAAAAGCTACGACTATAAAATAGGCAACAAGGCTGAGTAAAATCTGGAAGGTTATATGCAATGCAATTCAATAATCCTTGGATCAAATAAAATGCACTCTGTTGATCTCAAGCTGCTTTCTGTCCGTTTAGAAGAGATGTACCCCACCTTTTGATTGAATGATCTTAATCTTATCACACATTGGGAGGATTTGGCTACTTTGTGAGCTGATGGATGTAACTTAGTCTTGATTTTCTTGTCTGTCGTCTTGGTAGATGCTGAGGGCTGGAAAAGCTAAATCAGACACATGGAATAGTTCTCAGCCAAAGAAGAAAGGTGAGCAATTGATTCTTCTGGTTGAGTGTCTCCAGGAGACAGGGATTTTCTAGGGTAACTGAGCACTCAAGATTTAACTTCAACTTACATCCTACCTTTCTTTATGTATCAAATAGCTAGCTTTTTAATCAGGTTTTTATTGTAAGCTTTCTTAGGTTTCATGTCAGAGAAATATAAGATGGAAGTTAACAGCAGTAGAAATAACTGTTAAAAAAGAAGAAGGGCAGATACAATCCATCAAGAATCAAAATTAGAGATAAAAATAAGGATTAGATTAGACTATGATTATTATGAATGGTCCACTGTAACAATCAAGGCAGCTCAAAAGGCCAAAAGCCTTTTTAAAAGGAAAAAAAATCTTTGCCTGTGTGGATGTCTGTTCCATGATCATTGTGATAAAGGTCTGTTTAACCTCCAGTGATCTAAGAGTAGTTGTTTCTTTGCAGAAGAGAACACCCTGGCACCTCCAGCTCCAGGAGACAGTGATGGGGAGAGTGATAACTCAGACCGTGTACCTGTGCCTAGTTTCCAGAATTCTTTCAGCCAAGCTATTGAGGCAGCCTTCCTAAAACTGGACAAACCATCCACTTCTGACCACCTCTTGGGTGAGAGAAGGAAAAATGTTCAGTACTGTGATTGTGTGCAGTTCCTTAATACTGATAACAGTTGTACCTCCCTCATTCTCAAGGCTTCCATAGTTCTAAGTAGTTCCTCCATGGGAGGGGCAGTTGTGGCCACAATACCTCACAAATTCTTCTCTAGTTTGAAAAGTGGTGTGGTAAACCTAGGTAGACAGCTGCCTTATTCTTATGTGGATACATACAAAGGCACCAGGATGTGGCAGAGCACAGTGGCTCCTGTCCTCAGCAGACCTGTAGCTTGCAGTCTTGTTCACATGGTATGGGGGCAATTTCTGGATAGTCCTGAAATGTCAGGAGTTGGGCCCAGGACTTCATCTAGTTTAGCAACTCTGGTTGGAAAGATGTTGCTTCTGAAAGCCACCTAAGGGTTGATTCTTGTTCCTTTGCAGAGGAAAAAAGAGGCAAGAAGAAGAAGCAGAAGCAAAAGTTGCTGTTCAGCACTTCAGTTGTTCATACAAAGTGAGCCTACTAACAGACAGATTCAGCCTCCTGGTTTCTTTTTGTTTGCTTTTGTGTTTTTGCTGCTATAGATAAAGGTATTTAAATCTGAGCAGAATTAGTCTGTTTCTGGGACTTGGGGCGGGTTAGGGATTAAAAAGACATGTTCAGTTCACTTGTTCATACTGAAACAGAGTATTGAATTGCAGATCTGTAGCCAAAGTTGCAAGTTTGTGCCAAGCTTAACTCCTTTGGCCTGGTTTGCAGTTGGACCATGAGAAGAACAGTACAGCTGGGGCGGTACACCTTCTTTTGACACTCAGGAGGGGAGAGAGAGCTTTTAATGCTGTGAGCCTGTATTGAAACGTGTAGCAGTTGCAGTGGGCTGGAAGAAACATACCTTTCTTGTCTGTTTTTTGGCCCTATCTGAAAATAGGTAAAGATACCAGGCTGTAGAGCACTCACTGACTGCTATATTCATTTAATTAAAATCCCTCACAAAGTATGGGTGACGGTAGTGGAAATAATTCAGCTCCTGCTCAAAAGTTTAAGGTCTGCAGGAGATATGTTCCTGAAAGCTGCTGGGGTCAAAATGCCATTCTATTCAACTAGGCAAGAGAAATTCTCAGCCTTGTGTGCAGGGGCTGCTCTTGGCATTATGGTGCTAATTAGATTACTTGGAGGGAAATTGGAAATATGTTTTCCTTTCAACAAATTAGGTAGGTCCTACTAAATGTGCAGGCTGACCAGAATGTATTGGCCTCTTGTTTTCTTGGTTCTGGGATTCAGTTTGGGTTGCATTACATGCGTTTCAGCCATACCTCTCTCCACCTTTTCTGCCTCTCACCCACTCCCCCTTTTTTTCTGTGTGTGGAGAAATCTCATTCTGCACTGCTTGTGGCTTGATCTGAAACTAATTACTACTAAAAAGTGTCAGTTCTGTTGAATACAAGGAATTTCAGTGTACTATACCAGCAAATAGTTGCAATAAACCATATGCACAACAGTGGTATATTTCCATAGCTTGTGGTTTATTTCCTTTCACTGAACTATTTTGAATGAACCACTTTCATCTGGGACCTACTAATGGTTTCTCTCTTGCAATTAATAGGCATCTTCTACCCAAGTTAGTACGCTTGTGCAGGGGTGTAGCTACAGAGTGGCAAAGTTGAGGGTATTGTACCCAATAAGCATTCTGCCCCCAAATTTGTAGCACTGCAGTCACTTTAACTGAGCATTTAGAAAAAGTTTAGGCATCCCAAGAAAAGAGGCGAGCAGATTGACCCAAGGAATGCAAACACAGCAAATAATGTTGTAGGTCTCAGTGCTTGCTGTATACAATCACAAATACAGAACTGTGGGGACGGAGCCGGCTGTTCCATGGAAATATCAAGCAGGGATGGGACCTTCCAGATACTGTTGGGCTGCCACTCCCATTAGCCCCTTAGCCAATGGTGAAGAATGCTGGGAACTGCAGTCCAACCACATCTGAAGGGCTACATGATGTTCACCTAAGTGTGGGTCACAGACCTGGTCACACAGTTTTTTGGACTTTAATGAGGTGAAATAGCAACATGATTCCTTACAACCCCAGGAAACAGATTAGAAACTAGATGAATACTCTTTGCTTAATTTTATGTACTGATAAAATTAGGTAAACAAGAGAAGAAATTGAGTGGAGAGCAGTTTTGTTGGCAAGCACCATTCAGATTGGCTTGTCTGCCCAAGTATCTGGGATAGAGTGGCTCAGGCCATCTCTGTGCTGTCATCACTTTCTTCTTTACTCTCAAATGGCAGCTCTCCTGCAAGCACACAACTCTGCAATGACTTCTGGATGGCTTGTCTGTCCGCTGTAAAAAAAATATAAAGAAGAACTCTCAAAAAACACTGTACTTTATCCAGCTGATCAGCCTACCCCAAACATCCCAGGAAGCATCAGACCATGGGGCATCAGTCATTCCACTGGCTACCACTGTGTAATGGATGCCCATACGTTGTAAAGCTGTGGCATCCCCTAAGTGAATATTGAATATTGAAAAGTGTTCAATTTTGGACACACATAAGGCCGTTTATGAAGGCATTAAGTCCTAAGCAGATGCCAGACAATGTTTTCTATAATTTGGACTTACAAGTAGAGGCCTGCCCTCTGGAAAGCAAATTTGCTCCAGCACCTATGTGACAACACTATACATATTTAGAAATCTTGGTCTCATTTTCAGTCTGCTTCAGGAAACAGTTGATTTACCTTCACTGGTGCAGTTACGTAGCAGCAACAGCAGCTGGTCTCTGTTGTACTGAATTAGGAATTTCTGACACGTGCGTATTGTGGCTGATGGAATACAAAGTAACAGATCAACGGCACAAACCAGGGTGCACTTAACATCCTAAAAACAATCTTCTATAGCTAGTGGAGAGCAATGTGTTGAAATTAGGTCATGAAACACCTCTAGCAGGAAACCTTGGATAAGGATTCTTGGGAGAGAAGAAGGCATAATAGAAAATCCTATGATGCCTCAAAGAACTTAGTTCTTTTCTGCACTATGCAATTGTAGCACTATGATTCCATTTTAAATGCAATAGCTGCATCCTATGGAATCTCAGGATTGGCTGTTTGAACACTGTCCATCAATACATCTGAAGAAGGGGATTGAAGTCTACAGAAATTCATGCTTAGATAACTCAGCCTTAAAGGTCCTTTCCTCACTCCGCTTTTATACCAGAAAGAGACAAATCTCTTTGAGAAGGGTGGGGGAGTATCACAAGCCTGGGCATGCCAGCTCAGAAACTGCCTCCTTACACTGGATAGTCAAACCAGGAGAACAACATTACCCATGGAGAACAGGTAAGTTTGCATGTTGATTCCTTCTTCCCAATTTTTCAGGCCTGTCTGACCGGAGGAACATCTCACTAGGAACAATCACTGGGTGCGTGACATTGCTAAGACCCCCCCCCACACCCGAGAGAACTCACCTCCAACATGCAGCGTATTAAAGGAACAGGGATAACGCTGGTTCTTGTTTTCTAAGTGCGTGATAAAAGGCAGAGATGATCCAAGGAGCTTATAGAAATCTTTCCGGCAACACAGGAGAACTATTCCTGTGTAGGCATTGAGGTACTTCACTAGGGAAAAACAGAAGATACTAGTGCTTCACAGCTTAGCATGAAGGGCAGGGAATCATCAAGACATCATAGCATGCCCTGCTCCTCTGCCCTTGAAGAATCTCAGTTTTCCTTTACAACTGATGATTACTAGTCTGAAAGGGTGGTTTCAAAGCAGCCACATCTCCACTAGAAAAGAACTGAGTTTGGACCATGTAGATTTATGTTCCAATTCTCCTCAGGCATGGAAGCTTGGGGGAGGGTTAGGCCACTCACCTCACCTAACCTACTGCCTTACAGCTCAAGTGGGCAAAGTGTAGTTCCCCAAGAATGTTTCTGTGGCCCTCCGGTCCCCCAGGATCCCCAGACTGACATTCTTCTGGCCAAAAGAGAGAGTGAACCACTGCTGCTGCTGTTGCTAATTAGTCCTTAGAGGCAACAAGTTCCCTTTTAAATAGGCCATTGTGCCTCCCTGGCAGAGACAGGGAGAAGGCTGAGGGGAGCTTCAACCCATTTTTGTCTTCTCCAAACAAGGAGAGGGCAGAGAAGCCCTTAGCTACCAAGCCCCAGAAACCACACCTGAAAAAGCGATGGAGCAGCAAGCTAGTCCAAAGTCTCCATGCATCTTTGCAATTACATTTTTCACTGTACTGTGCACTGTTCGATCCTCAATGAGCTGGCAACAACGAGGGTCTTCTGAGATGATCTCACAGAGGAAGTACCTGTGGAAGCAAAGAGGAGGCCAGCTGTCACGGTCAGGAGTAAGGTACTGAACACCTGGTCCCCTGTTGTGGAGGCACTGTTAGTGAACAGCCAGCTGCATTTAGCAAGGCAAGAAAGAGCCAGCAAACTTACAGGAGTCGATCGGCCTTTCTGATGCCAGCAAATGGTCCCAGAGTCAAAACCAGCTTGATACAAGAGGGGAAAAAATACAGGTCAAAAAGGAAAAATAATATCTGAATCACAACCGAACTTGTATCCTGTTCTGCAGGGCTGGCCCAAGCCATTTTGATGCCTAAGACAGAGGAGCAAATGCTCACCTGCCCCAATCCAGGTTCAGGGGAACAGTCACCTAATAAAGTAATAGTCAAACTAAGAGATTTAAGCTTCATTGGCCTCTTCCAGACTGCTTCAGAGACCTCTAGAAATGTTAAGACACAAGGCATTTTTAAAGTAATAGTTGTGTATCCTGGTTTTTTTGATACCCTGTGGAGCCAGGCAGATGCACAGAATTCTGCTGGTGAACACCGGGATACTCAACACTCTTTCAGTGCCTTCTGCAAATGACCGCAAGCTGAAACTCAAAATAATCCCCAAATATGTGTCTTTTGCAATCTCCCAGCAGCTCTGCTTACAAAATCATTTTTTTTTCTAGGCTTGGATCCAGGTTCTAGAGATTTTTTCTTCCTCTGAAGTCAGGTATTTCTAGTGTTGGACAGGATGATGACAAAACAAAAAACAAAAAAAAAAAACCCTAGAACATTATTGTGTGTAAATGAATCTGCAGAATTTCTGAATGTCCAGATCGTGGGTGACAGAGAGGCTTCCCCTCATGAACCTTGTGGCGGGGAGACCCGACACTCAGAAAAAAAAATCCTTGAAAAATGTCCTGTTAAGAAAGAGGTGGGGGGGTTCCTGCTGTCCTGGCTCTAATATAGGGATAGTATAGCTGTGGCCCTCCGGCTACTGACAGACCTCAGGCCCCAGCCGCCTTGGCTAGCCTGGAAAAGTGCCCTGCTTGGCCTACATGCTGGCTCAGGGATTCGGAAGATGTCGTTCCCGAAAGGAACCGTTCCCGGCCACAGGCACCTCACGAGCCAAAGGGGCTCCACGGGCCAGTCGTCTTACTCGCCCCCCTTTCCACACTCACCTGTTCTTAAACCGCACCATCTCCAGAGGAAAGCCTGAAACCTATGGCGGCTGACCGGAAGTGGAGTCTTCGAGTCTACGGCTAGAGCGGCCAAGATCCGGTAGGCTTCGGAAGCGCCACACTTCCGGGTGGCTCTACGTGGAAGCTGGGTGTTCTACCCTTTCCGCGTGGCTTTGCTTTCATAGTCGCACCTCTGTGGCAAACATCCACAGAGGAAAAAGAACAGTAGAGAAGGAACGAACTGATTTTCAGGTTTCAGCATCCTGGGTTCCCCTTTCCCTCTTCTCTGCCTGAGCAGAAAGAGGAGCTGGGCGTAGAAATGCCAGAAATGTCTCAGCTGATTTCTGAGCAAGGAGAGGGTGTTGCAAACCGCCTTGCTTTGAACTCAGCAATAGCTGAGGCGTCTCATCCTAAGGTTTCCTGTTCGCTTATACCTCTGCTTTGTAAGTGTGGAATAATGTTGGCTGTTTGTGCATAAAGAGGAAAAGAGGAGGGACCTGGAAATATCTTTCATGCTGATTTATTTTAGCATGAGATTGTTATAGCCCTCCCCTCCCCTCCCCTCCCCTCCCCTCCCCTCCCCTCCCCTCTCCTCTGAAGAAGATACCACGCGGAAAGAGCAGGCTGAGCTCCACAGAACCTTATACGGAAACAGACCAGCTGTTCTGAAAGGTTTCTCCAAGATTCAGATTCAAGGGGAGGCAGCGTCGTTTCTCGAACTGACCAATTAGAGCACGCCCCGCTTGTTCAGGCCCCCCCTTTTTCCTCTAGCTTAAGTATGATTGGCTCTCCGTATCTTTCCGTCTCATCGGAGCTCGTTCTTATTGGTTTTCCTGACTAAATGCAGAGGGAGGGAGAAAGGCGGGCCCTCTCAAAACGCGGCCCTTTTCTGTCAGGGCTGGACGGCCTGTGAATTGGCGGCCGTTGGTCGCGTGGGGGCGCCCGCGTGTAGCCTGAGCGGGACCCTCTGAGGCAGGAGTAATAGCCTAGCCTTGTGTGTGTGTGTGTGTAGGGATAGGAATACGGGCCTTCAGGTCGCCGGTCGCCTGGTGGCGAACCCCTGCGTTTCCTAGGGGTTTCTGAGGCAAGGAGGCCTCAGGGGTGGCCTTGCCAGTCCCTTCCTCAAGTCGTAGGGCCTTTCCGCACTGCACTGTTCTAGTGCTATGATTCCACTTTCAACCTCCTGTGGACTCCTGGGGTTTGGAGTTTCCTGAGGCCAAAGGGCTCCTTGGCGGAGCATTCTCAAGGCCCCTCCTTAAACTACAAGTCCCAGGATTCCACAGGAGGTTGAAAGTGGAATCGTTGCACTAGAACAGTGTAGTGCGGAAATGGCCGTACTTTGAGCACCCTCAAAAAATGCAGGGGCAGCTGTGTCACCTAAGACAAGCACAATATTGCCCTAGAAAATCACATTTGAAAAGCCCTATGGGTTTACGGCTTTGCAGCCAGGCTTAGCAGTAGAGAGAACTTTGAAAAACAGCAAAAACGGCTCGTTAGGGTGAAATTCTCCCGTCCCCAGCCCATATTGTGGTCTGGGGTGCACAAGGTGCAACTCGGGGGCTGCCTGTGGCCCCCAAGGGCAACTTTGTGGCCCTCAACACTTCCAGAATCCCCAGGCCGACCTCCACCTGTCCCCAGAAAAGAGGGCAAGTTGCTCCTTGGAAACCTCCAGCATCGACAATTTACCTCTCGAATAAGCTTCAAGGCCTCCTTGTGCAGTTTCGACATTAAACAAACCCATTTGGAGACCCCTTTTTTGAAAAAGGCAAAATATTTTCAATGGACCCTGTGGCGCATGGTGGGTCCCAGGACATAAAGGTGTGGCTGTTATCATTTATTTGTAGAGTGCCATCTACCTGCGTGGCGCTGGACAACAACCAAAAACGGTGAGTCCTGCTGAAGGCGTGCAGTCTAAAGTGGGTGTGTATACACGGAGCCAAAATGGAAACAAAGGAATTTGCATTGTACGCCAGACAATTGGTAAAATAACATATCTGGATAAAATGCAAAAGCAAAAACAAAACCCAGTAATATAAAGCCAACTGACAAGTACATTTAAGCAAACTATACATCATAAAACAAGTGCCCTGTGGAGCGGCTGTAGTTTCCCAGTCTGCTGCAGTCCAACACCACCGCTGGTCAAGTGGCTGTGCTACCTGGGGGGCGGGGGTAGGAGTCTGGGAGCTCTAGTTCTCAAAAGTAACATTGGAAGGTTTTCTTCAGCACATCTGAAAAGGGCAAGGGTGCAAGAGAATGGCTTATGGCTTTTCAGCTGAGAACCCACGTGGTTTACTGGTCTGAGTCTTGAACTGTGACACGGGAGACCAGGATTTGAATTCCTGCTTGGACATGGAAGCCCCCCTGGGTGATCTTGGGCAAGTCATACGCTCTCCGCCTCAGAGGGAGGAAAAGCCAAAAGCCCCTCTGAACAGATCTTTCCAAGAAAACCTGTACATGAAACAAGCAGTTCTCCAGTGCCTGCGGAAATAGAAAGGTCTTCACCTGGTGATGAAAGGACAGGAAGGAGAGAGCCATCTTAGCCTCCCTAGGAAAGAAGTTCCAGAATTCAGGAGCAGACACTAAAAAGGCCCTGTCTCCTGCCGTCCCATGAAACATGCCCTTGAAGGTGGTCGGTTTGAGAGAACTGCCTCCCTTGAAGACTGTAGAGGTCGTGAAGACTAATATGGGAGAATATAGTCCTTCGGATAGCCTGGGACAGAGCCTTACAGGCTATGTAGGTTTATATTGGCTACAATTTTTTCTTTCCTGGAAGCTTGCCAGAGACTAGCAGCTAACCCTTGGATACAAGGGTATATGTTTAGAGTGACTCTTAGTTCATTTTGGATATGTGCAGACTCCAAGGGTTAAGATTTTGTACAAAGAAAACCTTGAGAGTAAAGAAACCACTTCAGCCTCATATTGAGCATAGGGCAGCACTTTGTTGTAAACCTGGGGACTGATGCAGGAGAGGCCTAATGGTAAACCCTGTTGCCCACAGTTTTAAATCAACCAAATATTGCAAAATACAAGCTTGTAGTTTAGAATTACAAAACAAACAGTTTTGTTGCAACAGATTAATGTGGTTGCTGCTCTGGAAACTGTATCAAGAAGCATTTGACTATTTACTTCCCAGGGCAACATATCCCCTGTAGTTTATCAAACAAGAATGCGCCCTATATGTCAGGGTCCCTTTTGGTTTTCCATTACCTGTCCTACTAAATCATTTGTCCAAGAAATGATGTGCCAATGTCCCCCTTGCTAGTTTGCCCTGGATGAGGCAATTGAAGGACTGTCAGCTCACTCACAACTCCTTGCCATGCTTCTGGTACCACTTGCAATACACAACTTCGTCTTTATCACTGTTCCGCCCCCCCCCAAGTCATTAGATGTTCACTTTCGTAATAGAATGGGGATGCACCCTGTCTTTATTTCACATGTATGTGAAAGTACACATGGGAATGCTGTGAACTATAGTCACAGCAGCCTCTCATTTCATACAATGCAGCTTGGAGCTGCTGATAATACAGTATATTAATTGGCAATTATGAGTCCTCATCCAATTTGAAATTAATCAAAATAATGATTTTCCCTGTTTGTTCCAAAATCAGAGCATGCCAGCCTGTTACAAATTACAAGTGTACCTCAGTTAACAAAGCAGATTTGTTCCTGGGCATTAGGGAACATCAGATTTAGTACCAGAGGCAGAAATAACATGGAAAGAATAGGATAGGTTCCTACACCACAAAAAAGAAGAGCAATTCAACATGTTTCACTAAACTTTTAAATTTAAAACTAACAAATTCAAAACTAACAATCTGAACATGGGGAGCAGAAATGTGTATTGACATGATGTAAGTTGTGTGACCAGTTGTGAAATGGGTGCTATCCAGTACACTGGCAGTTTAGTGTATCAACAGCATAGCTCTGCTGGTGTAACTTTATAGTATACAATCTCTCACTTAGATTTTGGTCTGTGCCTGTGGCACAGCTTGGAAGATATAAGAACAAAGAAACAACAGCATTATAACAACTGCTAGATTTCTTTGGTGACAAGTACACCCAACTGTAATGTATTCACTTGTAAAAATTACAGTTTTCTTGAGGAGGTTGAAAGCTTTGGCCTTTCTTGCGTGTCTCCTGTGGGTGCTCTCTGGCGACACCTCATAATGCTGAAAGATGATTACATCTTCCCAGAGAAAATTGATGAAATTGTAGGAATGGGGAAAGTGTGATACCTTGCTGCTTCAAATTTTCCCTTTTCACTTCCATTTTCTAGAAACCTCATTTACACATGGAACCTCTGACTGCCTCTGCTTGTGGGGAGCTCTGGACACAAAGGATTCTCTGTCGAGCTTGGGCCCCCTACTTCTCTGCTGTCACAGTCCAGGTAGGCTTGACAACTACTTGGAATGTTTAACATGAGCTCTGTGGCTGAAAAAGAGCCACCTTAGCCCCCTTCTTCAAAGGCTGTGCCTGAACTAGGGCTGTAAAGAATATTTTTGCAAATCTTCCTATGCTTGACAAGGAAGCATGTCTTGACATGCTGAGACAAATTGCTGAAAAAAACTATCAACTACTGTGAGATTTTTTTTGGCCTTGAGCCAGAGCATAAAAGAGCAACACACTGTAAATATGTTCATTTTCACCTGCCTGATGTTCTGGTGGCCATTCTGGGCTATTTTAGGTCCTGAGCATACCAGTATGCTGTCTTTGTGGCCCTCAAAGGGTTCCAGAGCAGAACATTGGTTCCACTGGAGTTGCCTACCCAGCTTAAACCACAAAATGCCAGGAGGTAAGGTGTAAACGTGTATCATTCCTTCCTTCCTCTGGTGTTCTTGCACTTTCTGAAGTGAACAGGAAGTTTGCTGTTTGTCATTCTGACTTATGATGATCCTAAGCCAACCCTACCACTGGGTTTTCTTGGCTAGATTTGTTCAGGGAGGGGGGTTGTTTTTACTTTCCTCTGAGGCTGAGAGAGAGCGTGACTTGCCCAAGGTTACCCATGGCAGAGCGGGGATTTGAAGCTTGGTCTCCAGAGTACACTCAAACCATTCCATTGTGCTGGTCTCCCAAACAGCAACTACACAAAATTAATTTCCTCACTTCATATCCTCCATAAAGCCATCCTGGCCTTGAAGCTCTTAGTTTCCTGCACATGTCAGCCTAACTGTCTGGGTTAATTTTCTCTTTCATTTCAAATGCTCCACAAGTTGCAGTGGGTGGCTCCTAGGCTAGTGGGGCAGCAAATCCACTCTGGTGTATAGTCTAGACTTTAAAGGCACTATGCAAAGATGGTGAACCACTGTACCCCACATAGCTCATCCCTAAACACAGAACACAGAGCTCCTGGTTCCTTCTCTGGCTGACTCTCCACTGTGTTCCCTTGGTCCAAGCTGCATCCTGCCTCTTCTCCTCACCCAAGACCTACTGGGTCCTTTACCGGAGGCCCTAGCAGAGAAGACTCTCCATCCCCCAAGGTGACACCTTCTGTTGCATCTTATGAATCTGTGGGCTCAGGTTGCTCTCATCCAGCCTGCTGGATCCCCCTTTCTAGTTGGAGAAAGGCACAGCTGGGTCTCCAGTAAACTGGGCCGCATGAGTGCGCTCTGCCCTGTAATCTGATAGGACATGTGCACCGTGCGTGGTGTCGAGCTGGGCTTGATGCACAGCAAAGGACTTCTATTTTCGGCCGAGGAGCCTGATTAGGGGAGACATGGAAAGCCGAAACAAGGAGTCTTCAGAGAGACAGAGCAAAACAAGTGTGTGTGTGAGAGAGAGGCCCTTTCCTCCTTCATTTCCCACAAAATATTGCTGTAAGCCATGATGTGGTTTACTGAAAGTCGATGCTTGTCCACAATGGAACCCAAGAGCCTGTCCTTGACATGCTAAGAATCTGACAACTGTAGATATCATGTAGAAAAGGAAAGCTGGTGATGTAGACATCAAATAATTAAGATGGTTGATTGAACAAGGCTTCCTTGGGGAAAAATAGGCATGATTTTGTGCTCAGGGATGTTGGAACTGTTTTTAAGGTAGGCGCATCTCAACACTGGCAGGCCGGTTATTATAGGTGCAGGGGGAGGACAATTTACTCTTCCCCTCTGTTAGCACTGAAACATCCTTAAATATGAAGACTCTTCACAGCACAATATGAACGTAGAAGTCCCATCCACGTGTCCAAGGGAACTTACTCCCAAGTAGGTGCATATAGAATAGATTGCAGGCAACCTTTGTTATTCCTGGGAAAGGCTCAATGACCATTCCTGTCTTAATATTTTTAGTTCTTGATCATTTAGTACACTTCTGATGGATAAATACCTGATGGGGCTCAACTGTGTAGCAGGTGAAGATGATAATGGGTAAAACATTCAAAAGTAATCATATTGTTCTTTGTGCTTTATTTATTGCTGTTGTGGTTTGTACTTGACTATTCTTTGTTTTACACCTAAATTCATTTTACACACCAATTGGATGAAAATTACAGTACTTTGTTTTTCAATACAGTTGATCAGAAATGTATTGGTACTAAAAAAAATTTTCCTGGAAAATAATGTTTGAAAATGGGGTGCGTCTTATATGCCAGTGCATCTTATATGCTGGCAAATACGATACTTAACATCATAGGCATACCTAATTACTTTGGGGGAAACTATTTACTTTAAATAGTAACTTTCCAGGTTGCTCTGGATCCTTCCAGGGTCTGCTTTAAGCCAAAGTGAAACATGTCAGGCAAGCCGATTCCAGATCTGGCGATTTATTGCTCCTTAAGTCCAAGTGAGTGTTCTCCTACCCAGAGCAGAGCATTGTTGTACTTGCCCCAGAGCCTCTGACAACCTTAATTTGCTTCTGAACCTGACCTTTTATATTGCGGCCTGAGGGATTTTCTCAGAGCTGCCAGGGTCAGGCCACTCACACTGCTAGATGTGGCCTTTTCACACGATGTGCATCACAAAATCTTTCCATCCAAACTTCTACGTGAGCCTGCAGTATTCTTAGTAAATGTAATGAAAGCAGAAAGGTTACTTGACTGGAGACCTAGGTGGTGGGCAGGAGGAAGAACAATCATAGAAAGATCTACTGGGGTCTGGCTGTAGCATGATTGTTTAAGAGTGTATCTGTGCCACACACTTAAAGCAGTTTGATGCCACTTTGACTGTCATGATTCTCTACTGTGGCATCCTGGAATGTGTAGTGTGGTGTGGTAGATAGAAGTCTATGCAAGAGAGCTTTTATCACTTCCCCAAACTCCAGCACTAGAGCCCTTTGGCAGAGAATCCAAAGCATCGAACAAAACTACAAATCTCAGGATTTCCCAGGATGAAGCCATAACGGCCTAAGTGCCATCTCAGTGCCATCACTGTGTATACACTCCACATGTCACCTCAGGGCACTTCCACATAAAGAGTTCCTCATGGTAGTAACCAGATGGTTGGGTGCTATTCCCTCTTTAGACCATGACTGTCGGGAGTCCTCCATGTTTTATTGTTTTAGGATAGCAGTAGACTGAGGAAATAGTGATAGTAGGCTGTTAGCTATTCCCAGGCGCCAACCATTCCTTCTGGCTGGAATTTCAAAGGAACATTTGGCATGATGACGTTCGTTCTTTTACAACTATCTTAGGAGAAACTGTCTGTTAAAGTGTAAGGTGGGGGAAAACGTTCCATTCTCGAGCTTTAACGTCTGAAGACAGCATCCCTTACTATGTTACAATAAATCTTCTATTAAGTTTGTTGATCCGTGTAAGAGTGAATCTGTTCCTGACAGAAAGCTCGAGAATCCTTTCAAAAAATGCACCAATTGATGGACCAGTCGATTACTGAAGAAGAGCAAGGATCTGCAGAATCTGATGGAGCTACAGAAACTGAAGTGCCCCTGGATACCAAGACAAAATTGCGCCTGACCGAGGCTATGGGAAACCCCCACAAGCGGCCAAACCTGGGTCTGGGGAGAAAAGCCACATACGTCGTTAAACGAGCAAGGCCGAGGGTGTTCGAGATGGGATACATCAGCAAAAGACCTATCCCTTTTGGAGGAGATAAAGCAAATGGAAACCGAACTGGAAAGAAAAAAGTGAGGAGATACTGAACTCAAGACCATGCTACGCGAGATGCGCATCCGTCCCTCGCAGACAGGGAGATCACCAGGAGGAGGAGCCACCGAGCGGCTGTCTCGGCGGCAGGCACCCCTGGTCCGCCCCAGCAACCAACAGGGCACACGCCAGCGCCACTGTTACTCAGAAATGTGGGAGACCTGAAAGCGACCTTCAATGGGAAGGGGGAGAAACTCTCCTTTTTTTGACTATGGCAAACAATTTCATGATTGATCACGGCCATCTATTTCGGGATGATGCGGACCGAATTCGATACCTAAGCCAGAGGATGAAAGGACTGGCAGCAGACTGGGTAGCGAACCTATATGACTCCCGCGCCCCCGAAACTGAAAATCTGCAGCTCTTCATGAACCATCTGCGGGAACGCTTTGAAGACCCCCATTTATTGGAAAACACCAAATATCAACTGAAACGAATGAAACAAGGCAGGAACGATGTGGGGACGTATTCCCGTGAATTTAGAAACCTGGCCACCAAAGTCCCGTGGAGTGATGAAATTCTAATTGAGTTATACAAAGATGGACTAAATCCTGATATTCTACACGGGTGCTTAATGCAGGCCAATCCACAGACCCTGCTAGGTTGGGTCAGACTAGCTACTGAAATGGAAGGCATAACCCCATCTGTTTAGCTGAACCGACAAAGACAAGACGTGCCAAAACGACAACCTCGCGGTCCCACCGTCCTCAATGCTGAGGAACGGAACAAACGTCTCCGTTTGGGCATGTGCTTTAACTGTGGAAAACCGGGCCACCTCGCCAACACCTGCCGCGGAAACCAAGCTCCGACTGGGACTAAGGGAGCACGAGCAGACCCAAAGGATATAGAATTCACACATCAGACAGCGGCCGCCAAACAACCACTTAGACGCACTTCTAAGGACCCTGCAGCGGCGACAGGAGACTCCCGATCCCGATGATGAAACCACCTCTTCGTCCTCATCTGACATAGATGGAGATTCTAAACCTGACTGCGATGACTGGCAAGCGGCGGGAACATCTGTAAGTACTCCTAAAATTCCCCATTTCTACGCCACGGTTGCGATTAGTGGCAGCGATGGGACTTTGCATGTACATAGGGCATTAATTGACTCTGGCTGCTCCAGAAGTTTGTTACACCCCAAATTGGCCAAACAATTGAAAACTCTTTATGAGCCCTTGGAATGCCCCATCAAATTAACGCAAATGGATGGGACCTCAATGACTGGGGGAGTAATTAGTAAAATCACTAAGCCCATCTGATTTCAAATGGACAAAAACAATTACAGCATGCGATTTCTAGTTCCCAAGGCGATGCAGTTCAAATTGGTCTTGGGAATCGATCACTCGTGAATATAACCCCCAGATAAACTGGACTGCTGGCACTATGTCCTCTTCAGATGGAAAACTTTTCTATTCCCCATGAAGAATTGCAACAAATTCCTTCACACTACCGAGACTTCCAAAAGGCTTTCCACGAAAGGGAGGCTGACAAATTGCCTCCCCACACGGACTTTGACTGTAAACTGGAATTAGTTGACGGGGCCACCCTGCCTAAACCGAAAATTTATCCATGAGCCAAAAAGAACTCCTTGCTCTCAAGAAGTTCCTAAATAAAAACTTGGCTCGCGGCTTTATCAAGCCCTCTACAGCCCCCACGGCGAGTCCTGTCTTCTTCCGAAAGAGAAAAGATCCCAGCGCGGGATCCGAGACTGATAGTTAACTACTCTGCTATTAACCAGGTTATTTCCTCCAATTGTTATCCCATACCTCTGATACGGACTGTTTTGGACCATCTTGTTCAAGGAAAATATTTCACCAAACTTGATCTTAAAGAGGCTTTTCATAGGATTAAAATAGACCCGGACTCTGAGTGGCTCACCACCTTTGCAACTCCTCTAGGTAACTTTAAATGGACGGTTCTTCCCTTTGGCTTACAATCGGGGCCATCTGTGTTCCAAATGTTTTTGAACACCATTTTCCATGACTTGTTGTATCAGGGGGTTTATGATTTATCTGGATGACATTTTAATTTACGCAGATTCCATGGAATCTCATGTGTCATTGGTTCGTGAAGTGTTACGAAGGCTTATAGATAACAACCTCGTGGTTAATCTATCTAAATGCCAATTTGACACCCAAACTTTTGATTACTTGGGATATAGGATTCAAGATTGTTCACTTAAAATGGACCTTTCGAAGATTAACTCCATTTTGCAATGGCCCGTGCCTAAAACTGTGAAGCAACTGCAGCAATTTTACTTCTTGGTTTTGCGAACTTCTACCGGAACTTTATTGAGGATTTTGCTGCCATAACGCTTCCACTCACCAACCTTCTACGGAAACCTAATGGATCCACTGCGGGCAAGGCGCATAGACTTTGTTGGTCGCCTGAGTGTCAATCGGCGTTTGACCATTTGAAATCTAAATTTACGTCTGAGCCCTTACTCCTTTTTGACAGTACGAAGCAATTCATTGTGCAAACGGATGCTTCGGACTTTGCCATGGCCTCGATTCTTGACATAAACACACACAGGAGCACTCAGGCCTTGTGCTTTCATTTCAAAGAAATTTTCCCCTCAACAAGCTAATTGGCCTATTTGGGAGAAAGAAGCCAAGGCTATCCATTTTGCGCTGTCCTCTTGGCGTCATTTGCTTGAAGGGGCTCGACTCCCCTTTGAAGTTTGGACTGATCATAGGAATTTGCAAGCCTTACAGTCTGCTAAGAAACTCTCCCAAGCAGGCGAGATGGGCTGAATTTTTCCAGAGATTCCGATTTAAAATTGTTTTCAAACCTGGCCGAACTAACCAACTGGCGGAGCCCTCTCTCTCGACTTCCCTGTTTTGCGGAATCCCTGTTACGTCCTCCCACTCCAATACCTTGTTTCCTGCCTCCTCTCTGGCTTCTCAAGTGACTACTCGTGCATTAGCAAAGACAAGGCTTTCTGCCTCCTCTCTTTGTGACTCCGCTCTCCGCGATGCTATCATTCATGCAGCGCATGCAGACTCCTGGCTACCGGCAAACAAGGATAAAATAGAATGGGTTGACAATCTCCCCTTTATGGCACCATTCTTTACGTTCCCCCTGCTGCCCGCGAGCAGGTACTTTCATCGTTATCATGATTCCAAACCCGCTGGACATTTTGGGTTTTTGAAGACATTGCATGCGATTCGCCGCCTTTTTGGTGGCCTGGATTAAACCCCTCCGTGCAAACTTACATTAAGCAGTGTGCCACTTGCAACGTTTCTAAGTCGCCCACATCTAAACCTCAAGGGCTCCTGCAACCTCTGCCTGCGCCTGCTAGCCCCTGGTCGGTCATCGCATGGGATTTTATCGTGTCTCTTCCCTCTTCACACGGCTTTCATGTTATTTGGGTTGTTCTTGGTAGCTTCCAAGCAATGTCATTTTGTGCCTCTAAAGAAACTACCCCGTGCTGACCAGCTGGCTGACCTGTTCGTTAATCATGTATGGAAACTTCACGGACTACCTTCGGTGATCATTTCGGACAGGGATCCAATTTTCACTTCCAAGTTTTGGACTTGTCTACTGAAAACCCTGGGGAGTCACTCAGAAACTCAGCAGTGCTTATCACCCTCAAACAGATGGCCAATCTCAGCGTGTTAACAAATCTCTTGAACAATTTCTTAGGTGTTTTGTTTCTGAGAACCAGAATGATTGGGCTCCGCTCCTTCCGTTCGCTGAGTTTGCCATGTTCGTTCTTGCGGTTCATACCTCTACTGGGAAACCCCCCTTTGAAATAGTTTACGGCTTCCTTCCTTCTCCTTTCCCCCCTCTCCCTCTCTTCCTCGCTCCTCCTTCTGTTTCTGCTTGGGTCTCTAAATTTTCTGGCATTTGGCAATCCGTCTCAGATGCTATAGCATCCGCTAAAGCTTCCCACAAACGTTTCGCTGACCGTAAACGGCAGCCTAATCCCCTTTACCAGCCCGGGGATTTGGTTTTCCTTTCTTCTAAGAACATTTCCTCTCCTTCTCCGTCTAAAAAACTTTCCCCTCGTTTTCTCGGACCTTTTCCTGTGAAAAGGGCTATTAATGATGTCTCTTTTGAACTAGATCTCCCTTCTTCCCCTCAAGGCTATTCATCCTGTTTCATTCCAGTTTGCTGAAGAGGGCACCTTCGCTGACTTCTTCGCCGGCTGATGTTCCTCAACGCCCCGACTGACTTGCTACTGCATTCATATTACTATTTAGTTTTCTTGTCTTTCTACTGTTCCGTGATATTTTTCTATATTTTGTGTATCTTTATGTATATATTTTTTTAAAAAAGTGGGGCAGGATGTCGGGAGTCCTCCATGTTTTATTGTTTTAGGATAGCAGTAGACTGAGGAGATGGTGTAGGGCTGTTAGCTTTTCCCCAAAGGCGCCAACCATTCCTTCTGGCTGGAATTTCAAAGGAACATTTGGCATGATGACGTTCGTTCTTTTACAACTTTTTAGGAGAAACTGTCTGTTAAAGTGTAAGGGGGGGGGAAAACGCCATTTCAAAATTTAACGTCTGAAGACAGCATCCCTTACTATGTTACAATAAATCTTCTATTAAGTTTGTTGATCCGTGTAAGAGTGAATCTGTTCCTGACAATGACAGAGGAAAACCTGGTGAAATTCAGTGATCAAAAGGCAGGACAATGGCATACTCAAAGCCTTGTTTGGAGTGCCTCTCATTTTGTCTACCACAAGGACAATCAAAACTCGGGACCTACTCCTTTACAACATGGAGTGGATGTAAGAAGAGAGGATCACTGAAGGCAGATCCCACCCTGCTATACCCTGTTTTCATTCTCCATGAATTTCTGTAACCTGCTTTTAAAGTAAACAAAGTAGTATTTCTTAAAATTATTTCAATATAAAAGCTTGCTTAATTGTGCTTTAACTGTTTTGTCACTTAAAAAAAATTTTTATTTGTTTTTAACCTTGTAAACTGCCTTCAGTCCCTCTTCTCATGAAGACTGAGATATAAATGAAATGAAATAATAAATACATAAATGTGTTGGTGTTTGAGGCAATCTGTGCAGTTCCTACAATCCCAGAGGCAGAAAGTTGGCAGTCCTGGTCTACTTAAGTTGCTCACTACTGTTCTAAATTTTAAAACCTCCAAATGTTGTAACCTCTCCTGAAAGGTAGAAGATATTGCTCTTCCCCTGGCACTGTTGCTACCACATGTTCTTTGAATGCCACTGGTGTTTGATATCTTGTCACTGACAGTTCTTATAGGAGGACTGATATTTTGTATGGGAGAATGCTTAATAAGTTGGCATGCAGTAGTTTACTAATTGTTTGACTAAGCAGAGTTGTTATCAATGGTGTTTCCTCTTTGACAGGAACTGATAGCTGTCATACAATGGTTATTTCCTTTCTGGTAATAGTTTGTCTTTTCCCCAAAGCTCAATCATCAAGGCAAAATTTAAAACTGTGACTTCCAGTTGCAAACTTTATTGCTGAAATGTGAATGGTGGGATAGTAGATTTGAGGCAAATGTTAAAATATTTGCCCTTTTGCATTGCACATATTTTCTCTGTTTTTAATGCCATCCATTTGTGGCCTTGGAAGATGGGCAAGCAGAATGACTCTAGCCTGTGTTTAGTGATGTCACAGGTTACATCCAGTGAGTAATTTGAAGGCTTGATTTGAATATGCCACAAGAAATTCATTTATAGACTGTCTTTTTGCTTTTGCTAAGGGCACCTGCACGAGTGTTTCAAGTTATGGCACAGGGAGGGTGTATAGCCCTTTCTCCCATGCCTTGGCCCCAATGCAAAGGACTCCTTTCAAGCTACTATATGTTATAGATCAGTGGCAGCTGAGTCGATGGGGCAATTAATCCATTCCAAGGTTTAGTCCTAGGCATTCAAGGAGCTATCCAAGGTACTGAACTCTCTTTGCCAAAAATAGGTTCAGCACCTTGGAAAACTATCTAAAATCTAAAATAAATTCACTGCCCCTCTGCCATGGGAGCTAGCTGCCATTATGACCTCTAAGGCCCCATACAACATAGGTCCAGATTATCTGAAAGATCATATTTCCCTAAATGAGCCTGCCCAAATTTTGAGATCCTGAGAGGAGAACTTTCTCTCTGTCCTGCTGACTTCACAGGCACATTTGGTGAGGACACAAGAAAGGGCCTTCAAGGTGGTGGATTCAAGGCTGTGGAACTCCCACCCACGTGAGATTAGGCTGGTACCCTCCCTGTTATCCTTCTACTGACAGGCAAAGATCTTTTTATTTCGACGGGTTTTTGGCCATCAGCTGGTTGGTACAGAAGTGTTTTAGTGGTAGAGCTGCCCTTTTGAGCATTTCTTTATCTGTTATGTTGTAAAGGCATTAAAACTGCCTTTAATTTAATGCCATTTTTGATGAGAATTTGATTGATTATTTTTTAGAATTACAATTGATTTTAGTTGTTCTCTTGAGTCCCATACTGGGGGAAAATATGGGATATAAATAAAATGAAATAAAGAATAAAGAGGGCAGCACAAACCTAGGACCATGGGCAAGTACCTGGAAAAGGCAGCGTAAACATGCCTAAAACATCAGCTTCGACATGGACAGGGAAGAATCCAGCTCCTCATGCCATCACCTGGTGTGGCATTTGCTTGGGGGGCTGTGACTATAACTGTTGTCATTGTTGAAGATTACATAAGGAGTGTGGCGTGGGAAGACATGGCAGCATCCTTTCGGTGCGGCTGTTCCACCAAAAGCATATTTTCATCCTAAAATAACCTCCGCAACTGAACATACAAAACAATCTGGCTAAAATTAAAACAGCCATTTGAAGCCTCCGTCTGTTACTGCCCGAGGCTTTTTCGTTATCCTTCTCACTGCCCCCCCCCGCCTTCTCTTTTTGTGAGCTCACTGAAACAGAAAGGAATGTTTTTTGGGCACATTGGCTTCAAGCCTCATACGCTAAGATGGATGTTGGGGCAACTCTGCCACATGTCCATGCATGCACAGACCCCAACTGAAGGCCACTCTAAGCTACATGGCTAAGAATCAAAGCTCTGTCTAGTAATTGCATCTAGTCTCTGCTTTTCCAAGCAAAATGTGGATGAGAAGAATCCTGTCTGCATTTTTCCTGTAAACAATTTTTAAAAAATTCAGTCCTCCTCTGGTCTGTCCATCCAAAAAAAAAGCATCTGTCACTGTTGCTTTGAGGGAACAAGAGACCCTACAGGCTCATCAGCCCATCTGCTAAAGAAGTCATCACAGATGTGCCTTGAAGTGAGCCAGTGCTCTCAACCATGTGCAGCAGTGGAGTTCAGTCACAGTTTGGGGCTTTCATTTTTTGTGCTTGGGTTCTTAGCATGACTTATGTTTAAAGAACTGTGGATTGTCAGATCTTTCTCACCCTCTGAGCACCCCAATGTTGTCCAAAATTCATTTGTTTCTGCTTCCCTCATGCACAGGTTGTTTTACTTTGAAATAACAGAGGCGGCAGTCTGGTCCAAAGCAATGTTGACTGGTTGCTCTCATGTCAGTGTAGCAGTGAATTTGCTCTTGGATTTAGTTTGAACTTTTAAAATGATTAAATCAAAATTTGGATTAAAATCCTGAGCAGATTCTCTGTCTTGTTGCCATGGGTGCTACCATTGTCACATGGGCAGCAGGTTTGAGAAAAAGTGCTATCTTCTTGTCTCTGATCTTTACTTCTGTGTGGCATTTTTTCTCTCTCTCACTTACATGCGTATACACACGCACACCCCATGCTGTGTTCCAATCTAGAGCACTATGGGGAAAAGGGTACATAATTTTCACTTGTCATTCTAGGTGTAAAAAAGGAGAACAATCAGCAGTAACAGCTCAGCAAGAGGAGGAAGATGACCACTGAAAATAATATACACAGAGTGAGAAAATGTGCTACTGTGCATTATAGGAAAAATCATGATAACAAAGTTCTGCGAGGCTTGAGCACTGAAAAGACAGTCAACAAATGGTTTTAATAGTCTACAGTAAAGGCCAGTTGTGTTACTCTCAGTGGGCAGCTGCTGGCTTCCATGCCAGTGGAGTGGTGAACCCACTCCAGGTTTTAGTCTGACCCCCAAATAAGTTCATCACCTTCAATAGCTCTTTTAAAATCCATAGCAGATTCACAATCCCACCTACTGCAAGGCAGAGTAGCTCACTGTCACTAAGGTTGGTAAGGCACCGAGGTCCAAGTGTTGTGAAGTTTCAGTCCTCTGAAAGGGGTGCATTCAAAGGCAGGCAAGGGGACCACTGAAGTGGGAAATCCAGTAGGTTTCTCCCCATGACAGCATTGAAAAGAACAAAATAACAAATAATTGACAACACATGTCTTCTTTGCTGGACTCTGTAAATCTGACTTTGCAGTGTCACAACTATCAGGGGCGGTACCCTAATGCAGACCTGGAGTAGGTGTTCTCCAGCACAGGGACCTGAGGTTGGTTGCTGGACTGGCCTGAGGTTTGGACCAAACCTATCAGTGCAACACACATGGCCCGGTGAGACAGCCATCACTCACACAGCTCAGGGAGATAAGGCAAGAGGACAGGCAGCCTGGGATGACCTTCTTTAATCCAGGCTTCCTCCATGGACTGGCTGCAGCAAGGCAGAAGTAACCTTTTGGGAGCAGGAGCAAAACAGCAGAGGATTGGCTATGTGTTGGGCTGAGACTCTGATTGGTAGCCAGAGGGCCTCAGCTTGTGCTGGTGTCAGCTTTGTGCCCAAAAGATGCCAATCACTGCCATACTGGGGTGCACAGATCTAAAATGTACGGCTAACCAGCTCCGACAAAGAGCTATCCATCTGTCTGTTCCAGCCTCAGTCAAGTTTCAGGCATTACGTATCACCAACAAAAGGGTTTGGAGGGAGGAGTGCAAATGGGGGGCTGCAAACAAGCATAGGTTGAAGAGAGGTCCTGAACCCCCATTTCTTGCAGCCAAATTGATTTGGCTGCTCAAAAAACTCACCTTTGAAGGCAGCTGGAATCCGGTTCAGAAGAAGGGAATCCACTGGAAGGCATCCTTTGAGATTCACCCAAAGGAGACAGTGAGCTTTGCAGGCAGGCAGCTGACCCACTTTGAGAAGCTTTTAAAAATATGTTTAATATTATCGGTCCTTTCAAGACATGTTTGCACTTGAGTCAAAGGAGATGGAAAGAGCTGTCACTTTTCTAACATTTTATCAGCAGGGAGGGGGGAAGCAAAGACAACATATAAAGAAATGAAATCTTGTGGCCTTCAGTTGACAGACTCCACCAGCAGCCCTACAGGGATGGGCACTCGAGATGACAGCAGGGACAATTTGTGCATGCTTCTGGCAGGTCACACGCTAGGGTTGCCAGCCCCTTGAGGAGCTAGATGTCCTTCATCATGGTAATACATGCTAACCCTCACTTGGGCAGTAGACTCGGGGCACCCACCTGCAGTCCTTTGATGACGCCCTCCAGAATTGCTGACTGTACTCAGCCGTTAGAGTTGCATCATGGAAAAGCCTGATCTCCACGCTGTTGGATTCTTGAAGCAAAAGCTGTGTTCCTTCCACATAAATGCCATAATTCCATCAGGGGTGATTTTTACCCTGTGCTTTCCAAGTATGACTGGCTTCTTTCAAGTCACCTAAAGCCTAAGATCTGTTTTCTTCTTCTTTCTTTCTTCTAATTGCGAGGGATGTCCATTAACCATTATGGGACCAAAAAATAAGAACTTAAGAAAATAAGATCTCTATAGGATCAAACTTATAGCACTGTGGAATAAATTTCACATGGATTTTACAATACTCAAAATGTTTATTTCCTTCTTGTTGCTGTGCCTTCAAGTCATTTCTGAGTTAGGGTGACCCTATCATGGGGTTTTCTTGGCAAGATTTGTTTGGAGAATGTTGACACCGTTGCCTCCCTCTGAGGTCAGAAAGTGTGACCTGCCCACGGTCAAGTTCCAGCAAAGAAGTTCCTCTCCCATGATCTTCTATAGTGTGTAGCTCCCATTAATGGTACACAGCGGAGGGCCTCTCTGGGAGATCTCAGGCAGGCCTATATAGGGAGAGGTGCTCCTTCAAATATCACGGTCCCAAACCATTTTAAGATGCTGTTACCAGGACCTTGAATTCAGACTTGGGTGTGCTGTTTTTTTCAATGTGTAATGTGTATTTAATCTGTTTTACTTATTTCTAAATCAAGGATTTAATTGGATTGATTAATACTTTTTGACTTTCGTACTGTTTAAGCCATTTTTTTACCCATATTGGAAGAAAAGTGGGATATAAATCAAATAAAGAAATACCAAATTAATTAGAAAGAGGGCCATCTGAGAGTTCCTAAATGTTCTCTCCATTCCTCCCCACCCCCAGTAATGATGGGCAATTGGCTGGTAGATGTTGGATTAAGCCCAATTACTTTGGAGATATGGTCATAAACTGCCTTTTCACCTGGCTAATGGTGTGATAACACCATTTCCAGCAATATCCAGTCTGATATGTTCTTTCCTCTGACTCATAAGCTCCTCTTCTTAATAGCAATCAACCCTTCATGTTTTTTATATTTGAGGAGTTTGGGAGGATTATCAAACTACCTAAGTAGCTGAAATAATTTTGCCTTGAGCTCTTTGGGTCTCCAAAAAGCACTTGAGGCTAATTATGCCCAAATGGGCCACCTGTCTGTTGCATCTTCTGCCTCCTTGCAGGATGTCAAGCTCTCCTGTCATTTGACCAAATTTGCTACGTCTGTCAGGACTCAGTAATCCTTGCACGTTAAGGCTCCCTGCATAAGAATCAGCAAAAGTGCTGTTCAGCCTTGCTTTGCATAATTCCCACAATGCAAAGCAGATTTGTTTCCCCAATTCATTAATAAGCAATAAGGACATTATATAAGCTGTAGCACTGGCTCCCCCCCACCCTTCTCTTTCCTTCCTTGTTCAGGCAACCTCATTCCAAACTCTTTCAAAGTGAAGGTGAAATAAGAGCTTGGCCTGGAATGAGGAGAGAGCAGAAAAAGGATTAAGTCGTAGTTGGAACTCAAAGGAATACATTACAAGTAATGTTGTTACTTACTTGTAATAAGGAAAATTATTGGGGCACCTTTGGGATGAACTGATTTTGCTTATTTGTTTGATAGAGCAGATTTTAGTCTTCAGTGAGCCACAAGACTCACTGGCATGCTGGAAGAGACTAAGTTAATATTTCTGTATTTAATTTAATATTTCTGTATTTAATTTATATCCTACTTTTCTCCCAGAATTGCAACCTGAATTTATACAAGATACATGCCTAAATGCCATAAAAGCACTAGCTCTCGTCTGATCTTGGAAGCAAAATAGGATCAGCCCTAGCTAGCAGTTGGATGAAAAACCGCCAATGAATACCAGGTGCTATAGGCTCTATGCCAGAGGAAGAAAGTGGCAAAAGCACCTGTAAGTACTTCTTGCCTAAGAAAACCCTAGGAGATTCATGGGGTCACTGTAAGTTGACAGGCAGCTGGAAGGCATACAGACACGTACATTAATAATTAGTAATAATACAGGTTAAAAAGTCAATAAGCTACCATATTAAAACAACAGTGCTTTTAAACAAAATAATCATCTAAATCATAGACGACAAAAACCCACCCGCATACACCCCAAGGAACTTTCTGCATAGCCACTTGGTTGGCAAATGCCTGTTCAGCTAAAAAGGTGTTGACCTGCTGGAGGATTGTAAAACACAGGTAACTTATTTGCTCCCTAAGTGAAATTTTACTTTGGCCTCCAAATTTCTAGCCTTGCACAGAGTGAGACAGTCAAATTTGTTCATATAGTACTCTTCTGTGTTTGCATTCCTTGGGTCACTTTATCTATTTCTAAAGGGTCAACTGAAGTTTTAATTTAGTGCAAATTGGGGAACGGAAGGAAAAATTCATTTGGAGGGGGCAGAATTTTTTTTGGGAGGGCAATGACCACATTTTGCCTCTCCCCTGCTACACCCCTGTCCCAGCCTACAAGATTTTCACTATCCTATGTCTCATCAGTCAACAGAGCTTAGACATGAGGTAGGAAGGTCTCAAAGAGTTGACTCAGATCCTGCATTTCAGTCATAGAATCATTGCCAACAGGCATTTCACAATCGTTCATCAATCATACCCATGAAATCACAATGTAAAATACAAACAAGTCTGAGGACAGATGACAAGTTTGTGAGGTTCCCCACCTCACTGAAAAAGAGATGGAGATAGTTTGCTGAGGGCAGGGCAGCGTGTTCATCCCCACTCTTAACCATTTGTTTATGTTTTGCTGAGTTTGCCCAGCTTCCAGATCTGTGCTAGTCTTTTGAAACAGAAGCAACGCTTGGATGAAAGGCAGGGAGGGAAGGGAGGCCCCTCTCCATGGCTCCTATCTCTTTTTCAGAACTATTTGCTGCATGGCAATCCAGTACCTCAAATCTTTTCCAAATGATGGCACTAACATTTCTTGAATTGATTCCAAGTTTGACCCCTAAGTAGAAGGGTTCCTTTCCCCCCGCCCCATGATGGTGGGATGGTGCCTTTTTATTAGAGTTTCCTTTGCTGCTTTGCTGAGCCCTCCCAGAAAGAGACCAGTTTGAGGAAAAGGAGCCACGTTTTCAGCCCAGTGGTTTTGGGAATTGGGAGCAGCACTGAGCAGGCAAAACTGACTCATTCCATCTCAGTGGTTCATTCGGGAGCTGCAGGGAGAATCTATTTATAATCAGGCCTTTCAGGTTCAATGCAAACTCAAAAGCAGCATCTTCAACACCAGAAGAGATATGTGCTTTGCAACAAAAAGTGTGTGTGTGTGTGTGTACATGCATGCGCGCACACGCACACACACAGGTTCTGGCTTTTTGCAAAAGGATCAAGATGGTGCCTAACCAACCGTACAGTTCTTAGGAGTGATCTTGCCAGATATTGCTTGCTGTGAATTCTTGTCTCTCACCTCAACACAGTGTTCCACATTCCCCACTCCCTCCCACAACTGTGAGAAGTTGTAAGGGCAGTCCCACAGTACTGGTGCAGCCTTGTGTCCAAGAGAATGAATGAGGATGTCCCTATACAAATTGCCCAAGGGCAAATCTCACCTCTGCTTTGATCTTTTATGCAAGGAACTTTAGATCTGCTGCTCTCTTTCAGCCTCGGGTCTGACCACCCGGTACATCTCCAATAGCAGAGGGTGTGTCCACACCATAGTGTTGTTTGACTGCCCTGGCTCCATCCTATAGAATCGTGGGATTTGTAGTTTGATAAGGGATTCAGAATTATCAGCTTAACAGCTATAATGTTGTTTCAAGGGAGTTTTAAGGGAGTAGACCAGAGCTCTCAGGTAAACAAGTTCTGTGGGCCAAAGCCATAACAGTTAAAGTTATGTCACATGATTATAACTGTGCAATGTAGATACACCCAGAGATAATAATACTGATTTACTTTGCTGGGGTGTTTTAAGGATTGCTGCAAGATAATGCACATCTTGACTCCTGAAAGTGCTATACAAATGCTATATCACTGATATACAGGTAAAGCTAAATCAATCCTCCCACTGATTAAGATGAAAGATAAAAAAAATGGAAGACAAAGATGGAAACAATGGTAGTCACTTTTTAAAAATGCCACCTTCTCATCTCTCAATAGGCTAGAATTTAGAAATGTTACTTTTTTTGACCTCCGTGCTCCAAATCCCCTAGCCAACATGATAGAGTCCCCTCAGTCCCTTTCCTGAGCTCTGACATGATCTTGTTTCCACTTATAACATAATTTCTGTATTCAAGGAAGCCCTGAGATGCATTCAGGCAATACTCATTTAACTAACAAGTTCCCTGTGGATCCCTGCAAATTTGGTCCAGAGTCAAAATCTGCCACAGCCAGGGCCAAAGCAAAGAGACTGAAGGAGTGCGTAGACTGCATCAGAGACTCAGGAAGGATTTGCTCCCTGCAATTCCAGTTTTGCTTGTTTTCTATCTGGGAAAATCCCTTTTGACAGCCGAAGCAGAGAGCTTCTAATTCCAGTCTACGGCTCATTTTTCACTTCAATCCCTTAGTGAAAGGATTTTAATGCTTGATGGATTCAAGCTAAATTATTTCCGTTCCTATGGCTTTGCAAAAGCCTCTGGGGTGTGCATGCATGGATGCAGTGGGCAGTGGTGGCTGGAGGGGGGGACTTGTTTGCATTACATTCTCTGATAATCCCCCCTCTTGGAGGGAATTATGCTTCATTGGTTCACTTCAGAGTTTCTTGCTGACGGTCCTTCTTCCTCCTGCTTTGGGATCCCAGCAACAATCAGAGTTCTTGCCTAGGACCAGTAAGAGGGTACAGTTGGACACCTTCCTTGCAAACTCTCCATCTCAGGTCCCTGGCTTTAAATGGATTGCAAGCGAAACAGCTGGCAAGAGATGGTCCAGAGACTGCTGGAACACTGCTGGCTGGCTGGCTGTGGAAGAACAAAACACTTCACTGATTAAAACTGGGACATGTGGTCAAGCAACATCAGAGTAGGGTCAAGATGGAAAAAGTGATGAAGAACACACAAGCTAGGAGAGGATGCAGCAGTTTGTTTTTTCCTGAGCTTACCAGGAAGGTCAAGCTCTCTTCTCTTCTCCCCCAGCTGAGTTAATGGAGTGCAAACTACTTTTGGACTCTGAACACAGTTTGCAGCACTTGAAATAAGCCAGGACAAAGGGGAAAGGTGGGAGGAGGAGAGAGAAACTGGAACAGTTTAAAAGAGTCACCATGCATGGGCTGTTGTCTCCTTGATGGCTATTGGAATACCAGGGATGAAAAGAATTTTTGTTAAATTTTGTTTCCTTTCCTGCAAGGATTAAATACACTAAGTTTACACTCCTAAGCTATACTGGCACACATGGAAACTAGCTTTAGGGGATTCTGTAACCAAGTCTGCATTCTTTTCTTCTCTCTTGTCCTATCCTGGAATGGATTTTCTGAGAAAAGAAAAAGGTTTTCTTTTTTACCTTACTGTGAGCATCTAGAATAGTTACTTCCCCTTGAGAGCCATAAGCTCACATTAGCCCTCCATACTCAGCTCACAACAAATAGCAAATATCCTTATGTTAATAGCCTGTTGGATTTTTTACACACTTGAGCCAGCCCATGGATTTTTCTCCTGGGTCTCAAATGTTATGTTGTTTTTCCTCCAAGCTGCACAGGCTTCCCTCTTGCCTTTGCTCAGCAGCACAGAGATGATTCTGATACTCAGCCTCATAACCCTACACCGATCCTGTGGTATAATCCATGTAATAGCTGGAGGGTGTTTTTTTTTCATGCTCAAGCCATTTTATTAATATTCTGTCTTAATTGTGATGGCTTTTGGTGATATCTGAAAGCACATCTTATATAATCTCCTTATCCTCCAACCCTTGCCTCATCAAGTCTCGAGTGCCGAGGAAGGGCTCCCGCTCTGTGTCTCTGCATCCTGACCTTCAGTTAGTTCTTTACACAAAAAGCCACTGAAAATGTATGAGGCCTATGAAGTGTTTAAGTCTATTTCAATTTATACTTAAAGGCAAATAGCTTGTCCGGATTTGGGCTGTCACGTTTGCATTCCAAATGTGATAGCGGCTCAGTGATTAATAATAATAAAAAAGGCGCCCCCATTTCTGTGCCACAGAACATTTTTGTGCACTGTTTCCATGGGCAGCGAAGGATGGAGCTACATGTGACAGGATTGTCAGCCCATGTGGCCAACCTGGATGTTACCAGGACTTCTGGGATTCTTTCTTTCAACTTTCTTTCACTTGTTCTAGCTGAATCCAGTCCTGGATGGACGGTCTCTCCCTTATACCATAGTTCTCTCTAAATCCCTGTGACTGTATTAAAATGCTACAGCTGTGGCTTTTTGGTATCCTCTTTGAATCATTTCTTGGAGTTTCTGTCATTTTTATAATCAAGTCAACAAGGAACAGGATGAGTGCATGTCATACAACATAATCATCTACAATCTAGAAGCATATGGGGGGAAGTGGGGAAACCCCAGCTTTTCACCCAAGCCAGCATTGTGTCTGTGCAACTAGAATTGCATTGAGATAGGTTTTGAGACAGAGGAGGGCAAATCTGCCTTTTTTTAATTGGTCAGTGCAGTCTGTTATATGAGATGTGTGGTCTTTGATTGGTTTCCCTTATAATTCATTGGAACAATGCACATATCTGTGTGAAAAAAAAGTCCTCAGCATGTTGATGTAGTCCTTGCAGGATGTGCGTGTTGTGCATGTTGGAGTTCTAACAGCAATACATTTGCATGGTGGGTGAAAGACAGACAAAGAAAGGTGATCATCCATGTACAATGACTGTCATCCACTGAAACAAAATTTCATTGAACCAAAGACACAATATCAGATCAAAGGATGTCTAGGATACAAGCGACTGCCTTCATTTCAAGGACATTTCTTCCTCTCCCGCAACAGGCTAAACGATAAGGACATCCATTATTCTAAGTCTTCTATAATGCCTTTCATTAATACAGAGAGATTTAGGGTTACTCTGTCCCTGATATTCAATATAGCCACTGATTGGTCTCTATTTCTCTTCTCCCTGAATTAGCTCTATGGTTCACATTGTTCATTTGAGAAGAGGCATTAAGTCACTTAGGACACTGTGACATTCAGCACCTCTTTCCCAACAGAGGACTGAAGAGAGTGTCACAAAAATTTCTACATAGAAGATGGTAAGGTTGCCATAGGGTCTAAGCCCAGCTCTAAGTGGTTAAGAAGGCAGTAGAGCATGTTACTTCTGCATTATTTGATTCCCAGTTGTCTCAGATGACAAAGGCAGTGGTCAGGTTGACCTGGCTAAGAAGTTACAAAAAATATTCCAGGCTCTGTGTGATGGTCTGCTTACCCACACAGTGAGATTTTCAGAGAGTGGATGGACTCCCTCTCTGAAGCATGCAAACAATAGAATAGCGTGATGGAATTATTGGGTGAGACTTAAAAGATGCCTCCTAAGAAGGACAGGGGGCTTGGGGATGTGCTCCATCTGTATCTGTCTTTCCATCTCTAATAGCATTTCATCATTTAGGAAGTTTACTTGTTACATAAGTCAAACAGAGAATTAAAGGGTTGAATAATGGGCAGTTCTAACCCATTAACCCAGTGATATTGACATAGTTCAGTTATGCACAAGAGAGCCAAAGGGAGGTGATGTTACTGTCCAGGATCATCTTTCAATGTGCTGAGTTTCAAATGCCAAAGCTGTCCATTGGAATGAGCCAGCATCATCATTTCCTTATTTAGCTTTACCACAAATTCCGCATGCATTTTAAGAGAACGCACTGTGCACATTTGGTCATCCAATATACTCTGTAATCTATTCTAGATCAGGAGACTATGATTTCTAGAATTTTGTTTGTTATACCACAAGTCCCAATTATGGGACATCATCAACAGGTGAAGATCTTCCTGAAAGACTTTCAACATTATGATAAACCAGGCATCCCAGTGGAGAGAGAACTACCAACAGTTGTGGATTGCAGTTGGATCACTTCACCTTCAGGTGACAATTCTTGACATCAGATTCTGTACTGGTTAATTGCAATGAACCCAAGCACCTGCTCCTGACCATTAGGCTTCTGGCCTTGTTGTGCGGAAGCCCTACTTAGTGACCAGAGATCAGGTGGCCTTGATCTACCAGTTGACATAATTACTCAAGAATGATGTCACCTGCTGAATGCGTCTGTGCACAAGACTGACAGTGAAGCTCTTGACCTGTTTGATGTTCCGGAACCATGTTTATGGTGCTAAATATGAAAATGTATTTCCTTTGAAACGTGTACAGCTCATAAACTTTTTGTAGATCCTTTGTCAAAAGCTAAGCCCACACCACTGACTGTACCACAGATTTAATTGGCCAAGACTCAATAAAGAGGAATAAAGTTACACCAGCATAGCTAAATGTAGATGCACCACATTACCCATATACTGGACTGGAAGGTTGCATTTCACACCTTGCATCATACTGAAACACACTCCTGTTTTCCTCAATGGTTGATAGCCCTCCTCTTCATCAAAGTGTACAAGAGGACACATTTATGTAATGCCTTTCAAAACACAACTGCTTGTGCAATGGTGAGGCTAGTGGATCTTGGCCTGTGTATCCATATTCAGAATATACGTTTGTCTAATGTCATTGAAAAGACAAATGCCAGCGTAAGGCTACTTACACCATCATAGGTCTTCAACAGGATTCTAGCCTATGCATGCCCCACTGGAGTCTTTTGCAAAGTGCCTACACAAGCTAAAGCATATGAGTCATGGAGCTTCATGTCAGATAAAGAACTGGGAACCAGCAACCCAGCAGAGCCTTGCCTGAAACCCTCTATCCTGTGCTATGCAGAAAGAGGAGGGTCTAACTCATTGGCAGGAACTAGCCTTCTCTCCCCATTTCTGCTAGCCTCCAATGCAGTTGACAGGACTAGCAGCTGCCTCTTTGAGACCAAGCCGCTCTTTTACCGACCATTGAAATGCTGCCATCCTCGACATGAGGCAGCGCAGCCCTCTGATGGTGACAACCTTATGTAATGGTTCCTAAGGAGCAAAGTGAACGATAGATCTTCAGGGGACAAGAAAGTGAAAGCTGTAATTGCCGCTGTACTGCCATTTGCTTGGCCAATCTGGGAAATCTCCAGTTCTTTCAACAACAAAGAAAAAGACATTTTTGGCACTCTGATGTCCTCAGGGCCTTTTCAGGCTTTGTGTGAATATTTTTACTCATAAAATGCTTGTCCATATGATGAATAGGGGTGCGTGTGTGCATGTAGCTACGCCTTGATTATTACAAGGAAACCTGTGGGTCTGACGCTCATTGCATTCACACACATCCCCGTAGGTGCACTCTTGGGATGTCTGTCCATGGAAGCTGAGCCCAACCAGTTTCAGGGGGGAAGAGCAGCGGCATCCTCTCTATAACAGCGTCCCCACATGGAGCATGTTGCTGCTCCCTTACATAATGTTGCAATGCTTATAGAGGCTCATATGGTTGACAACATTCTTGGAGGAAAGTAGGGGTGGGCAAAGTGTGGCCCTGGGCCACATATGGCCCGACATTTTTTTTTTAAAAATTCCTGGATTGCTCTTTACCTGACAAAAAAGAAAGAGGACAAATTGTTTCTCCTGGAAACCTTCAGGAAAATCAATCTCCCTAGCTTTGGACTTTGGACCACATGTAGGGTTTGTTGGGGGCATTTTTGGCAGTCCACTGAGGGTCCCAGAGGCAGAAGACTGATTGCCTGACCCACTACAGTTGCCTCACCTGGAGTAAAGGTTCAGCTTTCTATTCAATGCCTATTCCATGCCTGATTTGTATTCAATGAGTAATTGGTGGCAGGGAGTAGGTTTTAATGGAGGCGTGTGCTTTGTTATGTTTTCAAATGGCTTTACACTTTAAAAAACTGAATGGTGTTTTAATATGATAACATGTTTAAGTGTGTTTTAAACTTTTTTATGATCAGGTTTCAGCTTTTTCTTGTTTTAGCATTTTTGTAAGCTGCCTTGAATGCCATGCAGGGAGGAAGACAGGATAGAAAATATCTTCCTACCTATCTCCTGGTGTGTAAGGAGTTTCCAGTAACAGGGAGTCCTCTAAAAAGCATTTTGCTGACTAGTCATAGGGATGCAACTCGCCCCAGGATTGAGACCAACAGACTGGAGAGGAGGCTTCTTCTCTACCTACCAAAGCAGTTTGCCATCTTCTGTAGCCTCCCACATCTAACCTAGAATATTGTTCTTAGGCTGGCATCCTGTTAATGCCTTACTTACAAATAAACGTAGCATACGTACACATAAAATCTCCTTTCAGACAGGCTCAGAAAGTATTCCCTTGCCCTTGCAATCCATCCAACCACCACCACCCCACCTGGCAGCTGTCAAGCTCTAGGAAAGGTTTTTGTTACTTGTCCTGACTGATAGGAAAGGAGGAAGATGGGAGGTGATTTAGACCATGAAGATCTGCCTGCCTGGACTCTTGGAGGAAGAAAAAGGCAAGGGTGCTACATTTGATAGCATATCCTCTTTTCTCTCCCCCAGCTGAGCTGAGACCAGCTGCTTTTTCATGATATGACTCACCTCATCCTTTCCCCTCCCCATTGGTAAGTGACAGCAGCAGGAACCCTTCTCAGGGCTTGATAACTGATGTGGGGTGGGAAGACATAGGACTGTGTATGCAGAGCTATGCCCACATGTGGATTCTCAGCCTTAGATTCTTTTCTTATACACCAGATAGGCCAAAGTCCCAGTACACTGGGAAGACATGCCTGGCACTGCAACTGTCAGCATAGCACTGGATGAAGTAGCTCTGGAGACTTCCTTGTGCAATGCTGAAAAAAGGAACTTATAATGACAGAACCCTGGTTACACCAGTGTAAGTCACAAAGAGGATTCTGGCTTTTGTGACAGGTAATTTTTATTATGACTTTTCCAATAAAAGATGTATTGTTTAATTCTTTTCCAAAAAAAAAAAAAGTGGCATGGACCACACATGTTATGAGATGCAAGGCAAGCTTCTTTTTCTTTCAGTTGACTCTGATCTGTTACACTTCTTCTGCCTCTATCTCAGCCTTAATTCTACTTTTTGACCAGATATTTTCAAAATAACAAGCCAATTCTCATTTCTTCCATGGAATGGTCTTATTAGTATAGCTGAATGTAGTCCATCCAGCCTCCCTCAACCACAGTGTGCCGTCTGCTACAAGGTGCTGTACATGTGTAAGCTATGCTTTGTGCACAGGCATTAGACTCGGAACGGCAACCACGGCTTTGTAATGCTGTGGGGATTATTCTTCTCCTGTGAAGCAAAGCCTGAAGAGGAGCACAGTGCCCTGAGCAGCACAAAAAGCCCTCTAACTGTAAGCTTGTGATGGAGCAGCCTCTCCTGGGGCCATAGCTCAGTGACAAAGGAACTGCTTTGAATACAGAAGGTCCCTGGTTCAATCCGAGGCATCTCCAGTCAGAAGTGTTTCAGGCAACACAACTGGGAAATACCCCGATCCCAGACAGCAGTCACCACTAAGAGTAAAAAGAGTGCTGGTCTAGATGGTCTGTCTGGCCTGGAATTTATCTAGACCGCCAGTGTGATGTAGTGGTTTGAGTGATGTACTAGGAAGGAGGCAAGGCTTCAAAAACTTCCTGTGAAGAAATATTGTGAACACATTTATTTGGCTTTTTGACAATCCAAGGTATCTACACCCCCAGCATCACATTTCAGATGAGTTGCTCCTTATGTCAGCTTTCTTCACCAACTAAACATCAGGAAGAACCAGCTGCGTGGGCATCCTTCAAGAGAACTTTGGCTGCCTATTTCTGCATGGCCAGGGATTGGACTAGATGTCCCTTGCAGCCCCTTCCAACTGTAAAATTTTAGTACTCATTCATCCATTTTGTCTACTACTGCTGCCAGAATACCCCACACATTTGCAGAAAAGGGTGCTATTTTTGGAACTGCACCAGGGCCCCAACCACCTTTATCCAGCTTTGATTATGGCCACTCTTTCCAAGAAGATACCATCTATCTGATTCTGATGCAGGAGAAAGACCTCTCTGTAACTTTTACCAAGACTCTCAACTTTCCATTTTAAAAAATGCCTTTCATATCTTTCTGTTTGCAGTGAACTTCAAAAGAAGTTAAAACTAGTTAAAAACTCAAACCATAAAAATAAAAAATTCAGCACATTGTAGAAGGTCAGTTCTGCTAAACAATAAGACTCCATAAGACACCATAAGACTCTAAGGTGAACCTATCCCAGAGTTTTCATAACAGGTATTGTTCCTCTGAGGCTGAGAGAGTGTGACTTGTGCATGGTCACCCAGTGAGTATCCAGGGCTGATGGGGATTTGAACCCTGTTTTCCAAAATCATAGTCCAAAGCTCAAACCATGACACCACACTGATCTGATCAATACATCAGTGTTAATTCCAACTCCATCCCCAAAGTACTTGACAGTATCTCACTGGAACTATTTTGCATGCTATAATTAAGATGATTTGCTCCAACATTTACCTTGGTTCACTGGAATTCATTTTCCTAGAATTACCACTTCACAGCTTAAGGAGAACATAAAACCATCGCAGATGGGTTTCAGATTCTTTCCTGCTCACAATCTCTAGACCTGTATTGAGAGCTTATGCAAAGAAGGTCTTTAGATGAGTCGAGGAGCAGTGGCGCATGACAGATGCTCTCCCCACGGTGGAAAATCCAAATGGCACATCCTGTCTCTGGCTAATTAACATGAGGCACCTCCTGTGCTTTCATTCAAGTCCCATTCATTTCAGTGGAGCAGGAGAATGTCTCCACTGATTTTTGTCTCATCCCAGTTAGCCAAAGACAGGATCTGTTGTTAGAACTGGAACCTGATTGAAGCTATCACTAAAACCATATTGTAAGAGCCAGTGTGGTGTAGAGTGTAACTTCTATAGGAGCATATCTGAGATCTTCAGAGAAGGGCTTTCTGTCAGCCCCACCATCATGAGCACATTTTGTGAAGACACAGGAGAGGGCCATCTCAGTGTTTGCTCCCAGTTCATGGAATTTCCTTCCACAAGAGGCTAGGCTGGCTTCCTTCTTCTTCCGCCACCAAGCAAAAATATTTTCATTTAGACAGGCATTTGGCTCTTACCTCATGTGGCAGAATGGATTTTTGAAGGGGTATGCCATGGTTTTATCTTTTTTATTATATTTAAATATGTTTTAAACTGCTCTTCATGCTTTTCATAGAATTGTGGTATTTTTTCAAAGAGAGAATTTAGTATAATAAGATTTTTGCTACACTCCAGTCTGATTTGTTTTAAGTCACCTGGGGTCTCCTGCCAGGAGAAAGGCAGGGTGTAAAAGGGAGCGAGCAAGGAAACAAACAAGCAAAATGTTTGAGGCAAAATACTGTTCTGATGAGTTTTGCTGCACCAGCAGAACATCCTGACTTGCTATCCCAGAGTATAAAAGGCAATCTTGCCTCTGACTTTGAATTACATTCTTCAACAAACCATTTGCTCCACCTTGGGAAGCAGTGAATAAGAATATTATGTAAGATATTAAGTGTCTTGACAATTCTGCACTGCCAGATGGCAAATAATCCAGACTCTCTGGAGAGGCTGTGCATGTAGCTAGCAGTTTAGTAATATTAGATTCTTTTTCCTCCTTGGGACTGGTTGTTGAGCTCCTCTGGCTGGCCAGCCTGAGAGCCAGCTCTTTTGTATTCCAAAGGTGGCACACAGCCTCTTCCATTACATCCTGATCCCAGGATTAAGCAGCGTCTGCAAGAGAAAAGGGGGCAAAGGATTTCCAGCACAAATGTGCAAAGCATACCCTCTAACATTTTACAGGTGAAAACTGGGAAATGTGGGGCTCAGCAACTTCAGAGTATGGTCATATTGCTAGAGTGGCTTCTGAATATTCTTTTACTGATTGAAAGACTTTGCTTCTTGACCATACTCTGGATCTGCTCTAGGTAGCTTGCACCTTAAACAGTCATGTATTGTAAGTGAACATGCGTTCATCAATTCATACAGTTATATGGCCAGACTATATGTGTCTATTCATGCATAAGTTCTCCTATAGAAGGGGCTGGACATTCTTGGTTAATGTGGATAGTCTGTTCAAGTTTGTGGAAGCAGAGTTTCGCATGTGGTGTCATTGCACATGCCAGTGCACATGCAGGTTAACACGTGCATTCGGAGGTGCATTGTGGTGTGTGGTCGCTTGCAACCCTGATATGGGATCTTGGCTTATGTGTGTTTCTTCAGCCTAAGTACAGCTCTACCCTGAGCCCTATGTCTGTGCAGAACTTCTGTTAGGTGTGGAGGATTTCCCTATCATCAGGAACCTTGATTGTGGGGGAGCAGTGGAAACTCTCCTGTTTAAACTTGTCCCGTAACATATGAGAACAGTGTTGAAACTGTAGATGGAGACAGGTAGGACTTGCATGCTACCCTCTTCATGTGTCAGTTAGTCACACTTTGTAAAGGACTGTTTACAGGGCTCTGGATTAGGTAGGTTTCTAATACCTGGTACAAATCAGTATGGAGATATGGAGAGAGAAGACTTGTGTGTGCCTTTGCCTGCAAAAAACAGTTAAAATGGGGGGGACCTGGTATACATGACCCAGCATCCTGTTCATGACATGCATGTAACAGCAGCTTACGCATGCCCGCGTCCCTTCTCAGGTTGGGGGCAGAGGGCTATTCTTTTACCCTTGTGCTCTGTACCAAAGCCTCCCCTGGAGTCTCCTCCTCCCCTGGAGCTCCTCCTCCAAAGCCTCCTCCAGTCCCTGGAAAAGGCTGCTGCTGCTTCTTACTGGTGAAATGGGATTGGGGGGGAGACAATTCAAACCACAAAAAGAGTGGCTGCTATGGGGTCCCGGGGGAGGAAAAGAAGAGTGCACTCCATCTGTGAGACACCCTCATTCCCCCCGCAACTGGGTCTAGCTGCTACTTCATGGTCTGAGGTGCTTCCCCCACTCCCACTGTTTCTGGAGGGAGGGGAAGGATGCAGAACTCCAATATAGCATCTCAGCCATGGCCCCATACATCCCTGCACATCTGTCTGCCTTTTAGACCATTACACATAGAGCACAAAGGAATTTGTAAGTGCATTTAGAACTCAACTGAGGGAGCCCAACTTATTGGTTATATGCATAGCTGTGACCCCTCTCCACTTTAGACCTACACATGCATAAAGGATTGCTATATCTGGGGTGACAGGTGACTTTCATGTTGGAATGTGTGTGAATTTGCTCCAGATTTTAGTATAAAGTTTGGACTAAATCCCAGAGCTCATATGCCACCCCACTGACATAGAAGGCACCAGCTGCCACTAGCCTTCATTAAACTAAGAGTCTTACCACTCTCTGGTACAAAATCTCCATCATAGTGGAAATGTAGATTTGGTGTAGCATGAATGTGTTGTTCATTGTCAGCTTTTAAAACAAAATTGGTTCTTTTCAGTGAGGAAATGAAGTGTGCAATGTACTTTGTTCATTCTTAAGAGACCAATTATGCAGCAGGAAGGGAAGAGATACACTGCTGAGCCATCCTGTGCTTGTTCAGACAAGGAGAGACGGCAGCCAAAAAAAATCCCAGAACAGCGGGAAAATGGTAGATGCATTTCCTTACCCCAGCATCCAATGTCCACTACTCAGGGGCTGTGCTACTAGCAATGATCCCGACCCATTTTGTTGTGGTTATTTGCTATGAAGGCTAGTGGAGAGCTGGAGGGGGGGGTCAGAGAAGTGTCTAGCTATGTCCTTGTAGCCAGATGCAGCCCAAGGACATCATCTGCTGAAATCCACTGGTGTCCTCTGGAAGTTTTAGTTGATGAGGTTACCAGTTTGTGTCTAATTATGGAGTTGTTCTCTGATCCCACTCAGCTCTCCACCAGGCACGAAATTGATGTTGGATGGGAGCTTCAGTGGCTGTAGGCTAAAAAAATAGGCCATAGGGAAGCTTACCTGGCAGCACGGCTAGGTATGTCAGTGAGACACCTGAGAAAGGTGAACCAGGAAACCATGTGACCTTTGGCTGTTGATATTGGATGTCCACCTGGCTGGACACTTTCCTTTCTTACTTTTGCAAGAGAGACTCTGATGACACGTTAATACCCTTTCCCCGCAAGCCCCTGAGGGATGTTCCAAGACCGATTACACTCTAGAACTTGAGACGCTGGGCGAGGAGAGGCAGGCTTCTGGGCTGGAGCATGGAGCTGAGCCAAAGGGCCTGATCTGGCAAGTTTACTACAGGTAGACCCTGTTGCAAACATTGACCAGCTGGGAAAGCTGTGTGGGCTTGCCGCACTGACCAAAGACATGTTGACACCCAGGAGGTAAAGCATAACCACCTGCCATCCTATTCATTAAAAGGAGGCCTAATCTATTAAAACCGGCTCATCGTTCAGCAAAAGGTCTTTTGAGGTCAGGCGTCACAGCATTGTCTGAAGCGGCGGTGAGGAAAGTTACTTGCTTGGGCTATGGCTCCCCACCGCCCCTGCGGATGTGGGGAGGGGGATCTGGGGAGTTGTGATCCAAACTGTAACTTTCCCCAGCTCTGGTCCAAAGACACCCGAGGAGGGCAGCTTGCTGAAATGAGGCAGGTGTGTGGCGCTTTCCTCTCCAAGGAAGGCGGAACAAATGTGTACTGACTGGAAGGGCGGTAAGTCCCCTCTGGGTTTTGGTCCGAACTTCAAAAGAACAGTCCCCCCAAGTCGGAAGCCTCTCCTCCGTCCTGCACCGGGGGCAGCGCCTTGAAAGTTGGGGCTCAATCTGTGAGCAAACCCCCCACTGCCCTGCCGGGGAAGGGCCCGCCCCGCCCCCCATTCCCCGGCTCCCTTCCCCGCCTCCCGCCTGGCCAGGCGCTCGGGTTTCCCCCGGCGGCGCCGCGATGCCCGGGCGGGTGCCCCGAGCGGCCGCCCAACTCTTCTCCCCGGGCCTCTGCCTCTCCTCCCCCCGCCCGCCCGCCGGCCCGCCCGGCTCCCTTCTTCGCCGCCGCCGCCGCTGCGGGCAAAGGGACTCGGTGGCGGCTGCGGGCTGCGGCAGGTCTGCAGGCGCCGGGGCGGGGATCCCGCCGGCTTCCCCGGCGGAGGAGGGAGGGTGAGGCGCGCTGGGCCGAGGCGGGCGCCGCTCCGGAGGAGGCCCCCCGCCCGCCCGCCCGCCGGCCCTGGGGGCGCGCCGCGGCGCTGTCCGGCGGCCGTGGTGCTGAAGCCCCGGGCGGCTCCGGGGGCCCGTCTTCGGGCGGCGGCGGCGGCGGCGGCGGCGTGGCGGGGCGGGGGGGCCGAGAGCGCGGCGGCGGCGGCGGCGGCGGCCCCCTCCCCGCCCCGCCCTCCCTCCTCCGCCCCCTCCCGGCTTAAGAGCCGCTCCACGGAGCGGCCGCGCCGCCGACCATGAGCTCCTCGGCGGTGCGCAAGAGCGAGTCCAAGACGTCCTTGCTGCGGGCGGCGGGCGGCGGGAGCGGGCGGCGGGCGCCCGGAGAGCCGCGCGGCCATGGGCCCCTGTCCCACCCGGGCGGAGGAGGGAGCCCCGAGCCGCCGCCGCCGCCGCCGCTCCCGCTGTGGACGCCCGCCGACGAGCCCAGCGCCAGGAGGCCCCTCTGCCGCCCGGGCGCCGCCTCCTCCGCCTCTTCCTCCTCCTCCTCCTCCTCCTCCTCCTCCGCTCCAGCCGCCGACGGCAGTCTGAGGCGGCGGCGGCGGCAGCACCATCAGCCTCAGCCGCCGCCGCCGCCGCGTCCGCGGGAGCCGGAGCCGGAGCCGGAGCCGGCGGGGCCGCGCCGGAGCGGCAGCGGGAGGAGGCGCTCCGCCCGGACGCCGAGCCAGGAGGGCGAGAGGGACGGGCCGGCGCGGGAGGCGGAGCGGGGGCCGGACTTGGGCGGCCAAAGGGCCAGCCGGGAGTCGCTCCCCTCGGCCGACGGCGCGTCCCCCAAAGGCGCCGGCGGCGGCAAGAGCCTCGCCAACAAGCCCGGCGTCGGCGGCGGCGACGGGAGGGAAGCCGACCCCCTCTTCCACCGGCTGCACCCGCTCCTCAGCCCGGTCTTCGGCCAGGTAAGGCGCTCGCCCGCTCGACCCCGCCCGGCCCTCCCCGTCGCCCTTCTCCCCCTTGCCCGCCTCTCCCGCCTTGCTTTTCGGGGGTCTTCCTTTGGGGCGGGGAGGGTCCCTCCGAGTCCTCCTGGGAAATGCGCTGCTTCCTCCGGCCCCCTCCGGGGAGGAAAGTTCGCCGAGTCTTTGCCCAGCCCCCGGCTGCGACGGGAGCGCTCTTTCGGGAACGCTCCGCCCGAGGAGCCGGGGAAGAGAGGGGAGGGGGCGAAGGCTGGTGCCCCTCTCTCCGCCGGGCACCTCGCGGAACTGGGGCTCCACCCTGGAGGGGCAAAGCAAGGCAAGGCAAGGCAAAGCAGCTGGTCCTCAGGGGCCACGGCCAGACAAAGCAGGGCAGAAGCGAGGGAAGCAGGCACCGGGGGCTGGGCTGCCCCCACCCCGGGCCCCCCGGCTTTGACAGAATGCTGGCTGGCCGCAGAGGAAGCGGAGGCTCCTGGACACAGTAGGGAAGACCTTCTCGACCGGGGGCGCTCTTGGAGGACGGACGAGCTGACTCCGAGGCCGGTACGCTCTCCCGCTTGGGAGGTCTTGAAACAGTTATGGGAAGGAGTGCTTTAGTTGTGGATTCCTGCACGGCGGGTTGGGGTTAGACTAGATGGTCCTAACGGTCCCTTCCTAGATAGGCAATGGTCGCTGAGTATTTGTGGGATGTGGTCGCTCCTCCAGGTTCGGCATGTCGTGAGCACACCTCCCCAACACCACCCGTCTCCTATGCCTTCCTGGTGGGACAGCATTCGCAAGAGACCCTATTTCCCTTCAAAAACAAACAGGGGCTCTGTTTTTACTGGCTGTGTTTCCCATCGGTGCAGGTTGATTTACACCGGCTTCCGTGTAATACTTCCATTATTATTATTATTATTATTATTATTATTATTATTATTATTATTATTATTAATCTATCTATTTATTATTGCTTCCACTTTCATTGATCTGTTGCCCTTTAGGGGAGGAGTCCTCTCAGTGCGCTATGCCAGCAGTGGCATTCCTGCCGAGGCTGCACAGAGGTGAGGGAAGGGGGACCAAATCTACAGTTGCTGGGCAGCCTCTTTCTCCAGGGCCTTTCCTCCTTCACAGCCACTGCGCTCATGGCCTTTTCACTCCTATCATCACTGCCTACACCAACATGCTTGCACCAGCATAATGCATCAACAGGATCCCAGCCTTAACCAGCACCACCACCCAAAACCAGAGTCAAACCGTTTTAAACAACCATTGCCATGTGTACTGGCCCCAGTAATCATTAATTTTTTGCACTCTAGTCTGCCATTCCTGCACAAAAGCCGTCTGAGAGTCAGTTGTGAGAGACTGCCCCAGGACCTCCATTGGGCTGGCCCCCTCTATACACAAAGTCATGGCCATCCCCCACCATCCTGTGGTAAAATGAATGCGAGGTGCTCTTGCATGGCACCCATTCATTTCAAATGGGATGAAGGCAGGACACGTGTTTGGTGGGTCACATGATCTGCTGGTCTCCCGCTGTGCCATGCTTAAGAGCGCTCAGCAGCCACCACGTGAAGTGACCACCCCACCTGTCCTCACAAGCGAGCCACCTGCAGTTTGACATTTGAATTAGAGCCATGAGAAATGCCAAATCTGGCCATTTAAGGCTTTCTTTTATCAAAGATTTTTTGTTGTTAAAGCCGCCTCTGTCCAACGAAGGAGCAAAGCCTGTAATGAGATGAGGAGGGGTACGAGGAGGGAGATTTGTCCATTTGCGTTTGCTCACAAAATTTCCAGAGCGCAGGAGCTGCCAGAGAGGGGAGAGTGGCCTGTGAGAGGGGATGCGTGTGTAGGGGCATGCCAGCGTGTGAGCGAGCAACATAAAAAATCCTTCTGACCCAGTTCCAAAGCTTGCAGACAGTCCCACATGTTGCAGAGCTGGGCCAGATGCAGTTGCTTTTCTTCTCTGTGCTTAGCTGCTGGTGTCAAAGTCACCCTGGAGATGAATCGCTTCTCCAAGGGCTCTCTCTTCAGTGGGGAGATAGGGAGGGGAAAGAGAAAACCTGGTCTTCCCTTTCCTCTTTGCCGCCCATACAAGGACAGCACTCAAAAATTGTGGCCAAAACTCTATTCACTAGTTGTGTGGGGTGCAGATTTATCCCAATTGTGCTGTCAGGCCTGTGACAGATGTGGGGACACTGCAATACCGTTGTACAGGTCTTTGCCCACTGCTAAGGATCGCGCTTCCTCAACCTGTTAGATCAGGCAACTGTTTGTGCAATGGTTGATGTTGCCATTCCAGGGTTCATGCAACCCTGGAGCAGACACCACCCTTGCACACCTTGGAGAAAGGTTGGCTGTTGGCGTAATGGCATTTATGCCAACAAAAAGCTAGCATGGTATCCCAGAAATACCTCTTATGATGCACTATCTTGATGGTGCCTTTTGAGGAACAGTGTCAGATTTATGTGCAAATGAAGTAAGTCACTGTTTCAGATGGGATGGATGACTTTGGCAGGTTTGGGCACAAATTTTCTGCTCTAAGGAGCTTTCAGGGACTACATCGATTGCCCCAAAATGAGGGGGAAATGAAAGTAGTTGGAAGTCCACTACTCGTTTTGTGGGGGGGGGAAGCCAGCCTCCTTTTAGTGAGTTCTGAAGGTCTAAGTCCAACTTACACAGATGAGACCAGAAACAAGTCTCTAGGTGCTCAGTAGATGAATGATTCATTGATTTAAAAAATCCCAAGGCATTTTAACCAGCATATGCTTGTAAATGCCGTCTTCAGGGGCTATATGTAATTATTAAAAAAGAGGTAACACTTAAGTATGTGATATCACAATGCAAATTTTTGCAGCATTTGAAATCATGATTACATTTGTACTCTGTCTTTGGCCCGTACATACCAATTTGAAATTTAACTTAATTTAACTTTAACTTAACTGCATTTAACTTAAATTTGAAATTTAACTTTGTCCACCACTTGTCTGTGTCCTTAGGCAATGAGTGGGCTCTAAATATAAAGTAATACTAGAACTGAAGGGAACGTGATGGGCTATCGTAAACTTGACACAGCTTAGGGTTTCTACCTATTTTAATCTAGCCCCTGGAGGTCAAGTTACCATCTTGTATGGCAACTAGTCCCTGAAACCAGAGTGAAGATTTGGGGAGCTATGGGAAGGCTTGAGTCCCTACTGAACCATCGTATCGCAGGCATAACCTGCATTCCTCAGGCAGCTGTGGCCAATGATAGTGAAATTACATGGTAGCTCTATGAGACCTTGGGGGATCGGTGCAGTGAGCTGAACTGATGAAAAAGAAACAGAAAACCTGCTGTGACACTGCGCCTTTTTCTTCAAGGAATGTTGTACACATTACGCTGTATGTGTGTGTGGGGAGGGGGTGTGAGGCAGCCTGTTACTCTCAGAACGAGCAAAGGATTCTTCCTCAGTGTACTCTGGCTGGAATAAAACACTTAGCCTTTCTAATCTGTCTGTGTCAGTAAAAATGTTCTATCCTGCCCAGAAATGATATCCCAGCGGAGGTGTAGCTACAGAAAGGGACAAAATGAAGGCATGACCCCTCTAAAGAAAAATTCTGCCCCACAATGGTTATTTTCTTCACTGCCCAAATTTCTAGCAATGCCAAGAGTGAGACATTGAAAATCATTCACACTTCAAGCTTTCTTTGCATTCTCTGGATCTCTTTGCCTGCCTCTTTTCTTTCGATGTCTGAGTTGTATCTCTAAAGGCTTGACTGAACATGTAAGCTACTGCAATGCTAGAAATTTGGGGTCTGGAGGAAAATTTCAGAGGGGGAGAATTCTTATTAGAGAGCAATGCCCTCATTTTCCCTTCCCCAAGCTACATCCCCTACTTATGGACAAATAAAATGTGCGCCTATGTGGTGTTATCAACAAGCATCCAGTATCTACTTGGGGAATGACACCAGAGAAATGCTTGGTTATGCCAGTGTAAGGCACTTCTGGGAGTGGCAATGTGGGGGCTAGACACTATCAGCACAAGCTGTAAGGTATCTTTCCCTCTTGATAGACATAGCTTCCGATGCTGCCACACACACACACGCACGCACAATTTGCCACATGACCTGCAGTCTTTTTATCCCTGTCGCCACACTGCTATCTTCATTGTGTTGTTACATCAGTCAACAGGATCATGGCCAGAGTGCCAGGCTTGGATTAGGGAGTCTTGGGTTCAACTTCTCACTGAAGCACAGAACTTTCCAGGTGAGTACAGGCTGAGGACACTGCCACGGTGGGAGGATACAATGGCGGAAATGCTATTTTAGAAAACACATGGAGCAAAGCCAGAGGCTGGTGAGGTGAAGGGCATCTTCATGCCGAGTGGTTGTTCTGGAGCCTTCTTACTATGTCTGAGGCTCTGTTACAATATAACTTACGTGCAGCTCCCAATAAGTTTATAGGAACGAGTATATTCTCTGCACACATTGCGTTTGCAAAGTCACATGCAGCTGAACGATTGAGCATGGCGAGGGGTCTAACCCCCCGAATCCAGTTCTAGAACCTTCTTGAGTCTGCTGTGATGCTTTAAACAATAATTTCACAGATAAAATCTCTTGGATAGGAGCCAACTGAGATGCTGTCATTATTGCAGAAGCTGACAGGGGGGTGTCCAGCAACTCCATAAGTACAATTACATTGGATCAGTTTCAGTTAATGAGTACCACAAATGTGGACAATCTGCTAGGATGACTAAGAAGGACAACCTGTCCTCTTGATCTCTGTCCTTCTCAGATGGTCACTCAGGGAGGAGATGCAGTAAGATCTCAGTTCCAACATTTTATTAATGCATCTCTCAGGGAGGAAAGTTTTTCAGTGATATGGCCACTTCTAAAAAAATCCCTCCCTGGACTTTAACAACTATGGACCAGTATCAAATCTTTTTTGAGCAAGGTGATTGAGCAGGCAATTGCCTCCAGGCAGTCTCAGATGGTTCAGGTTTCCTAGGCTCGTTACAAACCAGAGCAGGATAAGGATTTGAGATTGCTATGGTCACTTTAGGGGATGATCTTTGCCTGAGCATCGACAGGGGAAGGGTTCCTGCTAGTGCTTTTGGATGTCTCAGCAGCATTTGATACCATTGACCATGGTGTCCTTCTGGAATGCTTGAGGGATTTGGGAACTGGGGGGCACTGTGGTTCAGTGATTCCATTCTATCTCTCAGGTAGGTTCTATGTGGCCATGCTTGGGGATACCCACCTCTCTAAAGAGGAGCTGTTATATGATGTATCATAAGGTGCCATCCTATCTCCAATACTCTTTAATGTCTGCATGAAACGGCTGGCAGAGATCATCCAAAAGCATGGGGCAAGGTGCTATCAGTATGCTGATAACACCGAAATTCACTTCTCCATTCAAAAATAGCACCAGCTGAAGATCGTGTGTCTCCTCTGAATGAATGCTTGGATGAGGTAATGGTCTGAATGAGGAAAAACAAATTGAAACTGAATCCAGATGAGACTGAGGTGCTTACTGTTAAGGGTCTTAACCTGGGGTTGGAGGTGTGTCAACCAGTCCTGGATGGGGTTACACTGCCTCTGAAAGACTGTTTTCACAGCATGGGGTGCTTCTGGATCTTTTGTTCCAAACAGCAGCCCAGACAGATGCAACAGCCAGGAATGCTTGCTATCAGCTTCAGATGTTATACCAGCTGCACCCCTTCCTAGAGCTGGAAGACCTAAAGATGGTAGTGCATGCGCTGGTAACCTCAAGACTGGACTTCTGCAATGTGCTGTACATTGAGCTACCTCTGCACCAAGTATGGAAACTTCAATTAATTCAAAACATGGATGCTTAATTGGTTACTGGTACATCTAGGAGTGATCATATTACACCTATATTAAAGTCACTCCACTGGCTGCCAGTTTGTTTCTGGACAAAGTGTTGATTGTTACCTTTAAAGCCCTACGTGGTTTGGGTCCAGGTTACCTATGGGATCACCTTCTCCCATATAATCCATTCCATATATTCAGGTCCTCTGCGGGACATTTTCTTCAGCCACCCCAAATTGTGGAATGACTTGTTGGAAGAGATTTGACAGCTGGATATGCTGTTGGAGTTTAAAACAGCATTAAAGACTAATCTCTTCCGGCAGGCCAATTCAGATGATTTTAAATTATAGGTTTTTAAATAATGAATTGATTACTATGTACGCTCTTTTAACTCAAGTTATGCTATTTTTAAATGGTTGTTTATTTTGATTGGTGTTCTGTGTTTTTAGCTGGTATCTATCTGTTGTTTTATTTTAATTTGTTGTTCTCTGCCTCAATCTATAAGAAGAAGCAGGTGAGAAACTGATGGTGGTGGTGTTGTTTAGGAACTGTAGCTAAGCCAAGGGCATTGGGGAAATCTCTCCTAACTTTTGAGCAAAGTTATTTTTTCTTGGTCATGTGTGTCAAGGGATACAGATCCTGTTGCTCTCCGGGTGTTGCTGGATGACAGTTCCCATCATCCACGGCCAGTGGTCATGGTGGCTGGAGGTAGGGCTCGGAAAGAAGTTATTTTGTGACTACAGTGCCAGGATCATCATGCTAGACAATGAACTCTGGGAGTTGTGGTCCAAAAGTGTAATTCCTCAGTAGCTTTGCATTGGAAACATGGGTGCCTTGGTCTCTAGCTTGAATTGAATGATGAAATAGCAGAGTAAATGGCCTGTGCCAGTTTTGATTTCAGGGGGTGTTCAGATCTCCTGGGAAACAGAAAAGTAGCACTTCAGGAGGAAAGTTCTAGCCCAGCCCCTTGCCATCTGTATTTGTTTTCAGTTTGCAGGGAGACAGTAACATAGGATAACTTCCCAATATATAAAGCCTCCTGCAACCTGCAGTCTGTTGATACATTTCATTCTATTGCTTTATTCTTTTCTCTTGTAGACCCTGATGATCTTTTCAAGGGATTCCTTAAATGAATGGAGCTAATCGCTAATAATGGCAAATAGAGAAATAGTCAAAGTTGACTAATGGTTTTGAAAAGTTTTTTTTTTTAACCATAAAAATATGTTAAAGAATGTAGACAGTGGGATGCAACCTATTTAGAGGCAGAATTGCCACTCCAGGAAGCTGCTAGGAGTGGCAGTTCTTATAGTTTGAGGGGAGCAAAAATGACAGTCAGAGGAGTCTGGAGAAGTCAAAGGACCAAAAAAAATAGCTTTAGGGGTCATGGGCAACCCCTCTCAAACATACACTGTGGTGGAAACCATTGCTTGGAGGAATTTTCAGACAGAGTCTTGAACATGGCAGGGGCACCTGAAAGATGAGGATAGCAGAGCTGCAGGGGCAGAAGTGCCCTCTTCTTTTGTTAGCTGTGTTCTTTCAAGGAGAGCATCTGTGTGAACCTGCAAAGTGCACCTTCCCCACCTCTCTGTCTCCTGGCGGCACACAGCAGACTCTCTGCAAGTGAAAGAGCAGGCTTGTTCCTCCCAAAACAGGGTTTTGTAGAAAAAGTACTCCCAGAGGAGCATGTCCTCCTACTCCTCTGATAGGAAAGCCTACCAAGAAAGATGTTTTGACCCAGTCGCGTAGGGACAGGGGGGCAATGGAGGCAGTTCGCCCAGGTGGCAACTTTGGGGGGGGGCAGCTCATAGCCACACCCTTGCCTGCCATAGCCCCGCCTTCTCACACTGTAGCCCTGCCCCACACACCCGCCCCCCCCTCCATGCACTCCAGGCTCCGCCACTGGTTTGACTCTTAGGAAGATAGGACCTCTTCCTGCCTGTGGAGAGAAGGGAGACTTCCTGTTTCCCATTAATTCCACTGTAGCACAATGGTACATCCGATCAAGAACAGAACATTGCTGAGCTGGAGGGATGCCTTGACGTGTGGTGGTGCAGAACACCCCAGTGCTGTTGCTGAGAAGGGGTTCTGAACAGAAAGGTTTCCATCAGGAAAGGCACATGGCAAAAGCTGATGAGCACAGGGAGGCATGGCACAGTCAGAATGGCATAGTGTTGCAGCAGCAGTTTTGGTAATTGGGTTTCTGGTGCTTTTTGGCTGAGCAGAATAGCTTTGGCTTGGCTCACTGTTTTTACAGTGGAGAACTACACCAGGAAGCAGATGCCTTTTCATCTAAGGATAAGCTGCAGTGTTGCATTAGACTAATGACAGGTTAGGAGGCAGGCGTGACAGAGTAATTGCTTAATATGAGCAAAGGGCCTTTGCAGAAGCCTAGGCAGGGAATTGTACCGCTGGCATGGACCCAGAGGCCTCAGTGTGCAAGATGCAAAGGTGTCTCTACCCAGAGCCAAGGTGAAACGGCAGCCGTGGGAGCCAGATTTCAGGGGCATGGAAAAAGGGTGAGAGAGCTGATCTGCCCAGCGCGGTCTCTTGCACAAGTCTCCTTGAAACGAATGGGGATTGTGCAAGTCTGCTTCTTTCAAGGGGAGAATCATTTTGGGTTGTGCTCCATGGTGCTAAGGGGGAGATAGCATGTGGATTTTCCACCAGACAAAAGAATGACTTGTGTTGTCCTTGACAGAAAAGCCAAGATCATCAGCCTATGATAATACAAAGCCACTCCTCTCTCCAAAATCTTGCTAAATATCTCTACCCCCTGCCTGTTTCCTATTTGGACGTACCAAAGCTTGAATTTTGGACCTCTGGCATGGATGCCAAATTCCAGCGGTAGCTGATGGCTTCAATGTCAGTATGGGTATCAGTGGGACTCTGCTCTGGGCTATAGTCTGAACTTGAAATCAACTGTCTAAGGTTCTGAGCTCTATCCCCATAATAAGCTCAGCACCTTGTAGGGCTGAGAGTTTTTGGGACTAACTGATAGGATTTGTGCCACTCTCACAAAACAGCAGAAGCCAAAGAGGTCTTTGAAATAAATCCCTAGACCCGTAGTCTATAAAGCTGTTCGTGACTCTCAGTGAGTAAACTTACAAAACTAAGATACATTGTGCAAAAGTGTGTGTGCGTGATTTATACATCTGGCAATTGGTTATCTTTTTTATGTGCAAAATATGCATAATTCAGTATGCTTTTTTGCTCTCTTGGGTCCCAGTTCCAGATCTGAGCCTTTATAGAGATTCTTTCCTTTTCTTCATATGAATAGATATGCCTTGAGCACACCAAGAGAGCAGAGCCTTAGGAGGGAGGCCAGGTTAAAGACAAGCAACAGAGAATGGACAGTACTGTGACAGAGATATGGTTAATCCAGGTGGCTAGCACACTTTTAAATTCTCTCCCACATCAGATCCTGGAAGGAGTTTAAATCTGTCACAATTGGATGATACCAGTACTTCTCTCACCATAAATGTGTCAGATCCACCTTTTATCACCGCTGCCTTTTCTGTTACCATATAGGGATGTAAGTCCTTGACTGTTTCATTCTTGCATGCAGGGACAAATAATGAAAGGAGTTTTCTCCTCACGGCAGGAGAAAATGAATATTCCTCTGCATATGTAAACATCCCAAAGTATTGCATAGGAATTATTCTTTAGAGAAAAACCATGTGTTTTCTTGTGGCAAGAGTGTGTTTTCTTATGCAACCCCCAACACATACACACATTTTCTGCACAGAAAACAGTGTTTTCTTTGCAGGAAACCTGTTTTCTGCACAGTGGGTCATGTCTGGTAATGTGGCATGTTCCAAGTAGTGCCTCTTTTTTGCAGTGGTGCTATTGTGATGCTCTCTATGACAATTTCATTCAGATGGTTTGTCATCTTTGGAATGGCTCCCAGCGCACTTCTCACCGCTGGAATCACAGTTATTCTTTTTTCCCAGTGGCTTTGAATCTCAGCTTGTAGGTCTCAGTGTTTTGTAATTTTCCCCCTCTCTTTGTCTTTTATTCTGCTGTTCCCAGAAGTTTTACCTCACTGTTTTAACAACTTTTTCAGGCTTATGTCCAAGCCACTTCTTTGCAGATGTTTGTGTGTTTGTTTTGCATAGATTCCAATGTATCATTGTAGCCACTTCATCATCACATCAACTTAGATTGAGCATTCAGAAATGGAGTTGAGAATCCAAAGCAAATGGGCAGGCAAGATGCCAAGGGAAGGCAAACACAGCAAGTTCTAGGGGCAAGTGATTTTCAGTGCCCCACTCTTCAATGCTAGAAATCTAGGGACTGAAGGAAAATTTCATGAGAGGGCAGAATTCTTCTTGGGAAACAAAGCTCTTATCCCCACCTCCACCACACAAACCCCCAGCCACACCCAAGCACAAATCCTGGCAAACATCAGAAGCTGCCTGGATACCACCAAGTCAGTCCTATGTTCAATACTGTCCCATTTTGTAACTGGCTTGTTCAAAAATGCTTTTTTAATGGGTTTTAAATTGCCTTTCTCAGCCTGGCACTTTCTAGATGTGTTGGATGACAAATCCATCAGTCTGATTGATGGCTGGGGATGGTGGAATTTGTAGTGCAACGTATCTGGAAATTTTCACATACTCATGCTCTGTCCCACACCACTGAAATGCAAGAACAAATGGTTACAAAGACCATTTGGTGAATCAAGGTTGGATAGTTTGTCATCAGAAATCTTTAAGTTCCTCTGAGCATATGTAGAACATTTTTCTCCACTTCTGAATTACTGCATTCTCTGCCTCCTCACTCACTGAGAATCACGAAGCATGGTTTACAAATATAAATCAGCTTGCATGTTGAATGCAAGGGTCAAGGATCCCAATTTAGTCCCTAACACCTCCAGTTTCTAATAATGCCTGTGCTTTCCAACCATCTTCCTTCTTTTGGACCCTCCTCCCTCAGCACAATGAATAACAAAGCAAAATCTTTTATTCATCACCTCACATGAATAATGACTCCTGTTAACCAGTAAATTTATTTTTAAAATCTCACTGGGGGGAGGAAGGAATGAGCTGTAACTTGTTAAATGTACTTATAAACTCCAACAGAGAGTCCCCCTTAAGCAACAAATCCAAGTCTGTAAGTCTCTAAACTAATTAGTGCATAACTAGTTAAATTTAACTAGCTAACTCAGCCTATGGAGAGGTTGACTATAATTAGCATCTAACAAGTCAGATTTAACTAGTTAACTCAGTAAGCCTCAAGGGGGATTAGGTAATTAGCACATAACAAGTTAAATTTAACCAGTTGTTTTCCAGTTCTGGGTTTAGGCACAAGCATCTTTTGCCAGGTGATTTCAGAGGTTTGCTGACAGAGCATATCTGCTGGCAGAACTTCTCTACCAGGTAAAATATGCCAATCCCCAGAAAGTAGGCAGAGAAAGGGAGAAGTCACATTACATCCAATCCAGATCTCTTCCAGCTGTCAGTACAACGTTAGGCCAGGATGAGGGTAGTCTTAAATCTTTTCCAGCACTCTTAGGTGGGAAGGGTTTAGATTCAGCATGCGTTCATCTGGCCACCTTGGTCTAGGTTCCTGTAGGTGACTTATGCTGGTGTTATCCATTTATTTATCTATCTGATTTCTAGTCTGCCTTCTACCAATATGGGAGCCAGAGCAGCTTACAATAAAAGTTAAAAACAAAACAGCTAAAACAATATGAGGTTCAAAATTTAAAAGAGCATTTAAAAAAATCAATCCAATTAAAACATTGATTTAAAACAATTAAAGACACATTAAGCACATATTGTGTATTTAAAACAACAACAACAGCACACCCATTTGACATCCTTCCACCCCAACCAGTTAAAGCAGAAAGGCTTGCTTGAATAAGAAAGTCTTTGCAGAGAGGGAACCAGCTGGGCTTCCCCTGGGAGGGAGTGCCTATGACCCTGTGCCACCAGGCAGATGAGGTATGGATACTTCCTGCCATAGTGTCTTTAGATGTCTTTATTCTATGCATATGCCAACATAATGCATTTTTAAGATTGTGGAGAAGGAGGTATCCTTACTTCATCTGCCAGTTAGCATAAGACCACATGCATTATGATCCCCTGACCTCCAGTGTAGCAAAGCTGGGAGACAGTTATGCTCTGCCAGCATAACTGTTGGATCTCAGCCTCAAAAAGCAAAGTGAGTCCTTTACCACTGAGCTATGGCTGATCCTAAACAGCCTGGCTGTACTTTTTTGGATTTTTTGTTTGTTTGGTTGGTTGGTTTTTGGCAGGCTGCCCATCCTTTGGGATATTGCCAGGGCAGAATTTCTAAGCGAGAAGCCCAGCTGTGGCTGTGGGTCACACCAGCAACAGCTTTTGAGGGACTATTTCAACCCAGGAATTGTTCTCTTCATCGGAAGATACCTAAAAGGGCATGCAAGTCTGTCTGTAAAACAAATATGCGCTCCCCAAGACTGTGTTTGCAGCATTTTCAACAGACCCCCTTGACAGCTTGGCTTCACAGAGCTTCACTGCAATGCCAGAAGCAGGGACCTGGGTACCTCTGGGAAAGGAGAAGGATCTGTGTATTGGTAATTAATTCCTTTGCAGATGAGGCATTCCACAGAGGATGCGTTGGCCTGATTTCTGTCTCCCAAATTTGCTTTGAAGTTGGGGGACATTTTAAGAAGCAGAAAAAGAGAAGACGCTTTGCCTTGTCTAACCTAGCAGAAGCGTTTTCTCTTGGGATGTTTGAAACTGAAAACGCCTAATGCTACCAAGCAAGAGGCACACATTGTCTATTCCAGTTTTGTCTCCTAAACCAGAGGTGGGGAAAGTGGGGCCCATGAGTCGCACACAGGGGCCTCAGAAACCAGTTTAATGGCCCCCAAAGGCTCCAAGAAGGCCTCTCAAAGTCCCCAGGCCCCACAGGCAATTTTTGTGTCTTCAAGATGGTGTTCCAGAAATCCAAATGGACATCAGTGTACAAGATGCAGACAGGAGAATTTGCCAAACAGCTATGGCAGGCATTGTGGGGTGAGGTGGACTGGCAGCAGTGGTGGCTGGTAGCTTCAGTCAGATGTGGTGAGGAATCCACTCTGGGGTTTAGTTTGAACTTGAAAAGAGCTATCCAAGGTGCTGAACCCTATCCCCCAAATAGGTCCAGCACCCTGAGTAGGTCAGTGGAACTATTCTGCTTGTTCCCTCAGCCATGACACCCCTAATCTCCTGTGGGTCCCAACTGTCAGAGGAGAATGCCTTTAGGGTAAGGAAGGCTTAGAGAAGGAGAGGCTGTAGCTCAGAGGTGGAGCACTTACTTTGCAGACAGAAGGTCCTGGGTTCAGTCCCCAACCTCTCCAGCTGGCAGAGGGAGGAAAAACCTCTCTGCCTGAACCTCATGCTTGTTGGAAGAGAGAATAGCAAGCTTGATTGACCAGTGGTCTAATTCAGAAGAAGTCAGCTTTTCTTGCATTCACAACTGGCAACCCTGAAGCTGGACCCACAGTATACCAACTGTTGATACTGGCCCGCCAGGTGTTTGAGTAAACTGAGTTCCAATGATTCATCAGGCCAGGGGCCTAATTCCTCCTGTTTGACTCACACATGCATTTCTATGTGCCACTGATTGTAGCAAAGCTGATCTCAATATTGGAACAACTGCTTCTTCAATCTGGTCATCATCCACCTGGGTCATCGTTTGTGGGGAAGCATGCCCAGGAAGTGAGTTGGAATTGCCTGTTCTAGATCCTATGGCAGCGGCCTGAGTAATGTTAGGCTGTTGCACTTCCCTCTTCTTCTCTCTTTCCCTCTGTCTCTCAGATCTCCCAGGCCCAGTTTCCACTCTCTGTTCTGATAAGATAGGGCACCACTTATACAAAGTAGGAAAGGAAACTCTATCCCATCCCCCCCCCCACTACTGATGGAAGAGAAGGAGGACCAGGCTGATTGGAAAAGCACATGATTTATGCCTTCAGTTACAAGGGGTGGGTGGGGGTGGGGGTGGGAGTGGGAAAGACCAGGGATTCCTACAGAGATGGAGCTATGTCTTCCAGTACAGCATCTCAGCTGAATATTTCTCTGCACAATATTTTGAAAGAATTATTCTGCAGAGGAGTACACATTTTTGTGTGCAAAAAACACATTTTCTTTTCAGAAAATGTATTTTCTGAACAGAAAATCTGTTCTCTTACAGGAGCCCTGCTCAAAAAGCTTTGATTCTTGGGAGAAAAAGCCACCTGTATTTCTCTACACAAAACATTTGACTGCAACAGTTCAGGGTGTTCAATTTCTTCACATTTTCAACCTGTAAACAAATCATTGTGAACATGCTTTCCCTCGCTACTTCAGCTGCCATATCACAGGCTACAGACTGGCATAAAGCTGATTGCAATTTCAACCAGAAAACTCCAAGTATGCCCATTCTTATGGGGAGTTCTGACCTAGACATGGGAGCATCTTCCTCCCCATCAAACCAGAAGCTGGTCAGAGTAGGGCTGGAAATGGCGTGATCTTCCAGGTGTTGTTGAACTACATCTCCCAGCATTCTTTACCTTTGGCTCTGTTAGCCAGGACTTCTGGATCTAGTAGTCCCACCACATCTGGAAGACCACAGGATGTCCCATGCTGAATTAAAGGAAGGATTCCCACTTGGTAAGAGGAGTGCTTGAGGGATTATAATTCACCTGACTTTTCACTGCAGAGAAGTCACTGTTTGTCCAACATACTGGGTTTGGCTTTTCCTCCACTACTTTCAGATCCTGGGGATTGCTGGGGATCCTCAGAAGCCGATGAGGGGGTTCCTCTACAAAAGGTCACAAATGGAAAGCCACATGAGTGCTGCCTTCTTTGGCAATACATGGCTGCATGTGGGGTGTATTGTACATGCCAAGGTGATGGTGAGACATTGAAAGACATAGCAGGCTCTTGGCATGGAAATTCACGGGGGGGCGAAGGTCTGAAAGGCACCAATTCAGTTATGTAAAACTCTGCTTTTCAACAAATTTGGGACTCACTTCAATTCAAGCCATCAGTGTCCATATTTCTGAAGCCTCAGTCTAACAGCTGCTTTCATACTTCCTTTTGGTATTTGAAAATATTTTATCTCAGTATTTGAAAAATTCAAATTTTTATCAGCCAAAGTTGGCACACATCACCCAAATGACCTCAAAACTACAAACCACTAAACACGCATTTCTCAGCCATCCCTTGTGAATCAACAAAAAGTTTCAAGTGGATGTATTTTCTGGTGAAAGCCACCACATCTGAACTTCCTCCTTTGGGAGTCTCCTTCACCCTAAAACTGCTACCATGCTCTTGCATGTGTGCACATACAGAAACACCCCCCGCCCCGCCAAGATTAGGTTGGCCCGGGCAATAACCATTTGTGTTGTCCCAGCTGTGGGAAGAGAGAGCTGTCACAAGACCAGGGCAGTGTGATGATTCCACTGGGTCGGCTGAGTGGTCTGTTTTCCATGCTCCCACAATGAGCTCAGGCCCTCTTAGTGTACGTAAGTAGATTGCTTTCCTCCCAGCCTGCTGGTAATCAAAGGGCTCAGCATCTGGGGAGGGAACAGAGAGGCCAGCAGAACCAGTACGGAGGATTCGAGGGGGAAGACAGTGGGGACCAAAGTGGCAGGACGCCCTCGCCTGAGAAGAGGAAAAGTCACTTCTTCTGGGTCTCGCTTCTCTTCATTCCTCCTCTCTTCTCTGAGGGAAGAAACTGGCTCTTTACTTGCATACTGAGTGGTGGGAGGGACCAAAACTTTAATCTGATGTAGATTGTATCCATCCACTCTCCCACTCTCTCCTTCTCTTCCTCTGTGTCCCTCCCTCTCTGTTTTGCTCTCTTCCCTTCCTGATTCATCTCTTCAAGAAAGTGAACTTAAAGTTAAAAAGAGAGAGGGAGAAAGAAAGGAAGGAAGGAAGGAGGAGAGTTTTTCCGAAGAGAGAAGTTCTGCTGGTCGCAGCCAGTGGAGCTTTGGATTTGACAAGTGCCTGCCTTTTTCGCATTGCTCCTAAGGACTCCCTTTAATGGAATCAATTGCCTGGTTTCCTTTATAAACCTGTCTCCTGGGAAGGCAGCTTCAGCATATTATGGGCAACTGTGTGAAGTCGCCACTGAGAAACCTCACAAAAAAGGTAGGTCCTTCCCACCAGGACTGGGGGTTGTGCTGTCTCCGGCCCCACATCTTTGAGACAGGTTATGATGTTGCTAAGAGCCAGGGAGGACTTGGGCGGGTGGAGTGGACAGTGGAAAGGGGATCCTTTTTGGACTGCCTATGAATCTCCTTTTCCTCAAGGCTGGGTCACAGAGGCTAAAAGCCATCACTTGTTGGTGTATGTGTGTGTGTGCGGGCATGTGCATGAAGGCATGTCTCCATTTATGTGCAGTGGCATGTCAGCATAGGTATGCGCAGTCCCAGAGAATTGTTTGCGAAACATGGCACACCATCCTTTGGGAGAGTATTCTTGCGCAATGCTTGCGGAAAGGATCAGGAGCTATGCCTTGCAGCACAGCTGACATTCCTTTTGGCAAGATAGGAGAAGCTCCCTATGGATCGGGTCCCACATCATTTCATGGATGTCTCTGTCAATCCGCTCATCATTGGTGGAACTGACCAGTGGCGTAGGCTCATGCTCTTTGTCCCATAAGTGTGTATTCTTTGGAAATGATCTCCACACTTTCGCAAGGTTCACAACCTGTTGCCACCATTTAAATATCCCAGAGGGTGGTAAGGGGGCTGATGGATTAAGTCTCCCCCTCCCCTTGCCCTGGGTCCCCCCCAGCCTTTCTTGTCGGCTGGGGTGCAGCCATCACTTCAGTCCCACCTTCTCTTGAAATGTAGGTCAGTGCACATGGATGCCTTGGAGGTCTTGTGCCAGTCCTTATTTACCCTTGAAAAAATCCTCTCTGTACTTAAACAAGCTTGACATGAGCTGGCGCTTGCGTAGGTTAGCGCTGCACTGTTTCCCATACATTCACTTTATCACTGCCCATGCCTCCAAGAGAGAAAAAAAACGTTGCCATAGCTGGGAAGCTTGACCAAGGTATGGAGCAGCGCCTTTTCGAGAGTGGCTCCCACTCTTTGGAATTGTTCCGGAAAAGCCGTAGGAAAGAAACCTTTTCATTTTGACCTTTTTCAATCTATAGGCCCCCAGGCTTTTCCCCATAATTAATATTAACCTGGCTGCTATTACGCTGTGGGTTTATAATTGGGCTCTTGGGTTTTAGTGGATGCTTTAGTCACTAATGAATGCTCACTAGATTTTAGCTGCATTATTGGTTTTTGTTTTCCCGGTTCTGATTGCATCCCCTTGCAATCTGTTGACATAAGTCCCTGCAATTACCTTTTGGCAGCAAATACAAGGGAGAGATTTTATAAACAAAAACAACAAAAACCCCACAGCATTTGGGGATTGTTCACTTGGAACGCTTTAACCAGGGTGGGAAGATTTATTTATGTTTTTTTGCTCTGAGGCAGGATGCGCTGGGAACAAAAGTTCAGTACCTGCAGCAGGTGCAAGCCGGGCCCACGAACATATTTGGGTCCAGCCCAGCATGCTGCTGAATCAATGGCTTAAGCATGAATGACAACCATCTGTTCATAACAGGATGATAACTGGAGAATGAAAATCCATGCAAGGGGTTATGAACCCATGACTAAGAGAGCAGCGCAACGAACCCACCCTCTTTGTAGACCTTTATACAGATGTGAACTATGGCGTGCCTGGCCATAGGGAAGAATAGACATTTACATATGTTAAGTGGGAGAAAGTGCATATGTATGGAATCAGAAGTACATTGCAGTGCAGTGGCATTCGTATGGAGAGATGTACAGATTTGGACTTGCATACATTGCTGCCTGGAGGCATTCCCCTGTATGAACATGCACTTTCTGATGGACACATGCTCCTTCCTCATGTGTCTGAGCCTACCCATGTCTCGTGTGCACAATTGGTCAACGTCTCTGTTTCAGGTTATCTGTACAGATGTTTCACATGTGTGTGCTGGGCTGAAGTGCTCAGAAGAGTTTGCGTGCCACAATGGCAGACCTGTATGTGTTTGTGTGTGAATGTCTTTTTCTCTCTGTGTATGATGCTGAGCTGGTCATGAAGCTGATGCTCCCTGCGAGCATCTTCACGGAAGCAATCTGGACAAATGTGCCTTTGGGACAACGGGTGAGATGAAGTCTCTTGGGAACAAGCTAGCATTAGCAGTCTAACAGGAAGGACTCCAGTTCGCCCCTTGCAAAAGGGAAAGATGCTAATCACGGATGACAGAGAATTCTCTGCCTTGCATCCTGTGTGGAGTCTGTTGCCAGAGGTTCTGTTGCTCTCTGCCTTGGTGAGAGACCCGAAGCAATGGCGATTCTTGCCTTTTTGCTGCTTTGAGGAGATACAGTGTGCTTGGAGGGATGTAAATCTTCATTAATTTCAATCTTGCAGACAATAAGAAATTGCTTTAATTTTCTCCTTGCTGCAGGAAAGTCTTTCCAAACCACCCAGTGTTCAAAAGACTATTTGTAGTTCAGGACTTATTCTGTGCGATGGCATCTTTGGCACAGAAAACTATATTTTCTGGGCAGAAAACTCGCTTCCTGTGCAGAAAAAAAAACGCACACATTTGCTGCACAGAAAATAGGATCTTTGTGCAGAAAATGCTGTTTTCTGCACAAAAACTCACTGTGCAGAGTCTCTCAATTTTCACCTGTTGTCTGAATATTTGCACATTTCCTTTCCATCCCTGGTAGGCAGGCCCTCTTTAGTCAGGTACTAGTCCCAGTGAGGAAGTAAGACAAGCAGCGCTGATCACTGTGCTAGTATTCAAAGAAGTAGCCATGTTAGCCTCTTGCAGCATAAAATGAAGGAAGAAAGAGGGAAGGGGAGAGGAGAAACAAGAAATGTGGGAGCACCTTTAAGACTAACTGGTTTTGATTTCGCATGAGCTTCCAGACTTATAATGTATATGTATATTGGGGGGTGTCTTTCTGGATATATTGGGAGTATTGCTGAAAGAAGAAAAATTGAAGAAGACCTTGGAAAAGTTTTTTTTTTTTTAACTATAACTCCTCAAGTTTGCCCAGTTGTGACCATACTGGCTGCAGCATTCTATGCGTGCGTTTTTCCTTTTCTGTTTTCCTAAATTGATTTATCTCCTAAATCTTCTATCTTTCTCCTGGGCTTGGGAGGAAAGGCAATATAATGAAAGAAAGAGAAAAGCACAATAACTACAAGCACTTATTAACATACAATTTATGTTAGTCTGTTATGTATTTGTTACATAACAGACAAATTATGTTAATTTGTGTGCATGTTAACTTGGATTAACATACAAATTGTGTTAATTTAAGGTCAACTACCTTCACAAGTATGGTTGATAGGAACACAACAGAGGGCCTTCTTGGTGGCTGCCCCTAGACTTCTGTCAGCAAGCAAAAGGATTTTTTTTTTATTCAGACAGGCTTTTAGAAGTGAAGAATTTTAAAGAAAGGGCATCAAGATGGTGCTACATTTTTATGTTTAGAAATAAGCACTGTTCTAGCTGCTTTTATCTTTTTAAGTGTGTGGTATAAATTGTTTTAATGAGAATAATAATTTAATTCTATTTTAATGTTGACCTTTGGTATTTTTAAAAACTTATATTGCGGTCATTTTAATGTGTAAGGTGCCTGGAATCCCCATTTTGAGAAAAAGGCAGGATAGAAATAGCTTTTAATGATTACATAATTATGATATCCATTCTCCTGTCGATCAGGGTACAGCAGACTGATATTCCCACCCCCCAGTTGTATGAACAAACTCTGGTGCAACAATCAGAAGCACAACTCCTATCACAATTGCTCCTCACACTGGAGTTCTGTTATGGCATGGGAGTGGAAACATCAGTCTGTTGCATCCTGGTCAATGGAAGAACTACTACGTACTCCCCTACACTATTGAATACATAGGGGTCATAAATACAAATCAGTTACAGATGGGTAACTCTAAGTTACACATGGATCACTGCAGTCATCAATTCCAGCCATTGTTTGGGTCACTATAGTTAGAATCCTGCACTGGGAGATGTACATGTGGCACATAGCTACGTCTCCTGATGCTGCATCTCCCAGTGCTAAAACCTCCCCAAACCCACCTTTTAAGTGATGCATTCCCTGAAAATACAGCTATATCCGTGTTGTTGGAGAAGAGGGAGATCAGTAGAGACATGTTCAGCCATTTTCCTGTATCTGGATGCAATGCAACAGGCATCCCAGGGACCTCTCAGGATTCTTGGGTGGTCCCTGAAGATGATGTCCTCGGAGTGTGGTGAACTACAGGATAGGCTGATGCTCCTGACATGGAAATAGTTGTGTTGGAGGGGTGGTCTGTATTGCTTAAATGTTGAGTTGGGGGAGGATTTTGGTTGTTGTGAGTACAGCAAAGAATTTTGAGCATTGGATTATGACCCTTGAGACCAGAGTTTGATTCCCCACTCAGTCATGGAAACCCACTGGTGACCTTGAACATGTCAGACACCCTCAGCCCCGGAAAACCCCATGATAGAGTTGCTTTTGAGTTGCTATAAGTCAGAAACAACTTGAAACACACAACAGCAGCAAATAACAGCAAAAGTCTGACTTGCACCAACAAATTCTGGCCTGCTTTACAATGTTGCAGAACTTTGTCATGTAAGCTTGAAAGCTGGCAACATGATAGTTCTTCTCTGAGATTAAAAGATACCTCCCAGGTTTGAAAGAGACAGTGTGTTGTATATACTCAGACATATATCCCACCGCTGTCTATGATTAAATAGGCTTTGTACTGCTTCAGAAAGCCTGTTTGTGGTGGCCCTATGTGACAGAGGGACACATGAAAACTGTGTGTTGTTGACCTTCTCTGGAGTCATTCTCCCCTCTTTTTTCAAATCAATGTGCTCTCACTTCATGTCATGCTGTTCTGGTGAATGAATGGAAGTCCTTCCCGTCCTCATTGTGGTGGCAGATGTGGTCTCTGTGGAGACCTTCCTATTCCACACTGTGTTCTGCTCTCCTTTCTGGCGTGCCTTTGTTGTCCTTGATGGTGATTCTGGCCTTGATGCTATTCCTGTGCCCATTACACCAATAGCATCCGACCTAAGCAGATGGGAGCTGGGGGCTGCATTTTTGCGACTGAGACACCAAAAGCTACCATCAAGCAGGATGTGTGTCGTTCAACAAACACGCTCTTGCCAACGAACACAGCCGCACATGCAAAATATGTTAGCATCTGTGTCCCTGTCCTCAGCCCTGCCGGAAGGTGCTCACAAATGCACTGCCGTGCTGCAGTTTTTCCGAAGGAGACAGCCCAGGGAATGCTGAAGGGAAAAAGCTCTCTGCTTCTCGTGAAAACAATGATGGGATTGTTAATGTTTGCCCCATAAAATCCAAAGGTCCCTGTGAAGCCTGCTAGCTTTTTATAGCTGCATGGGAATGTCAGGATGAAACCAGCACTGCCAGAGCCCAGGCAATCCATGGCTATATATGGCCAGCTGTGGGCTCTCTGGTCGGGCCTGGAACTCCCAATCCAAGACTGTACTCTGGATCCCCTTTCCCTGCCCTCAGTATGCCTGGAGGTGCCTGAAGCAGAAGCCACATCCCATAGAATGTGGAACAGAGTGAGTGGTGGGGTTTGGGAATGGGGAGGGAGCAAATGGAGTATGGCGGGGGGGTACAACTGGCTGATCAGGGCCCATGATGGTTAGCTCATGGTTGCTGCAGGTTGAGCAACAGTTGATGTTTTGCTTGGACCAAAATTAAAAAGGGATAGAGATATTTGCAAAACAGGGAGGATCTGTTCTGTGAATCCTGGGAAGCACACAGCTCCCAGCATTCCTCATCACTGCCTACACTGGCTGCAAGGAAGTCGCTTTGTGTCCAGTGGGACAGGGGAAAGAATTACAAGCAGCTGTCCCTATCTGTGAGACAGCTGCCGCAACCATCTTGCTTGCCAGGAGAGGAGATGACGATGATCATTGTCATTATTTTTTACATCCCCCTTTTTAGAGACTTGAGATGATTTACAAAAACTGAAACTAATACAGAGCAAAGCCCCTGTATAGATATAAGTACAACCACATGAAAAGCCATCGTTAAAAATTGTCAATAGAATTAATACCATTTCAAACAGATTCATTAAAAAGATGAAAATCAACAAAACACCGTGGTGTTAAAATCCATTGAAATCAGTTCCCAAAGGCCTGTTGGAAGAGAAAAGTTTTCACTAGCTGACAGAAGGGCCACAAGGAGGGAACCAGCCTATCCTCCTGTGGGAGGGAGTTCTCAAAGCCTGGGAGCAGCCACCAAGAAGGTCCTCTCCATCCCAATGGTAGCTACACCGCTACTAGGCCTGGCAGGGGTTGCTGGCCAATACCATTTTGAGCGTTGCGTTTGCCCACCCTGCTTTGCAAAGCCCTGAGGCTGACAGGATGTTGAATTTGGTGCCCATTACCACCATTGAGCCTACCCCGTAGTGTCCCATTACAGCCAGCCCCTGGAGGTTGACTGCCCTCAACTTTAATCCAGTGGTCAAAACTGTACCTTCTGAATGCCTGGAAGTGGGGATGGGATCATGGTGAGAGGCCTCACCAGTACATCTCTTAGCATTCTGTGTGCAGAGAGAAAAAGAGAGCAAGGGAGGGGGAGAGAAAGCACCGAGTGGGATGGCAGCCTGCCACACTGTCTTTTATGAGACAGTACCAGGAAGACATGAGTTGGCAGCATCCCTACAATCCTGTCTTTGAGCTGAAGACCTCAAAAGTAATGCCTGCTTGTTTTCACAGTTCTCTCCTTAGTGGTAGGAACTAAGAACCTGAAGAATGTTTCCTTTTATTTAAAAAAGGCAATGGAAAATAATTGGGAACAATTGGGTGCTGGCACCAGATACACCTCAGCAGTTGCCGGGGTCTCTTTTGAGAATGAATAAATAAACAAACAGACAAACGAGTTGTGGTTTGATGCTCCAGGCACCTGCAGGCAGCTGGTTATGGATGCCATTTTGATTTCCCCAGGGTAACCCTATGAGAAATTCAAATGACAGCCAGCAGTGGCAGCAGGTGGCTTCCATGTAAGTGGTCTGTGTGTGTTTGCGTACCCAATCCACTCTGGGTTTTGGTCTGAACTTTAAAGGAGGTGTACAAAATCCTGAGCCCTCTCCTTAAAGTGCATCCATTACTTTGGATAGCTCTTTTACAGACTAAAACCCAGAGCAGACTCACTCCCACCATCCTTCTACAATGGGACATGCCCACTGTCCTTGGAGGTTAGAACCTGCTTGTTTCCCAGCCACCTTGTTGGGTTGCCCAATTCATGTTCCCTATGTTCCCTGAGAGCTCCATGAGACGCTTCTCTCTTCAGCCTCCTGACAGCACAGAACCTTATGTTTATGCCTGACAGCCAAGGCGTGCATCTCCCCCTTCATGATTTGAGGGGCTGGCAGCAGAAATGATCAGAGAAACCATTTCTTTTGTCCTGCCCCATAGTCTCTAGCTGGAGGGATGTATGTAGCGTGGAGAAGGGCTTTTGATGTCCTTTCAAAGGGGAAATCCTTGGAGAGGGGTAGGCTTTCATCCCTAGTTGAAGGCAAACTGTAGTGCTGGTTGCTCTAGCTGTAGCACACTCAAGGGCTGGCGTTATGTTGTCAAAGACGGAAGGCATTCAAGGCTTGTTGAGGGCAAAGACAGACATAACTTGTTAAGTGTAGCCAAAGCAGTCTGAGCGCATCTTTGGGGTCTTGAAAATGCGCACATACAGTGCTGGAAGTTGGCTTCCATGGCAGAAATGTAATGAGTCTACTTTCAGATTTATTGCAGAACTTACAAGAGCTCTCTAGAGTGCTGCACCTCTTTGTTGGGAGGTCATTCAGCACCTTGGAGAGTTCCTTTAAAATCAAGAATAAAAACCTGGAACAGATTCACCACACCCCTGACTTGGGAGTCATCACCCACTCCCTGCACATACACAGCCCAATGCTGGAGCAAGTTCCAAAGGGAAAAGGTTCTACAGCTTCCTTGCCTTTCCAGGAGCTACTGGCCAGCACTCATAACAGTAGCAACAAACCTCCCCACAATCCCCAAAGTGCTTTGTCTGATTGTTTTCTATGGGGTGGGGACTGATAAAGTGAAGGATGGACATCTAAATATGCATATCCTGCTTTAACAATTTTTTAAAAAAAGTCTAAAGCACATAGCCCACCTGAAAAGCAAAAGGCAAGAGGATCGACTGAGGGGAAAAACCCTGAGAGGGATGTAAAACACGTATGCCCGTGAGGCAAGTCTTGAAGTCAGGTTGTAGGCAGAGGGTAAGGTGGTTATGTCTGTCTTCCACTTTAGGCAGTCTAGCTTTTGCTGAATGTTGAAAGCATCAGAGCGAGGTCTGGGTGGAACTGGGAGGTAACTTCCTCTGTTGTATCATTTGCTTGCTGCTGATTTGGCGGAGAAGATCCACCATGAGGAGAAGACATGCTATAAGGCTGTCCAGATGAGCGAGGAGGGGCCATCAGCCGGCGAGTACCAGGGCCCACTCATGGTACTGGCCCAGAACTGCGCTGTGATGCACAACCTGCTGGGGCCAGCTTGTATCTTCCTCCGGAAGGGCTTCGCAGAAAACAGGCAGCCAGTACGTAAGTTGCACCCTAATGGGCGAGACACACTGCAAAGGCCCAAGGGTGTAGAAAACTGTGCCGTATGGGTAAAATAATTACAACAGTAATGACGACAACAATACTCAAATGCATGTCACCACTGGTCTCAGAGTTCCTCTCTCCCTGTTCAGCCCAGACCAGGATTCCACCAGGTTTTCAGGCATATACACACCCAAACATTGATGTAGACATATTTGGCCAGAGGAAAGTAATGGAATTGAAAGATGCCTATGAGTAAATGCTGTAAATCACTTTGGGTCCTGTGGTAGTGGGACAGAAAGTAAATAAGGTAATAAATAATTCCAAACAGGTGCAAAATCAAGTGGCAACTTCTGGCAGGTGGATTTCGGGAGCTGGAGAAGGGTGGCAGGCCCAGCTAGACACAATTCACTGGGCCGTTCTCCTGTCCACACTTCATTCTGGTGAACCGGAACTAGGCCTGCAAATGGTTACACGGGTGTGCTTGTCAGTGGATTGTGCCCCAGGGATATTACTGTCTTCTCACTCACTCTTCAAGATATCAAAAATCCACTGTCTCCCTTTGCCTCACAGCAAGATCAGCCTGGCAATAGAAATTCATGCCAGAATCCTGTTGGCGTTGGCAGTGGCCCTGTCTCCTGGGGTCGTACAGCCACGGCAAAGAAAGACAGACACAAACCTGCCAGCTCGAAGCAGCCTATTTCTCTAATTTCTCCTTTTCTGTATGACTGCTGGCCTTTTGTCACCTGCCCCACTGCCTATACTGGTGTAATACTCTGTAGTACAGCCATATGTTCCTATAGTGCTCCACTGCAATGCTACCTCCCAAGCAATGGCAAAGGAAATCAGACAAAATCTGTCAACTCTGAGTAATCTGTTATTCCAACATCTTCCTCACAGCCACTGTATCTGTTGTCTTCTTTGTTTTATTTATTTAATTGATTTCTGTCCCTTCTTTCTTCTTAGAAAGGATCCAAATCAGCTTACAGGCATTAAAAAAAAGGGGGGGATACAATTTAAAAATGTATTCATACAAATGTTAAAAACCTATTAAATAACAGTTCAGTTAGAAAAAAATGGCACAAGGTTAAAACAATAGAATGTGCAATTAAATCATCGTAAAAAAAACTGAAAACACCACCCCATTGAAAGCTCTTTCTGACATATGTTACAAGCCAAATGCCTGCCTGAATAAAAAGGTCTTAGCCTGCCAGCAAAAGGGAAGACGAGAGGGGGCCAGCCAAACTTCCCATGGGAGGGAATTCCATAACTTGGGAGCAGCCACCAAGAAGACTCTCTCCTGTGTTCTCACCGAACTTCCCTGTGATGGTGGTGGCACTGAGAGAAAACCTTCCCCCCCAGGCTTAAACAGGCTAACACAGGGAGATACGATCTTTCCTCCTTCTACCACCACCTATACTGGTGTAATGTCCCAACCGGATTAGTGGTGCTGGTGATGTGCAACACAGTTCTGACCTCTCTTTCTGGCTCTGCTGGAGAGACAGTTCAGCTGTGTGGAGCTCCGGCTCTGTCAGTGAGGATTGCCAGCAGGCTGAGGCTTAACGCTCGTAAAAAACCTCAGGGATTCTTGTCAAGAACCCAGCAACCTGCTGTGATGGATCCAGCTTCTGTCAGAGAGCCCAAATGGCCAAGCAGCTCTTCTCCCCTCCCTGGTGAAAAGCTTTGAATGGCAGCCTCTGAAATGGGAGAAGGCACTTTGAAACCGCTGCCCCCTGTGAGGTTGGGCCTGCTGAGCAAGGGCGGGCAGGCGGGCCGACTGTTCCGTCCAGCCCAGAGATGCCTCTGGGAAGGTTAGCTCTGCTTTGCTCTGGCCCATCCCTCCAGCACAGACGTGACCCAGTGGGACTGCCCTAGTTGGCGGCACACTCCCCAAGCAGCCGCAGCCATTGAGCGAAGTCCAGCAGCCAGAAGGGGATTAGTTTCAGAAGCATGAGCTTTGGCGAATGGCGGAGTGCCCTTTTGGACACCCTGCAGAGGGCCAAGACCGGTGCTACAAGGTGAGGAGCTACAAGAGAAAGGCCGAGAACTGGGACTGGCTAGCTCACATCCCTCCCTTGTTCAGGACTGCCTGAGAGAAGGGATAGTGATGTGAGAAGCAATTCCTCCTAAGCAGGAAGCAGCGCATTTTCATCTGGGGCTTGCGTTCCTCTTACTCCCGTGGAGTTTTCTTCTGATTCTTTCCACTCTCTCCCTCCCTCCCCTACCCCCACCCCCACCCCCCTTAAAAACACAGCTCCCGAGTGCTTGCAAACATCTGAACTATGAGGGATTGGGAAGGTTCTTCTTTTGGCCTGGGGATGCTCCAGCTACTCACATGGGTAGCATCTCCACCCTTGCCTTCCACAGATGGGGCTGGAAGAAGCCAGTGGCTTCCATTTCCCCCATCTTTCCAGTGGTCTGATCACTGAAGCAAAACTGAAGCTTCCGTCAGCATGAAGAATGGCCCGTACTGAGGTGACAGCCAAAGAAGCCAAAACTGGGAAGCAACCAGTGCAATCTACCAAAGAAACATTGCAAGATGTTCAAAACATGATTGATATGATAGTAGAAAATCTCTCTTCTACTAATAAAACAGTCTATGGCTGGCATCCTGTGAGCCACATGTGCAGGTATAAGTTGCACTGCACACATGGGCTGGTTGTTTGTTTGTTTGTTTACAATATGCCGTGGTCTTATCCAGCTGATGGAGCTACACATGTGGAACCATTGCATGTGCAGTAGTGCATTGATGTACAAAGAGTAGTATGTGAATGCCCATTATCTCTGTGTGTCACTTCTGCATATTGCACATTTTGCATTGCAGTTGCACAACAGGTTTTTGGCCATGCATTTTGACCATTGATCCACATATCTGGTACTGTAGGGACTCCATAATGTAATTCCGCGAGAGAGATATGCATGCTACGCTGAAATGTTGGAGGATCTTGACCTGTTTTTTTGAGCATCTCAAGATACATCTTCTGTATTGCAATAGGGAGGGTGCTGGCAGCTGTAAGATGAATTCAGCATAGCCACCCCCAGCTTCATTTCCACCAGCCCCTGTCCTCTGGAAATAGAGAAATGTGTTTCAGTGGGACACTGGCTTTGTGGGGAGTTGGTGCTACCCCCTGAATCTGAGGGATGAAGCAACATGATGGGGTGAGGATTCTGCCAACAGGATTCTGGCTTCCAAAGGGCTCCTGCTGAAGTGACTTGTCACATTCATGTGCTAGGAAAGAGCCCCTCAGCAGGCTAGAGCATTGACCATGGCATGTACTTTCAATTCCTCCTGATTCCATTCTCCCTTTAGGGAGAGATTGTAGCTCAGTATCCAAGTACCTGCTTTGCATATAGAAGGTCCCAGGTTCAAACCCTGGGGAGGAGCAGCTAGTCAAAGAAGACAATATTGGGCGCCATGAGCTAAATATGCCACGGGGGCCAAATGTGGGTCTCACCACCTCCAAATGCCCTGGACTGCCCTTTTTCTCCATCCCCCAGAATGGGTGGCTGGCCTTTCCTGGTAGCCTCCAAGAGGGGCAATTCACCTTGCATAGATAGCAGGAACTCCTGGCACTGTTTAATATGTTTTTAAAATAGCCAGTTTTGAAAACCAGAAGTTAACTTCTGGTCACTTCCTTTTTGGAGAAGGTGGCATTTTTAGCAATCCATGCAACCTTGCAGAGGATCCCCTAGGCAGAAAAAATGTCCCCCAAGGCCACTCTAGATATTCACTTTGGCAAGAGGGACTGAGGCCACGTCCCTGTGTTCCTGCTCTCCTCATACTGCTTTCCTTTGAAGGGACAAGCTTTAACAATGGATCTTCTTTCCTTGTAGGACAGAGAGCTGCGTCCAGAAGAAATAGAAGGTAAGGTTTTCCTTCCTGTTGTGTACAAGCCATTACTTTAAACTGAGGCACAATTCTCAGCCCTGCTGTAGAGTAAGGTGAGGAGTTTCAGCCCAAGGGCCAAATTTTTGAGGGCCACATTCTAATGGTGAGTAGGGCCAATTTTAATTTAAAACTTTTTATACCAGCCATTAAGCTCTTTTGGAGAGATGTTTCGAACATTCACCCAATACAAAATCTGGGAAACCACAACACAATAGTGTCATGGTGAAGGAGAAATCAGGTCCAGGGAGGCCAGATTTGCCTCCATGGCTGGAGGCTCCCCACCTCTTCTGCTGCTGTTGCTTCCAGTGTCTGGCCAGAATGTGTGGGGGCATTCTTTTTTCTCCCAAGGCAAATTACAACAGCTTAGGAAGGGACAAAGCGGTCAGGTCTGCTTTCTCAGGCATTTGAAGTTACTGTGCTGCTAGAAATTTTCATTGCAGGGGCAGAATTCTTATTGTGTGTGTGTGTGTGTGTGTGGCGGGGTGGGGGGAGAATCCACTCCTAGATCCCATACAGGTTCTTGGCACTGCAGTCCTTCTGCTCATGCCAGATGGGTTGCTGTGGGTGATGAGCACAAAATGGCAAACTACTCCCACGGGTGGGGGAGGGCACCTCCTTCCTGGCAACCTCCATGGTGGAGCAGTCAAGAATTTAACTGAAAGGCTGACCTCCTGTTGGACTGGCCCTGCAGAACTGCGAGAAGCCTTCAAGGAGTTCGACAAGGACCGGGATGGCTACATCAATTGCCGGGACCTGGGCAACTGCATGCGCACCATGGGCTACATGCCGACCGAAATGGAGCTGATTGAACTCTCCCAGCAAATCAACATGAACTGTGAGTGCCACCTGCACTGACTTTGCCCTTTTGCCTTTGGAGTCTGCTGGGCT